>JAJTWQ010000076.1:2400000-3117500 GCA_029007595.1 Solanum commersonii
AAGCATGTTATGTGTCCCATATTTTATAGCTTCCAGTGTTTGACTGATTTTTGTGTTCTTGATAAGCAATTAATGTAAACTGTGTGCCATTGTTCTTAGACTGCTTATCTATATAATTTTCACTCCCTTCTGTTTTCTCAATTTTGTACTTAACTTCCTCTCAGAAATATGAATAACAATCACATTGTAGACCTTGTTAGAGATTCTTTGCGAGATGTTCAGTTTTCAAATAAACATCTGTAGTAACAATATCCATACTTAAATGGGAACTTACTATTGATTTGGACTCTGTCTGCTTAATTGTATTGGTAAAAAACTTACGTCTTTTAATATCGTAAGACTCTACTTTATTGTATAACCAATGTACATATCCCTGCTGATTTAAGTATAATCTGATATTTAAAGAAAACAAAGCCATTCAAGTGTCACCTATCCCGAGACGAGGTGTTTGTATGTGTTGAATCTTGTAATCACAAACTTTAGTCCTGGTTGTGCACTTTTTGCATGCTAAATGTTCTCATTTGTAACCTTCTCCACCTCTTCCTGTCATCTCTCTTTGTGATGGTCCGTGGACCATAATCCTGCATATAGTCGAGTTACATTGAAATGTGATTATTTCCAAGAATGATGTACACACACACCCCTACACCCAAACACATCTTTAGATTAATTATATATTGGTGGTGGATGGGTAATTGTTCTCCTTATATGGTTTTGGACAATCCTTACCTCATGAGCTAGCTTTTGGGGTTGAGGTAGGCCAAGGTCCATGAATATAACGTCAATTGTGTGGATTATTTTCTGTTAAAAGTTGGATTATGCTTCTAATTGTTGGCTACCACTTTTTAATAATTTCAACAGAACTCGGTGCTTGCACTGGAAGATTCTGCACTAGATGTGGATCAGGTGGAGAATCTGATTAAGTTTTGCCCAACTAAGGAGGAGATGGAAACTCTCAAGGTGAAAGATCTGATTGAAAAGAGTTAAGGAAAACTAATAATTAAATGTACATAGGAACACAGTGAATAACCTTGTTTTAGTTGCATTTCTGCTTCAGGGTTATAAAGGAGAGAAGGAGAAGTTGGGTCGATGTGAACAGGTTTGTTCATTGTGAAATAACCTTTTTTTCTTTAATTTTGCTTACTATCCCACTTTATCCTGTATGGAATTGATTGGACCATTTATATAGTAACATCTAATTGTAAGATCTCTTCGTTGTTGCAGTTTATGTTAGAGTTGATGCAAGTACCACGAACAGAGTCCAAGCTGCGAGTTTTTTCGTTTAAGATTCAGTTTGAATCTCAGGTGAGAAGATGGCAGATGCCAACCTCCTGGCTCTATTCTTTTACTGATTGAGCTGCAATATTTTCTATTCTAATAGATTCCACTTGGCCTGGTTCTGCTGCCTCTTTGCTGCACTGGGAATGTTTCGCTTGCTGACAGCATATTTGTTCTCTTTCAATTTCAGGTTTCTGAGCTAAGGAGGAGTCTGAATATTGTGAATTCGGCAGCTGATCAGGCACATTTCTTTTGTTTTTTCTTTCCAACTTTAATGCTTTACCACTTTTAGATGAGACAAGAGGTTTCTTTCTTGTTGCTGTCCTTGAATGTCATCTTCTCTTTGATGTTGTAATCAGATTAAAGGTTCATCAAAATTGAAAAGGATTATGCAAACAATTCTCTCTCTCGGAAATGCTTTGAACCAGGGAACTGCTAGAGGTGGGTAAACATCTCTTTTATTTTCAAGCATATCTGCTATTGATTTCTTCATTGTGGCGTCTTATTTTTCTCTGAGGGAGTGAGTTGAAGAGTTCCCCTACCCAAAAGAAAAGGAGTGACCTGTTTGACAAATGACAAAAGAAATTACACAATATATGGGGGTGTGGAATTGAGAAATTAAATGCACATCATCAACACTTAAACCTATTAGCTTAGACCATTCACCTATGTTGGTGCACTTACCACATCAAATAATCAGGTCCAGCTTTGTATAGAGGATTAACTGATGTTGTTCCTGCTAAGGACCATCTAAACTTGCTTTTTTCAAATCCCTGTAGGGTGGAAACCACAGCCTGCATGTCTGTTATTTGAATAGGTCTAATTCTTATGGAGATTTACCCAATTATGTTTCATGAAATTTTTGGAAAATTGGTCCCACCAAAAGATTTCCAAGTTGAGAACTTCTTCAGCAGTAGAAATCTAAACTCTAGATAAGGAAAACATGTCAAATAAATCAACTGGGTATGGCTCAAAGCTTTTCTGATGAAATGATATATCTCTGCAATTGTCATCTGCTTTGGCTTTTCTGGTCTTGAAAATATTGAAAAATCCCTGCTTCATTTAGATGATAAATGCAGTTCTTACAAAAAAAGAAATCTTTGAGCAATTATCTTTGTCTCATCTAATAATCTCTTGATGATTTCTGTAGGTTCTGCTGTTGGATTCAGGTTAGATAGCCTCCTAAAACTAACAGAGACACGTGCACGGAACAATAAGATGACTCTCATGCATTATCTTTGCAAGGTACAGTCTTTGATCGGCACTCTTCTTGATGAAAGCATGATGATATGGTTGACTAATATTTTGGGAGTGGTGTTTTCTATTACACACATATTCCCTCCTATCTTGAACAGAATGCAGAATAAATTTGTTCACTTAGTCCCCAATTTCTTGGCAGATCTGATTGTTTTCTGAAATAAATGAGTCATAGCATTTCATTTAATAGCATTTCATTTATGTGATGCTTGGTCAGTGATTAGTAGAATGCACATTAAGATAAAGCCAGCTTTCAAGGACATTTGCTCGTTTGGAAGGGATCATCTATGTTGAGCATGAGTTAAATTTTCTCTTATCTGTGACCTGAATTTACATAATCAGATCAGCTGAATTGCACCTTCTCTCATTAGATCCTTTTCAATTGTGTCCCAGGATCATCTGTAAAAGAAATCTGTATCGGCTTTTATCTAGCTAAAAGTGTCTATATCTGAAGTTAGTAAAGACAAATTATAAAGTCAACCCTAACTGGTCAGGGTGAGAAAAAGGAATTAGTGTCTGAAGTTCGTTGGATAAATCAGGGATTATCTCTTTACTTGGGTTTTTGAATCTGTATATAAGTTGATTATAAGAGCTTAGCTGAAAGGAAGAATAGAAGTCTTATTTTAAAAATAAAAAACAAAATAAACAATGACTAGATGCACAGGAATGGATCTTTTCTCACGACATGCAATCAAATCACAAAACTTGGCTTTTTACATTGTTATCAGCTTCCTCACATTTATCAAATCAATCTATATAATTATCTCTATCCTAAAAGTTGCATGGCACATGTGGTACTTCCAGATTTCTTATCCTATTGATGTTAAATTATCCTCTAGCACTTAGGCGCTGACCTGTATGAACCTTTTCTTTATAAAGTGTTACCATAACAACTACGTGTCTTTATATTCACTATTTTCTCGTTATTGCGCTGGTATCTTACTACTTGTAACTCAAGATTTTCACTTGGGAAAATGATTTGAATTTGAGTTTACCTTATGTTAGCAACCAGCATATTTTACAAGATGCTTAAAGAAATTTTCTCTGCCAGGTACTTGCTGACAAATTGCCTGAACTGCTAGATTTTTCTAATGATCTTTCTAGCTTGGAACCTTGCGCAAAGGTATCATTATTTGGACCAACCAATGATAAGTTCACTGTAGAAATATGACTGACAATTGTCTGATTAAAAATATTCTGCAGATACAACTGAAATTTCTTGCAGAGGAGATGCAAGCTATTAGCAAAGGACTGGAGAAAGTTGTACAAGAACTGTCTATGTCTGAGAACGATGGAGCTGTGTCTGAGAATTTCCGTAAGGTAAGTCATGACTACATAATACTCCGTCAGATTCTGTCTCTTCCTCTTTCTGGACCACTCTACCCGCTCAATCAAAAATGAAAATAAATAAGCGTGATGTTGGCATCCACTGAGACGCGCCCAAGTAGTGATCACAGTAGATGATAGCGCATTTCAAGAAGCCGAATCCTCCTAGATTCCACTATGCAATTCAGAACTGAAAAATTCTCTCGTGATGAAGGCTCTAATTCACTTTTATTCTTTCTTATAATGGATAATGAGAAAGAAAAAGAATTCTAAGTCAAGACACTCCTTGGTAATATATAATGTTGAGCAGGAAGAGCAAAAAGTTCTCACTGTAATAAAGAACACCAAGAGCGGAATGGGGATCTGTGGAAGAATAAAGATCCTAGTAGATGAGCAGAGCATTATACCAAATCGGAAATCTAGAGTGATGAAGAAGATAGGAAAAGAAGTGTTGTCAGAGGGAGCCACAAACAAAAGAGAAAACATTTATTCTTTTGTAAGACACTGACCTTTTTTTATCCCAGCTCCTCCCTTTCCTCAATCTGATGCGCCAGACCTGAAATAGCCAGCCATCTACTTTCTAGTTTTGTACCCATAAGCTGTGGTACTGGTGTTAGAGCTGTATAACTGCTGACATATGTGCACTTTCAAGGGAGTCTTGTGATCATGAGTAGATATGCTGTGGAAAGCCCTAATTGACTTGGGACTTTGGTTCCGGATTGTAAAGATATGGCACCTGGGCCTAACTCAACCCCAAAAGTTAGCTCACAAGGGGAGGATTGCCCAAGTCCATATGAGGAGACCACCAATCCCTTCCCCAAACAATGTGGTACTTTTACCCACTCTAACACCCCCCTTCACGCCCAGGCCCAAATAGAGCATGGACCGGGAGTCCAAACGGAGATGGACCTGACTCTGATACCATGTTGAAATGGATGACCATCTCATCTAAAAGCTTACCCACTTCAACAATCATTGTTGTCCCAGGCATAATTTAGTTTCTTTTCCTCATTGGTCCAAGATAATCAATCCCCTGGTTTGAGATGAAAGTATGGGAGTTCTGTTTCTTTTTTACTTCATCTCATGTCATCCTTAAGCTTGGTAACTTCATCATCCTTTTTGATCATTCTTGATTAAGACGAGGAGGAAAAAAGCACTCATGTATGCTTGTCACTGGAATGGGATTCCTCTTATTAACTTTCTTCTTATTCCTATTCTTTTTTTTTACTTGGGATAGCCGATGGAATCAAAAAAGAGATCTTGAAACATTTTATTTGCACATGTTGTGCCGGTAGAACAAGAGAGATCAGAAAGTAGATAATGAATATTCTCATTGATTAGTATAATTGCCGTTTGCCAGGCTTTGAAGGAGTTTCTCTGTTATGCTGAAGGTGAAGTGAGGTCCTTGGCTCAACTTTATTCTGGTGTGGTAAGTCTTATTCCTAACAGAATTTTTCGTGGTCGTTTGGTGTCTTACCACATTGAGATGTTCCTAACGGTATGTTTTTCTTCTTTATGTTCCAACAGGGTAGAAATGTTGACACATTGATTCTATACTTTGGAGAAGATCCAGCTCGTTGCCCATTTGAGCAAGGTAATGTTTGATAAGTGATCATCTAAAAAAAATGTGCTTCAGATTTTCTGTGATCCCTTGCCTTGTGGTAGCATTTGTTCATATCACTAAATATTTTGAGTTTACTATTCTACATGGGTACAGATTATACAAAGCATTTTGTATGATCATTTTCGAAACTGGTAACAAAGCATTTTGTATGATCATATGTGCACAGTTAGACCTGTAGCTATAAATGAGGTTCCCAGCTTAACGTCGTTCCTCTTTTTCCCCTAGTTATCACAACATTACTAAACTTCCGAAGGATGTTCAATCAAGCCCTAGAGGAAAACCGGAAGCAGGTGGAGTTTGAAAGAAAGAAAGCAGAGAAGGAAGCAGTGGAGAAGCAGAAGATGAGTCATTCGGAGAAAACTTGACACCGTCTGGAATAATGTATTCTTATATGAAAAGAGCGTGATCATGTCTTCATTGAAAACATGAGAGCAACTTTTCTTTGTCATGGCAAAGCTTCATTGAGATTGAAGATTTCACGGGGAGCGAGAAATCAGTTATCTGATGGATATAAAGAACGATGTACATTTCTCTGCAGAAAAACTGGATAACGTTGGTTTAGGTTCAATGCCACCCACAGAGTTCTTCTATCCTTGTTTATGAGAGGTAATCCCAGAACTGCATGCTGTTGCTGCCTATGTTGCTCAGACTCTCTAAAAAAATGTGCCCCTGGTGCATGTCGGATACTTCAAAACAAGTACTTTTTTGAAGGATCTAACACAAGTGCAACAACATTTTTGAAGAGTCCGAGCAACATAGTCACTTGCTGCTCCTTTTCTGTTTACTGACCCTTTCTATAACTCTTGTTTTTCTTGTTTATTTCATTTCAACCTTCTTGCAGAATCTTAGAGTATGCAGATGGAATTACTTTGGGGAGGTAGGCTTATTGTACATATTTATTTATTAGGAAAAGAATGTAGAAATTCTTTGAGAAGATTTTTTTATTTTTTATTTTTAAAAAAAAAAATGATAACATAGAAATTTGTTGTCCATTTTGTTAAATCTTTCAGTTAGTGTCATTTTTTATTCCCTGTAATTCATGGTGATGATACTAGTTCAGTCTTAGTTTTTGTGGTTCATCCTATTACCATATATTTTGTATTATTATTTTTTTTCAATTCATTTTATGCAAGTATTTATTAGAGTTGAGATATAACTTTGTTTGATAATTATGATCTCTTTACAATGAAAAAATATGAATAATTAGCTTGTTGTACTCATCCAAGTCTTGTTTTTTTCTAAACCATTTTTCAGTTTGCTAAGTTGTGTATTTTTTGAAAAATACTTATGTAGTTTTTGCTTGGTCATGGCTTTCAAAAAGTATTTTTGTTGAGAAGTTATTTTTTTATTTATTTTTTAAAATTATCACTAGAACGATTGCTCTCTTAATTTATTTCTCGCTCATTTTTTTTTCTAATCTAAAGCTCCCAAGCAGAGTATATTTGCTTTTTAATTGTTTCTTCAAAGTTGCAATTGAAGGTAACTTTGATATCAAGCTGTAATAACTAAAACAATCATTCCTTCGATTTGTTTTATTTTTATGTGATGATGTTTAACTCGATAAAAAAAATTAGTCAAAATTGGAAGTGAACAACTTTTATGTTTATGTATGTAAATAATAATATAGATTTGGCAATATCACGTGCCGTCAACGCTCAGCATGTGGAGCAAAGTTCAAAAAGTCACCAAGAAACTAATATTTTTTTTAGTGGAAGCAATAAATTAATAAACTTTTTATATTTAACTTAAAATTATAATGCAAACAGTTCTGCACACTCTTCCAAGTCTCCCTTCTGTACATAAGAAAATAATAATAATAATAATGGAAGTCTCGAGCCCACAAGATGAATAAAGAATGTGTATAATTTTCGTCTAAGTTGTGTTAGTTACGAATGTGTAAAATTAAAAAACAGAAAAGAGTAAATTTACCTAGTAATGGTAGCCAGCGATCTCCCCTCTGAATATTAGTATTTTTTTTCCACTAATGTCTCGTCTGGTAATAGTAGTTTCCTCCTCTCGCCGTTTCGCCCCTATAACAATCCTAGAATTCAAAGCAGTATTACAGGACATAATAGGTAACATTTAACCTCTATACACTACATAAGTATGCAATCAGTCAATGACAAAGTCAGAATTTTCATTAAGAACATTCAAAAACTAATGTATACACACAAAAAATAACTTATGACCTATATACTTAGTATAATTTTATATATTATATAACATAGTTATCTGACAAAAAAATATCCAACTATATGTGGTTATGAAACTAACATCAAACCACCCTTTGTCTAAAATGACTCCGCTCATAACTCAAAGAAGGGTCATGTGGGGATAAAGAGAAAAATAATTAATTGAATGTGAAGCAATTGCAAACGACCATAAAGCAAAACAAAATAATAGGAAGGTGCCTTTAATTTCACGTGTTGGTGAAACATAACAAATCAACAACATTGCTTTTTTTTCCTTTTTTTTTTTTTGGTCACAATCCAAATGAAGCCTTATCCACCTATGCTTTAATTGCACATGCTTAAAAATAAAAAAAGGTTAAAAAATAATAATCTCTTTTTCTACATTCATCCCAACATTCTTCAATTTTTTTTCTTCCATTTAACATGAGTTAGGAATAGTGTTGGGGAAAATATAATAGAGTAAATAATAGTCTCCGCTTTAGTTTATATGATATTATTTAATTTGATATATAAATTAAGAAGAGGATTATGAGCTTATGTATGAATTCTCAAAAGGCCTTTTTGAATATTTCTTAATGTCTTGACTATTTATGATACATGAAAAGTAAATGATTAATTATTTATTTTCGAAAAATATCAAGTATTTCTTTCAGGTGCATATCTTTTCTTGAGTTCTACATTTCAACATAATTTATGAATTAATGGACTAGAATTGTGAAAGCAAAAATGTTTCATGTATAGAACTGTCTATAGGTTAGTTACGATATGTTTAAGGTTAGAAAATTAGACCTATAAACAATTTACCAAGTACTATATGAAATTTTAATATGATTGTAAAAAATTTGTTTATATTATATCAATATATTAAAGTTAAATTATTTTTCAAAAACATGAGACATTGAGATATTCAGAAGTATTACACTTTTTAAATATTACATATTACTTATAATTTATTTATTAATTATATATAATCATGCATAACAATAATTAAGCCCTGATTCATGCAGGAGGCCATAATGCACAAATTCATGGACTATTTCCCCCCCCTAAACATTATCATTTGCCTCCCAAAGCAATTGTTTTTTACCCCAAAATTCATCATTACTATAACTTTTTTCTGTTTAACCATTAGGGTAATATTTTTTCTGACTAATTGTTATATTGTTATAGTTGTAGTGCATTTTTCCTCCTTATGTAAATTGTGGTTATTTTCTTATGGTGACTTGATTAATAGAATATATATAATATAGTGTATCGTGAATAGTGATGAAGTTATTTCTACGTTAAAAACTCATATCGTGTATAAAAGTAAAATTATATAGTATAAACTAACTTGGGAGTCTTGAAATAACAATACATTCATTTCTAATTTGTAATTATTATCGTGAAATTAATCATTGCTACATGCATCACGTCTTTCGGAGTATAGTCTTTTCTAAATCTTTATAATATATGGAGTACGTACCGTATGGTTTGATTTTGACTTGACATAAAATTTTAAAAAATAAAAATAAATTATTTTGAGTACTTTTTTTTTTAAGTAGGAAAAAGTACAAAAGGTCATGGCATGTGAGGAACAAGACTTTAGTTAGTCTTGGTTAAAGAGAGTCACAGAGATCCAATTTGACATAAAAGTGAGTGTCCAAATTTACCAAAGCATCTCATATTACCTAATCATTACTCCCCCACATTGCATTTTATTTTATTTTTACCCTTTTCCACTATTCTATGATCTTTTTCTTTTGTAGTAACTATACAAGAAGAATAAATAAAAGAGGAATTTATTTTATATACACTAATAAGATTAATTAAAAAAAATATATCAAAATGAGTAAATAAAAAACACAAAGATGATCTTTATAGGGTTAATTTCTACCACTGAGACGGTAATTGGTCATATGAGATCATTTTCTCATAATAAAGTGTTACATATCATTATAAATTAGTTTAATAGTGTAGATAAAAAGTAATGATTAATATAAGTGTTTTATCACCATCTCCATATTAGTTAATGTATGGTCTAATTAGGTTCTAAAAATGATTTAGAACCAAACCTTCACTTGTGCTTCTGCAGGTTATGTATAGTCTTGAATCTGAAAAAATGATTTGAAAAATAGTAATTGACATTGATTGTAAAACATGAAAAAGTAACTATTTTTTCTTGATACGTTAAAAGTGACAATAAAAGTGAACAGACGAAGTATTAACATACTTACATGCTAAAAAAACTAATTAACTTGATTCACTTCTTCTTGATCTCATGACAAATTCAATTATACCATTTTTCGATAAATAACACTCATTTATAAAACACAACAAAATAAGGAAAAGAGAAAGAAAATAAAGATAAATGAAATCACCAAATCAAAAAGATCCAAAAGAAGAAAAAGAAGGCAAAAATGAATAGAAACTCTTCTCTTCTCTCTTTCTGGTATTATGGGATCCCAATGTACTAATTCATAACTTTCATCACACCCCTCTTCATCTTTTGAGCTACATTAATACTACCCCCCCCCCTCCCCCCCACCACACACACCAATAGAAACAAAAAAAATGGAAGTTGTTAGCAAGAGAAGGGGAAAAAATTCAAGAAATGGTGTTGTTGTGGCAGGTTGTGTATGGGAAAATAGAATGAGATTTGATGAATTCAAAGGTGGAATCAATGTATATAGTGAAAAAGAAGAAACCCCACAAGTTGAAAATGATGAGATGAAAACAAATGAAGTTGAAGAAGACAAAAAGTTGGAAATGGGGTCAAAAACTAAACTTGGTGTTGGTTGTTTTGTTATGAGTGGAAAGAGAAAAACTTGGAAATCTGAGAGTAATTTTGAAGGGAACCCAATTGAGATATCAACAAAAAGATCTCAACTTTGTAAAGAATTGAGTGTTAGTGCAATGAAGAAAAGTCCAATTCAGAGCAAGAAAAGGGAAGGAAATGAGAAAATGTGTGAGTTAAAGAAGGTGAAAAATGTGTCTCCTAATGGGAATTTGAGGAATTCACTTCAACTAATGAAAGCAAAATCAGAGAAATGTAAAGAGATTGATGTAATTGAGGAAAATAAGGTTGTTGATGTTCTTGATGAATCAAAGAAGAATCTTGAAAGGGTATTTGGTGAATCAAGTGATGGAAATGAAGAAAATAAGGTTGCTGATGTTTGTGATGAGTCAAAAAGGAATCTTGAAAGGGTATTTAGTGAATCAAGTGATGGAAATGAAGAAAATAAGGTTGTTGTTGATGAATCAAAGAAGAATCTTGAAAGGGTATTTGTTGAATCAAGTGATGAAAATGAAGAAAATAAGGCTGTTGATGTTCTTGATGAGTCAAAAAGGAATCTTGAAATGGTATTTGTTGAATCAAGTGATGGAAATGAGGAAAATAAGGTTGTTGATAATGTTGATGGAAATGAGGGGAATCAAATTCAGCTAAGGAAAGTGAAATCAGAGGCAAATAAGGCACAAAATGTGGATGGAAAGAATTGTGATTTAAGGAAAGTGAAATCTATGTGTCTTAATGGGAATTTGAAGAACTCACTAAAAATGGTGAAAACAAAAACAGAGAAATGTCATAAGAGTTTTGAGAAAAATAAGGTTCTTGAGGAAAATTGTGAAGAGAAAGTGATAAGAAGCAATGTGGAACCTCAAGAAAAATTGAATCTTGAAAATGAAGATTTCAAGATTTTGGAAGAAGAAATTGAGAAGGAAAACAGTTTAGCAAAAGAGATTAAGACTAAAAAGATTGTAATTGTTGAAGAGAAAAAAATTCATATTAGTAACAATGAGAAAAAACAAGTGTCCATTTCTCCAATTATCAAGAAACAGTCTACTCCTTCATTTTCAGGTCAATCAAGAATTCTTCATCATCATCCAAGTCCAACAAGAACTAAACCAGGCAAATCCATTTTCTTGAATGCTTCTTTTTTGTGTTTTGTTTCCCCGCTCGATGTTTGGTATTCATATGTTGCTCGGATTCTTTGAAAATGACGATGGGGATGTTTGCAGAGTCTGAGCAACATAACGAGTAGCTTGACTAGATTTGAATAACAAAGGCAACTTTATATCCAGAGCTCGAAACTAACCTTTTTTCTAATATGATTCTGTTTTTTAAGGTTGCGTTTTGTTTTCTCTAACAATTTTATGCTGCATTTTCAGTTCCAGCATCAGATGAATTTCAGAGAAATATTCCAAGACAACATAGCAACCTAGAAAGTTTGGGTAATTTTCTTGTCCTTTAGAATTCAATGTCGAAAAACATAACTGGTAAAATTATTGTCATGTAACCAAGAGATCATAGATTCAAGATGTGAAAATAGCCTCTTGTAGAAATGCAGGGTAAAACTACATATAATACACTGTTGTGGTTTGTACGATATAGCAAGAACTTTAGTGCACCAGGCTGTATTTAGAATTCAATGTCATTCTACAAATGTTGACTCTAATTTTCTCTTTTTTGGTTTGTAACTTTTTTTATTTTTCAGTTGATTTGGTCATGTGGACAGATGCATCAAAATCAGCATTTATCTTTGGAATTGGAACATTTTTCATTATTTCCTCTTCATATACTAAAGATCTCAATATCAGGTAATATGACAATTACACTTAGTAAAAAAAAAATCAGATGTTTCTTTATTGATTCTTGAAATAACCAATAATAATAATGTCAAGTAAAATTAATGATTTTTTTTCTTTTTTACAGCTTCATTTCTGTGATTTCCTATTTGGGTCTGGTCTACCTTGCTACAATCTTTCTATTTAGATCTCTCAGGTAAAACGTGATACATTCTTCGTTACCCAATTTTTCACACAAATATATGGTTTATTACATATCACAAATTTCAAAATTTTCCATCATTTTCTAAAATTTGTGTTCAGTCAAACATTGAAATGAAAGAAATATTAACTTTACTGTTATAGTAGATAATGATTACTTTTTTGATCTATTTTTTTTTTTTTTGGGTAAAAAGGGGTGCAAATGATATAGGTGAATCAAGTGAATATGTATTAGGGGAAGAAGAAGCAATGTGGATTTTGAAATTAATATTGCCTTGCATAAATGAATGTCTCATGAAAATTAGAGCTCTTTTTTCTGGGGATCCTGCTACTACAATGAAGGTAAAAAAAAAATTCTTTTTTGTAAAAAATAATTGACATTTAATATTTTTTAATATTTTGAAACTCACTAGAAAGTTGCCAAAATTTTGCCTCTACAGATGGCAGTTCTACTGTTTATTTTTGCAAGATGTGGCAGTTCCATAACTATTTGGAAGATGTCAAAATTGGGTGAGTTTTTATTTTTATTTTTGGGTAGAATTAAAAATAAATAATTAAAAAAAAAGAGAATGAACTTTTTTGATATTTTTTGGGTATTAGCAAAAAGAATTTTAAGTGAGGAATATTATGTGTGACTTCTACCATCAATGACAAGAGTTATGGTTAGTTGAACATTCTTTATCGAAAAATTTATAATATTATTTATATAAGTTAATATTTTTAATAGATTACGTCTTAAAAATTTCTGAATTACTTAATGGAATTCTTGATTTCGCCATTATTTATAGATCCAGTTTTTGTAATTCTTCCTACTACTGTTCTTGATTTTTTTCCTACTTTGATAACTTTGTTAATAAACTTAGAGATACAAAAAAAAATAAAAAAAATATATAACATATTTCATGAAGTGAATTTTTTAAAGGGGTGATTGCTAAGTATTTATCGAAAACAGTCTCTCTATCGCACTAAAATAAAAGTAACGTCTACTTATAATTTATCCTCTTCATATCTTATTAGTGAAATTACACTGAATATATTTAATCTGTGTTTTTTTTACTTGGTACAGATTTTTGAGGAAAAGAAAGTACACATTATTCAGTAGATCAAGCAGAAATAAATAACTGAAACATTCTATTTTCACCTTTTTTTCACTTAATACATTTGTTGCTGACACTTTGTTTTTTGTTTTTTTTGTCTGTTTGTAGGGTTTTTTGGAGTTTTCATAGTACCAAAAGTCTGTTCTTCTTATTCCACACAGTTAACTGCCTATGGTAAAATTTATATTCACCATGCTCTTTTTATTTTATTTCTTTCTTGTCATATTTTTGATCGATACCTATCTTAAAACTAGATTAAATTTGGATATACGTTGAAAAATCCTATATTAAATGATAAAATGGTTTCTAACAAAAGTTACTTGTTATAATGAGTTAAAATACATGATGACACTCTTTTTTTTTACAATATTACTTTACATGTACATTTGTTTTAGGATCTGACTAAATTTAAAATAGTGGAAAAGGTTTACTTTTGGAGAAGAAACATTCCTTATTAAATTTCATGGTTTAATTATGAAACTTTTGATTTAGAATCGAGGGATATTTAATATTTTGCCACAACCTTTTTTTAGTATATATCTCTGAATACAGTTTTCAAAATGCAGATATAATTAGTAGAAATTAAGATCTAATAAGCATTTATAAATAAATAATAATAAAAATTTTACCAACTCTTTTTTTTTTTTTGAATTCTTAGTTGGTGAAGTTAGAAATATTTAATAATTTGTAGTACACATAGTTGGATGAACTACATAGCGTCTATTTTTATGAATTTGTCAACTAGTTGGTTGTAATAAATGGGGTCACAATAATATTATTTTTGTTGCATTAATGAATGCAAATAAATAAATAAATTTTATTTTCATACACAAAAGTGGTCCATTTCAATCTTTATATACCTTTATCCTCTGCATTATAGGATTTTCAGTACATATATATATATGTCTGCCATGGGCGGAGCTACCCTTTGCCTGAAGGGTGTGAAGCGACATCCCTTCGTCGGAAAATTATGTTGTCTAAGTAGGCTAAAATTTTATTTTATTATTATATATATTATAGTTGGCACTCTTTAAAACAAGATGAAGAGTTAGCTTAGTGGTTGAGGGGCAGCAAAATATCTCCTTAATCTTTGGTCTTGAACGTCAGAGGTTCGAACTTGGTTGGGATTTCTTATTTTTATAACGTCTTTTTTTTATTAAAATTAAGACTTCAAGAAGCGTCTTTTGTTTTAAAATTTTAGAAAACTGAAGCTTTTTTTTTCCACCAATTTTTGAGCAATTGACTTAAATAAAATTGACTTTACTATTTTATTTTTTAAAGAAAAAATGTACTTTATAGATTAAGCAAATCCCTAATTTCAAAAATTAAAGGGTTTGAGGAGGAAGAGCCCAAAAAAATCGTTTTTGTTCGCTGCCTTCGATGTGACTCTTTGTCGGGCGTCGCCAAATGATTGTGATGATGTAATTATTTTTTGCTTTCATTAGTAAAATTTATTTTGTTGATTTTTATGTGTACTTACTACTTTGTATTTTGACACCCCTCAATGTAAATTTTGGCTCCGCCACTGATGTCTTCTTAATTGAAAATAATTACAATTTCTATAATTTAATTTTCATGAGTTTAAACTTGAAAATTCTGATTAATGATGTTGAAACACTTATCACCCTATCGCAATAATTTTCGATGATTTTAATATGAAGGTACATTTTGGATTAGACGTTTTCGAGATGCTTGGGAAAGTTGTACTCACAAGAAAGCAGTTGCATTTGCAATATTCACACTTATATGGAATTTATCTTCAATTTCTGCTAGAATTTGGGCAGGTAAATTTACTCATTTTTATTTATAGAGCTGCAATTTTAGGGTACTCTTGGCATCGAGGAAAATATTTTCTGAAATAATTTTTACACGAAAATAAGTTTCTTGAAAATTAGGAAAAAAAAACCTCTATGAGTGTATTTCAAGTTTATTTCAGCTTCTACATATATACCTGTCATCGTATTTTTCTATATTACATATTTTTATATAAATGCATTTGAGGCAATATTTTTTCTTATTTACTTATCAAACAACAAAAAATAAGAAAAATATTATTTATTTTGTTAGAATTTATTTTCCTTCCTATCGAACAATTTAGTGTTTTCTCCAATATGAATTCATACATTTTACTAAACGGAATCGGATTATAGTCAACACAAATTACTTGTTCTTCAAACACAATTGTCCTTATATATTACATATAAATGATTTTGAGACAAAAACTTTTATCTATTTATAAAAATATCAGAAAATGAATAAAAAGTTACTTTTTTAAAAAAAATAAAAATTCTTGATATAAAAAAATCGGATTATAATCTTTTTTTTTTTTTTTTTTGCAGTTTTTATGTTGTATGTGGGATTTAGGTACTACCAACAAAAAATGATGAAAGAAGGATGGATAGGTGAAGAAGAAATTACAAAATCAGAGGATTATTGGCAAGAAAGACAAAGGAGAATTGGGAGAAAATCCACTTCAATGGAATCCAAAAAGCAAAAGAAAACAATTTAAAAAGGAAAAAAAAAAGCGTTAATTAATATTTTAAAGATATAATTACAATCTTATTACTGTATATAGTTGTTTGTTTTACTAAATAAAAAAAATTGTTGGAGTTTTGTAGCTTCTATTGCTTAATAATAGAATCTTTATTAATTCATTTTCAAGTGGTGTGTTATTATATTGATTATTATTTTTAGGTTTTGAGTACTCCATTGGGTAGAAATTTGTTAAAATATGGTTAAGAAATTAAAGTCATACTATTTTTTTTGGAATTTAATCGGGACTCGGACCTCAATATAATTATTGGATAAGTGAGAACGAAACGATTAAGTTAAATTAAGTACCTTTTGAGTTTTGTCCCTTTGAAATTAACAAGGATTGAGTAGAGCTAGGCTGGTATTATCAACATGCCTGCCTGCTTGTAGTTGTCATTACAATTTAAGTCAAGGACAATTATGACTTTTTCACTACATCTACACATATAACAACATATAATATGAAAAGCCACGTATTCATCACATCGCTCTGGTTTTTGTCCTCCATACTGCAATTTGAAGGTAAAGCTTTCTCATTCTTCGTCTCCCTATTCAATTCAATAGATTCGAATTGTTAATTTTTTATCTTCATCTATTTTCTCCTCAATTACGTTTTGATTTTGAATTTTTCTTCATCCGATTTACAAAGATTTAGTTCGACCAAGCCAAAATTAGAGCCAATAAAGAACCCTACATTTGTCTGAATAGATTTATAAAACTTTGCTTTTGGATTTAAGTTTGAATAGGAGAAGAATTAAAATATTATGTGTTAGATCAGATCAGTTACAATACGGTGTTTAAAATAATTGTGAAATTGACCACGGTTGAATCTTCATCTTTGTTTTTCCATTTAATTTGAAATTTTAGGTTGTGAGTCTTTAACTGTATATGTGTATTGTGATTGGAATCTCTTTATGTTTGTGCATTTTAATGGACATGAGTAAATTAATTTTGCTAACTGTTTCACAGAATGCTTTAGAGGACTAACTAGCAATTTACTGCTTGGTTTAGAGTATGTTTCATAGAGTGAGTGCACTTGAAGTTTGTCTGATAAACATAAAATAGGTTCACTGCAAAGGCTCCCAAAAGTACTTTAGTGTACAACTAAAATATCCGTGAGTCTCTTTAATCACAGATTGTGGTTTTTATATCAGTACAGACCACAAGTAAATAGTTGCAATTGAAGAGTGAGAGTAAATAATGCAAGACATGCCCAACAACTAAGAATTTAACTCTTGTGTGGCTTTTTTGAAGTAAAACTTGGATAGCAGTAACTCTGCCATTTTTTCTTTTGTATTGTATGATTATTCCTCTAATTAGGATACCTTATAATTTTGAAGAATTCTAATCTGTAAGCTTACTTTTCTCTGATATGATCTTCATCAAGTTTTAGTGAACTTACTAGCATCCATGTTTTAGAGACTTTTGAGAGGAACATCACACTTAACTTAATTCATACTTCCATAGTAGCTTTTCCAGCTGCGGTCTCCATCCAGTAAAACTTACTCACCATCAAACGAAATATAACTGTGCCCACCCACACCCATATTGTGCTGACACGGGTGCGGCACAAAAATTGAAGAGTTTGAGCAACTTAAATTTGTGTCTGCACCAAGTCTTTCAATTTCAAATGATTTCGTAATTCCTAGCCCTCACTAGCTAACATAGAAAGATATTCTAGGCATTGTTTAATAGAAATTCATTTTTAATTTGTTGTGAGCGTAGCTCATAGAAAGGTTTTAGTTACTTATTATTTAGCTTTGTTGGAAAAATGGTGAATTTCTTGCAATAAGAAATTTACAGCAAGCTTCCTTAACTGTATATTAACTTAACGATATAAAGAATTATCTCAAATCTGGATTATTGTCATATGTTTATGTTAATTACTTCATATGCCATATTTGCATGCCATCTTCTCTTAATTATTAAATGATAGGTAATTTGTCTGTTTCTATTCTATTGTTTGAGTTGCTTACTGCCACATTAGTAAAATAATATGTTGAACAAAAAGATCTGTGACGCCCAATGCTTTAACAAGGTATGTCCCAATCAACCATATGCACATCCACGACATTACTATTCGTGGCTTAATCTCCAGTGATATCAATGAGAGTATATATTTTTGTCATCAAATTCCTCTGTGATCGTCAACTCTCTTAGTCGGTATTTGTGTTCATCAATTGCAATGAGAAAAGGATAAAAAGAAGATGAGTGTGGCTTTTTTGTCCATCTTTGTGAAATTGCTAATTGTGAAATGCATATAATGAAATAACCAGAAGTATTAAAATATATAACATTCTTGATCCTTCCTTAATCCATGGATTTCATGTCCATTTGCGACTCTTACTACATTTTTATCCAAGTTCATTTCCAAAAAGGACTGATTCAACAGTTAAGAGCACAAAAATTATAACCCACAAAATAAAAAACACAAACCAAATCAAATTGATGTGTAACATTCCCAGAATAATGTGTCCTCCAACTTCTCTATAGCTTCTCTAATCTTACTTTCAGTTCTCAAACTTGACTTTGAACAACTCCACACAAGAGACGTTGGTTCAATAATATAACAATTGTGCTTGATCAAATATTTCTTTGAAATGCTCTCTTTCAGGTTCATTCTGTGTTATTGTGATTATTTTTCTTCAGTGTGTTCAACCTCCTTGACTTTGGTAAGTGTTTCTCTTCTGCTTGCTTTGATTATTATCGCTTAGCTTCTTGAATTTGCATGTCTCTTAATTGTTTTTTTTTTGTGTAAAAATAATTCACAGCTCTTCAGCTTGCTTTGGTTGTGTTGCTTAGCTTCTTGTGTTTGTTCAGGTGTATCATTTGGGTAGAGTTTTGTAGCCTTTAGTGTGGTGCCCTATATTTCAATTAGTCATGGAACTAGGTTCTCCTTTGAAACAAAACTCACCTCCCATGTACTAAATATGCAAGAAAAGTACGAGTAAAAAGAAAAATATACCCCATAAAATTTGATCATAATTTGTTCACTAGCAGCACATTTTCCTAAAACACAAAAATCAAAAATCATTTAGCGGCATATGCAGCTATTAGCATTAACATATACAAAAGTTGAGTTATACTTGATAGCTTAGACTATAACTATACTGCCTATGAACATCTAAAGATGCTCATTCAAGAATATAAGAAAGAAAATCATGACATTAAAGTTTCTAGATCCCATCATATTGGTTGTTTGAATTTGATGAACTATAATAAGCATTTTTCATCAATTTATATGTATATGTTATGTTTATCATCTTTATAACCTCTTCATGTGTATTGTCAATCAGAACTGCCAACGGCATAGCAGTTGCGTTACTATTTTACCTTTCTCATTTTGATACTAACTTCACTGCGAATGTATATTTACATACCAACAATTCAAACAATATGCTTACCTAGGCAATATTTATGTAATACCTAGGCAATATTTATGTAAATAATGTGTGTAAACTGCTCAAAGAGATGTCATCCTATCTATTAAATAACTCTCCATCACTTCTAAATTTGCATTCCACTAAAATTGCACGCATGAAAATATTGGGCCTGTGCGCGCACGGGCAAACACCATCTAGTCTATTAAAATTGACTTTAAATCTAAATTTAAGTCCAAAAGAAAAAAAAAATTGGGCCACATAGAGCCCAAAAAGTTGCCAAGAATTGAAAATTCAAGTCGAAAAGAAAAAAAGTTTTATGTTATGCGGGGCAGATTAAAATTTTTTGGGTTATCAACCATCCAAACAAGGCGTTAGGTTTCTAAAATTGTGCTATTTCCCTTCAAATCCAGGAAACTTGCCAAGGTTTTCATGGCTGTCTAAGAGCTCTTCGCCATGGCTGTCTAAGGTTTTCCGTTCCTTTCTAAAAGTTCTATTTCGATACCAAAGTTAGGGTTTACAACATTCTGCACACCAAGATTTGGAAGCTTCTTCAACTGATTAGCTTCGACTTTGCCTCAGGTTAATGCGTTTTCTTTCTTTCTTTTTCCAAATGGATTTTGCTGAAATTTGATCGATTCTTCGAATAGGATGTTTCTAATAGCCTTACTGCATCAATAATACGAAGCCAATTTGTTGATTTGGGTTGTTGTTGTGTATAGTTCTTGTTCTTATGTTCCTTCCGATCTGTTTTCCTTAACTTCTCAATGTTTGCGGATATTACACATAATTGCAAATTTCTCCCAGTAGAGACTGTGTATCTTCTATAATAATAAGGGGGCTATTAGGTTTACTGCATCAATAAGACGAAGCCAATTTGTTGATTTATTAGGAACACAAACATAGGATGCTACTGAAAGGAATCAAATTACATGTTGAATCACCCTCATTAGTAAATAGAACAAGCCTGAATGTGGAACTAAGTAGTTGTTTGAGATAACTTGAGTCAATTTACCTGCAACTGAAGTCTGTGAACTGTGAAGTATAAAGTTCCTCTTTTCAACTTTCTAAAAATAAGACCCTATAAGATCACATATAAATACTTCATTATAGTTTAGCATAGTTGCTTCACTTGGATCATTACCAGCTATAGTTACAACAGGGCTGCCACAGTAATAAACCATGGCAGCTTGCAAAAAAGGGTCACGCTTCATCCTCAATAGACTCCGTTGGTTCTAGGTGTACTATTAACTGTGGCAGCAGTTTTAAAACCTTCACTGGAAGGCCTAGCTCCATTTTCTTGCTTCACATTCTGTTCATCTGGAGTATAATTTGGAATCTTTGGAGACACCTGATAATGAAGCTTCTCTCCGTGGAAAACACTATGTAAGCCATAAAAATCATGTATCCTTAAGCTGCTGAACTGATTGGAGTACTAACACTTTTACACACCAAGTAATTCACGTAGTTTAAGTTGTGTATGTGCTTTTCCTTTACACTTGCCAGAAATGATTCGCAAGACCTGTACAGAGTGTTAGATAAATCACATAATTGATGATCCTTTTGCCGCTTTTGAATATAGAATCAACTTCAAGGCACTCACCTCCCACCACAAGTTAAAGAAAGCTATTGCATCAATCAGCAAACAACAGAGTCCATTTGATCTCTTACACCTACTATATGGTAAGTTCTTCTAATTAATCTGGAAGTTACCACAATGTTTTCTGGAGTTTTACTAATTACATTAATACTTTTTAGCTTTACTAAAGAGTAACTAAACCTTTTAACTAACTAGAAGCTCATTCTAGTAAAAAAATTATTGGTACCTTATGTTTGAGTGGCTTTTCAAAACACTGGGGGATTTAAAGGGTGCAAAAGAATCTATCTCAAAAGTCAAGATTATTGATCGGGTATCTGTGTTTCCTTTAGCATCTTATTGCAGCATATACTTGGGGGAAATGGTATTAATTTGCAAAATTTGCTAAGTTTTGCTGAATGACACCTTTAGGTGCTCTCCCGGATTGTGTGATGAACACAGTTGATGTTATATCCCTATTGGTAGATTAGTCATATCCCCACAGCTTTTGTGTTTTAGCCTTCTTTTTGGTGTTGCTGATCAATACTTTTTATACACATATTGTCGCTGCTGATTTATCTACCATGTATAACAAATAATTTAAGTTTTTTTGTGTTGGGCCCAGGCAATGCCCGGGCTATCCCCACTAGTTTGTTAATAGTGTATTTGAAAATGGTGAATTTTAAATTTACACACGCCCCACACCCGCTTCAAAGTTACTGAACCCGAACCCACACAAAATTAAACCCGCCTCATTGCCATAGTAACAGCAGATCACACTCTTATTATCTGTCTGAAATCAGAACATATGGAGGTGCTGACATAACATTTACTAATTGTTTCACTTTGAAATCTTTACACATATATATATGATTGGCCATTCATATCTATAGTAAAATTTTCAGATTGAGTTAGTTACTTAGTTATAGAATATTTGGTCAAATTAACTTGTTGGTTGTTGTTTTGAGTTTTTTGAACCAGTAGTAAAGCAGCTGTTAGTCTTATGATGTATTAGCATAATACTTATATAATTCATGGTTGACATGCCAGATGAGTCTGATGGCAGATTCTCCCGTCCACTCATCAAGCAGCGATGATTTTGCAGCATTTCTCGATGCAGAGTTGGACTCTGCTTCTGATGTATCACCTGAGCTAGATGAAGTAGAAAATGGAGAAGCAGAGGGAGAGGAAGAGGTGGAAGATGAGAAAGGGCAAGATGAAGGCAATGACACTGGTGATGGTGATGGTGATGGTGATGATGATGATGATGATGATGATGGCAGCATAGATTCTAGCAGGTATTATAAGATTCTCTATGAATGCTGGATTTGTTAGTTCATCTAAGCTAAGAGTTTGAGTTAGACATGCAAAAGAGTGCAGATAGAAGAAAGGAATTATAGACGGGTTGTACTAATTGTCACCAACTATTGTTAACTCTTCTGAATTTTGAAATCATTCTGTAGCCAAATTTACTACGTACTTTTTAAAGTTTAACATTGCAATTTGAATGTTTCTGCTTACACTACCCGCTCCATTTCCTCATTGATCGCTATATTGATATCATAGGTCAAAGAAGCGTAAAATTGAGTTGATTGAAGCTGCAGTTGATCCACAGAGTTCAGTGTCTCGTGGAGAACCAGCAGAAACTTCAGGTGAGGCTGTAGAACAGTTATTCAATCTTCTGTCAAGTTGTTAAGCGTTTTATGTCATTGTAAAAAGAAAAGTCTTAAAAAGCATTTTATCAAGACCGAGTGGAGTCATTTGATGTTTAGGTGTTGTTATAGAGATATTATAACACCATACAATTTGATTGTCTTCATCTTTTGATTATTTGGTTAAAATGTCTTACATGGCATAAAAAAATTAAAAATATTGGAAGGCGAGGAAAACTCTTAAGGAACAAATAATTTCGAATGCTAAATTCCTTATATGTCCATGGTTGGAGAGAGTGGTACTTTGAAGGAAATAAAAAGCCTCTATGCAACTTGAAATAGGACTGTCTTCAACTTTTGAATTTTTAAAAAAAAATGTTTTATATAGCATGTATCATGATTAGTTTTGTCATCTTATCAAAAAAGGCAAAACATTTTTGATATTGTTAGCTCCCACTAACAGGGAAGAATTCTTGCGACTTTTGTATATCTGTCAAAGCTCTCACTGCTTGTTGTGAATATTATTGACCTTACTTCTTAGAAATTATTCATTCGCCTAAAGTAACTATTATCTGACTATACTAAAACTGGGTCTTCTTGAGTCTCCTGCATAATATATCTTCTGACGTCACCTTATTAATGCCTTGGTTGCTGAAGTCTGAACAAGGAGAACTATCAGAAGGTAGGTTGGTCTTTAGTTCTTCTATAAAAGTTAAGTGATGCCTTTTCCATATAGATGACAGCTATGGCTTCCTCGACACTAAAAGGTTGATACTTCTTGAGCTTTCATTCTTTTGGGTGGTGGGCCTTCACTAGGAAACGGTAGATCAGTTAGACATAGTAACTGGGAAAGAAATATTTTCATGATGACAATAATAGGCTGCAGCTACTTGTATGTGCTTATAGGTTCTTTGATTCTTTCCTTTCCAGTCTCATCGATGCACTTCCTGCTCCCCTCCCTCTTTTGCATCTTATCTTTTAAGTACTTGTCTGGTTATGTATGATAAATCTGACATGTCCCCATGTGCAGGAGCATCTTTGGCGCTGGATGTATGCACTCATCCTGGTGTCATGGGAGGGATGTGTATACGGTGTGGGCAGAAGGTGGAAGATGAATCTGGTGTGGCTTTTGGATACATACACAAGGTTATTCTCCATGATTCAGTATTCATTAAAATACACTTATATATACATATATTCTTTTCTGGTTGGTTGGGTTGGTGGGGGAATGTTGAGAGCTATGTCTCGGATGCTTTCAAAATGCCGCCAATGCCTGTCGGACCCTCCAAAAGCAGTGCATTTTGGGAGGATCAGACACGGGCGGCAACATTTTTGGAGAGGCTGAGCAACATAGGTTGAGAGGAAATGGAAGAAACTATATGACGTGCTGGGAACAGCTATTGCTATTAAACTTTGTACATCTATTCACTGGATTCTATCAATAATTTGGCAGAATTTGAGGCTTGCAGATGATGAAGTTGCTCGATTGCGTGACAAGGACCTGAAAAATTTACTACGGCACAAAAAGCTGATCTTGGTTCTAGATTTAGACCACACACTTCTGAACTCAACTAGACTTGCAGATATTTCTGCAGAAGAATCATACTTGAAGGACCAACGAGAAGTACTGCCTGGTATGCTACTCTTACTGGTTATATGCTGTTAGCTTCATATTTTGGTGCTTATATCTTGCTCCTGAAAGTGGTGAAAATCTGTTTTACTTGCACATGGAAGCTAGAGAAGCCAGAATAAGGAAATGCTGCCCAACAAGTTATATGTACTGCCCAGGGCTCTTTCCCCTGGCTTGAAATCTGTTGGAGATATTGGTAGGTGGAGAGCAATTGCATGTGGTGAGGTGAAGTACTAGGATCTCTTCGATGTACGAATGGGATATTGTGCTATATGTTACGCGATAAGTTAATGAATTGGATAGGGAAAGAACCTATAAAAAATATACGAGGAAACTTAAACTAGATAGTTAAGAATAGTAAATGAAGAAAAAACTGTCTCATTGGAGTTAGTTTAAACTTTAGCTGTCCCTCTAATCAGTACTGCACTGATTTATGTCACCTACTCAATCTGCTACTAGCCTCATATTCCCTTTAATTTGATCTCCAGGGTTTGAAGGTATCCAAGTCTGATAGCAAGTATGTGTCACTGTTACTACATTGTTCTTTGATTCATTCGAATAATGCCTGAGAAGATGTGATTAAAAAAAAAAAAGACCGATGAAGAAATAAGGTCATGTGGTTGATATCTATGGTTGAAGATCTATTTGGTTTAGGGGAAGGGTCTACTGTGTAAGGGAGGATGTTTACATGGCTGGCGTTGGCTATGGGTGTAAGTCTGTTTGTCGAAGGAAGTTGAAAGTGGCAACATCTAGACCTTAATTTTCTTTTGCCTTTGTTCTTTTTCTTTTTTTTGAGTCAAGGTTAAAGAAAATAAAAAGTGGACCTTACTTTCCACTTGCCAAGTTTTAATAGGTCTTAATTGTAATTTTCTTTTATATTTTTGTGTGTTTTGAGATTTTCATGGGTGAATAATACTTTCTCCGCCACATTGTCAGTTAAGGGGTATTATTTTCTCTTTGAACCAAAATTATGGGGGTAAGAGGTTGCCCGTATAGTTGAGGTGTATCAATGGATTTTTTTGAACAAGATTGGGAGGCAACTTGTATTTTCCCAAAAAGGACTTGGCAGGTAGTAGGTACCCCGTGGAATTAGTTGAGGTGTGCGCAAGCTGACCGAACGCCATGGTTATAAAAAAAAAAAAAGGTTTCCCAAAAAGGATCTCTGGCATTCTTCTCTGGTGGAGAAAACTCAGCTCTAATATGTGAGACTATTTATGCAATTTCCAGAAAAAATTGAAGTTCTAATTGCAGTTGCTCATTGATGATTCTTCCATGAGCAAGGTACTTGTGAACAGTGGATAAACATATTTTAGTAATTAGTGGTCAACAAATACTTATTGTTATCTTGGAGTGCAGCATTCTGATGAATCAGAACTTGGCTTGGCTACTAAATTGATGTAGTTCCTTGATGGGGAGAAGGGTGAAAAGGCTGGAGAATGGAAAAACGAGAAAGAGAGGATTAAGAGAGAAAAGAGATAGATCAAGACAGAAATAGAGAGAAGAATAAGAGAAAGTAGACAGTCATTTATGTTGGTTGGTGCCGTATGTGTAAAAAACAGGTGAAGGTGTAGATGACCTTCTCCTTTGTTATGGGGTTACTTTGAGGTTATGGTGGGAATTCTTGAGATTGTTTTGGATCTGTTAAGTTGATGCCACACAATGTGAAAAGGTTAATGTTCAACTAGTGTTGCAGGAGGAGGAGACTGGAGAAGGCGCAAGAATTAGGTGTTGCCCCACTTGCACTTATGTTGGTCTTTGGAGAGAGATAAAGAAGTGAGAATGAGAGGGGGATAGAGAAGTGGAAAGCCGGAAAAGAGGAAGGGATATTAATGCCTAATCAACTCACAATCATTACTCATGCCCATCAAACAGTAAATCAGTACATTAGTCATATTTATAGAAGATCGGACTAAATATAACATAAGGTAATCTCATTTTCAAAAAAATAAATATAACATAGGTTTATCTTTATCGGCCTTTTTCTAAAAAAAAGAAAAGGGTCATCTTTATTGCTCCTTAAACTAAAAATATAAATTACAATAGATAAAGATAAAGTATGCAGCATCCTCACGGTCTGGATGATGTGGCTGGGGCCTTACTCTTAGGCTCAGTTTCTTAGACCTTTCTTCTTTAATTAAACTCAATCTGTTTGACATATCTAAATCTCTCCTCTAGTTTATTGTTTTAATACATTGACCTTGTATCTTTGAAGAAAAATGCTGTCCAACAAGTTATATGTACTGCCTAGGGCTCTTTACCATGGCTTGAAAACTGTTGGAGCTTTTGGTAGGTGGAGAGCAATTGGCAGTGGTGAAGTGAAGTACTAGGATCTCTTCAATGTATGAATGGGATATTGTGGTATATGTTACGTGACGACTAAGTTAATGAATTAGATAGGGAAGGAACCCATAGAAAATATACGAGGTAACATAAACTAGATGGTTAGGAATAGTAAATAAAGAATAAGACTGTGTCATTGGAGTTAGTTTAGTTGTCCCTCTAATCAGTACTGCACTGATTCTTGTCACCTACTCGATCAGCTACTAGCTTCTTATTCCCTTAATTTGATCTCCAAGGTTTGAAGGGGATCCAAATCTGATAGCAAGTATGCGTCACTGCTACTACATTATTCTTTGATTCATTCGAATAATGCCTGAGCAGATGTGATTAATTAAAGTCCACTTTAGTGGGTTACTGTTAGAAAGATTAATATGTTTTTAATGGGTGCTTCAGCGCTCTTTGTTTACCCCCCTAAAAGATGACCATGAAGAAATAAGGTCATGTCGTTGATAGCTATGGTTGAAGAGCTATTTGGTTCAGGGGAAGGGTCTACTGTGTAGGGGAGGATGTTTGCATTGGTGCTGTTGGCTATGGGTTTAAGTCTGTTTGTCGAAGGAAGCGGCAACATCTGAACCTTAATTTTCTTTTGCCTTTGTTCTTATATTTTTTTTTTTGTGTCAAAGTTAGCTGCTCAGTGTTCTATGTATAGTAGTATATGTTTCAATTGAGTTAGTGTTTACTCGTCTTGTAATGATGTGGAATTGTGGATGCCTGGACTAGGTAAAGAATGTTTAGTAGGCACTCTCCGTTAGAAAAGTATAATGCCTATATCATGCAGTGATTGCAAGATATGTGCCCTTTAGTTGAACTTCTGACATCTGGGCAATCTAAATTATACTGTTTGATAAGCTGGCCTTCTAACTCTAGAGCTTTGTAAGCTCTTCACTTTAATAATTCTTTGTGGTCATCTTTGTCGTTGAGTGCATTCAAGTTATTTTTCTAATATAAATGCTAATTTATTTAGACCTCATATATGGTTAGGATTTCTTTTGCTTTAAATTCTTGTTGTCTGTCTGTGATAGTTATTTTGCAGGTCTCTGTTGTGCAGTGTTTTATGATTTTTTCCCAACTTACTATCTACAGGTTCTTTAAGAAACAACCTTTTCAAATTGGACTGGATACACATGATGACAAAGCTGAGGCCATTTGTCCACACCTTCCTGAAAGAAGCCAGTAGTTTGTTCGAGATGTACATTTACACAATGGGCGAACGTCCTTATGCGTTGGAAATGGCATACTTACTTGACCCTGGAGGTATCTACTTCCATTCTAGAGTGATTGCTCAATCAGACTCCACTCGGAGACATCAAAAGGGTCTAGATGTCGTTTTGGGCCAAGAAAGTGCTGTTCTGATCCTTGATGATACTGAAGTGGTAAGTATGTGAACATTTCTTTAGGACTATATGATCTCTCCAACGAGAATGAGAGAATTTATTTAGTGGCAAAGAGAATGCTAATCCCACCCAAGGCTTATTATTAATACAAAGGGAGGGAAAGTTGGTCTAATTAAATTTAAGTTCCTACCACCATAATTCCATGACAGCTTTTCATTTTCCATGTATTGCTATTCTGACAGTTCAGATTTGTTTTGGAGTTTAACTCATCTTCTGCATGGAATTTTTCTGAGCCTTATTGTTATTTAAGGCACTTTCTTAGTGTTTGTGCCATGCACTCATGTTCGTAGTTAGATAGATGAGATGAGATGAGTTGTTTTGGTGGAACTGAACCTTTCTATGTACTGTTTTAGGTATGGGGGAAGCACAGGGAAAATCTTATACTGATGGACAGATATCATTTCTTTACCTCAAGTTGTCGACAATTCGGTTTGAAATGTAAATCACTTTCTGAACAGAAAAGTGATGAAAATGAAGCTGAGGGAGCGCTTGCCTCTGTCCTAGAAGTACTGCAAAGGATCCACAGACTATTCTTCGACCCGGTATGTAGGCTATTCTTCCCAAATTAATTTCATAGTCTCTATTTGAGTTGTCTCAATATTGTATACAATTTAATTCAAAGGGCACCCACATAATTCAGTAGTTTCTCAATATTTTAAGAAAGGATACTGCATTTGACTGTGACTTTTATGCTGAAAAAGTTCATATTTACACAAAGTTAATTGCATCTACACTTTTGGACCCACTTCTAGATACAATATAACTTCACTATTGCTTGTGTTAGCGGAGGTGGTTATACTTGCTAATTTTGTTATATTTAATTGTATTTGTCTTACAATGTTAGGGTTCCCTAATTCTCCTTAATGCTGCTTCTTTCAGGAACGTGGGGACAATATTATGGAGCGGGATGTTAGGCAGGTAAAATTCTCAACAAACAGTTTAATTTATTGATTTTTACTCCTTCCCTAACCCCTCTTTAAAGATTCTTCTCTTAATTTGCCAATTCGAATTAAGATAAACTAGTACCCCATTTTTCACATTTCAAAACACTCTTCCGAATCATTTTTTGCCAAATTTTGTCTAATATCTGTCACTTATAGTATTCGCAGAGTTGATTAAATGAAATTTAGAAGAGTTGCGATAAAACAGAGTATTCTATCTGTGAAAGTGACTCTGACCTAATATATTTGCTCACTTATGAAGCAGCACCTACTCCCATGAAAAGGGTGATCAACTTTTGGCCATGAGTAAAATATTTTTTATTTTGTATTTTCTTGAATTACTTAATTCGGAAACAACCTCTCTACCCTCACAAGGTAGGGGTAAGGCTGCGTACACAACACCTTCCAGAGATGCCACTTGTGGGATTACATTAGGTATGTTGCTGTTGTTGATGATCGATAACTTAATGCATAGCATAATGATGCCTGGAAACCATAATTATGCTGGTCCCGTTGTTTAGAATGTCAATAATTTTGAGATAATTGAAAATATATCTTCAAGTGCAATGATCACTTCTCATTGATATACCTGTAATTGAATAGACTTTGATCCTTGTCAAAGAGTCTGTAGCTTTGCTTTATACTAGAGAGTTTAATTGATTAAGAATATATATATCGGTCATTATTACAGGTGCTGAAAACTGTTCAGAAGGAAATACTGAAGGGCTGTAAAATTGTCTTTACTGGTGTAATTCCCATACAATGCCAACCAGAAAACCACCACTACTGGAAATTGGCTGAGAAATTGGGAGCTACATTCTCCACAGAAGTCGATGACTCGGTGACACATGTGGTCTCCATGAATGACAAGACTGAAAAGTCACGTCAGGCACTGCGAGAGAAGAAATTTTTGGTCCATCCAAGATGGATTGAAGCTGCTAACTACTTGTGGCGAAAGCCACCTGAAGAGAACTTCCCAGTCAGTTCATAACTATTTGCTAACCTTGATTTTAGGCAACTTTTTTGTAAATTCTATTAGAATGCTTACAGGTTCATTCACCAATAGAAACCATCCGATGAGGAAAAATAGTTCGCGCCCAAGGGAATCAAAACCAAACTCTGGCTAGTCTTCTTCACTGATCTCTTGAATTTTGTCTAGAGATCAACCAAATTCATGTGATTGTGTGGCATTCTGGATGCTGATTTTGCTAGTTATATTGCAGTGCTAAAAGTGACTTAACAGCTCATTAGGAATTGCGCGATTTGCACTTGTGATTGGTTCTAGCCATCCCCACCTTAATGAGTTGGACTATGAAGGGGTTAGCCTCCCCCCTCATAGCCTATTAATTATTTCGAGAAAGCAGCCATTCACTTCAGGAATGGAGGTTGTTAAGGATTAACTTACTCGTGACAACCTTTCAGCCTCCCAACAACCTTTAACACTAGTATTTTAGTTCAACGACCTATACTACTAGTATCTTAGCTCTCTTTTTGCGAAGCTACTTCTTTTCTGTATGTATATCTTACATTGAATTGTCAGTATCGAGACCTGTTCGGAATGCTGATTGAGTGTAGTAGCTTCGTATCTATCTCTCCAAAGAGGAGAGAAAAGATACAACTCAAAGTAGAATATCTCCTTGATATGATGAAAGTCACCCGTTCGAGCCTGATATTAACTACGATAAAAAAAAAAAAAAAAACCCAATTGTTTTACAAGAAGATTGGATAGACGTAGGATAATCTCAAGGATGAGTTGTCAAAAAAAAAAATAGGAAAAAGACATTCTAGTTAGGTTTATGTTCTAATCCCACAAGATTAGTAAGTTGATATGACCCATTTAAATATAGTGGATAACATCGAGGCTTGAAAATTGATATGTATTTGATGTACAGGAGCTAACAACTGTCTGTATGCTTATATTGGTGAATGGTGACGCTATTATTGTTGTGATTAAAAAGGTAGTACCAAATTATAATACACCATATTTTCAACATATCATTGCGTGAAAAAATATTTTTATATATCGATCTAAAGTTAAAAATAATATTCTAAATTATTAGTAACAAAATGTAGAAGAATGTGACGTACACCACCTAATTAATTATGTCAAGATTCTGAAAAGATTTTTTTTTTTAAAAAGAAAAAAAAAGCATTTGTCTCATGTTTGGATACACTAAATCTGAATTTAAAAATAAATATACAAATAATTAGAAGTCACGCTCATATTAGAGAAGTAAAATTCTACTAGAACACGCTTTTATTTTTAAAGTTTCTCAAAATTATTGAGACTTAGGAATGTATGTTTAAACTTTAATCTAGGAATGGCAAACGGGTAGATTAGATTTGAACGGGTAAAAAATATTTAAACAAAAATGAATAAAATATTGATCGACACATATTTAACACTGATAAAAAAAAGTTAATCGATGAATAATATGAATATGTATTATATTATACATGGCTTTATAAACAGTCAGATAAAAACTCAATCTAAAGATCGAAATAAATCTAGACTCTCTGAATTATTTTTAAAAAAAAATGGGTTGGATTGAATGGTTAACTATCTACCAACCCTAATTTAATCAAACATTTGATTACAAAAAGTGAAAAAGATATTAAAAAGATTTGTTTAATTAGAACTTAATTATTGAAGCTGGATATAAATATATAATTGTGAAGACAATGATCACATTATTGAAGATATATTTTATATATATAATTGGCCAAACATGATTAATAAGTATTAGCCTTTGCATTATTGTTAACTAAATGTTGTTCAAATAGACACCTGTACAATTATTTATCTTAAAAAAATTTATTTGTGTTTAATATAACATAAGTCATTTCTTTTGTTTAATAAACTCATGAATTTTCGTATATATAGGTGATTTTTCAAATATTGATCAAGTGTCTTGAAAAGTTTTTTTTATTATATATATATATATAGTGTAAGTTAATCAAACAAGAAAATATCAATTGTTGGAGCTATGATTTACATTAATAGGTCTAAACTCAAAAACATGATTAATAAGTATTAGCCTTTGCATTATTGTTAACTAAATGTTGTTCAAATAGACACCTGTACAATTATTTATCTTAAAAAAAATGATCTGTGTTTAATATAACATAAGTCATTTCTTTTGTTTAATAAACTCATGAATTTTCGTATATATAGGTGATTTTTCAAATATTGATCAAGTGTCTTGAAAAGTTTTATTTTATTTTATATATATAGTGTAAGTTAATCAAGCAAGAAAATATCAATTGTTGGAGCTATGATTTACATTAATAGGTCTAAGCTCAAAAACATGAAAAAAGTAACTACACGAAGAAGTCAATGAGATTCAACATCTACGTACATACTATATATATATATATATATAAAAGGTAATTTAAATCTTACATGTACAATGTAATATTTCACCGAAAAGGATTCAGGTAAACTAACTCCCATATACTTACCTGACTCCGCTCTTGATAATAGTGTTTTAATCTACACACGTGGATTTGCCTCTAACTTGCGTCTTAAATTCACTAATGAGGCTTCTTAGTAGTTGTAGGCATCAGTGGCGGGACTAATTAGTGTCAAGAGTTCAATCAAATTTCCTTCGTTAAAAAATTATACTACATACCAGAATAAAAATTTATAAATTGCTAACTCTTTATAACTAAACAATTAGTTGATCTAACATAAAGATTTAAGTTATATGAATGTACAAATAACAATTAATAAGACCAAACAATTAAAGCTTTTGTGGTGGAACAATAACTATTCTTAATTAAATCATTGATATGGTCATGTTATATCAAATTCCTTTCATTTTATGGAAAAAAAGTGTTGATAGGTGCAGTATAAATCTCGAAATAAAATTTGAACACTGTTTATTTATTTTTTATTAAATAAGAAGAGAAATTTCTGTCGTATCGTTATATTGTCATTTTTTCTTTGTTTCACAAAAGAGAAAAGTACCTAACAACACTTGAACTATTATACATTTGATGACAATTTAGGTAGGAATTCACACACCTTATAATTCAAATATGAAACTAAAAAAAATTAAAATATTTTAAATATGTTTTTAACTCTTCACTCTATCTTCAAATCACATCTCCAAATTTCATTGAGGTTTACATCAATAATGTCATCTCAAATTACCTATTTTTTCTTGACAAGATATGTTGTCTATTGAATTATTAATTAGTGTCCTCATCGTTGTTTTTTAATAATTTTTTTTTATTCCTTCCATAAAGAATGAATTATTTGTCACCTCTACAAAACAAACATTAACACGTTAATCCTCATACTTAGCCTGCCTACGTGGCGCCACCAGAATCTAGGATTCCTTTTAATTTATTTATTTTCAAAACTAGCCTTCTCCTTTCATGAAAAATTGCAACTTTTTTGAAGAGTTGTGACTTTGTTGAAGAGTTGTGACTTTTATGAAGAGTTGCGACTTTTATGAAAGATTGCAACCTTTTCGAAAGAGTTGTGACCTTTCTGATAAGGCACAATAAATATTTGTTCACACTACCATTTGTTGTTTATAAATAGAGGGATTTCCTCTCATTTTAAAACAACGGAAATTCTGATCTACTTCTTCTTTTTCTTTTGTACAATTAAATATTCGTGTACTTTGCTCCTGTTGAGTGACTCACTTCACCATTGTTTTTTGTATCAATATACTGGTGAATAGAATCGTCTTATCCTGAGAGGATCTATTCCTTTAAACCTCGGGTACTAGAGGGGAATATTTTTCTTAAGGATACACTATGTATTTAGTGGGCTCGATTTTTTCCTTTCTGTTTCATTCTATTGTTACAAATCCTGGTATATTTTTTTTACAGTCATTAATTTATGCTTATTTTATTAATTGTTATTTTTTAGTATATCTTTTAAACTTTATTGTTTATGTTTTTTCAAAGTTATTGTTATAAGTATTTGTTAGTACAGATTAAATAACACATGTTAATTGAGTATTCATGCAAGTTTTCTCTACTAAAATTGTTGAAAGTAGAGTAAAAGAATTCCTTAAAGATCTGTACTACCATATCTTGAAGACAAAATTCAAATTTGGTATGTCATTGTAAACACATAACGATCTTAAAAACTTTATCGCACCTTGATGTGAGAAGTGAACCAAGAAAAGAAAACAAAAATTAATAAACTTTTGACATAAGTTCAAGGATGTGCCGGATGACCTATAGAGGAATATGACTAGACTGCAACATCTTTTAATCCCAAAGAAATAGATAGACACAATAAATTAATTGCTCATATTCAATATAAAGTATGGACAAATTTCTCAAGTTTACTGCAAGTTGTAAATACTTTTCTTGAAGTAATAGATGTGTTTTCGACACTATGATTGGAATAGAAGTGTAGTTTCAAATTGAACTTCATCACTCTGGTATGTTGATTTTTAAAAAACACTCAAACAAACTGAATAGTTGTGTAATATTTTTCCCTTTCAAGTATATATAATAAGTTGAATTGTTGTCTAATATGATACATTTTCCCTTTAAATTTCATTTTAATAATTACTTATGATACATTTAAATGAGAACTTTAAAGTGATATATGTAAAACAAAAGGCAGTGTTGAACTTTCTACACGTTAGAAACTTTCTACGCGTAGAGAATATTATCTCTACACCAACGATTATTTATTTATTAGAATGTTTAACATTACCAGTTGATGCATTTGAATCCTGGAAGCAAAATGATAAATTATAAAATCAAATTAAAGATGATTGATTGAAGGATAAATGATAAAATGTTATAATTATCACTTCCTTTGTAATGTTTTACTTTAAATGACTAATAGGTTATAAGTATTATTTTATATATTCCGTAACATTAAATTTTTGCGCAAGGCGTGGGTAATTTTACTAGTATATATATAAAAGAATATTTTAGTGGCAATATAAGTCGCTGCTAATACCTATAATGGTCGTCACTAATAATTTGTTTTGTGACAAGATTAATTGCCGCTAATACCTATAATAGTCGGCACTAAAAGTATGTTTTAGTGGCAATAGTAGTCGCCGCGAATGCCTATAATAATCGCCACTAAAAGAATGTTTTAATAGCAACAATAGTCGCCGCTAATGCCTATAATAGTTGCCACTAAAGGTATGTTTTAGTAGCAATAGTAGTCGCCGCTAATGCCTATAATTGTCGCCACTAAATGTATATTTTAGTGGCAATAATAGTTGCCCCTAATGCATAAATAGTCGCCACTAAAAGAATGTTGTAAAGGCTACAATATTCGCCGCTAATACCTACAATAGTTGCCACTAAAAGAATGTTTTAGTGGCAACATTTTACATTGCTAATGCCTATAATAATCGCCACTAATAGTTTGTTTAGTGACAAGATTAATTGCCGCTAATACCTATAATAGTCGCCACTAATAGTTTGTTTACTGGCAACATTGGTCGCCGCTAATGCCTATAATCATTGTACATTGCTAATGCCTATAATAGTCGCCACTAATAGTTTGTTTAGTGACAAGATTAATCGCTGCTACTACCTATAATAGTCACCACTAAAAGAATGTTTTAGTGACAAAATTATACGCACCTAATGCCTATAGTAGTCGCCACTAATAGTTTGTTTACTGGCAACATTAGTCGCCGCTAATGCCTATAATAGTCGCCACTAAAAGAATGTTTAGTGACAACAATAGTCGCTGTTAATGCCTATAATTCAACACTAATAGTTTGTTTAGTGGCAACATTAGTCGCCGCTAATGCCTATAAAAGTCGCCACTAAGAGAATGTTTTAGTGACAACAATAGTCGCTGTTAATGCCTATAATAGTCGCCACTAATAGTTTGTTTAGTGGCAACAGCAGTCGCCGCTAATGCCTATAATAGTCGCCACTAAAAGAATGTTTTAGTGGCAAAATTATACGCTGCTAATGCCTATAAGAATCGCCACTAATAGTTTGTTTAGTGACAAGATTAATCGCCGCTAATACCTATCATAGTCGCCAATTAAAAGAATGTTATAGTAGCAACAATAGTCGCTGCCAATGCCTATAGTATCGCCACTAAAAAAAATGTTTTAGTGGCAAAATTAGTCGCTGCTAATACCGATAATAGTCGTCACTAATTGTTTGTTTTAGTGACAAGATCTTACTTGAACAAAACTTTAGTCCTTTCAATATTTTTCTTTTTTTCCTTCTCATTCAACTCTTCTATATATTTTTTGTGTGAGTTATGACTATTTTCAACAAGCTTAATTTGAAGAATATAAAACAAAACCGACTTTAAATTAAAGTAATATTTTAAGCTACAAAAGATATGTCAATTAACATGAATTTGTTGTCCTTTATGTCCTAAGTTATTGCTGAGCATTTGAGTTATCTAGGCTAGTCTCATTTTTAATTTTTTAATGTTCGAGAATATTTCTTTAACATGTATAAAATCCAACATTTTGATCTACTTGTACTTTCATAATGCAATAATTATACATACATATTTTTGAAAAAGTCGTAAAGTTGCATTGATGAGCATCTAGAAGGGCCTTCAAAGCAGCAGTTTAATAAATAATGAATTTTTAAAAGGATCAACAATATTATTTTGCTGTTGTTTCAAATTAATTTTTGTCCTTCTATAAATTTTATTAGAGTAACAAAATAACAATAACAAAAAGTAGTGAACGTTTGACCTCGAACAAGTAGATTGTCTCTAAAAAAATTATTTATGTTGCTGTGGTGCACATTTTTAACGGTCTTAAATTATTTATAACTAATATTGATTATTGAAAACTTTTACATAATTTTTTTTCACAAGGAGTTATTCTAACCATAAAATTATCAGATTTTATATTTTTCATGTACAAAAAAATAGAAAAAATTATGTTTAATCGGTACATAAAAACATCATTCATTTTTAACAACACAATTATATCATCAAACATATATTATGATAAATTATGTAAAAGATAAAAATGATTAGATCTCAAGATATTTTTAATCATTCAATATATATTTACAATTCTTTAGATATGTGATAATGTGAAATCATTTAATTTCTATTCAAATATTTTTAAAACCTACTAAATTTTTTTTTCTTACAACAGTCGATTATTGGAAAAGTTGTTCAAAAGTTTAGAAAAATTATTTATGCCTGCACAAAGCATGGATAAATTACCTAGTTATGTTATATTCTTTTAAGTAACTACCGGCAATTTAGGACACAAATAATGTTTTAGTGATAATTAATCTAAGGACAATATACTTTATTGCTTTTATTGGAAGGTTAAATATGAATAATGCAATAAAGACTTCGAGTCACACTCATGAAGTCCATATCTCAAAGTATATAAATGATAAATCCTTACTTGTTTGATTTCAATTGGTAGTTTAATTTGTGTTGAAAAGTAAGGAACTCTTTTAAAAAATGAAAGAAAAACAATTCTAATTTGAAAAAATATCTTATATTATATTTGTAGTTCATGAGAAGATGATTGCTCAAGATCATATAAGAGATCCGTCGATGAGATACTCCAACCCCCCACTCATGACGAGACAGCTAAAGCATGAACAATTTTTATTCTTGGCTTAATTTCTTGTTCATAAAGCCCTAGTTCACTAGTAACATCCTCATGCCATTGTCTGGCCACATAAAGGAAAACTAACATTATGTTTTCCCGTGAAGAATTACATAACTGTAGTTGTTTATCTTAAACTTTGGAGTATACAATTCACATTTTATATACCTTAATGAAAATTTTTATAAGAACCTTTGTAATGAGTTGGTGAATCATTGTATATAGTCTCACCATTTTATGGCTTATTTTGATATTTACAAGCCAATTTTTAGGAATTACGTGATTTTATTATTTTTTCGTGTATATTAGCGCATGGATCTGGCGTCTTGAAGCACTTGAAACTTTTTCAAAAAAGAGTTTTTGAGGACCTCCGTAATGAGTTGGAGAATCATTTTATATGGTCCCACCATTTTTATGGCTTATTTTTGCATTTACGAGTCAAATTTTAAAAATTACACGACTTTCTTGGTTCTTCGTGTGTATTAGCCCATGAATTTGGCGCCTTCGAGAACCCAATTTTTTTTTCTGAAAAAATGTTATGAGGACCTGTTTAATGAGTTGGGCTTCACATTGCGTATAATCCTACCATTTTTCATGGAATATTTCCGCAATCAAGCCGCCTTTAAGGAATTATGCAACTTTCTTGATTTTTTGTGTGTATTAGTCCATCAATCTAGCACCTTGGAGCACTCAGAAGTTTTTCCTGAAAATACATTATGAGAACCTCCGTACTGAGTTGGGAAAGTATTGTGTCTAGTCCCACCATATTTTATGGATTATTTTTGCATTTACGAGCAAACTTTTGAGAATTACACGACTTTTATGATTTTTCGTGTGTATTAACCCATGAATCTGGTGCTTTGGAGAACCCAAGTTTTTTTTTTCCTGAAAAACTTTATAATCACCTCCGTAATGAGTTGGGGAATATAGTCCCACCATTTTTCATGGAATACTTTCGCATTTACGATCCAACTTTTAGGAATTACGCGGTTTTCTTAGTTTTTTGTGTGTGTTAGCGCCCATGAACCTGGCACCTTGAAGCACCAAAAAATTTAATTTGAAAATTTTTTATGAGGCCCTCTGTAATGAGTTACGAAAGCATTACCTATAGTCCCACCATTTTTAAGGAGTATTTTCAAACTTACAGGTTAACTTTTAGATTACACGATTTTTCTCATTTTTTGTGTGTATTAGCTCATAGATCAGGTGCCTTGAAACACCTAATTTTTTTTCTAAAAAAAATTATGAGGACCTCTATATTGAGTTGGGGAAATATTGTGTATAGTCCAACCATTTTTATGACTTATTTTCGTATTTACGATCCAACTTTTAGAATTATGCAGTTTTTTTTTAATTTTTAATGTGTATTAACCCATAGATCTAGCTTCTCTGAGCACCCAATTTTTTTTCATGAAATTTTTTTATAAGGACCTCCGTAATGAGTTAGGTAAGCATTGCGTATAGTCCCACCATTTTTATGGCTTATTTTCGCATTTATGAGCCAGTTTTTAGAAATTACGCAACTTTCTTGTTTTTTCTTGTGTATTAGCTCATGGATCTAGCGCCTTGGAGCACCTAAACAAAATTTTTGAAAATACTTTATGAGGAACTCTATAATTAGTTTGGAAAACATTCTACATAGTCCCATCATTTTATGATTTATTTTTACATTTACGAGCCAATTTTTAGGAATTACACGACTTTGTAGGTTTTTTGTTGTATAAGCCCAGGGATCTGGTGCCTTGAAGCAACCAATTTTTTTTTGAATTTTTTTTATAAAGACCTCCGTAATGAGTTGGGGAAACATTGCATATAGTCCCACCATTTTAAATGACTTATTTTTGCATTTATGAGCCAACTTTTAAGAATTACGCTAATTTCTTAATTTTTGTGTGTGTATTATAAGCTAATATTAATACACAAAAAATTGAGAAATTTGGGTAATGAAGTGAAATCCTCAACTTCAAGTATAATGCAAGCTAGAACGGGGTTGCCTCAGATATTGTGGTGTACATATGCAAGGAATCACACCATAGCCGGTGTCGATCATGTGCATGATCTTGATTTAGAAAGGAGCTCTCAAGTTGAGGCGAAGAAGAAAGTTACAATTTTGTTGATCCTAAAAAATGTCATGTAAATGTAAAAATATACGTTGAAAAATGGTGAGATTATGCAAGATGGTTCCCCAACTAATTTGGTTTTTCCCGCATTGGGGGTAGTTTGAACTTGAAAATGCGTCAGTTTTTCCCTCGGGACCAACTTACGCCATTAATAAGGTTGTAACGTACGTCCATGAAAAATGTCGGCCAAAAACAAGTCGAGATCACATATAACCAAAAATTCATGGATTATATCACATGAAAATTAGTAATTTGGTTTTTCTCACATAGGGGCTCATTTGTACTTGAAAATGCGCCCAGATGCCCTTCGGGACCAACTTATGCCATTAACAAAGTCGTATCAAACGTTCAAGAAAACTTTCAGCCAAAAACAACTCAGGATCACGTATCACCAAAAATACATTGACTATAACACACAAAAATTGGTAAATTTGTTTTTTCCTGCATTAGGGCTCATTTGAACTTGAAAATGTGTTTGTTTATCCCTCCGAACCAACTCATTCAATTATTAAGGTCGTAACAGATGTCCATAAAAAATACAGCAAAAAATAAGTCGGGGTCACGTATTAACAAAAATCCATGGACTATAGCATACGAAAATCAGTAAATTTGGTTTTTACGTCATTGGAGCTTGTTTAAACTTGAAAATGCGTTTGTTTTCCCCTCAAGACCAACTTACGTCATTAAAAAGGACGTAATTGACGTCCATGAAAAATTTTGGTAAAAAACAAGTAGGGATCAAGTATAACCATAATTTCATGGACTACAACACACGAAAATCAGTAAATTTAGTGTTTTTCCCGCATTGGGGTTCGTTTGAACTTGAAAATGCGTTCATTTTCCCCTCAGGACCAACTCAGACTATTAATAAGGTCGTAACGGACGTCCATTAAAATTTATGGCCAAAAAAAAGTCAGGATCACGTATCATCAAAAATCCATGCACTATAGCACACGAAAATTGATAAATTTGGTTTTTCCCGTATTGGGGCACGTTTGAACTTGAAAATATGTATGTTTGCCCCTCGGGACCAACTCACACCAATAATAAAGTCATAACGGACGTCCATGAGAAATTTCAGCAAAAAAAAGTCGTGATCACATATCACCAAAAATTCATGGACTATAGCACACGAAAATATATAAATTTGCTTATTCCCGCATTAGGCTTGTTTGAACTTAAAAATGCATCTGTTTGCCCCTCGGGACAATCTCACACCATTAATAAGGTCATAACAGACGTGCATGAAAAATTTTAGCCAAAAAATAGTCGGAATCATGTATCACCAAAAATTCATGGACTATAGCACACAAAAATAAGTAAAATTGGTTTTTCATGCATTGGGTCTCGTTTGAACTTTAAAATGCGTTTGCTTGCCCCTCGAAACCAACTCATGCCATTAATAAGGTTGTAACGGACGCTCATGAAAAATTTCGATAAAAAACAAGTCGGGATCATGTATCACAAAAAATCTATGAACTATAACACATGAAAATTAGTAAATTTGGTTTATCGCGTATTGGGGCTCGTTTGAACATAAGAATGCATCAATTTGACCCTCGGGACTAACTCACGCAATTAATAAGGTCGTAACAGACGTTCATGAAAAATTTCTGCCAAAAACAAGTCTGGATCACGTATTACCAAAAATTCATAGACTATAGCACACGAAAATTGGTAAATTTAGTTTTTTCCCGCATTGGGGCTTGTTTGAACTTGAAAATGCGTCTGGTGAACCCTCAAGACCAACTCACACCATTAATAAGGTCGTAACGGAGGTCCATCAAAAATTTTGGCAAAAAGAGTCAAGATCACGTATCACCAAAAAAACATGGACTATAGCACATGAAAATTGATAAATTTGGTTATTCCTGCATTGGGGCTCATTTGAACTTGAAAATGCATTTGTTTTCCCTTCGGGACCAACTCACACCATTAATAAGTTTGTAATGGACGTTCATGAAAAATTTCAGCCAAAAACAAGTTGAGATCATGTATCAACAAAAATCCATGGACACAAAAATCGATAAATTTTATTTTCCTACTTTAGGGATCGTTTGTACTTGATAATGCGTCTGTTTAGCCCTCGAGACAAACTCACGCCATTAATAAGGTCATAAAGGACGCCCACAAAAAATTTCAACCAAAAATAAGTAGGGATCACGTATCATACAAAATCAATAGACTATAGCACACAAAATTGGTAAAATATAATTCCTACATTGGAGCTCGTTTGAACTTGAAAATGCGTTTGTTTTCCCCTCGAAACCAACCTACGCCATTAATAAGGTCGTAACGAACGTCCATGAAAATTTTTGGCAAAAAATAACTCGGGATCACGTATCGCAAAAAATTCATGGACTGTAGCACACGAAAATTGGTAAATTTGTTTTTTCTTGCATTGGAGCTCGTTTGAACTTGCAAATGCGTCTATTTTCCCCTTGGAATCAACTCACACCATTAATAAGGTTGTAACAAACGTCCATGATTTTTTTTTGCAAAAAATAAGTCAGAATCACGTATCATCAAAAATCCATGGATATAACATATAAAAATTGGTAAATTTGGTTTTTCTCGTATTGGGGCTCGTTTGAACTTGAAAATGCATTTGTTTACCCCTCGGGACCAACTCATGTCATTAATAAGGTCGTAACGGACGTCGATGAAAAATTTCAGCCAAAAACAAGTTGGGATCACGTACCACAAAAAATTTATGGACTATAGCATACCAAAATCTGTGAATTTAGTTTTTCCCGCTTTGGGGCTCGTTTGAACTTGAAAATGTGTCTGTTTGTCCCTTGGGACCAACTTACGCCATTAATATAGTCCCACCATTTTTATGGCTTATTTTCACATTTACGAGCCAACTTATAGAAATTATGTGACTTTCATGGTTTATCATGTTTATTAGCCCATGGATCTGACGCCTTGGAGCACCTAAAAAGACTGAAAATCTTTATGAGGACCTCCGTAATGAGTTGGGAAAGCATTGCGTTATAGTCCCACCATTTTTATGGCTAATATGTGCATTTACAAGCCAACTTTTAGGAATTACGTGACTTTCTTGATTTTTCGTGTGTATTATTAGCCCATAGATCTGCTCATTGGACACCCAAAAAAAATTATGAGGACATCCGTAATTAGTTAGGAAGCATTGCATATAGCCCCACCATTTCTTTTTGACTTATTTTCGCATTTACGAGCCAATTTTTAGTAATTACGCGACTTTTTTGGAGTTTTTGTGTGGATTACCCCATTGATCTGGCACCTTGGAGCACCCAATTTTTATTTTTTTGAAAAAACTTTATGAGGACCTCCGTGATGAGTTGAAGAAGCATTACGTATAGTCCCACCATTTTTTTTAAGGTTTAGTTTCGCATTTACAAGTTAACTTTTAAGAATTACGTGACTTTCTTGATTTTTCATATATATATATAGAAGAAGCATTTATTCCATTAGAAGTTTGATGGAGAAACATCATTGAAGTCTATCTAATTTGTTTATTATTTAAGTTTAATGAAAGTTGTAGTTTCTAAACTTATGTTGTTGTCAATAGGAATTTTAAGATGGTCATAGTTTAGAATATTGAAATGGAGAGAGGGGTCATGATGCCTTTTTTTACTTGTGGAAACTAAAGGCATCAACAGGTTGGAACCTTACAAATAAAAATACATATAATGTTAAAATGATATTTATTGGCCATTTTTTGACTTTGTTAATTGGAAAACAACTAGTCTTAAAATTTTAAACTGCACACGGGAATCCATTTGAGTTTGGATTAAATTTTGGGTATGGTATCGATTTTAGTCTGATCCAATATAGATATTAAATATTGAATGAAAAAAAAATTAAACACCATAAAGCCTTTACTCAAGATTTTTTTTCCAATCTACCCTAATTTGTGATGGTCACCCATATTAACAAGTGAAGAAGCAAATACGTGCAAGGAAATTAAATTATTTTTCTTCTCTTGATTTATGTGTTATGGTGTTACATCACATTTATTTCATATTTGTGCAAAAGATTGCGCCATAATAAATTGAATAATTGATATGTTCATATTACATCAAATTCCTATAATTTTATGGTATTTGAAAAATGATTTGATTGGTTGATATATTTTTCTACATCAAATTTACTTTTCATTTCTAAATTTAAATTTCGTGACCAAATAGACACTTTATTACAAATATGTATCACTAATTGCACTAATTATAAAAAAAAAATATTCATAATTATTTTTTAGATAACTTGATAGTGTAAAACTATTATTATAATGTTTATATATAGAACTCATCATGACACTAGAGCGTCATTTGAAACTATTTTTGTTATGTAGGAAGTTTTTGTGTGCAAATGAGAATAACTTATGTGGAAAGGAATCATCATGCTTTAAATTAAAAAAAAAAAAACTTATATGAAAAGGTTTTAGAAAAACATAGGCATTTCTCTTGAAAGATTTAAAACTCTATGAATTTATTAGGAAAGTTTTCGAAACATTTTAGTCTTACAGATCTTTTAAATATAAGAGATTTCTACAATAATTATTATTTGTCTATTAGTCTATTAATAGGGGTGTTCACGCGTTGGTTTGGATCGGTTATTGGTCAAAATCAAAACCAAACCAACTTAATCGGTTTTAAAATTATAAAAACCAAACCAAACCAAATATAATATACATTTACCGGTTTGGTGGTTATCGGTTTCAGTTTGGTTTGGTTCGGTTATTCAGTTATTAACCATACACAAAAATAAAAGAAACAATTCATTCAAAATGTGAAAAAAGTGACAACAATCCATTCAAAACAAAAGTTAGTTAGAATGACTTAAATTACCGAACTTTCGATCACTGAATTTACTATTAATAAAACTTTAAAATTCACTATATTGGCCTAGAAGGAAGAGACAATAACATTTTCAGTCCCACAAAAAATTGTCATAAACACTCATATTACGTGAAATCAATAAGATAAATGTTTTCACCTTGAGCATTCTTGCTTTTAATAAGTAAAGTATAAAGAAATTTTAATGAAAACATATATAAGATCTTTAAAATTATTTATAAAAATAATATATTAAGTATGTATATTAATAACATATATGTATATAATTCATCGGTTTGGTTCGGTTCGATTATTTCTTCGGTTTTTTCGAATAAAATCATAACCAAATCAAATACTACCGGTTTTCAAAAATCTAAAACCAAACCAAACCAAACCCAAATAAAATCGGTTTTATTTTATCGGTTTGATTTGGTTTTTCGGTTTAGATCGATTTTTATCCAAACCGTGAACACCCCTAAGTCTATATTATATTGCTAGTATAAATAGGAAGACGTTAATTTATAAATGCATCAAACACTTATCTTTTGAGAAGTTTACTTTTCATTTTCTATTTATACATGTTTAAAATTATAAGCGTTTTTCACCTAATAAAAAGCATGTGGAAAGTAAATACCAAATTCTAACTTGAAGCACATTATTGACTTTTGATTCTATCATATTAAGATAGTAATGATTTCAACATATATTTTATGTTTATTACAATTTTAATGCAATAATTGGTCAATTCTTGATTAAAAAAATAAAAGTTAGTCGTTCATTTGTTTCTCTTCAATTGGCTTGCTTTTTTTTTTTTTGAAAAAAAAAGGAGCAATTAAATTTATCTTGGATTTTCTAAATTTTTATTCCCTCTCAAATTATTAAGGGAATCTTTTTCAGAAAACATGATATGTTTTAAAATACAAAATTAATAAAATTACGATGTGACATTAGTGGTGTGCAAAAATCGAACTGACCGATAAACCAAATCGAAAAAAGTGTTATTGGTTTATTGTTATTGGGTTATTGGGTTAACGGTTATTTAATGGTTTTATAAAAAAAAATTATTGGGTTATCGGTTTGATATTGGTGTTTTAATATTGGGTTATTGGGTTAACCGAGAACCCATTAAAAATATAATAATTTACTATTTTAATTTTTAGTCATACATAAGTATTAAACAAACAATATTAGTATAATCACTATATTAGACTATAATTATAAGGACCCTATACAATTAACATTACTTAATTAACTTGCTCTCTGCATTTACCCTTTAGGTTTTAGTATTACTTTAGTCTTTAGGTTCACAACATCAAAAACCTAAAGAACTAAGAACGTCTAGGGTTTGCAACGATGACAGCAAGGGTTATGCTATGACTCGGGTTGTAAATTGTGAGTATTTGCTATACTTTTACTACACTAAGAAGAATTTTTGCACTCAATTAGTAATTAGATTTCTCTCTTTTTTTTGTTTCGCATTAAATTGTTGGACAAGTCATATATTTATTTTGAAAGCATTTTTTTATTGGTTAAACCAAAAACCGAACCGTTAAAGACCAAAACCGATAAACCGAAAATCAATAACAAATATCTTATTGGTTTGGTTATCGGCTTAGCATATTTAAAAACCGAAAACCAATAAACTGAACCGATAATACTTAAAACCGAACTGACCGATACACACACCCTGTGACATTGTGACAAAACAACATTTTGTTTCCCTTTTTCTTCCATATTAAATTCCTCTCTGTGCATACTTTACCATATAATTATAATTTTTTAATAACAATAACATTAACATACTCAATATGATTTTATATAATCGGATATAAAAAGCAAAATATACACAAATCTTATTTTTATTTTTACAGGTATAAAAACTGTATATTTCTAATAGATCCTCAAATCGAAATAACGAATAAATAAATAAATTGTGATGACATTATTGGTTTTTCTGTCTCTTGGTGAATCAAAGAATCAGAAACATCCAAACCAACTTTTTCTGTTTTGATATGATTTTTTAATAAATATGACAAAACATTCTTCTTTTTATCATTGGATCTTGGAGATGACATCAATATAAAAAAAAAAAAAGCCAAGAAAGAAGTGCATCAAAATAATTAAAACAATTAATCATCCAATAATTCATAATAATAACAACAATAATAAATGTATGCCATACCTTGAGGATCCCACACTTAGCTTTTTTGTCAAAATGATTAAGCTCATCATCACAACACTTATAAAATAAGATCAATAATAGTGACATATAATACATATATAATGTACTAAGCTGTACACAAACGTGCAATTTTATCTTGAATCATTTTTTCTTAACACTTAAATATTTCATTAGATTTTATTTTTTTTAATTCCTATACTTGAGGAAAATTTCACATTGGCAAAATACAATAGTCTAATAAAATGAAAGATGAAAAACTAGAATCTAGAGATTTTTTTATTTGGTTTAACCATTTGGAATTCGGAACACGCGATTAAAACGAGTAATTTAAATTTGTGTTACGTAGGGTTACTTAAGTACGAGCACAAACACTTTCTATATAAGGAATTTCTTTATTCATAGTGGTCGAACTCAAAACTTTTATTATTTAAGGGTTTGCATTCATCCATCACATTCCTTTAAGTGAAATTTCAAACATTTAAATTTACTCCGAAAAGGTATGAATTTTGTTTTAATCAAATTAAAAGGGCAATCGACATAGTTATACTAAGTAGGGATTATTATATATTTTTTGTGGAATATTTGTAATACAGAGTATCAAGATTATGTAACTAAACGATTAATTACACGAATCGTGATTGTTAGAGATATGTTTCCGCTACGAAGAAACCGATAAATCTCCTAAACTACTTATTATGATTTATAATACTAACACAAGCAAATGAACAGATTCATTATATTCTCAAAATCCTATATAATATAAATTAGAGAGAATATAGTTAACGTGTTTTAAATAATTAGGGTTCATTAGTTTCCAAATTATTACCTCAATTAGAACGACAGCAGCAGAGAGAAATACAATCATGACTCTAATAATTTAATTTTAAAATTAAATTATTGGTACAAACTAATATGACGTGATAAATCCTAACAGACTGAATATATAGTATACGTACATTAAACTTTTTTTACCTATAAAAATATGTTGAAATTTTAGTGCATATTCACATACGTATTAGTTCGTGTGTTTACTTCTTCAGATTTTGAACCTCCTTGTTAAAATTCCTTACTCCGCCATTGCTTACGAGTTACAGTGTATATAACTAAAACTATTTTATTTTTATCTTATTTTTTTCTTCATATGCATGGTTAGTAGTTGGGAAGAATTTGCATGGGGGAAGTTTAATCATAAAATCATCAAGTTGTAGAAAATTCATTTCATTGTGCATATTATCCTGTCTTCTTAGAAACCCCATGTGGAGATGCACCAACTTCTTTTCAAATAATTGAACATTAGAGGCATATTTGGGTACATACGTATCTCAATTTTAATGGAAAACAAAATGTGCTTAATATTGTTTGGCATAAAATAATTTAATTTGTGTGATTAATGATTTAACGCATATACATCAAAATTGACGTTTTTAATAAGATCTATTACTAGAGAATTAGTAAAATTACGGATTTTGGATGTTCTATTATCTTGTGACAACCATGACAAAGGACGGACTGACAAGGGGCGGATCAAGAAAAGGACTGACAAGCTTTTACAGGAGGAGGCATATATATGATATCTTAGACAAATTTCATATCAAAATTGGAGCAAATTTTTTTGGCAAAATTAGCTCGTTGCAAACATTTTTGATAGACATTTTGTCGGAAATCATTTAACGATGAGCCAATTTTTGATAGAATATCCATCGAAAATCTACATTTCTTTAGTATTGATAGAGGAATAACACAAACTCATATGGTATATATGCGCACGTTTGGATTCGGAGTTAAGGGACAAATTTGATCTATAAAATCTTTATTGAGTCAAAGCGGATAATATATTTCATACAAGCGGATTGGGCTCGAAAATTGAGTAAGAGTTTTAATTAATTTCATTTAGTTTTGGAAAAAGAGTTTAATCTTATGCAATTTGCAAACATCATCTCCTATGCCTAGCTAATTAATCAAATTTTGATACGCCTTCATTTTTGTTTTTATTTTTGGTTTTAATTTCTTGGTCCAAATACATTGATGATCATATAATAAATCTATATAAGACAATTTTGTAATATTTAAAGGGTTGAAAGAGCTTATAATAAAAACATGCAAAACATGATTTATGAGAAAACATATATAGTCCATTCAAGTGTGCATTTAAGGAGTGACGTCTTATGATTGATTACATCTTCGGTCAAGGAGTTGCATTCCAATAATCTAATTTCATTTGAGTGGCTTGATCATAAGGACGCTCACACAAACACTATTAAAAATTTTTTAGCAACAATTGACATACAATTTTTACAATTGATAACAAAATATAGTCGTAAATTTTTATTTATCGAAGAATAAATGATGAATTATCAATAAATAAATAAAAATGTTCAACTTAGCGCAAATAGGCAACCAATTTCATAATTAATTCTTTATTTTCCTTATATATAAATTCCATTCATTTTCCTCAACATACACTATGTAATTTAACTACACTTAAACTAACGTCTGCCGTAATTTTAGGTGAATTGAACCACGTTTTATTAAATTAATACATCTACTCTATGACTTTTTAAAATCCAATCGAAATGGATAAATTGAATAGAAAAAAAGTTATTGATAATGGGTAATTATTGGTTTAACGGTTTTATTTTTTTGTTATTAGGTTATCGATTCTTAACGGTATGAGGTTTTTCTTAACGGGTTAATCGATAACCTCATAGTAAATTAAATAATTATATTTATACAATTTGGTATAAATATAAAGTCCTTGACTTAGAATTTAGTTTCATACTTTAATTTATGTCTATCTCGAACTTTTGATTATTCTACAATGTGACAGTGTTTGCTTTTCAGCAAGATGCAATCTATAAACTCTTGTGCATGGTTCATTTGGTTTGTCACCTTGTTTCTATGTGATTTTCATTTAATTTTTTTTTGTCAAATCTTAACAGTTAAACCAATAACCGAACCAATAATGATAAATAATTGATAAGTCAATATCTTAATGATTATTCTATAACGTTTAACATGTCTACAAACCGATAATTGATAAGTCCAACTAATCAACGTAACTTCAAAGCCAAACCAAACCGACCGATACACAATTGTTATAAATTTGCTAATTATGGCTTTGAACGAAATGTATTTGCAAAAGTCTACCTGTTACTCCCTCCGTCCCTTTTTACTTGTCCACTTTAGAAATGGCACACAGATTAAGGCAACAATGATTAGCACAGTGAAGTTACAATTTTACCCTTATGACAACTTTTCATTTCAAAATTACAATCACTTCCAAGTGAAATAAATTGAAGGGAAACAGTTTATTAGAAATTTTCAAAAAGTGTAAATAAGGGTATAATAGGAAAAAATTTGCTGTCTTTTCTTGATTTGTGAAAATGGACAAGTAAATAGGGACATCCAAAAAAGGAAATATGGACAAGTAAAAAGGGACGGAGGGAGTATTTCTTTCCTCCATCATGGACATTACAAAAACTTTTTTGAGGTATTCAATAATCCCTTTAAATAATTTTTTTTATTTTTTTCTCTCATAAATATTTAATTACAAGCGTTGAATACCACTTTGAATTGGTTGGTGTCAATGGGACACCAACTAGACCAAATGTGACTAATACAACTAACGTTATTACCATAATAGTGGTAATTAATTATTAATAAATAGATTAAGACCTATTAACAATTTATTCCTTTTTTAATAGTTAACATTAGACTAAATCTGAATGATCAGAAGCAACCTGGCTACATAGGACACTTAATTTAATCATGTAAATGAATTTGGACATATATTATGTCCGACATGAATTTATGATACATTTGATACCACCTAATAAAAAAAAACCAGCATCATAAAAATAATAAATTAATCTTAAAAGAAATTAAATAAGATTAGCAGTCTTCAATTGTCTTTTTTTTTTATCATTAATAAAGATATATTCTCATGATATTTTTTGTTTTTTTATTCAGTATCTCGTATCCTTATTAGTGCCCGATCTAATACACTCTCTCTTATCTTATGTCATACATTTTTTTAGGTGGATCGAGATAATTAACACCGATCTTTTTAGACATTTTTATGTCTTCCAACTTTATAATAGTGTTTATATAGACAATATTAGAACTTAGGATTAGATTAACTAATAGATAAGCTCACTAAACTAGCATTCCTTATGAATGTATAATTTTGTTTAAAGGATATTTTTACTGACACGATCAATAATCCCAAGATGATTATCATATAAAATGTGGTACAAAGTTATTATCGTATAAATAATATTAAAATTATTAATTTCATAATAAAAAATTTAATCAACTATGAGATAAGTTAATTATGTATCTTATATGCAAGAATCATAAATTCAAATTTTTAAGTGTGATACTTTGTTAAGTTTTTGACAAAGCAAATATTTTATTTGATAAATCATGAGGAAAGAGAAATAATTATTTTAACGACAAACTTAAACTTGTACCGTTTTAATTAGTAGTACTAGATATTTTCATGTATTCTTAATGAAAAATATTAATACTAAAATAGGGTTGACTTAACTAGTGATAAACTTAATTTAAGACTTTAGTGGATGCCCTATAATGTCATTTAGGGTCACTTATTAGAAGAAAATTTTTAAAAAAGTGTCAAATATAATGACAACTTTTTCTTCTAGATTATTAATTTCAATATTGCACATTTATTATTATTATTTTATTAATATAATAGACAATTTTTGTCTCTTCTGAATTGTTCTAAGTGAAGTTAGGTTAATATATGCCACAATATTGATTATTTATTTAACTTCTATGTTAATAAAATTAGACCACTAAACCATTAAAAAAGCTCTTAAGTAAAAAAAAAAAAAAAAAAGAAGAAGTTGGATTTTGACAGTTGAAATTAATTGTTTTCTTGTCAATTTTAACAACTTGGAGCATTCACAATTATATTTTTTAAGTGTTACATATGTTATGGTCGGTTTTGATGATGAAACCAATATTAACCTTTTAGAAGTGATTATTCTAGAATTTTAAACGATAGTAATTTTATCGATTAACTAATTAATTGTTAGTTTTAAATTTAATCTTCTCATATTGATTTGGTCAAAAATAAAAGGATCCACAACTCCTTAAGTGCTTACCTAATAAATGTCTCTATCCCAAGTAAATTTAAGAAACGATATGAATTTATAGTGTTTATCTTTAAGCCAATTTTTAATTTTTTTTTTATAAATTTTACCTTGAAGAAAAAAAACTTCAAATGAAACTCTGATTTAAAAAGTAATTAAAAAACCGTTTATTTTCCTTCTCTTTCTCCCTCTCTTTCACTCTTACTATATACGAGTCAAACTCAATATTAGAAGTCTGAAGTCAGGATTGACAAGCTTCAATTCAGTGGCGGAGCTAGAACTTTTAATAAGGGGATTCAATATCTGAAAGACTAAACACACGAACTAATCGAAGGAGGTTCGACAACTACTATATATACATAAAAAATAATTTTAACCATATATAAATAGTAATATATTCCGCCGAAGGGGGTTCGGATGAACCCCTGTTAAAAGGCTGCCTCCGCCCCTGCTCCAACTCGAAGGACTAAGATTCGAAAATTCGAACCTCATGTATAAGGTTTGATAGAAAATGGCTGAAGTTTAAAAGTGTTGTTAATTTTTGCTATATTTTAAATAGATGTCCTTTACCGGGCTATCTATGAAACTAGCATATAATCTTGGAAAAATTACTTAATTACACATACATCGCTATCATATATACAATATTTACCTCTAGTTTAAAATAATTACACATACTATTACTTTTAATATTTAAATCAAATATTTTAAAAGATTTAATTAGATACACAAATTTTTTAAATATGATATTGAATAATTATCTTAAATTTAAACTCCTTAATTAATGACCCATTAACAAGTCAAAGTCTTTCATTCCTAATTGATGATACTTGACATCTATTGCCTCTTGACTTCATTCTCAACCCAATCTGCCGAATTGCTGCATAACTACTGCTCTTCAATTAGGCATATGAAACCCTTTCCCAAAGCTAATGTCACAAGGACTAATCCAGCGGTTGGAGTAATATCACTGGATTCAGCAAACTTTTGGATCTATGATGTCGGAGAAATGTCAGATGCAAGCATCATTGGATTCAAAATGCTTTGTTGCCGGAAGAATTTTGAATTTTCTTACCTTTTTTTTTTTGAGATTAATGATAAAATCGATATTCTACAATCCTGATTTGTTCCTAAATTAGTGCGTTTCAGTTATATTCTATATTTTGATATACATAATTATATGTATATGTTATTACGTATCCGAGATACATGTTTTTGAATATAATATATAAATTAATACTATATATATATATATATATATATATATATATATATATATATATATATATATATATATATATATAGAAAAGATACATGAAATTAAAATTAGATCATATAAATAGATACATGAAATTAAAATTAGATCATATAAATAGATACATCAAATTAATACTAGACCCCTATAACAAATGCACAAAATTAATACTAGATACTTCTATGATACATATGAATGTATTTGTTTGATACTCATGTATCTAAGTGTTTAGTTTATTGGATACATTATATATTGATAATAGATACATCAAATTAATGATTTATTATTTTAAGAATAATAAAATGAAATTAATCAAATTACATTATCAAAATATAATGTTTTTGTCTTTTATTAATAATACTCATGTATCTAAGTGTTTAGTTTATTGGATACATTATATATTAATAATAGATACATCAAATTAATGATTTATTATTTTAAGAATAATAAAATGAAATTAATCAAATTACATTATCAAAATATAATGTTTTTGTCTTTTATTAATAATTACATTATCAAAATATAATGTTTTTTGTCTTTTATTAATAATATTTATGAGTTTATTATTTCAAATAATAATAAAATAAAATTAATTAAACATAGATATACTTCTTGATTTCTGCCTTAGATTTAAAGGATTTGATTAATTTAATTCGAAAATGAATCGTCCATATATTCTGAAAATCCTCAATTACTCCACTAATTAAAGAAATCAGTTACAATCAATTAATTTAAATAAATAAAATACGTATCTCAATTTTAAAATTCGACAGATACATGTATCTCACAGATTCAAACTCATGTATCCTAATCATGAAATATGGTAGAGGAAGTAATATTTAACACTATTGGGAATTTTAGTAATTAGGACCTAAAGTAGTGGGATTTATGTAGTTTTCCCTATAATCTTGGGGAAAATTGTATGAAATAGCAAATTATTAATTCAAATTAAATACTAGAGCAATAATTTATTTTAATTGTAATTCGCAGCAAACATCCCTTTTTTTTTGTCTTCTGATTCGGTATACAATTAGCCATTTTCGGTATACAATTAGTCATTTTATACATTTCGCTATAAAATGTGTTTGTGTTTGTATAAAGCGAGAGAAAAGTGTATATACAAATACAAATACATATATTTTCGTCATATATACTTATAATTATACAAATACAAATCTTATTATACAAATTACAATGTATAAATGAATTCATTTCATTTATACAAAACTGAACAATTTGTATAAAATTGGATGTTTGTAGCAAATTATACAAATCAAAAGCTCTATGACAAACATAAAATTTGTTATGGAGTGCAATTATGCAAACTATAGCTATAACATACAAATATGATTTTTATGTTTGCTATATGTGAAAGTTGCTCTATAATCTTTGACAAGATAAAAATTCTGGCATATAATTTTTTTTTATGAGTATTATAACCATTTGATATTTGTTGACTCGATTAATTCAAATTTGTGATCCATATATCATCTCTTTTGTTATTCAACTAAGTAGTCAAATTGGACAAGAAAGAAAGAAAAAAAAACGTTATATTTATTGGTGGGATCAATTAGATGAAAATTATTTTTGAGAAAAATATAATTCTACTTGCAAAATGGTGCCAAAATTGTCTATTTTGGCGGCCGCCAAATATGAAGCATGATCTTTTATGAATGATCTCATATTTAATTTCTACTACTTTCTTGGCTTTTTCCTTTAATTTAAATCATGTCCAAAATCAAAGTATTTGATATGAATATGCAGAAAAACTACAACTTCTAGGCAATTTCTCCTATTTTCATCACATGGAAAAACAATATGTTTATAATTTTATTTTTTTTAAAATAAATTATTGTCCAACAATATCAAGTGTTAGACAAAACTTATCTTGGAGAACTAGAATATTTTCTAAATTGATTGATATATTTAATATAATTAGTATAACTAGACATAGCAAAGTGAATCTTCAGCTTATCGAGAGCATGAATAGATAAATAGAGTTGTCCACTCTTAATTGGAGATTTCGAGTTTAGACTCAAAAAATAAAAAATATTTTTAGTATGGAGAATTTTCACTTTCATATGTAAACCTGAATTTGTCGGGATTCTAAAGTGATTATGGAGCCCCGAGGGAAAAATCGAATATTTAAAATAAATGCATTTTCTGAAAATTATTTATTTATTTTTGCTGAGAAAAATGCCAGGAGTTATTTCTATTTTAAAACTAATTAAAGGTGCAGTGGATCTCTCATATGCTTTGGATATTCTATATGATTTGTTGTACCTTTTTCTTTTAAGGAACTATATGGTAATATCAGATTAAAACATAAAAGTTTCTGATATTAATAATAAAGAAGTTTAATTAAAGGAATAATTGCACTTTTAATTCCTCAAGTCATTAATAATTTTTTGTTTTTTATCCTTATAATATTTGACTAAGCATATTTAATTTTTAATGAGCTAAGTAATGTGTTTTTCGTCCTTTTTATGTATGAAATATGTGATATAAAAATTATTCTTAGAACCATATCATCCTCATTTATAGCGTACCAATAAAAAAAATTAACATAATACATTGTTAATTGAATGACGTGATGCTTGATATTTCGTTAAATTTGTGAAGATCACAACTACGAGAATCAAAAGTGCATGTATCAATTAATCCAAAACTAAATATACTTAATCAGAAATCATAAGACCCAAGAATAAAGTTTTCACTATTTGAGGGACTAAAAGTGCTATTATCCCTTAATGAGAAATAATTATTTTACTAAATTAGACATTTTTTCAGTTAAATAAATTACCATAAGTATGACTATGATTAGGACCACCAATAAGGTAAACAATTAAATAGTTAGGTGAGAAGGTGATTTGTTAACATCTAAAATAAATGAGTTACTATAAGAATAATTTTATAATTGGATTATCTTTGATCTTATTTAACTTTCTTTCTAAATATATTAAGAAATAAAATAGTGAATAATTATTTATCATTTTAGATACTCAATCAAAGAGAAATAGATAGTTTACTTGTCTAATTGTTTTACCATTTAATAACACACATGTTACGTTATATATATATATATATATATATTTCAAACATGTTACATTTATGTTGTTATATTTTATATTTAATTATATTATAATATGGTAAAAATAGTTTAAATATAACCTATTTTTCTACGTGAAAAACAAATATTATTTAGCGTGAAACACAATCGACTAATGTTGTGGAGTATTATTAAATACTCCATTTGTCGGAGGTGACTTACGCCAAATAAAAATTCCCGAATGAGAACTATTATATACTTCATTTGTTTTAAATCCTTTGTCTAATTTAACTTGATACTAAGTTTTTAAGAAAATTTTACCAAAACAAAAGTTTAAGATTTTTTTTTTTTTAATTTTATGATTTTACGCTAAAAATATATAAAGTGTATATTCGTTAATTTTGTGGCTTTAAACATGTGACGTGAAAATTTATAATTAAATAGTTGCTAAAAGACACGATTTCGTTTCTTAGACTGATAAAAGAATGATGAATTTCTTTATTTGACAAATATTTTTAATATCACTATCAATATTTTCCTTATGCTGGATATTACTTATTACACAAAAACTCTGTGAAAGTGAACTTTCATTTAAAATGTTATTATTTTAGCATAATTTTAGAATATTACAAATTCTTCTGATTTATTTCTTAAATTCCGTGCTCGATCAATTCAGTTAATAGGACCCGCGGGCCGAGAGAGTCCACGTCAGCTTACCATCTCGTTGTCAGTCAGAATCTGTGGCTAGTATCAAAATTTTCAATTATTGCAATCTGCCACCAATAATATAAAGGTACTTCAACTTTTGTCTACAAGTTTTGAAAAAATGAATTACTCTTTTATACAAGAAAATTTTGATAAAATATCATTAATTAAAAGGTTATTAATTTTTTCGAATTATATTTGAAAGGTTGGTTAAATTTGATTACCGGCTCAAAAATTGTCAAAAATACCCAATTTTTATGCATTCGACTAAATACGAATTTTATTGATTGAGTATTTTTAGAACGTATGATCTTAGAAATTATATGATTTTTTATAACTAAAAACAAATATTAAGTATAAAATGAAAATTATAAAAATTTCTAATATCTAATGGTATCAATTTTTTTGCTTACAAAGGTATGACTTTCATACTGTCATGTTATAAACTTAAATGAACAATAGTATATTTAATATAATTTAAGAATAAAATTTGAGAATAATAAAATGTACATAGATCTCATTCCTATTTTTACAGGATAGAAAAATTATTTCTAATAAGTCATCGATTCAAATAAAAGAAAAACAAGTATATTTGTAAGAAAAATGTGAAAATACACCAGCAAGATACAAAACAATCAGCATAAACGTAATTGATTTTTCTTTCAATATTTTTATGATTTCTTTCATTTTTAATTTACAAGTGGGATCCAAGAAAAAATGACGTGTACAAAGTCTTATTTTTATTGCGAACTTAGAAAGACGGTTTATAAACCTCTGATTCAAGGAAAGTATTAATTGAACATACCAAATAAATAAAAACAATGTTTTTGAGTATAATATTAAGTAGATACTTGTTAATTGAATTGAATTTATATAACTTTTTTTAGTATTTCATTTACTAACCTTCTAAGATGAAATTAGGCCACTAACCATATTTTGAGTGAAATATAATACTATTACAACTCTACCCTTGAATCTAAATCTCAATAATTCACTCAACACTCAACCAAAAACGATTCCAAATGTGGCACAAAGGGTAAAACAGTCATAAAAATTAACCAAATTTTGAAGTTACCAAATTCTTCACGTCAAACATACTAAAATCCTAGCTGTTCATACACGTGTCACTCTATAATTGACTAAAATATCCTACAAGATTCCCTCTAATCCATTACGATCTCTCCACGAGTTAAAATAGCAAAACCATGGCCGTTAGATCATCATAACAATTCTATGTTCTGGTTGTGGTGCCGTGGTAGGTCTCGGGTTCATACGAAGAAAATTATGTTAGTAGCGTTACGTAGAATAGGTTTGTAGTGCGCAGTTTGAATTTAGTTGGAGTTTTAATGTAGTCTTCGGACACCGAACAAAAATAAATAAATTATGTTCTATATTAAAAAAAAAGACCATTTTACCCTTGAACCAACTATAACTTCATGGTAATAGCCTCCATTCAGAAAGAATAGTGAAAAAAACTCATTGATTCTCTGTTTTTTATTTCTTCAGTAAACAAAACAAAAATCCCCATTTTTTTTCCTTTCCAATTTTTGGAGAGAAAATCCAGCTAGGGAATGCAGAGAGATGAGAGGCTCTCGATTTTCTAATCCCCTTTTTTACGCCGGAAATATCCAAAAATCAGTCGTCGGCGGCAGGAATTGCCACCGGAAACACGTAGAAGACGGGTGAATCAATCACCCGTTTTTGCCTTCTCCGTTCACCAAATCCCTTTTTATTAACAGATTCAAACACCCTTTTCAATAGTCTCTTTTTTCAATCAATTTTGAACAAAAATAAATGGCCCCTGAAGAGAAATGTGGAGCTTTGAACGGAAAATATGAACTTGGTCGGCTTTTAGGCCATGGAACCTTCGCGAAAGTTTATCACGCACGAAACGTGCATAATGGTAAAAGTGTTGCCATGAAAGTAGTGGGGAAAGAGAAAGTCATTAAAGTCGGTATGATGGATCAGATCAAGCGAGAAATCTCCGTTATGAAAATGGTGAAAAACCCGAATATAGTCGAGCTCCACGAAGTCATGGCGAGTAAAACTAAGATTTACTTCGCCATGGAGTTCGTTAGAGGAGGTGAGCTTTTCGCGAAGATCGCGAAAGGCAAGCTGAGAGAGGATGTTGCTAGAGGTTACTTCCAGCAACTGATCTCAGCTATCGATTTCTGTCATAGCAGAGGAGTATTTCATCGCGATTTGAAACCTGAGAACTTGTTGTTAGATGAAGAAGGAAATCTCAAAGTGACTGATTTCGGGCTAAGTGCATTTACAGAACATTTAAGACAAGACGGATTGCTTCACACAACTTGTGGAACTCCGGCTTATGTTGCCCCAGAAGTTATTGGTAAAAAAGGCTACGATGGTTCAAAAGCGGATATTTGGTCCTGTGGAGTGATCCTCTATGTTTTATTAGCTGGTTTTTTACCATTTCAAGAAGAAAACATCATGGCGATGTATAAGAAGATTTATAGGGGTGATTTCAAATGTCCACCTTGGTTTTCTTCTGAAGCTAGGAGGTTGATCACGAAGATGTTGGATCCGAATCCCAATTCAAGAATCACCACCTCGAAGATCATGGTTTCGTCATGGTTCAAGAAATCAATCCCAAGGACGTTAAGGAACAAAGATGAGGAAGAATTTGCATTTGCCTCAGATAAGGCTTGTAAAGAAGTTGAGACAATGAACGCGTTTCATATCATTTCGTTATCTGAAGGGTTTAATTTGTCACCATTGTTTGAAGAGAATAAGAGGAATGAGAAAGAACAGATGAGATTCGCGACTACTAGGTCAGCAAGTAGTGTGATATCTAAGCTTGAGGAGGTAGCAAATACATCGAATTTCAGCGTAAAAAAGAGTGATTCATGTGTAAGGCTACAAGGACAAGTGATTGGGAGAAAAGGGAAATTGGGAATTGCTGCTGATATATTTGCTGTGACAAATTCATTTCTAGTTGTGGAAGTGAATAAAACTAGTGGTGATACATTGGAGTATAATCAATTCTGCAGTAAAGAGCTTAGACCAGCACTTAAGGATATTGTTTGGACATCATCTACACATACTTGAAGGATAAAATAAGGTGTAGATTTGGGAATTTTATTTAGTTGTGTTTGTTTTCATGTTGTTAATTAGATTTTTATTAATTTAGAGGCTCAAGAAAGTTTCTTGAATTGTTGAATGAATGTCTTTTGTGTTTGTTTTGCAAATTTGCATCTACTTTTAGTTGTTGTTCTAAAATTGTGTGTTGTGCTTTAATAATGTGTGTTTGTTGTAAATTGTGATGTTTCTTTTGATTCAAATTTGAGTGTTAGAATCAATTTTACAACATCTTGATGCAACTTGCAAGTAGGGATAGAGCTAGAAGGCAACGCAGATACAACAACAATATATTCAATGTAATTCCATAAATGATCTGGAAAGGGCAGTGTGTGCGCATTTTTACTCCTATATTTCTTCAAAAAGTAGAGAGATTGTTCTCGATAGAAGCTCAGCTCAAGATTGAGATGTTGTTTATGATAAATCATTAATCTGAATGTGACATAGTTATCAAAAACATGTATACAAATTAGATTTAAAATCTAATTATGACCACATAATAATATCATTATTTTAAAATTTAGAACTCATAAATTCAAATCCGCTTTTGGAGAAAGTGTTTGTTATAAGTCCAATGAAAACACTTCTCTGGTAGGCAAATGACCATAGATCATATTGTCTTCTTTGTGATGTTGAGAGGTGCAAATGACCATATATCATAGTCTTCTTTGTGATGTTGAGAGGTGCAATGTATTTGTTTAACCTTAGTATTGTCCACCAATGTGATAGTTAAACAAATTAGAAATAATATTAATATTTCAGGATGAGGAATTTAAAAATGGAAGGATAAAATTATTGTGAGGCTGGTGTGTAGTTGTTGTTAGTCTTTTCTATTCATCTCAAAGAAGAGTGGATTTATCAAATTAGAATTGACTACCACCTTCTTTTAATTTGGTGCCGTTCGTTATCTATTGCCATTTGATATCTATTTTAAAGTTTCGATAAAATTTGATCGTGTTATATAAAGATCACTAAAAGGAAAAGTAAAAACTGAGTTATTCTTGTTCAATAGGCGTCAATTGACATTTCTTTGTCGATAACTAACATGGTATTTGTGTGTTGATTGAGATCTCCAAATTTTTTTGTTTTTTTTATATATATTATTCTTATTTTATATATATATATATATATATATATATATATATATATATATGCAATGCGAGTTGATAATGTTTTCATACAATTAATCAAATAATGTACATACAACTTAAGTAAAACTTTATATTGAGATTTTTTTTCTAATATGGTAAACCAAACCAATCGATAAAAATTAAAATGTAAAGAATCAACTATGCTACTCGATTGTTTCAAAAATATTATTAAAATATAATACTTTACTCATATTTTAAAAAAGTTCGAGCAACATTGAAACTAGAATTGACCATCAACTTGGGTCATTGAAGACATATGTAAGATGTAGATTTAGATCTATCTACATGGAGATTAAAATTGCATAAAAATAATCAAGTTCAATATTTATACATTAAACATCATGTGCATGAAAAATATATCGAGATAATACTTATAATTAAATATTGAATAAATTTAATCTCAAATTTTATAATGTAATAACCTCCCTAATCCCTACAAAAGCGGCTTCTTAGCTAAGAGGAGCTTGATTAATTTAGATTCGCATCGAAAAGTTCTACTTTAAGGAATAAAGCGTTTTTTTACCAAAAACGACTACATATCCAAGGTTGGAATGTAAAAATTCTGATTAAAAACAAAAAGGTACTTATCACACTGTCACCATTGCTTGAATTTCCAAAATCACATATATTTTTTTAATTTTTAGGTTCAAATACTTGTCCATGTGGGCTCTCATGAGTCATTTCTTTTGTCCTTCTACTATGAAGTACCAACTTGTTTTTTTACTACATTTGCTGTTTTTCTTTGGAGTGACTTGTGTGTTATCAAGGAAAAAGATAAATACTTTACTATTTTCTGCTTTCCCTATAAATAAAATATAAATAAGTATATAAGAAAATGGTAACTACAAAGCCACTTTCAAAATTATTGTCTTCCAAGAAGATGAAATGAAAATATCTCCATGTTATTTTATGAAGGATTCTGAGTGTTGTCATCAGAAGGTCACACATTCAATTATAGAACTAATCTTTTGGAGAAATATAAAGTAAAATTGTGTACAATTTTTTTTTATAGAAATATATTATAATGTTGTTTACAATAGATCCTTGAAGTCCTATTTCATAACAAGGAGCTTAGCACACTAAACTATATATACTTTTTATTAATTTTTTTATTTTAGTAAAAGCAATTTCAAAATTATTTTAATTACAATTTTGATATTGATTTTATACCATACTCAATGTGGATTAACAATAGCAGAAATAAAATAATATGATCAATATATTTTTTTCCAAAGTTCTTCCCAAAAATTCCTAAAGAAAACCAAGCTTACTCCCAATAACAATACCTAAGGTCGTGTCCAAAAATGTCGTAAAAATGGCGAGATTGTATGTACCACACTCCCAACTCTCTACGGAGGGTTCCATAAAAGTTTCGCAAAAAAATCATTTAGAAGTCATATCATCAAAATATTTATGGGCTAAAACACACGAAAAACTGAGAAAATCGCCTAATTCTTATAAATTGGCCTTAAATGCCTAAAGTTCACTAAAAAATAATGTAACAGTACATATTGCTCCCCCAACTGAAGATGGGAAGGTCAAACTTCTACTGTCTCGAAGTCTTCGATCGAAAGAATGATTGATTGCTTGAATGCCGGGCCATTTACTCGCGAAATGTGTGGCGTGATAAGATAAGGACCACTAGGGGCCCGGTTTGTCCTTTTCCCGCAAGAACCCTAACCCTTCATTCTATTCCATACGGTCTTGGTAGGACATCTATTTCTCAATTCCATAATATAGTAGACTAGGAATTCAGAAAATTTCAAATCAAGAGGTCATACTCCGCCAACTACTCTTGGTTAAAGCTTTATCCCGGTTTGTTTCATTTGCTTTCAAGTCTAGTGGAATCACTATGATAGCTTTCATTTGCTTTCAAGTCTACAAAGCTTTACTTCTCCCCCTGTAGTCGTAATACTCGGCTTGTCGCTACTTTGATTCAAAAGGTAACCGACGGTTCCCGACTTTCTTCGCTTTCCGCAACCGTAACCACTTGTCATTCCGATTACTTCATCCATAAACCTTTTTTTTATTTCAAAATAGCAATACGCTCTAAAAAAGTAAAGGAGAAGCTTCCATTCTAGAAGCGGTAGCTTCCCGCCTCCCTCGGGGTGAGAAGTTCCCTTCCCTGACTAAGGCAATTGCCAATAGTTTCTATTGAAAGACAGGCTGACTCTTTAAAAAGGGCGCCCTCCTAATCTCATTTTGATAGGAAGAGATATTGATAATTATCCCACAAACCGGAGTGACTTCACTACATGAAGAAAGAAAGCTGCTTCGGCAGGGTCGAAGAAGACGTGTAAGACACCGAGGGGCCGGGAGAGAGGAAATCTGGTCACGAGTTGAAAAACAAAACTCTGTTTCCAGGAAATTGCGCACCATGACCTCGTACTCCTTGGGTGAAAGTCCCTCCCTACGAAGGGTTTCATAAAGGTTTCGCAGAAAATTCATTCAGAAGTCATATCACCAAAATATTCATGGGATAACACACGAAAAACTAAGAAAATCGCCCAATTCTTGTAAATTGGTCCTTAAATGTCGAAAGATCACTCTAAAAATGATGAGATTGTGTGTACTACTCCCCCACGTCCCTACAGAGGGTTCCATAAAGGTTTCGTAAAAAAATTGTCCAGAAATTATATCATCAAAATATTCATATGCTAACACACACGAAAGGTTGAGAAACTCACCGAATTCTTAGAATTTGGCCCCTAAATGTCCAAAAATCACCCTGAAAATTGTGAAACTCTATGTACCAAAAAAATGTCCCCACAGATTCTTTGCAAAAGCTATGACCAAACAAAACTCGAATCCAACTTTAAAATTCTAAATAATTTTAAAAAAAAATTCATGATGAAATGCCCACTTAATTTGATGGATTGTGGGTCGGATATAATTGAAAATTCATTCAAAATAAATTAATTTAAACTCATCTCAAATTATTACTAGTAAAATTGATTTTGAGAATTTCATTCAAATATAACTAGGAATAAACTTAATAATTAAAAAAGTAGAGAAATATATTTGACACTTTTCCCAAATAAATAAATAAATATAGACGACACACACAAATCACAACAAAAGTATTGCAACTCTCTTTGAACAAAAACTCTTCTCTTTTCTTCATCTTCTCATTCGGGCGGTTGGCTAGGTATGTCTTCTTTTCATCAACTTTTTTCCATCTCTATGCCTTTTTTCTTCGAATTATTTAAAATCTAATCTGAGCTTTCGTTTAAAATTGTGTTTAGTGATTCGATAATTGTAATTTTCTAAAGATTTTAAGTTATTGTGTTTGTGATAGAGAGTTGTTTAGTTGTAAAATAGACTCACATAAATAGTGTTTGTTATGTGACTCACAGGAAACATTTTGGCATTTTCAATTGTTGCCACAATCGAGTTTTTGCTTAGCTAGCTCTTGAATTTTTGTTTTCATGGATTCACCGTCTGATTCGTAAGTTACTTTGAGCTCTTTGTCCATTTTTCTTTGGTATATCAGCTTGTTTAAATGCAATTTGATAAATAAGCTACTATAGTGTATTTCTTAAACTATATTTGCTTGGACTCTCCAAAACACCTGTATCGCGTCGGATCCTCCAAACTTACACTATTTTTGGAGGATCCAACACGCACAACAACAACAACATAAGTGAAATCTCACAAAGTGTGGTCTGGGAAGGGTAGAGTGTATGCAGTCGTTAGTCCTTATACTCGAATAGGTTATTTTCGAAAAACCCTTGGCCCAAGAAAATTGAAGTAGTAATAAAACGAAAAGAAGGTAGAGGGGGAGAAACATGATAACGAATAGCAAAGCAATAACAACTATATGCAAGGAACGTAACAACTACAACAAGGTGTGATCACCTAAATAGTGTAAATTATAGATGAAGAGTCTGAGCAACATAGTTGTTATATAAACTTCGTATCTCTTGTGGTTTCTTTGTGAGTTGAATTTGAGTTTCTTTTTGTTGAAGGCAAGTTATAAGGAGGAGAAAAGGACCGGCATTTGAATATTTGGTTCCGCTGATTTATGCACCGGCTCTTCCTCTCAGTAAGTTTTGATCCTATCCAATTCTTCCTTATTTAATTCAATATATATCATTATTTTATAGATTATCGTTTGTTTGTGAAATTTTGGATGGATATGCTATTTATGTTCCTCATTGCATTTGATGTTTTTGGGTTTTCAGTTAGGATAGCACTGAGGCACAAGCCAGTTCTTAGGGATCGTTTGTTCTATGGTGTCTTGGCTGGTGCATTTGCTCATGGAACTTATTTAGTGTATCCTTTATCTCATCCATTAAACTATTGCTTATTCTTACCTGCACGCCCCACACCCCCTAAATTTTGTGTAAGTTTATGTTTTAATAGAAGCTTACGGTACACAAAATGAGTTCAAAGGTATCTTCTGCCATTTGCTCTGTCTAACTTTCCTCTTCCCAAATCATATTGTCAATGTCTTAACTATGTTTTTTACCTCCGACACTGCCACGTAGATATCAATTTAAGTGTCAATAGGATCCATTTTGACCTACCAAACTCAAAGTGAAACACAAAACAGACCTTTGTTTTAAGATTATAGCTTCAAGTGCGATGAAAAACATTTCATAGGTTGGTGGTGTATGATATTTACATGTTAATGCAAGCAAATTTTAGCACAGAAAGTAGTACGGGGAAGTCTATAATCCTAAAAGAACTTTGCTTCCTCCTTTGAAGCAAATACTTCTCATGAGAAAATCTCTCGATCAGGCTATGTCAACCAAACACCATAAAATGATTAGATGAAGGAACAACTCTATAATACCAAATAGAACCTTTCACATACCTATATCCGTGAACGAAGCATCTAATAACCCCTTTGTACGATTATTCTAATTCCTTTGTATTTCTGTTATGGTAGTTATTATTACAATAAGAGGAGGTGAAGGAGGATAAATAACTAAGAGCAGTGGCAGGTGTGTTTCACTGTGTCCTGTCATAAAGTTGATTTTCAACTTTGGTTTAAGTTATTGAAAAAGAAACATTTGTAAACAATGATAAAATATGCTTTGTGCTTAATATCTAAGATGTTTATTCTAATTTCATGTTGTCCATCAATTGCAAGTATTCCTAGCACAACGAGTTCATTGCTGTTGCATCGATCTGAATGCTGACACCTAAAAACTTTCTTTTGGCATGTCTGGATACTTATATCTAATACTATTATAGTGGTTATTTTAAAACAGTTTTCGCGTTTAGTATCTAAATATGATGGTTGCAAAGCAATTTAAATTTGTTTAGTCCTGATAGTTGAGGAGGGATGCATGCTTCTGACTGTAAAATTTGTCATTAACCATGATGCGATCAGTTTAATGAACATACTGGAGAATGCTATTAATTTGCGTATTTAAAAGCAATAGTTACTCTAGTCTGAGAAGCAAAAAAAAGGTGCACAAGGGTTGAGGATAATGATGTTCTCAGATTTCATTTCTCTCATTTTTTTAGGATAACGAAGTTGTATCAGAGGAAGTAGAACTTTTGGTCCTTTCTTTTATAGATAGATATCTTAGAAATGTTTGGTACATTATCTTCTTATACTAGACCTTTGGCTATTCAAATCCTATAATTCTTGTTATGAGGTTTTCCGTGTACCTATCATTTACAAAGTCTCTCATGCAAAATCTAATCAAATGCTGTCATACGGTGTTCAGACAGTTTTATGCTGCAAATAAGCTTTTAGTTGTAGTATGAAGATTACGTACTCTTAACTGTCAACCATCTCATAGCTTTCATAATCCTCTTGAATTCCTTTCGGTAAAGCTGAATGGTACTCATGTTCAGGACATCTCTTGAACTTAAAAAGTGAGTACCAGGAACTCCTAGCAAATACTTGTGTAGACTCAGAGCTGTTTACTGTATGTAGCTGCTGCACTTTTGCATACCAGAACATGCAAGTCATTGCTACACAGAGAACTAAGCTGTAAAGACTCTGCTATAAAGATAGTGTGAAGATCTTTTTGTTTTGTAAAGGATCCAAATATATAATTTTGCCTGCAGATTGAGCTTTATGCTTAAGTTTGCTGTGGGACTCGTGAAACAACAGCTATTTGAGATTTATTTGGTTGTTATTAGGTATTCTTTTATCAACTCTTACCATAGATAATGAGAACCACATTTTTTTATGCTTTGAATGCAGAGTTTTGAGAAAGTAGGCCTTTCATTTGATTATCATGTTTGTATGCTTGCTGACTGCAGCAAACAATAATCAAATTATTATTCGTTGTTTATCTAGAATTGTAGTCTCAAATAGATAGACTTCCATGTTGGAGGTCTCAAGTTCAAAACCCCTTGCCAGCAAAAGCAAGGGGTTTGTCTTCTAGGTCGAGCTCGTCACATCAGGCTTACTTAGTGCGGGTTACCTCTCCTATGTGGTTTGCGAGCTATTACATAGGAGCGGAGATTTTATCCTGTGCGCACCCAAAGGGTAGCGGCTGCGTGTTTCTCTTATCATAAAAATAAAATAGATAGAAATGGAAAAGTTCTAGAAATAGTATGGAGTAATTCTAACATTTAAGTAGATGCATATAAAAATATATACATTTCTTAGTCACCCTTTTACCTAGGGGTAGACCTAGTAAGACTAGTAAGAGAATTATAGGTTACCGTTTTACTTGTGTCTACTAAATTAAGTTTTGTTAACATGAAAATAAACACTGGCTGGGCTTATCATGAGATATACTTGTGTATTGGAACTGTACATTGTGTTCTTTTTCTTTCACCTTTGGCGTGTTCTTGTGTTTTATATGGTCTGTTATCAGGCAAATCAATAATATTATCAATTTACCATATGTCATATATCTATTTTTTTTCTTTGTTCTTTCTTGAGCCAAAGGTCTATCGAAAACAACCACGTAGGGGTAAGGTCTATATAAACTTTACCCTCCACAGACCTCACTCTATGGGACTACATTGAGTATGTTGTTCTATTTTCTTTGTTCTGGCGCTGCGATTGTTTGCTTTCCTTAACTGACAGTTCAGTACAGATTTATATGATGCTGAGAGCAAGTGATGGATATTCCAACCTGGAGATTTCTCTTCTATAGCAATTTTCCCTTTGCTCAAACAAGATGCAACTTGATATTCTGATGACATTTCTTATACTACTATATTTTCATGCGATCGTGCTTCTATCTTTTGGTAAGGGTTGACTAAATACACATTTAAACATTTTGCTCTTTGGAATCATTACTTTGTTTGAGAATGTTTCTGAAACATATGTAGCTGTTGTAACCAAGGAATCCCGTAGTTGCTCAAGGTTTCATCGATAAGTTTCCTTAATTTCGAATGTTGTACCATATCTGTAATGTATTTCTTTATTTTTTTAGTTTGGGTGCACATGACACACGTTAGATGTGGCAGACTCCTAGATTGGCAAGTTTCTAAAGGAGTGCACATGACATCTTAGATGAATCTCATGTTGAAATGGTATTGGAAAGTGAAGAGCTTTATAAGGCATAGAAATTGATGATGGTGTAACCAAAAGACAAATATGTAAAGTCTGTCGGGCTAAAGCAGATAATATATGTCATGGGTTTGGTCAGTGAGCCATGTGACTCAACATTATTGTGGTCCATCATCATAGCCAGAAACTGATCATCCAACATTATTTATGTAGGGCAACTAGCCAAATTCTACCAAGTAATGTAAAAAATGAGAAGTGGCATATGCATTGATCACTAACCCTATGAGAACGGGAATTGAACTTATTAGTTCGGCAATTCAATACTAGAATCATTAATATTTAGTTGAAACTTGAGGACTAGAATTGAACTTTATGAGGTTGGTAGCTCAATAGAAGAATTTTGTTGAATCTTGAGGAGGACGAAAATTAAACTTTATGTGGAGGAGGATAGTATTTGAATAATAGAATAAATAATATTTTATAGAAATTGAGAAAGGGAATTAAACTTTACAGGGTTTTTGACCTATTTTTATCATTTAAACTTACAATTAAGTGTTATAAGTACTTTTAATTTACTTATACACTCCAAAAGTAGTTAAAAGTTGTTTTGGTTTAAAAGCAATTAAAATAGTTCAATTCAAAGTTACCCTCTATCACAAAAAAAAAAAATCATTTATTATGGCATATAAATAATAAATTTATGGATCAATTAAATGAACGGTGCAGGTTTAATTCAAACCTAATCAGAATTTTAATAATTAAGAAAGAAAATGATTGAATTATAGAATTAAGTTTAGCAATGTGTACTAAGAGCAGTGGCAGGTGTGTTTGACTATGTCCTGTCATAAGTTATTGAAAAAGAACATTTGTAAACAATGAAAAATTATGCTTTGTGCTTAGTATCTAAGATGTTTCATGTTGTCCATCGATTGCAAGTATTCCTAGCACAACGAGTTCATTGCTGCTGTTGCATAGATCTGAATGCTGACACCTAAAAACTTTCTTTTGGCATGTCTGGATACTTATATCTTATACTATTACAGTGATAATTTCAAAACAGTTTTCGTGTTTAGTATCTAAATATGATGGTTGCACAGCAATTTAAATTTGTTGAGGAGGTATGCATGCTTCTGACTGTAAAATTTGTCATTAACCATGATGTGATCAGTTTAATGAACATATTGGAGAATGCTATTAATTTGCGTATTTAAAAGCAATAGTTACTCTAGTCTGAGAAGCAAAAAAAAAGGAGCACATTCTCAGATTTCATTTCTCTCATTTTTTAGGATAACCAAGTTGTATCAGAGGAAGTACAACTTTTGGTCCTTTCTTTTATTGATATCTATCTTAGAAATGTTTGGTACATTATCTTCTTATATTACACCTTCGGCTATTCAAATTCTTTAATTCTTGTTATAATGTTTTCCGTGTACATATCATTTACAAAGTCTCTCATGCAAAATCTAATCAAATGCTTCCATACAGTGTTCAGACAGTTTTATGTTGCAAATACGTTTTTAGTTGTAGTATGGAAAAGTACTAGAAAGTAATTCTAACATTAAAGTAGATATTATACACTTCTTAGTCACCCTTGTACCTAGGGGTAGAGCTAGTAAGAGAGCGGGAAGGGTCTCTCCCCCTCATAGGAAAATTATAGGTTACCGTTTGACTTGTTTTACTCTGTGGGATTACATTGGGCGTGTTGTTCTATTTTCCTTCTTCTGGGGCGGCCACCATTTCTTAATTTTTTTAGTTTGGGTGGACATGACAGACTCCTAGACTAGCAAGTTTCTAAGGAGTGCACATGACATGTTAGATGAATCTCACGTTGAAATGGTAGAGGAAAGTGAAGAGTTGTATCTGACATATAATTTGATGATGGTGTAACTAGAAGACAAATATGTAAAGTTTGTTGGGCTAAAGCGGACAATATATGTCATAAGTTTGGTTAGTGAGCCATGTGACTCAATATTATTGAATACTATTTGCCAAAATTTATACTACAAGTTAAAATGATCAATATGTGACTCATCTATCTACAAGTTGTGAGGCCTAGAAGTTAAGAAGAACAGACTCGAAAGACATCAAATATTGTGGTCCAACACCATGATCAGAAACTATTAATCCAACATTATTTATGTAGGGCAACCAGCCAAATTCTACCAAGTGATGTAAAAAATGAGTAATGTCATTTTCACAAATCAGACTATTCCAATGCTAGAGTAAAAGGTGGCATTTGCATTGATCACTAAACCTTTGTTGAAAGCACAAGGTCGGGAATTGAACTCTATCAGATCGGTATCTCAATAATAGAATCACTAATATTTAGTTGAAACTTGACGATCGAAATTGAACTTTATGAGGTTGGTAGTTCAATAGTAAAATAACTAGTATCTAGTTTAAGCCTAAGAGCCATAATTGAACTTTACGAGATAGAAGAGAAGGACAAAAATTGAACTTTACAAAGAGGAGGATGGTATCTAAATAATAGAATACCATAATATCTAGTGGAAACTTTAGAATGGGAATTAAACTTCATGAGGTTTTTGACTTATTTTTTATCATTTTAGCTTAGAATTAAGTGCTTATAAGTACTTCAACACTTTAAAAGTGCTTTAAAATTGTTTTGGCTTAAAATTAAGTATTTAAAATAAATCAATTCAAACAGGCTCTAAATTACCCTTTATAACAAAAATTCATTTATTATGCCATATAAATTAATACAAATGAACTAATAATTATAACAATCATCCCCTACCAAACCTGTCTTAAAAAACAACTTTATGAGTCAATTAGAAAAAAGAGTAGTTTGATACGTAAAATATTCCATATTAATAGAATTCGAAGAAGGATCGCACCCTATAACATATTTATGGGTCAAATTATATGACATTATAATATAATATAAATTGGATTCATGTATTAGCTAGACCTTGAAAATGACAATCCAATTAAGGAGACAAATAATCTCCATTATTATACTTATTACTCAATGAAACAATGATACCTTGTACTTTGAAAACTAAACATGATGTTTACATTTAATCATTTTCTTAAGACTTCTAAAAATATCGAAATATTCACGAATTTATTAAATTAAATTAAATTAATAGAGAAAGTGTATAGGTGTAAGACCAAACTTCTTTTGTGGTCAATAATAAATTTTGGTGAGACATTTAGATCAGATGTGATCATTTTTATTGATAAATATATTATGAGCTTAAGTTTAGTATTAACAGCCCATTATTTATATTAATTAATGTTTTCTTTGACTATTACTTTGGAGGTTTTTTAAATGAACGGTGAAAGTTTAATTCAAAGCTAATCAGAATTTTAATAATTAAGAAAGAAAATGATTGAATTATAGAATTAAGTTTGGCAATCTTCTTAAACTACTATCAATTATTATGGAACTAAACCAAGTTAGTGTTCTATTTAATTATAGAAATCTGTTCATTTTTGGTGAACAGAGATACTCAATATTTATGATAATGAGAGATGACAAATACCTTAAAGATTGGTCAAATTGTACTCAAATTTACCAAAATACCATGATTATATAATTTTTTTAAAATAAAAATAATAGCTCCTTTGAAGTCGACAAGCTAGTATACCAAGAATATAGAGTCGTACGAAATTTCGCTAAGATAACACTTATTTTGAGACGAGATAGTGCTTTCTTGTGTTCAAATGTTGATAAATATTATCTTCACAACACTCATGCACCCATTTTCAGAAAGCAATTGACAAAACAATTGTTAAGCCAAAACAAGTGTGGTTTGCTTTAGTGGTTGAGCAGCTTCACTATCAATCGATAGGTTGAGAATTTGGATCACGTGGAAGAGTAAGTGAAATACTACTGATCGGGTGGAGTGGGAAAAAAATAAAATCTTCCATGCCAAAGATTGCACACCGAAAAAGTTAGCTCAACACGATCTCTAAAAAGATAAAGGGATTTGTTTGAGAAAAAAATTTGGACCATTTCTCGATTTGTGCGTGTCATCCTTGCGCAGGGGCCATGCTAATCTTCTCTGTATCGTTCCAATTTTATCGGATGTCCCCAAAGGGACAAGCATACATGTTAAGGTTTAGATATATTAAGAGAACAAAGCTTTTCTATGTAGCCGGTGAGGGAGAAAGCTTGTTTGTTGGGTGGGCTTGGGCCTGGACTCCTTTTATTCCATCTGAATCGAAGCCCATTTGTTTGTACCTGGACTTTAACTGTAATGGGCCGGCTACGGGGAGGATTTAGGGGGTGCTAGGGTGTTCACTCGAATTTATTCGACAAATTTTTTTACCATATATAAGGTAAAAAAAAATCACTTTTTTGTATATATTTAGAGAGATTTTGAATTTCTTAAACACAAGAATTCACCTTGAGGTTTTAAATTCATGCTCCACGTACTATATTTTTATTTTTGCGAACCCTATTAGTGAAAATTTTGGATCCGCCATTGAGCAATAAGCCATTGATTGGATAAACTTCTTCTCATAAGTATTTATTGGGAATATTTCGATCTCCTTCCACAAGAGATATGCTTCTATTTGTTTATTTGCTGCTTCTTTTTTTTTTTTGAAAAAGAGAAAAAAATAAGTTGCTTTATATTTTGTTTTGTTAATACATTGAAATATATTTAATATTGTGCTTTGACACTAGATGAAATATGATGTACAAATGTGTCACTTAGTGGTCAATGAAATGAATTGAGAATCATAAGATCTTAGGTTTAAACTCCAACGAAAACAATAATATTATTAGATGACTAATTTTCATTTGTTCAACCCTTGATGAATAGAATTACCTGATACTGATGTTGGAGGAAGATAGCTAATGTCCCGAACATATACTTCTTCTTTCTTTTTTTTTGGTAAATTTTGGTGTTTTAGACACAAACATATACAATGTGAATGTTGACATTATCGTATTTAATGATAAAATATGTTCCATATGGCCAAAGTCCTACTAATAAATTAGAAAGTAAAAAACTATATGTTATACAACAAGGCGTTTGTAGTCCAACGGTTAGGATAATTGCCTTCCAAGCAATAGACCCGGGTTCGACTCCCGGCAGACGCAAGTCTTTTTATTCGAGGTCAAGGCCGATATTTTTAGGGTCATTTCTGACCTTGATCCAAAAAGAGATTGGTTGGGATGGAGAGTTTGGATCCTCGAGAATCTGCATACTCTACGCAGTGAGCATTTCTGGGAGAAACTCCATAGCCTTCTCTTGAATTGAGTAGAGTCTAAAGAAGAAGTTCTCAATTTAGCTGATTATGTTGCCCGATTAGTAGAACAAATATATATATATATATATATATATATATATATATCATACACATTTGTCCTAGGTTGTTTAATGCAAAAATGAAGAGTCCAAGGTATATTCATTCCTCTTTGCCTAAATTCATGTAAAGCAAGAAAAAAAAAAAACATAAATAGAAGTCCCAGAGCTTTTAATTTTCAACACAAAATACACAAAAATCTACTTTTGAAAAATTTAACACTTTCTTCAGTTCATAAATTAATATATATTTGACATGTAAATTGTCATATAATTAGCAAGACAAAGAAAATGAAGCGTTTCATTTGACCTTAATCCTCCAAGGCCAAAAACAGCACTCATGAATACACGTACCAAATTCTCATACGGAAAAGTTGACTCCTAGGATCTGGAACCTGGGACATTTTTCTTTCCTAGCTAATTAGATGACACTTATTTAGAGACGGAGCGAGTACTTTCTTGTGTTCAAATGTTGGTAATTATTATTGTCAATCGTCCAAGCCAATACGAGTGTGGTTTGCTTTACCGATTGAGCACCTCCAACTATCAACCGATAAGTTGAGGGTTTGAATCACGTTGAAGTTTAAGTAAGAACACAACTGATCGGGTGAAGTGGGAAAAAGAACATCTTCCAAGCCTGCGATTGCACACCAAAAAAATTAGCTCAATACGATCTTTAAAAGGAATATAGGTCTAGCAAGATAACAAAAAGAATATAGGTCTAGCTAATTTCTATTGTTCAACCTTGAGAGAGAGTTTGATTCTTTTGTTAACTTAACCTACTATTCTTTTTATTTTTCTTAATATACATATACTGACTTTGATATAAAGTTATCGAGTTTGACCAAACTCATAGATTCTATTGGGCATCTGCTTATATTTGAATATGGTCATTAAAGAGAATATAGGTCTAGCAAGATCACAAATGGCACTCATGTACAAAAATGCAACCATTACTAGGTATTACCCAAATATGTAACTTTTTGAACCCTTTACATATGTTGAAAGGCCATTGTTGGGTCTGTGCAACATTTCCACGATATCGTTATGATGAATTAATGGGACTTGGCCGGAAAGTAATATTCTTTCCTTCTATCATTATAAAGTTCGGGTGTTATCGTCACCTTAGCAATTCGTGCGAGGATTGGTCATTAGGGATCTCTATAAAATCCTTTTTATGACCAAAAGAAAAAGAGCAGGAAAAAGACGTTACCAAAATCGAACCAATGACCATCGCATTACAAATATCATGTTCAAAGTTAAGGTTAACAAAAGAATTCTAAGAGTTCCAACAATTTCAGTTCAAGCAATGCAAGTTGGTTCAATCTACCACCACAACAACAACAACAACAATAACATAGCACTCCCACCTTTAACCAGAGGTCTCGGTCGGGTTCAAGCCCGGGGTATAGAGAAAATCCTCTTGGGAGCACCACCCCAGAATGAGCCCTGCAATGAGCGATCCGAATTTAGTGGGCTCCAATACAGTATCTGGACACCGGGTGGGAATGGGGTCTCTGGAAGGTAGAGTACAACAAAACTTATCCTTACCTTACAAAGGTAGAAAGACTGTTCCCGAAAGACCCAGTTCAATCCATAATAGGGATTAACGGGTTGAATACTAACCTTGTCATATTTGAATCAACGCACGATGAAATATATCCCTTTACTTCAGCATTTGATCATCCCAAGCTAGCCCTGCTAAAAACTGGATGTAGATGTTGCACTCAAAATTCATGTGTCAACTGAAAAAAGAAAATTGCAGTAAAGAGGATGCTATGTAAATAAACCGACAGTTCAATAAACAAAATATAAACCTCATCAGATAAATCGTTCGTAAGGCAACATATCCATCGATGTTATGTTGTTGTGTTGCTCAATGTTCACGTCACGTTAGAACTACTCTCCAATTATCCATGGGGTCTCATGAGTTGTGAGTTGTTGTCTCGTTATATGATCTTAGAAGATAATCAACTCATGAGCTACCTTTGTAGTCGAATTAGATCCGTGATATTATTTTCTTAACAATACCAAGGATTTGTATAGACACATCGATGTTTACGCTATTCTTGACAACACAAGGTCAGATAATTTTATCATCAGATTCAATCAAATGATCAATCATCACGAAATCAGGCATTGAACTCTTTCAACGATGCATGACATGACAAGTTCTAAAATCAAGTAAAGTGGCGTAACATGATCACATTTCAAGTTCCATAAAAAAAAATAAATCCAAACTCAAGTAAGAACTAATTGAAGCTGATCCTTAGACCAATGATACCTAAATTAAATGTTAGAAGAACAAATAGAGAAACGTTTAGGTAGCAGTAGAGCACAACATGATCATCGCATAAACGTTTGAGCTTTTGGGAAAGGGCTTGAGACTGAGGCTTACCATATCAAATATGTTGATCCATAAATTAAGCCAGTATAACCTCATGCACTTGGCTCTAGCTGCCTTTCTTCATATCGTTAATATGAAATGCTCGACATGCCTATACTTCACCTAGTGATTCTGCAATATACAAGCAAGAACTACTTGGTTACCAATAATGTTAGGACCAGGAGAAGAACAATAACTATGCATCAGTCTCAAACAAGTCAATCGAGGTCCCAAATAATAATATGTGAGATTATATCATAACGATAAACACATCAAGAAATTTTCCTCTTGTACAATATATATCTTGCTAACCTAAGTGAGTGTACTTATTCAAGTGCAACTAGCAAAGATGGCAGCCAAAGTTATGTACTGAAGGATGACATTAGAATTGGCTAACATTATTCAGACATATAACAAATATTCCGCTTGAAACATTTTTGATTCCTTAAATTTTGTGGAGAGAAATCATTGCTACTTCTCCATCTTCAGTAAAAAGTCATAGTTGCTAAATCTTCAACAACAACAATTGAACTTCAGTACCAAACAAATTGAGGTCGGCTATACAAATGATTGTGTAGCTTTATATATAATGTCAAAATACTATTCCTTCCATCAAGTTGCTATGCTAAATACACTAAGTCCTCACAAAAATGTACTCCTATATATCTAACATGTTCTCCAATAGATAGGTAGTGAATAAACAACTTTACTATCATAAGCTATAGTAACAACATTTAGCTACTGTTCGTTCTCTTCTCAATTATTTCAGCATGACTTCTTTAGTAATAGTAATGTATTTCCTTTTCATACTTGATTTTGATAGTATGTTTTACTTAAGCCGAGGATCTAACCAAACTAGTATCTCTACTTTCACAAGGTAAGGGTAAGGTTGCGTACACATTTGATGATGATAAAGAAAACTATACACAACATCAACAATGTTTCAATCCTATCCCTACATAAATTAGGATCGACTATATGAATTAGGTTGCTTTGTTTAAGTTAATCTTAGTCCAACATTATATAAAAACAAAAATAAGAAGTTGATATATTTTCTACTATATCATACAAATCTCTTACGAGACTAATTAAAGACTTCAATAAAATTAATTACCAAACCTAATGTTAACATTCTAATAACATGACTAAAACTCAATCCATCAAGACAAGTAGACAACTAACAAAAATGGAAAAAATTTAATCAAAATACCTGCTGAGCAAATTAGGGATTCCTTCATTCATTCATCACTCAAGCACGCCCCGACATGATTCATTTGTCCGGTACTGGATGTGTGAACAATATATCTCAGGGCCCAACATATGAACTTGACTCTGACACCATGTTAAATAAACTAGTCCAATTCAACAAAGAACAAGCTCAAGAAAAGGATTACCCCAAAACATATAAAGAGACCCATTAATCAACCACCAATGTGGGATTCCTAGAAGCAAAATAAATCAAGAATATTTATGAACAAAATCAAGAAATAGATCAATGAAGTTAATAGGACATGATGAAAAAACTGTTAACTAGATATCTAGAATAGTGATTGATTTCTAGATTTTTGCAAAAAATTTACCAGATTTGTACAAAAAAAAAAAGGACAGAATAGGAAGAGATGTACCTCCCAAATCTACAATTGCCCTCTAATAAGTACATGAAAAGACATGCTTAGTACAATATTTAATTACATAATTATGAGATATATTTATTTACAATAATTATAAAAAAAAGAGTAAAACCCCTAAACTTCATAGTCTCATACTCTTACCTCATCTTATGATAAACTTCATCCTCTTTTCTGTCTAATAACCAAAACCACCAACAACAACAAATACATATTAGAGAATTTCATGTACAGATTCACCAGTAAATTTTGTTCGTATATATAAAAAAAGAAGTTTACTAAATATTTAACTATGAACGCAGTCACTTTTGTAGTGATAGCTTGAGGTTGTCGCAGAAATCTATAAACTTCAAATATTGTGAATTCACTTCCGAAAGAAAAGAACAATGAAACAAAAACATATCTACTATCTTTAATTTTTTTGTGGGTGTGCTGAAATGTCATGTCCATCAGTCTATAGTTTAGATATACTAGTATAACTTTTTTCTTCAAACATATAACACAAGATAAGAAAGAAACAAACATAACTTTTAAAGAAAAATTTACAAATGTCCTTACATTTATGATGCTTCAACAAATGTCATGATATAAGTGATGGAAGTAGTAGCTATGAGTGGCAGATAACATCAAGAGAATTCAACGTTTGCTATATATAAAATTTTAAAACGAGATTTATTTGAACCCTTTCTACATCTCATGTAGGTGGTGGAAACGAAAAAAGAAAGAAAGAGGAGAAACTTAAATTCTGAGAGAGCTGACAGAATGAGAAGTGAGCACACGCAAATGACAATTGTATAAATGTTTATACAATTCGACTGCGTGTGCTCACTCTCTTCTGTCAGTCTTGATTCTCTCTGTCCCCCCTCCTTCCTCTCTCTTTGCTTCACACAAACCCAAGAAATTAGTCAGATCTAAAATCAAAGACATAACTCCTTTTATAGGAAAGAATAAAAACACAAACCCTAAAACATCTTCCAAGAAATCAACTATATAGAGTGACATAAGCAGTAACTTTATGAATTCGATAGAATTTAATATTTTATTGACTCGAAACTCACAAAATTTTTATATTCTGGATATCTATGAATTGTGATGAACAAAATATACATCCTAAGTAGTACTAGTACTAGTAGTAACATAAAATGATAATATATATATATATATATTTGTGTTTGGTTATCTCTCAGAAAAAATCAAAACTAATGATGAAAGACGAATGTCAGAATCCGAAATTGATGTCTTAATATTTCTATAAAATTCAAATTTAGTACTCTCTTTGATAATTTTTAAGAGTCAGATATGAATAACTTTGACCTACACTATTTTTATATTATATTAAAAATATATATATATTAAAATTACTAAATTTACGTAAATTTCTAGCTTTTGTACTACATCCATCCCTAGCTAGTGCTAAGAACATTTTTTTTTTGTAGTGGTTTTGTGGGGTAAATTGGTTGGGTTGTCCTTTTCTACTAATAGTACTAAGCCTTTGTGGTAGATTTCAAGAAGATAACTTAATTACGAAAATCGTAGCTTTTAAAAATTAAATATTTGCAAGATAAAAATCGCAAGTATGAAAATTTTAAATTTATGTCAAAGCTTAACTTAAAGTATATGTCTGTTCAAAAGATAATTGTATTTATCTTCAAACTTTTTTGGTTGAAATGATATTTGATTCGTCTCATTTTTAGTGAGATATTACTATTTAAAAAACCAAAATTTTTTCTTTGACTGCTATTTTGTCAAACTTTTTAAAAAAACCTTTAAATCCTCAATTATGTTGTTTTAAAGTATTTTTTATTTAGATTTCAAATATGTAAATTTTATTTTAAAATATTTAAAGAATCTATATTCAAATTTATAGTTAAAATTAAGTATTTAATAATTTGATTCTCATACACCAAACTCTTTAACTTAAATTGTAATAGACAGAGTAGAAAATTACTTATAATTTAATATGAGTATAATTCTATTCAAATTTATAGTTAAAATATCTATTCAAATTTATAGTTAAAATTAAGTATTTAATAATTTGATTCCCCACACAAGATTATTCAAATATGACCCACCAAACGTACATTAGTTTTAGTTTTATACAATGCATTCCAACCACAAAACTTTATTTAGATATTTCATACGTATTTATTTTATTATTGTTTTTTAAATTTCTTGATCCAAACAAAGCCTAATACATATCTATATCAATTGACTTGGTATTCGTTAGTTTGATTTGACTGTTGTGGATGAATCTTGACCGTTCAATGAGAAGTGGGACCACCCGCATGGAAATTGTCATTGGAATTTGGACCACCTATAGGCCTGCGTCATTCAAGGGGAGACCGCACAAATATGAGTACTATTACTTTATTATTGAGCTCAACTAATTTAAATTTATATATTAATTAACAAAAATCTTGACTTCTCTCGTGATTTCTAAATTGACAAATTTATCTTATTTCTATTATTGGTTACCTCTAGGTGGACAACTTTATTTCTACCCTCTATGTTTGATCAACGGAGGGTTTGTTTGATATTTCTTGATTGCGATCATGGAGATGTTTTCATCACCACATGCCACCATATCATTCGTCTATCTTCACAAGATCGTTTTTATCTCATACATCTATCTTTGATATGATATTTTTATATAGAGTGAGTCAGAATTTCAACTTTATGAGTTTTAAACTTTAGAATGACGACTTCAAGTGTTTATAATTAAAGTTCTAAATTTAATGTATCGTATAAATTTGATAAACTTTTTAAGAAGCATATAAAAAAAGGTGACTAACTAATATTCTAATATGAAATTGATACTAAAGAAGGGGGCATGCGTTTGCCTTTTTCTGAATTAAAAATTGTTTAAAGTGAAAATTAACAAACTTAATCCAAGGAAAGAGTGATTAGTAATTAATATAGGTTCCTTGAAACCAGGCTAATGCAGTAATCAAGAGATTAGTGATTAGCTCCACCTTCGATTCTAGCAAAATGTTGGTAAATATTACTCCTATTGGTGTAGGCTACTCATAAAGGACGTATTGGAAAATATATTATTGATGATCATATTTAACTACAATTCATAAATCATAATCCTATTTTCAAAAGGAAAGAGGAAGAATCACATGAGTTTTCTTGTTTTTCAAGAAAAGCGTGAGTTTTTTTTTCTTACTTTTGAACTAGAAAGAAATCTCTATAAATACGGGTTCTTCTAATTTAGAAAGACAAATAATTTTCTATACGATATTTGTCTACCCGAGAGAGTTAATTAGCCTGTTAATTTGAGATTACTATAGAAGACCATAAAGTTGGAATCGAACCAGCTTCAAGATATATGCTGGTAATAATTTATATAAGTAGTATAATTTTGAAATGCTTACGTTGCGTGCTATTTTCCAACACAACTAACCATTTTTACTAAGTTTTGTTGGAATTGGTCCGTATGACACCATTTAATTATGGCCGAAAGTGATGTCAACTTTTGCACAATATTTGATTAAAGTTAGAAAAAACTATTTAACGCAAAAAAATAATTGAAAATTGCAATAACAACAACAATGAGAAAGCAACCAAAAATGAAAAAAAATAGTATATAGTTAATGAGAAATATTATACACTAGCGATGTGCTGGAATTAAAAATATATGTAATGCTCTGGAGTAAGTTTAAGCTTTGAAAATAGTTCGTATGTTCTGTGACTGTGAGGAGGACTTTTTTCATCTTGTGATAATTTTATCGATAATTTAAGTTATTGTAACAATATATATACTTTTGCATGAATATATTTTTGTAAATCTCCTGCACTAATTTATTCATATGAATGCATGTGTATGTCTGATGGGAGATTAAAATGAGAAAGTTTAGACAAGTTTTAATGTGAATTTTGCAATTTTTGGTATACTTTTCATGTATATAAGGTGGTCAATTCAAGTTTTGAACATGATTAGTGAAAAAGAGGTAAATGAAAGAAAAATGAGCAAAAATTGGAGTAGCAGCTTTATCGCGCTCCCGTCGGCGCGCCCGCTTGAATTTTGAGTTGCATATTGGTTCTCCACACGTCCAAGTGCCTGCACAGCGCGCCTGCGTGGAGTTGTGGCGTGAAAACATAAAAGTAGGGGTGTATTTGGAATTTGAAAAAGAAGAAACCCTATGCTATATGATAGGGGAGCTTTCCACAACACCAAGGGGATCGAAAACGAGGAACAGAAAGAAAAAGACGACGAGGAGAGGAAGGGGAAGACGCGGTACACTATTCGAATCCAAAACGGAAGTTGGGATTCAAAGTTTGATGGCTATGTTTTCTTTTTCTCTTTTGTTCTTAGTAAACTTATTCTCATCCATGGAGTAGATTCTTAGAGGGTATATGACAAACATGTTGTATTGATGAATTTGTTGGGATTTTGATTTTCATTCTTATGCTTGAACTTGTTATGGGAATTTGAATTATATTGCAACCTGGTTCATTATTTTATTTAATCGAAAGAGGAATATCTTGGTGAATATTGTTGCATAGTTTGGTTGAATTGAATCAATATATTTTCTCTGAAGTAATCGAAGGAGCTTCTTGATAATTATTGATTAAATCTAAAGGAAGAATAGCTGAAGGACGTTACTTCCTTAAGAACAATCATTAACATGTTTTTGCATATTAGAATCACGTGGGAATAATTGGTTTATTCTTTAACTTGAGATTTACTCGGAAGAAAAATCTAAGGCTTAAAGGATACTCCAATAAGCTATCGAATTCGAGAGAATCGATAGAACTTTAGATGTGGTTAACGAATGAATCAAATCCTAACTATCATTATGCACTTGTTAGTCTTGTACCCTATTTTTTTTTTTAGTGATATTAATCTTCATAGTTTATCAATTGATTTTAATTATCATTTAGTCTCTAAAAGTGGTTCATAACCACAATCAACTTTTTTTTGTTTGATCACCTGAATAATAATTAGCAAGATTTGATTGAATTATTATTTGTACCAATCCCTGTGGAATCGATCTTTATACTATACTATTTCTGACTAGCGAAACAACAAACTTATAGTGTGTTTGTGCTCGTCAATGTCTCAATGGACTATTTTTACATGATAAATTTTAGAGTCGAGTCAATATGATATAGATCATTGTATTAGATATTATTTAAAAAATATAATTTTCTTTTAATGAAAAGTTTTTCTTACCTGAAAAAAAAACTCATCGTTGTCCCAAACAAACAAGAATTGTCTTCAAATTTGATATCATCAATACATTGTGGAATGAGCTTTTAGATTGGGTCAAATGCCAAATCATATCAACACTGAAAAAGTCATTCATAACAAAAAATAATAATTTGGATATGAAAGTCTATGAAGTAAAAGGTCAAAGAAAACATAATTATGAAATAAAATTAAAAGGATGATGTGGAGCCTCTCGAAAATTTGTGATTTAACTTGATGACTATAGGAGAGATACTACGAAAGACTGTGAACATCTTTGAAAAAGACTTTTCGCCAAAAATTTTTTATGTAGGAATTAGAATTTTCATGAGAAATTTAAAATATAAAAATGCAGAGTTAAGAAAAAAAAAGTAATTCAGCTTATCAATGCTTTGAAGTACATTTTTTCTTGAGTCCGGTGATAAAATAGAGTATTACAAATAGTAGGTGACCTTGTTATCACGATTTATTGACATTCAACATTTTATCGCTCTAATAAATCAAATGAAATCAATTGTAGCACCCACAAAGAGTTTTGTTATCAAATAAACGTTCTTTGTTATGTTAATATATACAATTAGGCCTTTTTATAACAAACAATCTCGATACATACATATTTTATAATAATGATCAAATTTCTCTTATTATTTAAACTTCATATGCTCATTAAAATTAAAATACATAAATTGAAACTAATAATATCGAACCAAAACTCAGAAGACAAATAAATCGATGACAACATCCACAAAGTATTGTCAATTGTAGTAGTAGCACCGACAAAAAGTATTGTTATCAAGTCCATTACAACAAAGTGAAACAAATTTTAAGTGTATTTTATTATGTTGATATATACTATTACACTGTTTTACAATAGACATTTTTTAAAATAACATTTTATAATAATAATAATCAAATTTCTCTTACTTAAACTTTGTGTTTAAGAAATTAAAGCACATAGATTGAAATGAATAATATTCAACCAAAGACTTAAAAGTCAAATGAACCAATGGTAACACCCACTAATCCAATAAAATGAACAAAATGTGCTTATAAATGTACTCGTACGATTTCCACCAACACATTACATGGAATGAACCTTATATTGGTGAGTTGATTTTTAGCAGCCCATGAAAAGGATGTATGCTTTTGTCCATTTTTGTAAACGAAATAAATAAATAGATCATCATGAAATATTGGTATTTAATTAGATATTTTCGGACTTTATTTATTTGAACTTAACGAAGATTAAAAAATAAATGATTTAAATCTTAGTTCACTAAATGTATTTGTTTATATTACGTGGATAATTTTCACCATCATTATATCCAGAATCATGTCCAGTTATCACCATGAATCATATCTGACAGCACAATTATCTTCATTGTCAACAATCATCATCATTGCCAGCCGCCAACCACCACCATTATTGTCAATCGATCGCTACCACACTTGTCACTTCCATCATTATAACTATGTCCACCACCATCACTACTAGCCAATAACACCATTAGAATTAATCCTTACTACCAATCATATCTACCATCATAACGAGTTTTGCACCCAATTACCACCAACACCATCATCATCAACCATCATACCACACTGTCAACTATTTACATCAATCAACTCTACCACCACGACTACTAATTGCTATGATCAGGTCAGTTAGTATGACACCATTCACTTTCATCATATCACAATTATCGCCACCACTATTATCATCCACTAACATCAACCATCGCCGCTACAATTCTTCTCCACCATCACTAGTAAACATAATTTTTGTTTTCAATCAAATATTATTTCATTTTATTAAATTATATATTTTCTAATATTTAATTATTTTTTATTTGAATTGTATATTTATTATGTTTAACAATAAATAACCTATGAATATTTACGTTGAAAAATGAACAATCTTTATCATTTAAAATTTAAATCTGAAGACAATAGCTTAATCACTCATATGTGCATAATCAAATTCAAATATTCTGGTTGCAAACAAATGAAAAATATTAGTTTCTCTTCAATTATTTATTTGGGCCCAAAGAGTTTCAACCAATACGGCCCATTAAGCTTGTAATGATCCAGCCCAGTTATTTAGCCCGTATAGCTTCTAATCCAACATTCCAGCTTGTTCTTCAAGTTGTTAAAATAAAAAAAGAAAAAAATTTGTTCCTCAAGAAAAAGTTCTGTTGAGTTATTCGATATTTGAAGTAAGAATCTTAATCATTTAGAATTTGTTATTTAATATATATTAGAATAATTTTTTTAATATCAGTTTAACTCGGTTTTTTATCATTTATAAATAGAATATCGCTAGTTATTTTCAAAAAGGTTTTGGGTTTAACAAAATATTTTCCTTCCTTCAAAATTGCAGTTTAACAGTGGCGATGGAAGAGTATACATCACAAGTCAGTGAAGAAATTCACACCGATGTTCTCAGCAAAGCTCGAATCTCTTGCTACAAGGTACATTTGTTTTCTCTCAATTTGTTAAAAATATGTAAAGTTTGTATACATTTTGGACTACTTGTATGTATTTGTGTGTGTAATAGAAAGGAGTGAATTTGTATTCCTTCTATGCTTGGATGTGTGTGATTTAGAGCTGAAACCACTGGGTTTTGTTGGACCTGCTGTATTAATTTTTTTTTTGTTTTATTTTGATGTTTATATGAATTATATATCAATGTTTGAGTAAGCTAATACAAGGCTGTGAGTTTCTGGTTTGAAGGCGAGAGATGCGTTCTACTCATGCCTGGTGAATAAATCAGACAAGAAGCCTACTGAAATCGGGACTGTTGGGCTGTTATACCCAGTTGATTGCAACAAAACTAGGCAGGAATATGTGAAGCAATGCAGACCCACTTGGGTGAGTTCTTTTTTATCTCATATATTTGGTTTCAATTTGTTTTGGAATATATATATAAATGATTCAGTTAGTCTAGTCCAACTAGTTTGGGATTGACGTGTGATGGATTGGTTGATTGAATTGTTCGGTTTTAATTTTTTTTTTTCTTTTTCAAATAGCTGTTCAGTGTACCAAACTGATAAACGTATTAACTTTCTGGGACTTACCCTGATGATGGATTGGTTGATTGAATTGTTAATTAGTATATGTTTTTTTTGTATGATAGGTGAAGCATTTTGATAGGCAGTACTGTTCTAAGAAGAAAGTTCAGAGACATTTGGATGATAATGAGTCGAGGAGAGGTCCATTGTCACTTCCACAGCCTTATACCTTCAAACCTCCTTGTTCTTGTTGATGGCAAATTTTTTGAATATTGACAAGGGGTTACTTAATGCTTGTTTTTGGTAAATTTTGCGGTTGTAAGTGATGGGGATCTTTCAATTTCATCATGAGTAGTTGTAAAGAGTAAAATTGGTAGTTGAGGAACAATGAATTGTGTATTTTGAAGTTGTAAGTTGGATGCCTTATGTTTGACAAGAGACTTGAAATGGCAAAATTATCATTCTCATTTGTCAAATCTTAATTTTCATAAAGTTCTATTTCAAATTTGTTTAGATTGAGATTATATAGGAATTTTGCTCTTGTTGCATCTAATATAATTTAGCAAAATTATCGTTCTCATCTTTGTTGTATCTAATATAATTTGTGAGCTCTGTGTTTTAGTTCTAAATTCCATTTAACTACAGCAATATCTCCCAAGTCCCTTGAGTTTAAGCTTTTCAGTCATCTCAGATGGACTACATTCGTTTTGTCCATTATTTCATCTCTTTCTCATTTATTATTCTCACTATTTATTGCAACTATTGGAGTGGCTTCTGGTTGATCCGAGTTACAATTGTGTAGTAGTGAAAATTATAGTAATTGGTGGATGTACAAAGTGGATATATAGGAAGACAGTCTTATTATTATCAATAGCATTGAAGATTCTTCAGGAAATCTTACCAAATATTTAGTAGCATCCTCCCGAGAATCGCATGCTTTTCTGAATCCAATATTTAAAAGACACTACAAGAAGCTGAGGAAAATCTTGGGAGAACAAAATAAGTAGCTGCAGATAAGACTTGTGTACGAGAGTGTGTAGTAGAACTAGTGTTGCCATAGTGAACAAAGGTAAGATCCCCAAGGCCCAGGGAGCACGTAACTGGAACATATGTACTGTTAGGAGAGTTACATGAGTGCTATGTGGCTTGTTGAAACAGCGGGGGGGGGGACTTCAACAGAAATCAAATGTTACATCGAAAACCAGAAACTAACTAAAAGAATTTGGTATGCCTAGCTACAATAACAACATTCCCTGTGTAGTCCCACAAGTGGAGAAGGGGAACAGTGAAATGTACGCAAACCTTACCCCTATCTTTGTGAAGTAGAGAGATTGTTTCCGATATATGTCTAGCTAGTTCTAGAAGAATTTTCAGATGTCCATGCAGTAATGATAAAACCATTAAGGTTCTTACTTAGGTTCCTTATTTTAGCTGTTTCTGTTTGAATTGTGGATAATGGTATCGCTTCTCTCTGTAACTCGCATGACTCTATCAAAGTAGGAGCGTTATGTTCTACTTCTACAGGAAACATGACAATTATTCTTTTGCTGTACTTTGGCAGAACCAGTCTTATAACTCTAATGATATCTTACAGGGTTGTAAGGGTACTCAAATCACTAGTATTTTAAGATTCTTATCTGTCTTATTTGCTCAATTGGCTTAAGATCTTATCCTGAACGGCTCAACAATTGTGTCAATTACTTGCATACGGACTTCTATTGCCATATAGGATCTTTGAGTCACGTCTCTCTGCTGGAAACAGTCCATTCTGATACCGGATCCACTGATGTACCTTCCATTGCTTGGGTATTGCTAACTACTATTAAATCTAGGGGTAGCCACAAGATATGGGGGACCAGTCCAAGTGCGTGTAAGTTGGCTTGAACACCAAAGTTATTTAAAAAGGAGAAATCAAAAGCAAATATGCAGTAGAGAGTACTATTGAATCTGGTATATATTTGTGTTCACTTACAATTTGCCTATTTGAACAAACTGTGTGAAATAGTGAACAAGATATTTGTTTACCTTAACAAACCGTAGTGCATTTTGATAGTTAAACCAAAAGCTAAGTGGATCATTTGCAGTAAACTATAGCGTACAACCAATAACCTGTGACTCAGTTTGGAATTAGATAGGCTGCCTATATTAGTATTCTATTTTCACTTGGGTGCAGTTCATTCCTTTACTGGTACATTAACTTTTGAGCTCTTTCGTTTCTGATTTGTTGAGGACTTTATTCCTATGATGATAACTCTCCTTTCGGAATAGCTACTACTCACGTTTCTTTTCCTGGAGCAATGTTTTAAAGCTGGATAGGATATTGAACTGAAGAGACCACTAGCCTCCATTTTAAGGTGTTCAACTGGTTATGGTTTAACTGCCTCTAGTGTATGAATAAGTTGTGATTATAGTTCAATTTATGAATGCTGAATGGCATAAACAGTCATGTCTTCTCTCCCCCATTTGTTGCCCAGATTTGACCATAGTTCTGACCAATGAAGATGACTTACTCGGTGTTTTCCCCAAGTTTATCTTACTGTTGACGATAAACTCAGTTCAATCCTCTGCTCTCCTTTTCCTCTGATTATATTTTCAAGAGAATATGCACTGTTGTCTGGTGATATCAGATATATATCTGCAGATTGTGAAATCACAGATTTGTTTGTTACTTTAGTTTGTTTCTCCTATTTCTAGTGTTGTGACTAAGTCTAGTTTATTAATTTTACCAGCTTTTGATCAAGTTAAAACTAAGCCTGTATGTGAACAGAATCAAGACAGGTCCCAGATTAACCATTTGGGAATCCTGTCCCTGCACATTTGTCCCAACTAATCTTTCAGCTGATGGAAGTTGCTAACTCATACATTTAAAATAGAAGTATGTAAATTGAGGAGCCTAAACTTGTTTGGGACTGAGACACAGTAGTAATAGTAGTAGTAGTTGTTGTTATGTGAATTGAGGAGACCCTTGCGTTCTTTTATCTCTGTGTGATGTCGTAGAATGTACATTCCATATATGCCTCCAAACCCCTTCACCGGAAAAACATTGTGTATATACGATCAATAAATTGGTGGAACTTCTTGTGACATTCAATTGTTCATAAGTTTAACCAGACTGGCAAAACTTGGTATTACGTTCATACTTAGCACCAAGGGTGTGGCCTAATGGTCAATAAAGAGGTTGAGAATCCTGAGGTTTTAGGTTCAAATTTTAGTGGAGACAAAAAAATACTAGGTACCTATTGCTGACAGGTATTCCATGGAATTAGTTGAGATGGACGAAAATTGACCCAGACACCACAGTCATAAAAAAAATTACTTATCTTATTAAATTAGTTAAGACGTGCATTGGCAAATCTTTGTTTAATGAATTTGATTACAGAGGTATAATTTCAATTAAATTGGTGCAAAAATTTAAATCTTAAAAATAAGTCAATGATTCGTACAAGTGAAAAGGATGGAAAGGTACTTAATTTAGGAAAGAGTCCTTTGTTAACACTTAATTAGAATTTAATTAGTTGCCTGTCTTTTTTCCTAGAAAGAAAGGTTAAAGCAAAAGTTGGCATATGTACTAGTCAACTTTTTTTCTTAAAATTTTGGTTGTGTTATAATTTATTAAGTCAAGTGGAATAAAAATTACACATTAAATTGTTGTTAATTCAATTGTAATATAAGTAAGTAGTTTTTGTGGGTAGTGGCTTTCCCTTTCAATCCAGTAACATAACACCAAATATTTACCCTTAAAATATTTAGCCTAAACAGAATGCTTAAGCCACAGATCACGACATTTTTACTTTAAAATAATTATACTATTTAAACAAAAAAAAAAAAAATCTTTCTTTGATGTTGAAATTTGGCCTGAATTTTTTTCTTGAGAATAATTATCAAAAACAAAAGTCAAAACCGCGTCTATACTGAATTGTCAACAACTAAAACATGATGGCAATAGTCCAAATAAGTCATCTTTGCTTAGTTAGCCAAAGACTTGATGATGCAATTACCATAAATTATACAACAACTACAACAACCATCCTAATTTCACAAGTGGAATTTGGAGAGGATAGTGTATACATAGACCTTATCCCTATAAGATAAAAGTCTATTTTCGATAGATACTTAGCTCAAGAAGAAACATTACAGAGCAGTTTGAAATTGTCATATTCTAGCTCATAAATTACAATTACATTTTTCCTAGTAAGGTTTGGGTCAGAGTTTAAAAAGTAGAAATAGTGTTTTTAAAAATAGTCACAATTTTGAAATTGAAAAATCCATAAGATATTTTATGGAAATTAATTTTCATTATAGATTCTGAAATTTCATGATAGTAATCATTTTTCGATTATAGAAACCGAAAATGACTATTTCTGAATTTTTCCACCTCAAAAATACAAGATGAATAATCTATCCATTGAATTTTATTTGACTTCTTAACCATTTTAAGAGTCAATAACACTTCCCTTTGTTGGTTTTACATTACTTTGTCAAAGCAAATTTCTAGCTCAAAAATTGATGGCTAGTGCAATAAATTTTTGGAGAAGTTATACCATTGACAGCTTAGTAAAAAATATTTATAATCTCTAGCTAATATACATACATTATTATAAACTAGTTATATGTATATTATATATCAATCGACTTTCTTTTTTAGGTGGATGACTATTTAAGTTATATTACTTGCCACCAAATTGATGTACCATCATGGCCTAGTTGATTTAATAGGAACACTAATTTGAAAATTCTTTGAGTGTTGACAAATTCAAAACTTTAAATATGTTGAGTAAAATATATGTAGAATTACATAAATAGCATGTAATTTATAATTTTAATGATAAAATAGTTTGTGTGTTGCATGTCATTATCCTAATTTTGGTAACTATTACCAAACTCTTTATGTAAACGTGCATCCAAATATCTAAATTGTCACATAAGGATTTCTATATAAAATGGCCTGAAACTAGTTATATAAAACGGGAACATAAACCAAAGTCAATATTTTATAATATTTGAGGGACTAAAAGTGCAAAATAACTTTTCATAACATAATAAAAGAAAAAGTATGAGAAAAATGAGTGTGTTCCGTATTTTCTTTAATTTAAACTAATTAGTTGGTGAGTAGTGGAATTTTGTTTTTGTAATTTATCACCAACTACCCCAATAGAAACAAAAAAATTCAATCATGTCAAATCATATTTCTCAATTATTAGTCATTTGAAACTAAAAGAGTGAGTAAATAAGCCAAAGACTTGAAGTGATTTAAGTTATCATATTTGTTGACTAAAAAACTTGTTGAAATTTGACTATATATTTCTCAACCACTTTGGATCTTTAATTAACACAAAATAATAATTCTATCATATTTGGAATCATTTATTTGTCCAATTCATATTCCATTGTGGAATTAAAGTAGCGTACGTAGATAAATTTGTCTAGTTTTCCAATTCCATTTTGTGGCAATTGTACAATAATTTTTTTCTTACTGTGTCTCAGGGTTAATTTACGTATCTCGGACTTATTGTTATTACTGTCTTATATACATTTTAGAGGTCCAATTAATTTAAATTTTCTTACTAAAATCTCTAAAGAAAAAATCCTATTCATTTTATTTCTCTTTTTTAAGGTTAAAAAATTACTACTTTAGTTTGAAAAGAAAGTAAAGTTCCTTGACTTCTTCCTTCCAAAGGAAAAACATCAAGAAATTCCAAAATTCCATATTTCTTCAATATAATATAATGGCTTTACACAAAAACTTACCCCTCTTTTATCTTTTTCTTCCAACAAAAGCAAAAGAAGACCTGTTTAAAGTGGAATTAATTCTTTTTCTAAAGTCAGAGGAGGCCTATTATTTAATTGGGAATTATTATTAAAAATACATATATGATAGTAAATATTTCAATAGAATACCACAAAACAAAGCAATCTAATTCCCCCCAAAAAGTACTAAGACCATCTCCAACCCAACACAAATTTTACACCAAATTTTATATTTGGTGTTTTGAGCTCCAACCCACACTAATTTTTACACCAAATTTGGTGTATGAGTAGTGTTACACCAAAATTTGGTGTAACACTATTCACCACACCAATTTACTTTTTGAATATTTTAATATTATTTCATTATACAAACTTTTAATTAAACATTATATAAATTGTAGGTTTTAATTAAATCTCTTGTATATTTAATTATTTTTTATGCAATATTTTTATAATATTAATTTTAGATATAAAATTTAGCTTTTTTATAAATTAACTTTTCTATATATGACTTTTTTTTAAATTAAATTTATGTTAATTCTACTATAAATTACAATTAACCTTCACAAAAATTAAAAATGCAAACATATAAATTTTTAAACAAATAATACAATGTACTTAAAAATAATCAAAAATAATAAACATTCAACAAAGTAGTAATTGTCTACATCAACATTGAAATATAAAATACATAGTAATTTTAAAAAGAAGTGCTACATGATATATTAACTTCATGTATTATAATGCACAATATGATAATTGAGGATGAGCGTGATCTTAATGCACCAATTCAAGATGCGTCGGAAGGTCCAACTCCGACCGTAGAAATGACAATAGATGAAAATTATCAATTTCAACAATTTCTAGCTCAATATAAAAAAAATAAAGGACAAAGAAACTCATTTTGAACTACGTAATGCATTAATAGAGCATTTATGGGAGCATTGTAGTGATCTTGAAAGTTGTATATTTATGTAGAATTTAAAATAATTTTTTTCAATTATGTAATGTTTATTTAATTGTATTTCATTAATGATTTCACTTTTATTTGTATTATCCATTATTATGTATAATGTATAATATTTGTTAGCTATTTATATTATTTAAAAAATTATGGTACAAAATAATTTTATATTAAATGATTATAAAAGGAAATAATATGAATTATATATGGTGAATGTTTTAGAAGGAATTTATTTTATGAAATAAGAAAATATAAATGAAATAAAAATAATAATATAATAATGAAGATTGAGAAAAATATTTTTTTTTGGTGTAAAATTTGATGCAGTGGGTTGGATCGTTTATTACACCAAAAATAGTGCTAACACTATAAAATTTGGGTGTTTGGATTGGAGATGCCGACAGAAAAGATACCTACTAAAATAATGAGAAGGGATAAGCAAACACCTCAAAGCTGTCAACCCTTTTCCTTGAAATGTGAAAGAATCAAAATCCTATTTTTCCCATGCTTTATTTATGTAAATTAACTCATCTTTTTTTCCAGAAATAATAACTTAGTAATATATTCATAAATTTTATCCATACTTTTGTGGATAGAGAATTCGATACATCTTCAGCTCAACAAAAACTAAGCTTTTGAAGTAATGTAGTAGGAATAAAAATAATGACATGGCCAAGAGATTAATCTTCTATCCCACTTTATGTGATATAACTCAGTTTTCGAGGGTCAATCAAAAAAAAATAATTATCGCAATACTTTTTATATTTTCAATTCTTGTGATTTATATTATGATTTTTATGTAATTTCTAAATATATAACATATATCTAAACTCACAATCAGGAAAATAAATTTGACTGAGTAATAGTATAAATTGAGAGACAAAGTAATTCAATCTTTTTCTTCTTGGTTTGTATCAATGTAATTATTCATAATCATCCACTATATCATCATAACATCATGATTACATATATATAATACTATTCCAAGAAAAGTACTTAATTAAAATAGAAACAGAAAAAAAAGAAAAAGATGATCATTAATTAAGAAGTAACATGAGATTTCCTTTTGTTAGCTTAAGTTAAAGCTTTTACTTGAACAAAGTCTACCCAAATACAGCGTCGTTTACGTTTCTCTCTTCTGAGCCGTTTACGGGAACTGTTTTTTTAAACTGTTAAAAAGAGTTGAGAGTTTTAAGCTTCAGATAGAGAAGTGGCGTCTTTTCCGGCGGCGTTACCTATGGTGGCTGACTGAACAGTCAAAGCCGATAAGGTAGGAGAAGCTGGGCGACCGGCTTCGGGGGAAAGTAGTGGGATTCTGGTGGAAGTAGAAATGGCTGTAGCTAAGGATATAGGCATTAAACATAAGCCTTTTCCTTGGAGATACTGCATAGCCGATCCCATATCTTCCTCCATTAATTTAGCTACTTGGTGCTCCGTTACCGTCATTGTCTCGTTGTTAGAAGATGACGCCGCCGTTCCGTTACCTCCCCTCCCAACATTTCCTTCACCTCTTCCCTGTATCCAATCGTACTTATAATATAAATTGTTTTATGCATCCAATCCAATTCTCCATTTTACTTCATAATGGTGGGTGTGCATATAGTTAAGGTAAATAAAAGAGAAAGAGTATTCAAAAACATCATGATCTAAATTTAAATACACCTCCAATCTATCGCATAATATAACTACTGCCTACTGGTCTCAAATTCTTGTAGCATGAAACTATTAATAAAAAGTCGTGAAAAGAGTTGAAAACACTCCTAAACTTATCGATAATTTAGAGTTGTAAACAAATGTTTTTAGAACTATTAGTAATTTCGCATTAGTTTTACCTCCAAACTATTAACAACATTAAAAATATCTCTCTACTTGACCAATTAAATTAACCTACACCCTCAATCTGCCACATAACTTAGCTAATGGTCTCAAACTCTTATAGGAGCATGAAATTATTAATAAAAAGGAAAAGACTCAAATAAGCCATCGAACTTTCAAAAAAGGCTCATTTATGCCATCCGTTAAAAGTTTGGCTCATCTTTGCCATTACCGTTTAAGAAAAGGCTCATTCATGCCATTATTTTTTAACGGTGGTTTGGCAAAACCACTTTTTACACGTGGTCAATTATAATTCGGCCACGACATTATTATTTTTATAATAAAAAATCAAAATTTTGAACAAACATTTTTTGCAAAACCATTTTTTTACACGTGACCAATTATAATTCGGCCACGTCATTATTTTTTTATAATAAAAAATAAAAATTCTGAAAAAAATAATGACGTGGCCGAATTATAATTGGTCACGTGTAAAAAATAGTTTTGCAAAACCACCGTTAAAAAATAATGGCATGAATGAGCCTTTTCTTAAACGGTAATGGCATAGATGAGCCAAACTTTTAACGGATGGCATAAATGAGCCTTTTCTAAAAGTTCGATAACATATTTGAGCCTTTTACCTTAATAAAAAATTGAGAGAAGTGGTAAGAAAAATCCTAATCTTGACAAGAATTTAGAAATATATTTTACTCATATTATATGATTGAATATATTTAAATGCAATTAATCAAAGTAAACATTAAATATAGGAATGATTCACCATTTTTTCTCCAAATAAAATACTATAGTGGTTGAGGGCTTGAGGGGGTGTTTAGGTAGGATGGGGAAAAGGCCGTGAGGGTGAGGGAACATAAGTAGGCACGCGTGATACTTTATGTTTTTGTCGCATTATGCTGACACACTATTTTGAGAGAGAGAGAGAGAGAGAGGATAAGCTATTGGTTTTTGTGGTTCAAAAATTGTACCAATGCGGCCTTCTTATAACTAGTAGAGTAGTACCTTATGATCTTTTTCCCATAAATAGAAAACTCTATAGGCATTATATATCTACGGTCCACCATATATTATTGGTTATTACTTTTTCTGTCATAAAGCAACATGATATGATACTCTCTCACACCTTTTTTGTTTCCTTTTGTATTTTCACCTTCTCTATACATTTCATGCTAACTTTATCAACAGTTTGTATTAAATTAAAGATTAAGGTGATAAATTAAAGAATTTTTATTCACATTAACTAATACTAATCTATTTAGACAAACTTTCAAAATATGCTTGTTTTGTAGAGTGCTTTTTTTTACAAGTGCTTATCTTGATAGGCTTGATTAGTCAATTTTAAAAGCATTTTGACAATATTAGAAACAACTTCTACTTCTACTACTACTACTCAAAAACCCCTTTTATCCTAAATGATCCACTAAACACCTCAATTCTCTAAAATAATCTCTTTTAGCTTTTAAAAACTTTATCAAATACATTATTTTCTCTATTTCAAAATAAGTGTCCTTTTAACCAAAAGTATTATCACAAAAATAATATTATTATAATAGTTTTCAACTATACCTTATACTATTAAAGAAGTACCTACTACTTTTTAAAAGTGCTCATTCTCAAAAACATTTAGAGAATAAACAAAAGTAGTAACACTTATTTTGGGACGGAACGGAAGCAGTATAAGATAATGATACCAATGTTGAGTTTTAATATTTCAATGGTTAGATGTGAAAGAAATTGAAAATTGAAGAAGATAGTGTACCTCAGAGGACATATCAGCAACTAAGGGAGCAACAGCTGCAGCACCACCCAATCTACTCATACTCAAAACCTGAGTTCACACACAAAAGAGAAGGGAAAAAATGAAACACAAACACCATGAAAATGACAGAAAGTAATTTTAAAAGATTACTATTTTGCCATCCAAATTGTCAACAAGGAAGCATCTTTTTCCAATATAAAAATGAAGAAAAAGAGAGAGTAGGAAGGAGTAAAGTACTTTGACTTGGAGCTGTAAGAATTTGACATAGTCGATGATCTCATCCAGCATTGATGCCTTGTCTGTCTGTCATTCCATAAAACCAACAAACACTATCACGTTACTATTCCATTTATTTAAACACCATTATATTCACTTCATCTCTTTCACTTTCAATAATAAAAAATAACTCTGACTATTCACTATTTCACATTAACTTTCTTTCTATAAATCAATTTAAAACACAACATATTTCTTATGTCAACACACAATAAGTAAACAGCAATACTTTTTCTTGGTTTCCCATGTTCACTTTAGGTCGATTAATGTAGATTCGTGTCAAAAAACTCTACTAGAAAATATGTAAAACTCTCCCTATCAAAAACAATTTTTAGAGACCTACTTAAAACTTCTAACTAAAAATAGAATATTACTTTACCATGCCATCACAATCCTCATGGTTGTATTATCTTAGATGTCAATTTATACGCTACCGTTTGTTTCAGTTGAACACTGAACACTTTATTAAGTGTTTCTATTAAATGCTTCAAATTCAATTTTTGAAAAAACTATTCTAAAGTACCTTTTATTTTAGTAAGTTACTTATATAAAATATGTCACCTCATTTAGTTATATGCATTAACATCAATAAGTAGTAGAATCTCAAACTCATTCCTTAATTGATATACTTCATGTGATTAATTTAACTATTTAATAGATTCTACGAATATGCTAAAACATTTATAATTTGAACTAGCAATATCTAATCATAACACTTTTTCATATGTTCTCATGTTCAATTAGAATAAATTGTAATTGGACTAGTCATTCGTTATTATGTATAAAGTATAATAATCTCAAGATAAAATAATATATCACATTTACTTAGAGGTATTAGATAGTTCTTACATTATTTATCTCAACATGATATAATAATTTATTTCCCATCAAACGACCCCAAAATTTAAATTGTGCTATAGTAATATGAATCACACATTAACAAATGTTGAAAAATATTACTAGATGAGTAACTATCAATAGGATTACGATCCCCGGGAGAATCTCTTTTCTAGTTTTCATTTTCAAGTACGCACGGAAAGAAACAACGATACACATTCCCCTTCACACTCTCAAGTATACAAATAAACATCATCCACTCGCCTTATTTTCATGACACGTGTCCAATTGAAGAAGATTAATTATATCCATCAATCACATGGGACGAAAAGCAGTTACTACAATTTATAATTATAATAATTAATTTTCTAATTTATAAAACTAATGATAATTTAATCAAAGTTAAGATCAGATAATTAATGATTTAAATTACAATAATTACTCTAGATTTAATTCAATTTACCTTATTCATCATCGAAACAATAATTAATAACATGAGTGTTTTATATTAAAATATAATGAACGACTAAAAATGAAGGGAGCGCAAGTAATTTAGTGTGAAATTACCTTATTGGCATTGGGTACCAGCTCCTGTAAAGCCTTCATTCTCTCTGCAATTCTCTCCCTACGTAACTGCCCACCATTTTCATTCGCAACAGAAACGCAGAAAATTCGGAAAATCAGAAAGAAAAAAAAACAACTGAAGAAAAAGAAAGGGCGGCAAAACTGTAATTAAACGTACTCTTTCAGCGATGCTGTGAGGATCAGTTGCTTGTCCTCTACGAGCTCTAACTCGTTGTTGTTTTGGTTGTGCTGCCGGCGTTGAACCTCCACCACCACCAGCTGAACCACTTGCTGCCGGAGTTTGGTTCATCGCCGGAGCTCCGAAACTCTGCGATTGCATCGATCCTCCCTAAAATTATCGTATTAGTTATTGCTAGTTTTTTCATGTAATATGAGTTTGTATATATATATATATATATATGCATGTAGAATGTGTATAGACCTGAGGATGATGAAAATGCTGAGGTTGATTGGAGGTTTGACCAAGAGATCCGGTGAATCCATTGAAAAGAGCTTGAACGGAATTGTCATTAATCTGTATTTAATGGCGAATTAATCGTTAATAATTGTAAGAAAAGTGTTAAATTAGTCATAAATATGAGAAAACGAAACTCACCGGATTAGCGACGCCGTCGTTTTGGTCACCATTACTACTGAGGTTTAGAGGTAGGGAAAGGAGGCCGTTATCGCCGGAAGCTCCATTAGGAGACCTGAGGCTGTTTCCGGCGACTGTTCTAGAAAGCAAAAGCTGCTGTTGTAGCATAAGTGCTTTAGCAGCTGCAGCCGCGCCGCCGCCAGTGATCTGATGCTGACGGAGCTTTGAAGCTAGTAGAGAAGAAGCTTGGTCGTTGTAATGGAACTGTGAGTGAAGTGGATTAGAAGGAAGTTGATCTTCGCCGGAGCTAGGGTTATGCGGCGGCGATGAGAGATGGTGATGTGGGTCCCAGGATTTGGAAAGGTCAGGCCAAGGAGAAGAAGAAGGAACAGAAGAGAGAATCTGTTCGAGAAAATCATCGTGAGACGACGTCGGATCAAAGTGAGAGTGACCCATAGTGTGTTGACCTAAACCACCAACACCACCGGTAGAACCGCCATTTCCGCCATTTTGAAGGTCTTGCAGTGACATCTGTGACTGCTGTTGTTGACTTAGAAGTGAATTCATGGCTTGCATTTTTTTTTCTTCTCTGTAAACAAAAACGGTTCCATTAAAATCACACAGAAAAACACAAAATCAACAGAAAATATTCAGAGATTTAATTCAGGTCTGTACCTGTGGGAGATTTTGCAGAGAGAATTTTTTTCTTCTTGCTTTTGATTTTTCTTCAGTAGCTTTGTGTGAAACTTTGGTTCTAAAAGGAGAAGAGAGAAAGATAGAAGAAATGAATGAAATATAAGTTATGCTTTTGGAATGTTGTTTATATAGGTAGTTTATTTGTGTTGATCTCACACACACACACACCCACCCCCCACACACCCCTACACATTTTTCTTGCTCACACTCCGCAATATAATGATGACATATTCAGTATAATTTCATAAGTCGAATTTTTTTAAAGAGGATTGGATGTAACGCTGTAATAGACCTTACTTCTATCTTTTTTCGTAACCATGTTTTAGTTCTCTCTTATTCTCAAATATCAATTTTTTAAACAATTTTTTATTATCAATATTAAAATATTTTTAAATTTAAAAAATATATATTTAAAATATGAATATATAATTTTATTAATATTTTTGTATTATCTACATTAAAATATATTTAAAGTTATTGTTATCTATTATTTTTACTTGTAAAAATAAATACTAAAGTTTTGATTATTATTCAAATATTAACCTCTTATATGCTCATTTATTTTATTATATAGGACGTGATAACTTATATACTCAATTAGTATTTTTTTTTCAGTTGTATTTTTTGAATAGTAAAAATAATATTTATTTTTTCATAGAAAATTGTTACATAAATAATAATAAAAAAAGAAATCATGATTTTAAAAAAGTAAAAAAAGAAGACAAAGGGTAAAATAGATAAATTAAATTATTAATAAATGTATTCATTAAAAAAAAGAAAAAAAATATTGTTGAGGTGGCATGCCACATGACATCCACCTCATCAAAATGTCAGGCCACATAGGATTTTAAAATGCCATGGTGGATTTCTATTAAAAATAGGGTATATATGATAAGTTTCTTAACAGGGTTATAAATAATCGTATAGTATAACAAAGGATAAACTTAACTAATTATAAGTAACCTAAAAGCTTCTTTGTGATCGTCGATTTTGAGGTAAGTTTTATCAAATACATAGAATAAACGATATCATATACATAATAAAAACGGATTAGGTACACAAAGTAAAAAGATCGGATAATTCTAATCATTAAGTACATATTAGATACATAACAAAAACTATATCAGATTCATTAAAGAATTGTTCAGATACACATAATGAACAAATCATATACATCTAATCGATAAATACATGACAAATGCATAGAAGAAACAATATCAGATATATAGAAGAACAATTCAAACACACATAATGAACATATTAGATACATCTAATCATTAAGAATATATTAAATACATAGAAAAAGTTATATCATCATATACATAAAAAGCAGTTCAGATACACAAAGTGAATAGATCAGATACACAAAAATTTACAATCAAGAAGAAGAAGTGTAAAGTTTGTTGATGCTTGAAAAAATTAGAAGGATTTCAAATTTCTAGGAGTTGTGATACAGTAGATATATTCCTGAATTTATGTCTTAAAAGTTACCTTTCTTATTTGGATACACTTAATTACTTAATTATACGTAGATACATCTAGACGTGCCATATATGTATATCCAAGGTGCGAATTATGATAGGAATGATAATATGCAAATTCATGAAAGTGGAGATAATTAGTTTCTAAGCTAATGAAATTTATGTTGTTTGCTAAAAAAACAAATGAACTTAATGATTGTGATTTGAATGATTATGTTTAAAACCTTCATTAAGAGTGTACCGTTCGATATGACGAAAAGCTATTTTTCAGAAAAATAAATAAGTTCCTATGATGAGGATGGGGGCTATGGTGGTAATAGTGAAGATAAGGAGTGTTAAGGATGGAAGGAACACAGTCAATGGAGAATACCACTTATAAAACTTATATTTTCTACTTTTACAACAAAAATGATCATTTTTCTCATTATAAATTGAGATGAAGTAAGTAGAATTTTGCTAAGACAGTGTTATGAAAATCTTGTAATTATATAAAATGAATTGCAATGAATTCAATTACAATTTAATTTAGAAAACGTAATTTCAAATTTTGATTCCACCTTTGATGATAACCTTGTTAGTATGTCAAAACTAAAATAAATAAATATATATGCATAATTATATATCTATAAAAAAAGATAATTATAAACAGCTAATAAATCTTCTCATACATCAAGCTTTTGATATGATTCGTTTTGTCTTTGAAGATCTCAGTACAATGAACATGGCTCTATAGTCTATACATGTACACAAATATCAAGTAAGTAAGATGTATTGGATTAAGGAATCGTTAAGGCAATATTGTGTTTTTTAAAATTTTCAATCAGTTCGATATTCATATTGGAACCTGATTAAGTTCACATTAGAGAGCATAACTAGAGGCAAAATCTGACTAGATTTGAATTGACACCAGAAAGTCACACATTAAAAGGCGTAAGTCATAACACTCCCTAATAAAGATAATTTCTTATTTAAAATGACTCGAACCTAATACCTCTAGTTAATGATAATTGATAAGTCAATATTGTGTTACTAATTAAAATTACAACATTTGTCTATTTAATTCTTAAATTATGGTTCCTTTGTCGGCCTTCCTACAAACAGATAATTTTTAATCTTATAAAAAATGGCAGCTGGAATTCCTAAACACAACATGTATATATAGGTCATAATTAATGGGGCAGGTTGTGGGTTGGTTCACTAGAGAAAGAAATTAAACTTATAAGGTTCTTATTAAAGTATGATTTATAAGTGTCATCTAAAAAGTTGCCAAAAAAAGTCATATAAAAGCTCAAATGATTATACTATATATATCACTTTATTTACTTGTTATGTACATCGAGAAATGATTATATTAGAATTCTCACATTGCCATCGTAGAGAATCTTATTCTCAAACGCTTAAACTAGAGATCCCTAATTAATAATATATATATATATATATATATATATATATATATATACCTCAAAACCTGTTTGGATGGTTATTAATTACTTATTGTATTGTATTGTTATATTAAATATAATGTATGTTTTGTTGTTACTTAAATATTATCGTATCATTTAAATCTATTATTGAATAACGATTAAAATTGTCATGTTATTTAACAATCTATTTGGTGTGACGTCGCTATTATCTTCTCTTTTTTCTCATTTTGCCCTTACTATTTAATAAACCTATTTTACCCACTATTATTCATATTGTTGGTGTGTTGCATTATGAAACGATATAAAATGATGCAATTTTTCTAAATATGTATTTATCAAAATAATATTGTACAACATGATGTGATTTGATACGATGTGATACGATACATCATGATATCTAATGAAACAAGTTGTCAATCACACACTAATAAGCTTGATTCTTCTTCTTCTTTTTTATGAGTCAAGCACATGTAAACTTTTTTTTGGCAATCAAACATGTGATCTCTATTCATTTTGATACCACGTTGATATGTTTGATCGTCGTCTCATATAAAAACTTAATCTATTAAAAAAATATACTTTTATTTATTTGATCATATCTTCAACAATATATGATCATGACGTGATCAACAAAATTTAATATTACAATCTAAGCCCTCTACTTTTGACCTAATATACTTCACAATTTTATTTGGTTGATTATTACCATTATGGAGTTCAAAAATGTGTGTACTAAATGTAGCATTATAGTACTAAAAACAAATAGCAAGAATGAAGTCATTATTGGGAAGGCAAATGTTTGAGTTGGGACTAGAAAGCAAAGGCACATATTTACTATTGTTATAATTCTGTTAAAATATATTGAGGACTCCAAGATAATAAATGCTCAATGGGGGAGGAGAATATATATATATATAGTTTGTCTATTCGAATTAGTTTAAACACACCTTAACTAGTTTATTGGATATTTACTCCCTTCATTATTATAAAGATAACTTTGTATATCAAAACTTAAGAATATAAAAAGAAATCACTTCTTGATTCTGCAAGATTTGCTACAAAATATATACAATAATGTTACATATTACACCATATATTCAATATTAGAATTATATTCACCGATCTGAGTACTTCGAATTTGTATTGAGTAGATTCATTAAATTTGTAATTATGTCAAAAACTAAGTTCAGATAATTCAATTCGCAACTCTAGATTTGTCCAAACTCTCAATCCGTAAATTAAAATTCGAAATTTCTAATTAATGTGAAGAAATATGATATATGACATATGAAATATATATCTCAGCAAACTTTTTATCGTATATATGTACTACAATTAAGTACAAATTAAGGACCACTTGAGGCAAAACTTAAAGATCCATATCTTATGCTGATCATAAGAAAAAAATCAATTAGATTAATTTTTTAAGAAATCAATTTCTTATCTAATCTGTCTATTGGCAAATCACAATGCATATAATGTAATATATATCATGGGAAAGATCAACAAGAAAATGAAAATAAATAGCCTGTAAAATAATATAATAATAAACCATATTGTTTGTGTTTAAAATTTTATTTTGCATTTTTAAAGAACATTGCATTGGTGTCTAAAAAATGTTCAATTGTTACATGTTGTTGGAAACACAAAATTCAATAAAAATGTCCATGCACATCCCACGACTTTGGAGACATATTTTCTATTTGTAAGATGTTATTTTTTGACATTTTTATTTGAATTGTCCATGCCCTAAGATTTTCATTTGATTTTGATATGTTTTACTTCAGGCGACAGTCTATTGAAATAGTTTCTTCACCTTTTCAAGTTAGGAAAAAAATCACATACATATCATTCTATCTAAACTTCACTTGTAAGATTACACTAAGGGTATGTTTGGAAAATATTTTTTAAAAATTATTTTCCTATTTTCTCGTATTTGATTGGACAAAAAAATTGAAAAATATTTTCTTTAGAAATACAAACTCCTTAAAAAGCAGTGCTTTAGTTTTGACTCAAAATAAATAATAGCACATCATTTAAAAATATTTTAAGCCTAAAATATCATAGCATATGGTTTGACGGAATGAGTAGATGGTTGAATGATGACATAGACCCCAACTTATTTCATTTGTGAGACAAATTTACTATCTTTACCCGTAGCTTGAAGATGGACTTAGCTTGTAAAATAGAAGCATGTAGGCGAGTTGGTGGTCACAAGCCCATAACTATTCGAACGATGTGGGTGACACACGTTAATTTCCAATTAGCCTAGTGTATAATTGTTTGTTTATTTTAAAAAGATCATACAAATTTAATTAAATTCAAAACAAATAATATCATATCACAGTAAGAGAATTGTCTTTAGGATTAGCCGCATCTTCATTAGACATAATCACTTTAATAAAACTTAAAAAAGTATACTTGTACGAGAGGTGATTAAACTACAATAATGAAATAATGTTTTTCTAATTCTAGCCAAACCAAGTAAAAAATATTGTTAGGTTGACATGCCATTTCAAAAGAAAATTTAAAGACATGATTAGACGAGTATGTGTAAATCAAAGTTATGCTTAGGAATCTCTACAAAGAAAAGAACCAATTGTAGTATCAATGATGTGACTAAACATTAAAAAAAAAAAAAGACAATTCGATGTTTTAAGTTAAGCATCATGGGTTTACATAGGGTTGGGGAAGTGCAACACTCTTATGAGATGTGATGTAGGTACGTAATATATCCTGATGCAAATATTTATGGTTGATTTCATGACTTAATTTTGTGACCTATAAATCAAAGATAATTTTATCATTATTCCAAGGCTCCCCTCAAAATTACCGAAGTGTTATGAGAATAAAACTTGTGCTTTTCAACAGTATTTGGGACATGGTTCAAGACCAAAATAGTTGCTTATGGTGAATTGAGGATGATTTTATCACCAAAGTTTGTTGCGGATAGATAAGTACTCCTCAGATCTTAACTGACCAGAGGTTTTGGGTTTAAATTTATAATTGAAATTATGTTTCGTAGGAAATACTCTACCTCTAAAGGGAAAATTGAGGCGTGATGGATTAGTCAAGGCCCAAAATAGAAGTTCACAGATGGGGGAATTATTCATGCCTGAAATGAGAAAAGTTAATGTAGAAACACATAAATACATTGATGTAAATATCATGCGCCGATAATTTTTACCGTGATTGGTGTAATAAAAGTAAGATAGTAACAATTAACCTAAAAAGACTAGTATGCCCTTAATAGGAACATAAAGTGATTGAAGGTCAAAATATGCTTAACCAAGATTAATCAAGAAATCAATTACATTTTTTCCTTTAATTAAACTAAAAAGCTACTTATCTGCTTAAGCTGTAGGTATCTGTCTTTGTCTTGTACCTATCAACAAATTAAATTAAACTTTATTTTTCTCTTGAGAGACTACTTTACACCTCAACCCAATCCCATTGTACACTTTAATTTTAATTATTTTTTTTCCTTAATTTAATTATTTCCCCTTCTAAAATTAAAATAAGGTTTTGGTAGCTACTTAAATACTTCTCACATATACTTTAATTCTTGAAAGATTTTTTATTCTCAAAATTATATGACAAAGATGGTACTAGTGATTAAAAAATTAAGAAAGTTCTAGTTGAATAAGTAGTGTATTATACTTTATTATTTTCTCTTTTGATTTTAAATTATTGATGCTTCTAACTTTAATCAATAAACATAATTATTTGATGCCTAAATACAAATGAAATCAAGACTCTTTCATATGCATCAAATCATATAATAAATCATCAAAGAAATAATTAAGGAAAAGAAACAATTTTAAAGGTGTGTTTGATATGGAAGGAAAATATATTATGAATCTTGTCTGGCCCAATCCACCACCCCATACCCCTACCCTCTGAATTTCACCCACACCTCACACACACCCCAACTCGACCCGAACCTTATCACTCCATCTTCACAGTGTTTATTTAAATTATATATACATATTTTTCGATAAGCCCTTGCCTCTCACGCCTACCCCATCCCTCCCCTACCCAGAGGCGAATCTAGGATATTTCGAATATGGGTGCACCAAAAAAAATGTATTAAGTGGGAATTGATCCTCAGTCCTCAAAGTCAAAAGCTCAGTATTTAACCATGTGGACCAACTAGACTTTCTATAGTACGGGTGCAAGAATATAATCTTATACAAATATTAGAAAATATATACATAAAATATCTAATTTTACGAGGAGACCACGGGTTCGGGTGCCCTATTTTTTGCACCTAAATTCGCCACTGCCCCTACCCCCACCCTAATCATACCGCCTGGCCCAATACACCATCCTCGTACCCCTACCCCCGGGTTGCACCTACACCTCTCACACACCCCAATCTGACCTGAATCCTACCATTCCATCTTTATAATGTTTATATCTAAATTATATATAAATATTTTTCAAACTTTAAAAAATAAGTACTTTCTAAGAATATACATTATCCTCCATATAAAACAAGTTGGATAATTGGTGATAGGGAATAAATAGTGTAGATCCAAATAGGGATATAACCCTACATTAGAGGAAAAGAAACAACAAAGGTCTAAGTATAAAAAAGTTAAAAGTTAATTGGGAAACAAAAATTATTCTAGAGGAATGTTGAAGATCATCACAACAAACAGTACAAGAATAATATATTATAGTAATAATAACTAGTGGAGTAGAATGGTAAAGTGTAAAGAAAATTAAGCTTTTTTTTTTCACATTAACTAATAAAATATTTGAGTCAACTCTTAGCAACTCTTATTAATTTTACAAGATAAGAATTAGGATGACACAAAAGATAACTAATAAAATTAAATTATATATTTTGCAATCCACCAAGAATTAATAATTTATAATATGCATGCAGTATTAGATAAGTGTATTAAATTAAATTATTAATACACTTTCTTTTTGTATATTAAATATATATAAGATTTAATTAAATTAAACTTGAGACCAGCTACATATTAGAAGTAGGTAGTATTAGGAGATGACCCTTTATTTGCTTTATACATTATTGTGTTATTATTGAATAAAAAATACAAGGATTAAATTAAGAAAAGAAATGGTTTCTCTTTAAACTAATAAATTGGGAGTAATATATTAGTATTACCACGGAACCAATGGAATTAGGAGTAAGTGCACTCATGTCAGAATTATTATTCTAACAAAAAGAACTTGTTTTCAACTTGTACACCTAACAACATTATACTATATAAATTAGGTTTAACAAACAATCTTTACCTCCAATGTCAGGACTTTCTAGAATGAATTTAAATTAATCGAATTTCAAAATGATTACAAACGTCAAATGAGAAAAAAAAATAAAAACTAAAGTTTAGTAGTAGAGGTAGCTACGAGTGGCAGGTTGTGAAGGTCGATGATAATAGAGGTAGTTGGCGTGAACAGATTTAGAATTTTAAGTAGATATGTACACTTTTATAGAAATGTGGATAAAGAATTTATCTTGACAAGTTCAACCTTTAGATTATTATCCATGACGGAAATTACAATTTTCATTGAGGAAGGTCAATAAAGAAAGGAGTATCCCACAAAAAAGTGAAGGAGAGGCAATATTTAATTACGTTTTTTTTCTTTGCAAGTGTTCATACCAACTCAATAAGATCAAGACGTATATATTCTTGTTTTTTATTTTAACTTTTATGATTAAATAATTTGATTTGATGTGAACACTCGAACGTATAAGTATGATCAAACTTTAAAACTTTCAATGCACTTACATGACAAGAAAACTGTATTTGCGTTGAATGCAGAAAACCATTAAAACAACCCACAAACAGTCCCAAGTAAGAAGCCCAATTAGAGCAGTACAGGGAGGACCTTCTCAATAAATAAAGAAGGAAAGCTTTATTTGCTTTTATTTCCACAGCTTCATTTGGTTGTCAAATGTCTCATAATTTTCTGTGATAATTAAAACAGTAAAACAAAGTCAAGAAACATGAAAAATATGTTCTTGAAGGAAAAAATGAAAAATAAATTTTGAAATAAGTAAGCACAAAAGAAATTGACTAGTGGAAGTTGGGAACTTTTCAAAAATATCACTCCATATCGTTTTATGTGTCTTAGTTTGACCAGACATGAAAATTTATAATTTTGAATAATGTCATGTCATTTCTTTAAAGAGTGTAACTAATTAGAAAACAAACATGCTGGAATTGAAACAACAACAACAACATATTCAGTGTTATCCCAAGAGTAGAATGTGAAAGGGTGATATGTACGCAATCTTATCCCTATCATGTGAGATAGAGCTAGAGACTATTTCTAATGGACCTTCAGCTCAAGTAACACGTACAGAATCCAAAAACAAATATTTAACTCGATTTCTCTATGTCAATCACCTGGTCCACCAAATACCAATATTAATCTTCAACAACATACCATGTGTATTCTCACAAGTGGGATCTGGAAAGGGTGAAGTGTACACCGACCTTACCTCTCTATCTCATGAAGATAGACAGATTGTTTCTGAGAGACCCTCAACTTAAGTAACACATGACAAAGGGAGTTTGTAAAAGACAATACAGAGGTAAAACAAGGCATAGCAAATAAGACATAACAAACAATAGAGGAAGCATATTATACCATACAAAGCAGAATAATGCGATAAACGAAGCACAAAAAACAACAGCAATCGAAGAACAAGAAACTGCGAGAAGAATGCTAATATTAATCCACCAATATTACTCTTCATAAGCTCAAAGGAAGAAATGAACAATAATTGGTTTCAACTCATTAACATCTACAACATAGATTCTTAATCATTATTGTCAAATTTCTAAAGCAAATAGTGATTAATTTACCCCATAGTATAAGAAGGGGTTGGCAAATTGATCACAGTGGTCTTCACTTTAGTCATCATGTTAATGCTGTTAGTAATCCCTTGTGATCCAATTCCACTGTCCTTAATACCCTGTTAAACAAAATTAATCACCGTAATTACTACGAAATTATGACGAAGATAATCAAGATTATGCAATTTAATGTGGAAAATGGATTTTAATTACCTGGAATGGGAAATGATCCGGTCCACGAGCTGGAGCTGAGTTAATCTGAACGGTTCCGGTTTCCATTGCATCACTGATCAGTATTGCTTTGTTGATGTCTTTGGTGAACACACAACCCTGTAGTTAAGAGTCAAATTTATCAGCCTCAGAGTATATACCACGGAGTCGTTTGGTTCGCATGCTAGTTATGTCGTGTAGGAATTGTTTACGCAGGGAATAATAATGAAAGGACAGAATCATTAATATAGGGTGAAGAACCTACACGTTGAATGTTATGTTAGGTTCTTGTGATCGATGGATAGAAAGAAGTACCTGCAGACCGAAATTGCTAGCATTGCAGTGGTGAATTCCTTCTTCGACTGAGTGGATCCGAATAACGGGCAAAACTGGACCGAATGGTTCTTCCCAAGCGATTCTCATGTCTGGCCTAACATTGTCTAACAACAAGGGCCAGATAAGGTTGCCTTCTCTCTTGTATGGCTGGCAAAATGTTGCATCTTTCTCCTTTGCGTCCATGACCAACCCCTCGATGAAATTCGCGGATGACTCGGAGACAACTGGAGTGATATCACAATTATCTTCGGGTGGCCCAACCGTTAACTTTGCCACTTTGGCATTTACCTTCTCAACAAGAGTGTCAGCAACGGATTCCATCACCAACACAACCTTAACGGCTGTGCATCTTTGACCACTGTGATAGACATGAAGGATATTGGCATATTATACGTTGTAATTATGAACTCTACATCACATTCATATCTTCGATGATTAATGGATTAAAGAGAAGTTCATTGAACACACGGACAGAGATGTGATCATGTATGAGTGATAATAAATCAGGCAATCCATGAAGTGAGTATATCATTAGAAAAGCCTACTATTATGTCGATTTCATAAAATGCATACATTCGTTTTGATCCCCCTATGGCTAATACCAATGCAGTTCCGACAACGTGATTGTTAAGGAAAAAACACTAACATGTTCTGTTTTGATAACGAAAATAAAATTCACACACCTGTAAGAAAATCCTCCTTTCACAATGTTTCCAGCAGCCAAATCTAAATCAGCATCCTCGAGCACGATACAAGCATCCTTTCCTCCCAGCTCCATCTGTAGGGGGACCATTCCTGCTTTCTTCGAGATTGCAACACCGGTGTCTCCACCAGTGAAGCTGATAAAACAAGAAAGACAAGTGTGCGGTTATGTGTGGATACACAAATATCAAGAACGAGACTAAGGAACTTGTTTACTCTTTTAGTGTTTCGGTTGCAGTCTAAGAAAAAACATAAATCGAACAAATGCAACAATGAGATAGAATATATTCCCGATTGTTTAATTTGTTTGTCTTACTTTTCTTTTTAGTCTGTTTAAAAATGAACATTTCTTTCCCTTTTTGACAACTCTTTAATTCCAACTTTTCACGTAGTATGTTCAAGACCACAAGATTAAAGGGAATTCCGTTTCAAGTCAAAACCAGAAAAACAAATTGAAACAGAGGGAGTACCTTATACAGTTTACTCCAGGATGCATAGTGAGAAAATCTCCGATTTCAGAACCTTTTCCGGTCACACAACTGATAAGGCCTTTAGGAAATCCAGCTAAGTGGAAGCAATGCACCATATGCAGGGCAGCCACAGCACCCTGTTACGAATGATCATTTGAAGTAAGTAGACGTTTGAACATGAATTTGGTAATACTTGGGAAAAAAAGACATAGCATCTGAAGTTAAGTTGAAAACAGGTATTTGGAATTGAAGTTGTGTTTGGATGTGAATTACTTGAAATTATGTTTGAAGTTTTGCGAGGGACAAAATTTTACTTGAAAAAGTGGTTAGAGCACTATTGGCAATTTTTTTCTCGAAGTTAAATGATGTTAATATTATCCATTTATAGAGCTCCTTTAGCGGTAAAGTAACGTTGTAACAAAAAAGGGAAAGGATATGTGTCATCATCATATAGAATACTATTGATAAATCGGACAAACTATATAGTAAGAATTTGATGCATTGTAATATAGCTAATTGAGATCGAATTTTAGTGAAGTAACCTGAGTTGGAGGCTTGAGGACTAAAGAGTTTCCAGCAATCAGTGCAGGAGCAATCTTGGAGACAGCAAGATTGACCGGATAGTTGAAAGGAGGAATGGCTAGAATCACACCCAACGGTATCTGTAGTCCACGGACGTGTAGGTCATAATCATCAGTATATTACCGATAAAATTAATATCAACATTTTAAGTATGAAACATGAGTTCCAATCTGTATTTGCTACTGATAACGGAAAATTTACAGATAATATGAGACATTAAGTGGTTATAGGCTGATGTTATGAGTTTCTACATTTTCATCTATTTATTTTTTCCGATTTATCTTTGGACTAGTACAGATTCAGGTAAAAAAATGTCCTCACAACCTCGTCTAACTTGAAATCGGTTTATGTTGCCCTCCTTTTAAATAGACAAACAAAAAACATTTGTCTTGATGGAACATCTTTAAAGCCTTAAAGGTGATGGCTTCACTCGTGAAAAGACAAACTGAATGTTGAATACTTCCTCTGTCTGTCCCAATTTATGTGATAAACACTTCTCTTTTTAATTTGTCCAGAAAGAATGATATGTTTCTATATTTAACAGAAATGAACTTTAAACTTCTCATTTTATGATTACAACCACACAAATATATATGTTTCGTTTAAAAACGACTTTTGTTCCTTTCTTGAACTCCGTGCCCACTCAAAGTGCAACACATTGATTGGGACGGGGGATCATCTCTTTGGTTTCCTCAAACTTGTCTTCGTCCTATTATCTGAAGTTCCAACTTTAATAAGTCTAGTAATATTCCCTAAGCATATTCTTTATAGGCCAAGCTCATCGATCCAACGTTTTGATATTCGTATAAAGACAACTTGCTTTGCAAAACAATGAAATGAAACTACTGAAGTTGTAGACAAAGTCATTAAAATATCTTAATCCTTTGACAGCTAACGCAAATCGATGATACTTTATACTTAATGACATTATAATAAAGCGATGTTAAATCGATTAGTCAAGAAATATACCTTGGATGTTAGACAGTATTTGGTCCTTTCATTTCCAGGGAAACTATCAGATACCAAGAACTTACCCTCCCCTAGAATTCTAACTCCTTCTTCAGCAGTGTAAGAAACCAGATCTCCAGACCTCACAACCTTCATCAAATTCACAACGTTATCAGCCGATAAAGCAATTAATTTTTTTTTAGAATCCATACAGTATTTTACGAGTTTTAAGTTCTATGTACTGACAACATAATAATAGACAAACATGGCTACCACATGCTATCGATCACTAGTTAAACATCAGTAATAGATCCAAGATTTTTACACCATCAGCATCTATGTTGCTTGGACTCTCCAAAAATGTTGCCACACATGTGTCTGATTGTCCAAAAGTGCACTACTTTTGGAGGATCCAAAACATATCCGGAGGAATTTTTGGAGTGTCGGAGTAACATAGGTCAATGTATATGTTTCTCGGAATCTCCAAAAATGTTGCTGCTCCTATGTCGGACCGTCCAAAAAATGCACTACTTTTGGAGGATCCGACACACACTAGGCGACATTTCCAGATTAGTCCGAGCAACATAGGACTCATTCAGTGTATATAACTTAAATTCTTTCTTTTTGTTAATCGACAACGAAGTACCTCGGTGACAGCATCTTTAGCTGGTTTTGCAATTTCTTTAACAAGGCATTCAGCAATAGGGGCTTTGTGTTCTTTCAAAATTGCAGCTGCCTTATGAAGTAACTCTGCTCTTTTCCATAGTGATGTTTTAGCCCATGATTTTTGTGCTGCTTTTGCTATTTCCATTACTTTGTTCACCTCTTCTTGTGTACATGCTAAACCAAAAAAAAAAAAAAGAACAAATATCCATGAATCTCGAACATTATCATTTTCGATACGTAGACCAAATAATACCATACAAGCAAAAGTTCAAATTTTCCAGGAAAAAACTGGATGCAAAATCAAGAAATAGTTTATGCATAAATTTTTTTACCACTGTGTTAGTAAAGAGATTACGTTCTATACACTGACTCAGTAATTTTACACAATCAAGTCACTTATCAGTGACATTTACCTACGAATGAATAAAATGTTAACTAACATGTTATAATAGGTTAAACTACACTGACGATGGTGTAAATTTGTTTTACTCTATCAATGTATATAACTAAAATTGTGAAGTAGACAAAAAATAAATAAAGAGAATCTAGTATTGGGAGTTCTTGGCTGTTTCCCACCTCCCAATGTGACCAATGATCATAAAATTCTACAAGAAAACAGAACACTTAAGTTTGAAAGTATTAAATGCAATCAAAGTTGAAGCTACAATTTTGAGTTTATGGTTCTGAATTTTAAAATAGACGTTCTAAATAGATTATTTATACATATTAAATGATCTTTTTAAACATAAATACATGGTTTGGGTCAAAACTACGGATTCTGCTCCATAAGCAGAAGTTTAGTTCCATCCCGGCGGAGGCAAAAGTCAGCTACAGCCGTGTAAACATTACATTTAGAACTCAATTATTAACACTTGAAGTCATCATTCTAAAATGCAGAATTCATAAAATTGAAATCTTGACTCAACTAGTACAACAAATTCCAAAGCACTTTGCACAAAATTCAAGGAACCCCAGAAACATATGCCAGAAAATTCATTAATTATGTATACATAACATTTTTCCAGTTATTACCACTAGAAGTAGTCATTCTAAAATTCAAAACTCATAAAGTTAAAATCTTGGTTTCACCCCGTACACTACAACAAATTCCAAAGCAATCCAAACAATTTGATGCACTTTACTCCTGCTATACATAGCTCCAAGAAAAGATAAAACTACAAGAGTCTATTATACACAACTTGATTCATGTTATGTAACACAGAAGCAACTTTACCAGTTATGTCAATGCTCCCCTTCACCCCATAAACATATGACACAAAATTCATCAAAGAAAAATCTCAAACAAACATCAACCTTGAATTATTTTTTTCTTGAAAAATAATTTGTTTTTTCTAAAAAAAAAAGACATACCTTGAACTTTGTATTGTGTTTTTCTTGTAGTGGGATTAATAATAGCAACAGATTTCCCAGAAGCTGATTTTCTCCATTCTCCTTCACAATAATATTTGTACACTTCTCCATCAATTATTTCTGCAAATACTCCATTTCCAGCCATTTTTACACCAAAATTTTAATTTTTTTCACAATAATTAAAAAAAAAAAGATAAGAAGAGAAAATGGTGGATTTTTTTTTGGGTGAATTTAGTGTGAGTGAGCGTGAAAGTGTGAGTTCTATAAATATAAATTTGTTGGAGAAATATGAGCCACATTTACTAGTATTGAACTATTTTGAGACCAGGATTTTAATTTTGAATTTGACATTGTTTATGGAGGGTATTTACTATATTGCCATTGTGATCTAAGTAGTTAGAAATTAAAAGTTAGTTGAAAGACGCGTTTCTTTTTGAACGGTCCACTTGTAAAACTCGCATACCTTTAATAATTATTTGTTTACATATATGAGTATTATTTATAATTTGTCATCTACTTAAGCGGAGGAATTTCAGAAACAACCAATTCATCTCTCCAGCGTGAAAATTATAAGATCTACTTATATTTTATTTTTCTCAAATTTTATGTGTGAGAGATGGGCTCGAAAGTGATCAGACGTCATGTGAAAGCTTATAATTGCAAATTATATAGTCGATAAATCAGACGAGAAATAATAGCATACAAAAAACATATGATTTGACCAAACGGCCTACATATAATAAAACTAATATTGAAAAACATAAACATGTTGGGAAAAATCTCCCCATAAACAAAACCTCTTATCGACTACTAATATATATTAGCTCTATATTTACCATTTTACCTATAAAGAAATAATTTAATTACAACTATACAAATATTTATGACTTATTTTACATTACGAATTTCAAAAACATTTATTTAATTAATTACAAATTTTCAAAAATCATCACATAAATTGAGACAGAAACAATATCATCTATGATCATATGTCAGCAAGGGTGGTTAGATATAATTAAAATAAGAATGGGCTTTCCATAAACAAGTTGTTGTTTCTTGAATTGGAAAAGGATATTAGATATGTACAGTAGACTGAGCTTCTAAAAATGTCAGCAGCCCCAAGGAAGTTGGAAGTTAGAATTATGTCATAAGGATAGCAAAAATGTACACATCTCATCCTTTTTCCGAGGCGGAGCTAGGGTATAGTTTACGAATTAAATCGAATTCAGTAATATTCATCCAAATCCTATATTTATCTTAAGAAATTTACTAAATAAATGTAGATTACTTCAATAATTTAAAATGACAATATTTTTGAATTCATATAATTCAAATTCTAGTTCCGCTTCTATATCTTTCAATCATTCAAATAAATCCATACCTAAGTATGGGCATTTGGTTCTATCCACAGTCTAAAGCAGCTTCCTCTTATCTTTTTCCTCCATTTGCAATATAGATTTTTTCAAAAACAGTGGGTGTAAATGAATGAACCTTCCTTAGTTGATCTATTGTTAGGGAAATGTTAAGTCATATATTGTCAAGATTTAAATTTGACACTTAGATCGCGATAAGATACTATCTATAAAATGAATCCCTTTGAGTTATAATATGCATTGCGAACAATGATAGATAATGAAAGAGAAATTATTACGAACGTTAACATATAAAGTATATAATTTGTCCATACAAGTGATATAACTCGCAAGTGATCAAGTTATGGAACTACTAATTCTGAATACAAATTATGAGGTACGAGTTAGGAAAAAGATAGTACTAAATATGTTATTCATTGCTCCACTAATTTTGATTCATGTGACCAATATTAATTAGGCCTATTGAAGGAGTTAAAGCACGATTTTAAAGAAGATCCCTATTTTGAGGTTTGAATATGGTCAACTATCCAATTACAATTGAAAGGATTCATCATACACTTTTATTTTATAATTAACATGAAATTTCAAGACCACCAATGGAGTAAAAAACTATTAGACTCGATATAATAAATTAAGACGAGTTATGAATTCATTGACAAATTCAGAACTCATAAACTTCAAATTCTATCTTTGCCTTAGATGAACTTCTTTATTTATTTCTTTGCAAAATGTGTAATAATCTCCAACTGTATGGTCGGGTTTATCAAAAACAACCTCTCTTACCTTCTCAAAAGAGGAATAAGATCTGCAAACATTTTACCATCTTCAAACCTTGCCTCTTGAATTATACTGAATTTGTTGTGGTTGGTATTTTTAAGTAAATCTCCAAATATATCAAGGAGAGGGAAAGTGTATACAAGAAAGGGACACATTTTGGACCATATATAGAGTGTTTGATTTGTGGCTCATATGCTTTTGTTTTCAAATCCTAAGGCTTTGGAGAACCACAAATGTAGTTAAGGAGTAGGTGAGCCCATTACAAATTACAATGATTTCAAAGAGCATGGTTAAAATTATTTTAGGACCACACAAATGAGGCCCATCAAAATTGTTGAGTTGGAACCTGTCAGCTTGGTGATAAAAACATGAGTTGGTTGTCTAAAACAAACAAGACAAAGTGACCACACCCTTTTAAAATCTTACTACTATCATTTTGTCATATAGTTTACCAGAAGAGCTTTAACTCTGAATCTTAGATATGAAATTGTCTTTGATAAGGAGTTTTTACCTTTAAAATTGAAACTTTTTAACGCGAATTTGGATTGATGTGGGGCTCAAAGAAGGTATCAGATACAAATGTTGCTCGAACTCTTCAATATTGATGTCGTATTCGTGTGGGTTCTCTAAAAATGCACTAATCTTGGAGAAACCAACACACTTGATCATATCGATGTTCTTAAAGAGTCCGAGCAACATAGTCATACACCATATGGAAACCAAGAAAAAAAAAGTTTTAACAATATGCACTAGCAGTGACTACCAAGAGTTGTGATAGGATGAATAAGATTTCTTCACTTTGAATCAAAAAGTTTGGGTTCGAGCTTTTGAAGATGGAATGTGTCATTTTTATGACTATTAATACATGACATTAAAGACAAAATATGAAATTTAAAATAGAAGAGTTTTGCGTATAAAGATATTATTCTTTTTTAAACGAATAAAATTAAACATAGATGTTTATCATATAAAATCGATATTAAATTGTTAAATATTGATTTATATGTTATTAATTTGGTTATCAGCTTAACCATTAAGATTTCACAAGAAAAAATATCTTCAATGAAAATTACTTAGAAACAAAATGACAATCCAAATGAACCATTCATATTAAGAGTTGGTAGATTGCATCTTACTCAAAGATGACACTCGCACATTATAGAATTACTAAAAATTTTGATATAGTGAGAAGTAAAAGTACGAAACTACACCTAGCAAGAACTTTATATATCAAAGGGTATAATTGTAACTTACTAATTTACTATCAGTCATCGGTTAATACATAAAGAAAGAATCCAAACCGTAGAACCGATACCCCAATAAAATAAAAGTATCAATACCATTATTAAAACAGTTAAATCAATAACTCATTACCGATAAATCATGGTTCTACTTTGTGTTTTTACATCGAAGTCCATGAAGCAAGAGAAATAAGAAAGAAGGCCGGCCCATTCAGATGTAAGATCCAGGCCCAGGCCCGCAAAAGAAACCCAACAAGCAAATTCTCCCTCATCGATTGCATAAAGCTTCTTTGTCTAGTTTATATCGCAGAATATTAACATGTATGCTTGTCCCTTCGGGGACATCTGATAAAATTGGAACGATACAGAGAAGATTAGCATAGCCCCTGCACAAGGATGACATGCACAAATCAAAAAATGGGCCAAAGAAATTTTGTCCAATTTTGGTTTGACATTTCTTCAAACATTTGACAATTTTTTTGCGCTATTTCAAACCTTTCTCCTAATCGGACAATAATCGATTAATTGGGAATTCATCTTCAGAGCCAAGTCCCGAAACACTCAAAGTTTAATTAAGTATATTGGATGTTGATAAACTACTGCACAATGAAAAATATTAGATTTTGCATATTATTATTTTTGGATCACATAATTATGTGTGGAATGTTGTTCGATATGATACTACAACAACGACATAATCAGTGTAATATTACAAGTGAAGTCTGGAGAGGGTACAGTTGAATTTGACAGAAATAAAAACAGAATTTAGATGATATGACTTGATAAGAAACTCAATTTATATATGTGTCTTGTTTGTTAAATAAGTCTTGGCTGATCTGATGACAGTTTGCAATGGCTCAAACATAGTGAATGCATGATTTGCAAGGTTCACATCTTCCACTTCATAATTTATTGTAAATTTTGTAATGCATGAATTTTCATCTTTCTCATTCACTTCAAATCTAATTCCATAAAAAGTATAGCCAAGATCAACATATCCACCTTCAATCACTTGAGATTGCTTGTATCTTTTTTCATTGTCAACTATGTTGAATCTCTCCTTGAAATAAGGTATTCCTGGTGTACCTATTTTAACAACAAACAAAAAAACATAATTAATAATCATTTAATTAAGTTTCTTGATGGTGTTACTAATGTTTTTATAAATGTTAGTGTTTATTTTTTTCTTGAGTCGAGGGTCTTGTAGAAACAAACCATCTATGGATGAGATATGTGTATACTCTACCCTACACAAACCTCACTTGTGGGATTACATTGATTATGTTGATTTTGTTGTTGTTCATTTAATGAAGTAAATGATTGCTCTTTGTTACCAGACTACATCTCACATGCTGAGTTAATCACTAAAGTCTTATACAAGTTTATGTTGGATGTTTTTGATGGGGGATCGTATTACCCGAAGCACTAGAATGATCCAACAATCACGAAAGGGAGTAGAAGTACCTACTACTATAACATACTACACTTGGCTCATATGAAACGAGTCTTGTCTAGGAAGCAGAGCGATCTCATCTTGCTTGTTTCTAGCAAAGTTTCTAGCTCTAATAAATAAACATGAGAGATTTGATTTTGTAGCTCACTATGAGTGTGATTTAAGCTATATGACCTTTATTCTACATAAGAGGAAAAAATAACACATGGGATCTTTAAATGAAAACACAAGATCTTCATAGAATCATATCTTTTCTATTCAAATTGTAAGTGGACATAAGATATCATTCCCTCGATGAACATTGAATCTAAGATGATTAGATTGATTTTGCGTACCTTCAGGAAAAGTGATTTTGAGGACAGTTCCAGTACTACCATCACCTTCAAGCACATCAACTTTATTAAGAAGAGTAGGCAACTCTTGCACAATGAATCTAGACAAATGTAATGTTCCATAGAGCTCCCATGCTACATTTGCAGGCACATTCACTTCTATCTCATCTGAAATTGTCCCCTTCATATCGTCCTAACGGTGGTGATTGACACTGACAAAGTACACGCAGAATTTTTAGTAAGCGGTGATTCGTGAAAGAATGTTATTATGAACTTGTTTTATGTTATGTTTTAGTTTTTCTAGTGGTATTTATAGTAGTACAACATGTAAAATTTACAAAAATGTGTAAATGGCTACAATTGCCAAGTTTGAATTTGGACTCAAAAGACTTCCATCTTGGCTGCTGGAAAATATATATTATAACATAAAATATGTTGTTCCTTTAATTTTTTTATTAATCATGTGCTATTAAGAATAGATTATATATAATTGGTATTCCTAAGTCAATGTTGCTCCCACTGATCTTTGACTAGGGTGATCTATACATTTACTAGATACAGGACCCCGTGCTAGCATGGGCTCAATATATGTTGATTTTTTTATCTTAATTTATGTGATATCATGAAACTTGAGAAGTTATCGAAATTTTTATATGATTTTAAAAATATTTTAAATTGTTAATTATTGTAATTTATACTTGCTTTATTACTCTCTTTGTTTCAATTTACGTGGCATATATAGGATTTCAAAAATTAACCTTTTTATGTTTTTTAAACATATTAAATTGTTAATTTTTGTAATTTATAATACCTTTTTAACATAATTTTCAAATAATTTATGTTACTTCCCATGTCTCAATTTATGTGGCATTGATAGAATTTTTGGAGTCAAGTGATTTTTTTATATGTATTTTTTAAAATTGTTAATTATTGTAATTTATAGTACTTTTTACGTCAATTTCGAATAATATATGTTTATCATCTAACTCATTTTTTTGTGGCACCAATAGAATGTCAAGAGTCAATTGAATTTTCTTTTACATAGCTTTTAAATATTTATGTTGTTAATTATTATTTATAGTATTATTTATACAATTTTTTAAAATTTATAATCAACAGAAAGAATAATATCAGAGAAATAAATTTAATACAAAGAAAATACTAAATAGTAATGAAAAATATTACTATTACGACTTTACTACATATATGTAGTAAAATAATATATCTATATATAATAAGCCACAATACAACTATCATTGTAACTATCTTGTTAGCTTTCAACCAAAAGCTAACAAGATTTTTAGTTACATATTTATTATGTAGTTAAATAATAAATATGTCATTGTATGAGCTACTTATTACTCATTCCTTTTGAATTTGTTAATTTGATTTTGATATGACACATAGTTTACGAAAGTAAATTAGATTTTGAGAAAAAACATTAAGTGATACTTGAAGTTATCCCAAATTTTCAAAAAGACACCTTAACTTTGTGTGTGTCCTATTACGTACCCCACAAAACATTCAAAATCACAATAAATACACATTTTTTACACAATATTTCCACTTTGGACAAAAATATCCTTCGAATGTGCAATTTCTTAAAAACAAAAAGTCGGCCCATTATTGATGTATTGAAGGATGCTTTGGTAATTTCCTATGATGAATTCGTTTTGTTTGTTTCTTTTAAATTTCTTTTACTATACTAAATAAGTGTATAAAATATTACGAATCACGATAATTAATTACTTAAATATTTAAAAGATATAAAAATATATAAAAGATCTGCTTGACTCTTCAAATTTTACCGGTGACACATAAATTGGGACAAACGAAATAATATATATTATTTAAAAATTTCTTAGAAAGTATTATAAATTACAGTAGTTAACAGCTAGAAATATTTCAAAGACAAAAAAAATTGATTGAATCTCAAAAAAAATTTAGTACTACATAAATTGAGAAAGAAGAAATGACCTCTATTATTTGAAAATGGCGTAAAAGTATTACAAATCATACAATAAGAATTAACAATTTGAAATTTTAAAAGACTTTATTGCTTTATACTTATTCTATTTCCACTTTGGACAAAAATATCCTCCTAATATGCATATTTTTTTAAACAAAAAGTGGGACCCATTATTATTGTATTCAAGGATGCTTTGGTAATTTTCCTATGATGAATTTGTTTTGTTTGTTGTTTAATTTTTTTAAAATAATTTTATAAAATATTATAAATCACAATAATTATTTACTTAAATATTCAAAAGATATAAAAATATGTAAAAGATCTGATTAACTCTTCAAATTTTATTGGTGACACATAAATTGGACAAATGAAATAATATATATTATTTGAAAATTACTTAGAAAGTACAATAATTTACAGTAACTAACAATAGAATACTTTAAAGACAAAACAAAGTGATTGAATCTCTAAATTTTATTAGTACCACATAAATTGAGAAAGAAGAAATAACCTTTATTATTTCAAAATTGCGTAAAAGATATTACAAATCATACAACAATAAGTAGCAATTTAGAATGTTAAAAGACATAAAAAAATTTTTACCATAGTTAACAATAATTAAAAATTTAAATTATTTTAAATTCATATTAAAGTTTGATTAACTCTTTAATTTTGTCTTTGTCATATAAATTGAAACAAAAAATGATACATATTGGGTCCGTGCTAGCACGGGCTCCGATGTCTAGTATATATATATATATATATATATATATAATAGAATGATACAATTTAATTTTAAAATGTTCATTTTAATCTTAATAAAATTATTTATAGCTACATAAATATTTATCACTTGTTTTAGATCATAATTTTTTTTTTGTGTCAAATCAAAGTAACTTATATAATATATAAAAAAAAATAGGGGGGAGGAATAATATTCAGAGTAATATTGTAAGTACAAAAACACTTAAAAAGTTATACGGCTAAACAAGTTTGAGTAGCTAAACAAGGGATGCACAAATCATACATATATTAAGGGAAGCAAATGAATTAGCTAATGGAAGCATACGGCTAAACAAGTTTGAATAGATTGTAGAAGAATTCTTAACTCAGATAAAGCACAAATTGCAACTTGGAGGATAAGAACAAGGACAGAAAAGGTTACTTCAACTCACAACAAGCCCACAGAGTCAGATTTGAAGTCTCTAAGATGAAATTGATGAGCAGCAGAAAATCCACAAGTGAATCATCATCTACAAGAAAATAAATTAATCAGATAGAAATAGAGGATCGCAATGAAAGGGGAATGCTTTCATAGCCTTCGAGAATTTTGTTGACCCAATTTTGTAAGAAAAAGTTGACCGGTTCCCTTAATGGACTTGGTCAAAAAAAATTAGTTTATGTAATTTTGTTGGGACCAAAGTTTGTACAGAATTAATTATTTAAATAAAAAGGGGCACCTTGCTCCAGTAATTAATTAAAAAATAAATAAATATATATATAAATATGTTTTGGGTTTTTTGCCCAACAGAGCAATAAAATAATCATGATAGCAGTTGGTACAAGTCAATTACAGTGAGTATGTTTGTAATACCTAATTTACCCCTTGGTCAGCAAGCAGCCATGCTGACGAAGAGCTGCTTGCCGTAGACTCTTATATATAGTAGTAATAATAATTACAATGCATAAATCACGTAAAGTGATGTATCTCATCAATACATCATGTAAAGTAATGTATCCAAGAATAGGAGAGTAGGAATTTTTGTAATTTTTTCAAATTTTAAAAATAAGTTTTGTATTTAGGTCATTTTTTACCAAATGGCACACATACACCCTATAGATTAAATTAGCAATAAATAGTCCACTTTTAATTTTTTTTAGCAAGAAAAAGACTTTGTTTTATTTATTTGGCATTGAACAGTTATTTTTCTTCTTCTTTTTTTTTAATGTTTTTTTGTTCTCCTTATTTTTCTCAAACACATGTTCTAAAAAATTATTATTTTATTATCCCTATCTCTTTTATTTATTTTGTCAACACTTTTAAAATAGAGTTCTTCTCTTTTTTGTCTCCTTTTTCTCTTTTCAGAATTCTCTTCATACGTAATTCTCTCCCTAATTTCAATTCTTCTCCTTAATTCAATCTGTTTATGAAAATCAGATATAACAATATATTTTTTCATGGATACTTCTAAAGATCGTCTTTATATATAATCTTGTTCTGGTCAAATTAATTGTTGAATTTCATGATTTGTAGAATTGAGGATTTTTCAATTTTATTTTTGCGAAAATTTAGGTTATTCAACCTTCTTTTGTTTTCCTTCTAAAATCATTTTCATATGTATATTTGCTTGTGTTACTATTTTTTTTAAATAGACGGTTAAATAAAGTTGAGTTTAAGAATTTAAAGAGATTGAAAAGCTAACTTCCTTAATTATAGGAGTTAAAAACAAGAAAGAAAAAATAATTCCACATCTCCTTAATTAATGCGGGTTGGTTGCACATGATAAAAAGAAAAAAGGGTAAATCACATAAATATGCAATATTACAAAAATATTTACCATCTATAGCAATATAATTTTTCTAACTAAATATAACATTTTTTTTAGAATTAAAAAATAGTACTGTTTATCTTCCTTCGCCTCTTTCTCTGCCCTTTTTCTCTTCCCCCTCTTCTTTTTTTTATTTTTCTTCTTCTTTGTTGTCTCTTTCTCTGTCATTCTTTCTCATCCTCCTCTTTTTTTAAAAAAAAATTCATTCAAATAACTGTTTTTAAATCAATTTTTGCCCATATTTCACTATTTTTATCCAAAAACACGACGAGAAGAGGAATAGAAAAATAAAAAAATTGTGCAATATCATGTTCTCAAATAGAAATTTCAAATCTTTAAAATTATAAAAACAAGAGTTCACCATTGATGGTCATTATAAAGATTCATTTTGAATTCATTATTTGAATTTTACGAATTTGTGTTTAGTTTTTTTTTTTTGATGACAAGGGAAACCTCCAGCCGCTACCCTTTGGGTAAAACTCCCGCTCCTATGCAATAGCTCGCAAACCACATAGGAGAGGTAACTCACACTAGGCAAACTTGGTTTGATGAGCTCGACCTAGAAGGCAAACCCCTTGCTTTCGCAGGCAAGGGGTTTTGAACTTGAGACCTTAGCTTGGATAGGTTATTTCTACAAATAGTTGAAAATGTCATTTTGAGTTTATATCCCAATTTTAAGAGGGTTTGGTTAAGTTTATAATTGATTTTAGGAGAAATATTAGATTAAAACTCGAAAAAGGTGAAGTTTATGGAGTGGTATTGCAATTGTATTAAAGTTGTATTAGATATATTTTATAATTGTATTAAAATTGTATTAAAATCACGAACAATACATTTATAATACATATTACAAACTTCACTCATTTTTAGTGATATCAACCAAAATAATTTAAATAACACACTTGTAATACTTATAACATATGCACAATACATTTGTAATACATATTGCAAACATCACTCATGTTCTTAGTGATACAAACTAAAATAATTTATAACACACATATAATAATGTTTTATTCATGAATAATACAAGTTTAATTCAGTCTATAGATTATTGTCTTGTCTTTCGTTAGTTACGTTTTTCATATTGTATAATTCATTTTTAATGCAAATTTAATTCATTTTGTAGTTTATTATTTGTTCTTTGTTAGATTACTTGTTTAATTCATTATTGATATAAATTTAATTCACTTTATAGATCATCGTCGGTGTTTCATTAGATACATTTTTTATCCATGTTTAATTCAACTTTAATATTTATGTATGCACTTTTAATACAAGTTAATTCATTTTGCAGTTTATTGGTTGATTTGTTATGATTGAATTACTTCTTTAATTCATTATTGAAACAAGTTTTATTCATTTTACAAATCACATAATGCTCTTTCGTTTGCTACATTTTGCATTCATGTTTAATTCGCTTCTAATTCAACTTTAATATGTGTATAATACATTTTTTATTCAAGTTTAATTCATTTGACATTTTATTATGTTTCTTCATTTGTTACAATTAGATTACTTGTCTAATTAATTATTGATACAAGTTTTATTCAGTCTACGAATCGTTGACTTCTCTTTCGTTTGCGATTAGTTTTGATAGGTTGTTCCTACAAATAGTTGAAAATATCGTTTGGAGTTTATAGAGGGTTTGGTTAAGTTTAGAATTGACTTTAGGAAAAATATTGGATTGAAGCTCGAAAATGATGAAATTTACGAAACTATATCGCATTTGTATTAAAGTTGTATTAGATATGTTTCGTAATTGTATTAAAATTGTATTAAAATCACGAACAATACATCCTACATTTATTATACATATTGCAAACTTCACTCCCTTTTTAATGATATCAGCTAAAATAATTTAGGTAACACACTTATAATATATTTATAATACATGCACAATACATTTTTAATACATATTGCAAACATCACTCACATTTTTAGTGATACAAACCAAAAGTAATTTATAAGACACATATAATACATGTTTTATTCATGAATAACACATTTATAATACGTATTGCACACTTTACTCATTTTTTGCGGATACCAACAAGAATAATTTAGGTAACACACTAATAATACATTTATAAGATATGCACAATACATTTTTAATACATATTGCAACCATCGCTCATTTTCTTAGTGATAAAAGCAAAGATAATTTATAAGATACATATGATATAAGTTTTATTCATGAATAATATGAGTTTAATCCAGTTTATAGATCATTGTCTTGTCTTTTGTTAGTTACGTTTTTCATTCATTCTTAATTCTCTCTTTTAATTCAACTTTAATATTGTGTAATACAATTTTAAAGCAATTTAATTTATTTTTCAATTTTTTGATTTATTTGTTACTATTGGATTATTTGTTTAACTCTATAGATCATTGTGTGTAATATATTTTTAATTCAATTTTAATATGTGTGTAATACATTTTTAATTCAAGTTTAATTCATTTTGCAATTTGTTATGTCACTTCATTTGTTACGATTAAATTATTTATTTAATTAATTAATTATTAATACAAATTTTTTTCATTCTATGAATCATTCACTACTCTATGAAGAAAGTAGAGAGAGAAACAAAAGGAAAAAAAAAAGCAACAGAAAGAGAGAGAAAAAGAGCAAAAAGAAAAAACAACAAAAAAGAAAGTAAGAGAGAAAGAGCAACAAAAAGAAAGGAGCGAGCAAGAGAGAAAAATTAAAAAACTGATAGAGAAAAAAAAGAGAAAGAGGTGAGAGAGAGAGAAAAATCTAATAAAATATATAGTATTATTTTATATTGCTATAAATGGTAATAATTAAAAAGTATATCTAAAATAAGTAATTATTTTTTAAAAAGGATCCACTCAAGTAATTAATTCAAGAAAAGGACTATAAAAAGTTGGTTTTGTTTCTTTTAGGCTAATACGTGCTAATTTTGTTTTAGGCTATTAATTGCTAATTAATATTGGACTATATATTACCAATTATATATAATAGTTGTATGTCTGTGTCAATTCCTTTTAATTTTTCAAAAATATTTTTGTCACCTATAAAAATGGGTTGTCACTTAATTTGTATTAATGGGCCACTTAGGATGGATTGTATATTGGGCTTTCAAAGACAATGTCGCTCCAACTGATTCTCCTTCTAGACGAGCTTAGTCTTTTTCTATGAGTTTAAGTTTTACATACTAACGATATAAAATAAATATTTATATAATTAGATCACTTATAATAATATTTTAAATTCAATGAAAGATCAGTGTATAAATTTCTTACACTACTTAGAATAGACTATATAATCGGTTGATCTTTGATTTTTTTTTTCCTCTTTAGCAATCTAATTTATGCCTAGTGGCTCATAATATCAATTCATCAACAAGATAAGTAGAATAAAACAACACAAAATCTTGTCAATGTGGCAAAATTTGTGAACAATTGAATAAAACAACAATTTTTGCCATGCGTATACAATTTGTATCAGAGTGTACTCGCATAACCATTATAACTCACAAACACAATATATTCCACTACTAAAAAAACGGCAAAAAGAGACTTAAAAAGAGACCTCATGAGGTCTCTTTTCTGAAAAAAGAGACCAATAAAGAGACCTCAACGGTAGGTCGCTATAATGTAGGTGACTTTTGTGTAGAGACCTCATGAGGTCGCACAATAGAGACCTCACGAGGCCGCCAATAAATTTTCTGAATTTTTAAAAAAAGAGACCTCATTAGGTCGCAATTTTATAATTTACTTTTGTTTTATCTTTAATAAACGTGGCCTCATGAGGTCTCTTTTATGAAAGAAATAAAAACAAAATCAAAAAGCGACCTCACGAGGCCGCTATATGACCTTCTTTACTGCATTTCTAAAATATAAACTGCAGGAAAGAGACCTTGTGAAGTCTATTTACTGCATTTCTAAAAAATAAACTGCCATAAATGAGGTCTCTTTTATGAAATTTCTTAAAAATAAAATGTAAAAAAGTGACTTCATGAGGTCTCTTTTCCTAGAAAAAAAACTGGCAGCTTGTATCTGTTTTTGCAGCTGCTCGTCACCTGTCATATTAATTCAATAAATTTCTAATTAGCTAAATCAAGTTTTCAACAATCAACTGATACAATACATTTACTAAATATTCTCTTATCAACACAATATGCAACTCACCTTCAACGTAATTCGAAATTGAAAGAAAAATCATAATATCCATAAGTTATATAATAGGATTTCAATGTTATCATGCATTCACAAAACAAATAAGTCCCATAAAACAGTCATAAAGTAAAGAACTTAGATTATCTATTACAACTCTAAACTTCACTAATGCGGTAGTGTGTTTGCCACATGATCCTCATCTTCTTCATCACTACTAGACTCATCTGTCATATTTCTTTGTTGACCATACACTGGATATCGAGTAGGTTGAGGCTGGAAGGGTCGAGGAGGGAAAGTGACATCATTGAAACAAGGGGGAATCCCTCCTGAAGCAAGTAATGCATCTAATTGAGCCTTAAGACCTGCATACTCTATGTCCCTTCGCCTTTTCCTAGCCCGCGAGTCTTCGACTTGGCTAGATAGCTCGGCTATCTTTTGCTCCATAGCCAAATTTTTCTTCATCGATTCATCATCATAGGAACTACTTAAGCTTTCAAACTCAGAATGATATTCACGAAAGGTATGTTGAGGCATGCCATAGGCATACCCATATCTACTTGGCCCACCAATCAAGTCTAGCCACACTCTCTCAGCCTGTTCTTGACTAAGTGGCATACCTCAATTTTCTTCTGGTTGAGTTTGTCGTAAATCCTCCAAAGCTTGAAGATATCGATTCTAAATTGAATGGTATTATTATTAGACTATAAATTTAGAAAATAAGTAACTATTATTTTAAATTAGAGGCTTACATAGGTCAATTCAGCTCGCGGCTCAACCCACACGTCCGGATCTTAGGATTTTTCTTCTTTCTTATGTGTGTTGCCTTGAATGCCTCAGCCTGGGTTACCGGTCTTCCTAGTTCCTTTTCCTACATATAAAACTAATTAAGTTATAATCAAGAGTAATTAAATATTAATACCTAAAATATATATAAAAAAAATTAAGAAAAATGATTTATACCAATTTCCTCCTCACACTTCCTTGACCTTGAGCCCCACTTGTGTGTAGAGAACCACCCTTAGTAGATGATCTAGCCTTTTTACCGATCTCACTCATCTGCTTAAATCTTGGATCGTTCGCCCAATGCACAAGTAATTTTTTCCAATCCTCTGGTAGAATCCACCGAGGATTCTTATTCTTTTTACGAGCTTTCATCAACAAACTAGTGAGAACACGTGCAGCTTTCTTGTGAAAGTTTGCACAAATTTTGGTCTCATGTTCCGGACGCCAAGTACATTTTTTCTGCAATAAAATCATAAAATTTTCAATTAATAAGTATTATTGAAGACAAGTATTTAAATAGTGTTAAAGCAATAAATTTTAATGTACTCTAAACTCCAAAAAAAATTGTCTCTTGAGATTGCTTGGCATCTTTCCCCAAGTCGGAAAAGCATCTCTATAGAGATCTTTGATTGCTTGAGAAATGATCCCTACAGCATCATCTGGATTGAAACTGTAATACAAAATTTTAACAGTTACAGGTTAAAACAAAGACAATTAAATTAAATGAGATAATCATAAACATAGGATATTTTGTAAAAACTAAAATCTTACGTATAGCCATCAGGCTCGATGACAAGTCTATTGTGCATATCTCTCACGCCAACTTGTGTAAGGACCCGACCAGCTGTAGCTGACTGATTTGCGGTAGGAGTGTTAGGCTTCGAACCATTACCTTGAAGGCGAAGACTCAACATCCCAAGTTGTGAAGTAGATGATGATGAAGGTTGTGAGTCTATAGGGTTGTGAGTAACTGTGCGAGAGTCACTAGATGTTGGTCGGTTAGCCTCTGGAGGCAAAACACTATATCCATGTGGCGTAGCATACCCTGATGTGGGCACACGTACGTAGGGGGGCGGCTGAGTATATTCCAATGGTGGATGCATATAGGTTGACGGAGGATTAATATGTAGAGGCACCCTACTATAAGGCTCGACCTGCTTAGAATAGCAATGTATCGGAGTGTCTCTTGATGGGAGAGAATTTGTGGAGTATGATCTTATACGTATCCCTGTCAGTCGTCTACTAATCATACCATCCTTCTTTTTTTTCTTTTTGGGGGCATTATCAATATTTTTATTCTTGTTACCATCTGCCATCTAAGTAACAAAAACATTCAAGTCAAATAAGGTTAGAAATTTACGTAAGAAGTAAAGTCTCAATAAAAATTAACTAAAGCTGAAATTGAATTAACTACTGGTGTGTTTTGTTATGTTCATGAATGTTTGTTATATCATTTCATCTATCAAATAAGAACAACTTCAAAGAAAAAAATAAGTAAATTTCATCTTGAAAAGGGAAAGGTGAAACGCAAAATAAGTGAACTAGGGGTTGGTGGGGTGTGAGGAGTAACTTCTCTTAATTAACATCATTTTATTCCCAAGATGGAGATTCATTCTCCCCTTGTTGCTAATATTCAGAGACCTTTTTGGCATTATATTGTTGTTTCTGTGACTATGTCCAATGTCCATATTTAGTTTGACTGATCAAAGAAAAACGAAAGCACTCAACTGCAAGGGAATTACAGGACAGTGCTAATTCCCTTGATTCCACCAGTGAGCAGAATGATTTCCTTACAAAACTATCAGACCTGGAAGAAGTCAAGAAAGTAGTTTACGAACTTAACGGAGCATATACTTGATAACATCAGCCCACAAAACTACTAGACCTGGGAAATTCAAATGGAAAGTTCACAGTCAAATCAGGATGGAATGAATTAAGACGAAAACAGGAGAAAATACAGATCTTTGACTATATATGGACTAAAGGGCTGCCTATAAAGATTAATTTATTTTTATAGAGAGGGTTTTTCAAGGCTGCTTGGGGGATTGTAGGACAGGATATTACAACATTTACCTTGAGTTTAATTCAATTCAAGTGTTATCAATTTACCTTGAGTTTAGTTCAATTATGCAAGTGTTATCATGGTTTAGGTTGAAACTCAGGGCCCTCTTTATCATGGACCAAAGTTGATGATATCAAATGTGTAACATAAACAAGACACATCTACCAAATCAAAAAGCAAATGGTGATACAAATACAATATAGAATTCTTAGAGTAGTTCAAGACACTGGTTAGAGATAGGTAATCAGAATATTCACTTGCAGATTTCATCCATTCAATACTCTCTTGTAACTTTTTTTAAAAAAAATTCTATCTAACTCAAAGTATTAGTTTGATTCTCACCCATATATGCGATCAGTTCTGCCGTCTGTCAGAAATGGCTGAGTTCTAAAACTATAGAAGCACCTTTAAAGCCAACAAGTACTATTAACAACATGAAGAAACGAAAATGTTGAAGATATAAGTTAAGGAACTTAAAGTATATCCTCTCTAACATTTTAATATATTAGATAGATGGTCACATACATCTTGTTGATCTCAAGGTGAATTAATTCATATCAAGACAACCTAAATACACCTAATAAATAAGCTATGCATTCAATGAAAAACTACCAAATAACCTCATATAAATTAAATTAACAACTAAAAGTACAAGGACCACATACTTACGTTTGAAACAATTTAAAAATTGGGGATCCACTTTAACAGAGAATCGAGAAACAATTTAGTAATGCAATATAAAATAATTAAGAAGAAGACTAAAGTAATATATATATAAACTAAACATATTAATTACTATTCATCCTCATCCTCATCCTCATCTCCATCCTCTTCTTCTGACCATTCTTCTTCATCGAACAACTCTTCCTCATTAATTGATGCATTTGCCCCTTCATCTGTTATTTGTCCTATATCAACCTCTTCTAATATGTGTTCAAGATGCTCTAAATCATTTTCTAATTCAACATCCACGGTATGGTGAACACTTGATATATCATCATCCTGGTACGCAACATCCAACACGTTTTCAACTTCCACACGACCCATGGGTTTGGTTTTAATCACCACCCACCAATCTAATTTATCTGGACGCAAGGGATAAGGAGCATAGTACACTTGCTTAACATTTTGTGCAATAATGAAAGAATCATATGCTTCATACTCTCTTGTGTGCTTTACTTCAATGATATTATATTGTTTGATTTCTCTCATACCTATTTTTGGGGTTGGATCAAACCACTTGCATCTAAACAATACAATTTTTTTTATAGGCCAACCGGAATACTCCATTTCCAAAACCTCCTTGAGTACCCCATAATAATCAACTCCATCTTGATTTCCATCACCACCTTTCACCCAAACTCCACTATTGTTAGTTTTTTTATATTTGGAGCATTCTTCAGTATTGAATTTAAAACCATTTACAAGATACTTGTCCATTGAATAAATCTTGATGGGTCCCCAAGAAAGGTCCTTCAAAAATTGGTTAAATTGACCATTTTTTGTATCATAAATCTATAAATATTTGAAAAGTAGGAAATTAGCTATCAATTAAATATAGATTTATTTAATAATGATAGTATTATGAAAATATTATAAGACTTACGTAATCTTGAAACCACTTTGAAAAATGCTCAAACACTTTTTCATTGCCATATAAATGCACAAAGTAGCTGTCAAAGAAGATGGATATTGAGTTAGTTGTTTTGCCTTGTAATTACATATTTTAGTGCAAAAACAACAACTTACTCAAGAAATGGTTTAACTTGTGGGCAATTCAACAAGACATGTGTCGATGCAGACTTAAACTCCATGGCACTAAGATTCCTCCTCGTACGTTTTTTTGAACCTTTGCCTGGTTGATTGAAGATTGATAGTGGCTTCATAGTCTCACCACCATTGTCATGGCGATTAGGTATATTTTGAAAGCATGGCACACTACTTTCGAAGTAATAAGAACCAAAATCAGTTATCTCCCTAGCAAGATGGAATTCAACCATTAAGCCTTCTAGTCTATGTTTTTGCTTCATGCCCCGTTTAGACTTTCCAATAGTCCTACATTATATTATATTATCATTGATTTTAAAAAAATATTGATATAAAAATATAGAGAGTTAAACACTTACCTCTCAAATGGATACATCCATCTATATTGAACCAGACCTCCGAGGCGTGCTTAATGCACCAGATGTACAAGAAGATGCTCCATCACATCGAAAAATCCAGGTGGAAGAATCTTCTCCAACTTATTTGTAATTATAGAAATATTCGGATCCATCTGAACTAGGTTGTCTTCCCTTAACGTATTAGAACACAAGTCCTTGAAGAACAAACTAATTTCAGTTATAGGTTTCCAAATTCTATCGGGCAAGCCACTAAATGCAATGGGGAGTAATGTTTCCATGAAGACATGGCAATTATGACATTTCATACCATGTAATTTTTCGTGCTCCATATCGACACGTTTTCCCAAATTTAAAGCATGTCCATCAGGCATCTTAAGTTGCTCAACCCATTCACATATTTTGCGCTTTTGATCCAATGTAAATGAATAACTAGCCTTAGGCTTGAAGAACTTGTTGTTCTGTTTCTCTTGCAACGATAACTCTTTTCGCCTACAATATTCTGGTAAGTCCATTCTAGCTTTAACATTATCTTTTGTCTTGCCGTTAACATTCATTACTGTGTTGAATAAATTATCAAAGTAATTTTTTTCGATATGCATGACATCAAGATTATGTCGAAGTAGATTATCCTTCCAATATGGTAACTCCCAGAATATGCTTTGTTTTGTCCAATTATGTGCAACACCATATCCATCAAATTTGTACGGTTGTTCTTCTGTAACCTTTGGAAATTGTTGAACCCTCTCCCAAACTTATTCTCCAGTCAAGATTGGAGGAGGACAACCTTGTTCAACAGTATTCTTTCTGAATGCATTTTTCATACTCCTAAACTCATGATCCATTGGCAAGAACTGTCGATGACAATCAAACCAAGATTTTTTACGACCATATTTTAAAGTGAATGATTTAGTATTTTCCATACAACAAGGACAAGTTAACTTTCTCGCTGTCATCCACCCTGACAACATTCCATACGCAGGAAAATCATTAATAGTCCACATTAAGGCAGCCCGCAAATTAAAATTTTGCTTAAGAGACACATCAAATGTTTCAACCCCTTGAACCCACAATTGTTTCAACTCAAAAATCAAAGGTTGCAAGTATACATCAATCAAGACTTTTGGATTCCGTGGGCCAGGAATGACACAATTGAGAAATATATATGGACTGGTCATGCACATCTCAGGTGGAAGATTATATGGTGTTACAAATACAGGCCAACAAGAATATGGTGCAGCAGAAACAGAATGTGGTGTGAATCCATCTGAACATAAACCCAATCTAATGTTCCGTGGTTCGGCTGCAAACTGTGGATATGTTCTATCAAAATACTTCCAGGCCTCTCCATCAGAAAGGATGGCACATAACACCCGGTGGTCTTCTATTTTCATGGTGCCATCTCATATGAGGAGCAGATCTATTAGATGCATACAACCTCTTTAACCTTGGTATAAGAGGTAAGTAATGCATCGCCTTAATAGGAACTTTCTTCCCACTAGGAGTCTGCTTATAACGAGATTTTCCACAAAACTTACATGATTCTAGATCAATATCATCCTTATAGTATAACATGCAACCATTTTCACAACAATGAATTCTCATCGATGACAATCCTAACTTTGATACCAACATTTTTGCCTTATAGAAATTATCAGGTATCTCTAGCTTTGGGTCAACTAAATCATGCATAAGGTCAATCACAGAGTCCATTGCCCCTTGAGGAACATTTCAATTTGATTTGATACTTAATAATCTAACAGCAATTGACAACTGCGAGTGTGGACTCCCCTCATATAAAGGACGACTAGTAGCTTCCAATTGTTCAAAGAAAATTTTACATTCAGCATTAGGAGCTTCTTCACCTTGATTACCATATTCAAAATCAAAATGCACCGTAAACGCATCCTGAACCATGTCATGCATTCTATAATTTTGTGCATTAGAATTCACTGCACTACTACTTTCACCAGGAACATAATGTTGAAATACATCAAAACTATTATCAATTTCTCCATGACTAGTCCACACTATGTATTCTCTTTTAAACCCATTTCGATAGAGATGAAGCTCAACAATATCTGGTTTTTCATAATTCAAACATTGACATTTATTACAAGGACACTTAATCATACCACTACGTTGAAAAGGTTCTAGTGTCTTTGCATACTCCACAAAACTAGTGACACCTTCTACAAATTCAGGTCTTAGTCTCATTCGACCAAAATTAGTCATATTATACATCCAACTACGATCCATCTACATAAAGATCACAAAAATTTAAATTTTTCAAACACTATATTATGTAATAATTTACTAAAAATCAAATTGTAACAATCCTAGTAGGGACTGATGAACGAGGCCTTGTGCAAATGAATAAATGTATCTTTGGCGACTACAAAAGCATAGTTCTCTCAACAATTTGTCACAAATAATGTCCCCTTCCCTAAATAAATCTTAATAGAATACATCATTAAAAGAATAGTAGAAAGGTGGCACTATTACAGAAGGGTCAAGACCCTTACGGGGCACAATGGTTTCGGTTTCTTAACTTTCCTCTCCTTATTCTTGCACTGATGGTTTATATCTATAGACTATATAGTATGTATATAACTTTTCTCTCCTCATTACTACAACAAATAAAATAATAGGTAGATCCATATGTCATCTTAGTTTCTCATAAACAAAGAACAAATTGTGCCAGAGAAAGTATGCACTGGAACTAATTGCTGATCTAGGACTGGCAGGATCCAAAACTGCAATGACACCACTTGAACAAAATCAAAAGCTCACAAGTCAAGAGAATGACCAACATTATGGCCTGCAGGATGATGCACTGCTGAGTGATATCAAAGGTTATCAAAGACTGGTAGGAAAACTGCTATACTTGACACTAACCAGACCAGACATTGCATATAGTGTTCAGACCTTGAGTCATTTTATGCAAAATCCTAAAAAGTCTCACCTAGAAGCAGCACACAGAGTTGTAAGATACATAAATAATGAACCAGGTCTGGGAATCTTACTAAGTGCAGAAGGAAGTGCTTTTCTCACAGCATATTGTGATGCTAATTGGGCCAGTTGTCCAAATTCAAGAAAGTCAGTGACTGGCTATATTGTGAAATTTAGACAATCTTTAATCTCTTGGAAGTCAAAGAAACAAAACACTGTGGCAAGGAGCTCAGCTGAATCAGAATACAAGAGCATGGCACTAACAGTATCAAAATTAATTTGGCTGCTAGGGTTGTTTAAGGTTTTGGGAGTGGATATAACTACACCAGTTCGACTGCTTACAGATAGCAAAGCAGCAATGCAGATAGCAAATAATCTTGTGTTTCATGAGAGGACAAAGCACATAGAAATAGACTGTCATTTCATAAGGGAAAAGGTTCAACAAGGGCTAATACATCAAGAGTATGTTTCAACAAATGAGCAGAAGGCAGACCTATTGACAAAGGGACTTGGAGGAGTTCAACATTATCAATTGATGTCTAAGCTAGGCGTCTTAAACATTTTCTCACCACCTATCTTGAAGGGGGGTGTTGAAATAATAAAAGAATAGTGGATCTTATATAGCTGTAAAATTCCGTTATAACAGAATTGATAACAGTAATATTAGTTAGTTAGTGAACTAATCTGTATTAGCTATATATAGAGGTAGTTAGCTAGATATTTTCTCAATTCATTCAGTTGTAAAAGGATCAGCAATTATCAATACAAAGCTATTAGTTTATTTACTCTCAAAGTTCCGTTCTAGATCTTAAGGTTCATCAGAAATGGTGGAATTCAAAGTATATATAACTTTCCTCTCCTCTGGTTAAAAAAACAACTAAAATACATACAGAGACATGAAAGTTATATGATACAAAAACTTGCTAGCATTCATGTTAATCATCACGTGAAGTCAAAAAAGGACATTAAGATAGAACAAGAGTAAAACCCAAAGTTAATTATATGTTCATGAAGTGAAAAGAGAATCACAAATTCTACTTAATCTTGCAGTAAATTGAAAGAGAGAGTCTGCATTGATGGATGCTTGCAATAAATAAACAATATAGTTACAACTTGGTTTAAAGATTGAAAGATTCACCTTTATTTGCAGAGAAAGACTCCACACAGAGAATTTGAATTGACGACGAAAGTTTGGGCTTCAAACCGAGCGAGTTTCGATGGTGAAAACTAACACTTCGAACTGATGGTGAAAACTCAAACTTCTAACTGAGCGATAACCGGAGGCTACACATATGTAAAACTATGGGGAAGAAAGTTAGGGCTTTTTTTTAGCTTTTAGGTGAAGAGCGGGAAAGAAGATGAGCTAAATTAAATATGCCTTCTATTTTAATTTAATAAAAATAAGAGACCTCACGAGGTCTCTTATTTTAAAATATTATTTAACAAATTTGACTAATAAAATGAGACCTCATGAGGTATCTAAAATTAAATTAGTATTTTTTATTTTAACAAATAGTGACCTCGTGAGGTCGCATATTTTATACGAAAACATACTATAAAATAAAAAAAGTAAAATAAGTCACTTATATTATTAATTAGGCAGATTTTTTTTATGAAATCGACCTCACGAGGTCTCTCCTGTTAAGAAATAATTAAAAAAAGTTACTGATGCAAATAGTGACCTCATGAGGTCTCTTTTTTTCGACCTATTTTTGAGGTCTCTTTTGTTAGGTCTCCTTTTGCAATATTTTTAGTAGTGAATTCTATCAATTCGTTAAAACTTTGTGAACGTTTTGTATTCAAATTATTCCCCGCCTTACATAACATGGGAAAGAACATAAAACTAGTCAAAATTATGCCATTTATACATAAATTAGTAAAAATCATGTTATTTTTACGTAAATTGTCCATTTTTACGTAAAATAATAAATGGGGATAAAATTTAAAACAACTAAAAAAATATCCAATTTTAGCAAAATAGATGTCCCCATACAAATGCCCTGGCATACAAGGAAGTCACGTCAACCAATTAAAATACGAAGGCCGGCCAATTATGATTATGCACTTGTGGTTGAAATTTATCTTTATCAACTAATATATCATCAAATATTATTAAGAGGCCAGATTTCTCTTCGTCGACATGTCTGTTTCATGTCGAGAGTATTTTTAAAAGTTTAAATTTTATATTGAGAGTATTTTTGGAATTTCAATATCTACACTCTAAAGGTGTTTTTTCTATATTTTTTCGCTGATAATTTGGTCTCACATCAATAAAAGATGCTTTATCAAATAAATGAGACTCAACATAGGCAACATGAACATTCGTCAAATTATAAGAAAATGTATCTTTTTTTGGATTGATTAAAAAGAAAAACGTGTCACATAAATTGGAATAGAAAATTAATACATAAGGCCATTTAAGTATGGTTTGTTGGACTCCACTTTGCATCTAGTATTTTATATATATAATCAGGGGCGGACCTACAGTGGTTCAAGTGGGTTCATATGAACCCACTTGGTTGAAAAATAACACTGTATATATATGTATATTTAATCAGTTTTTAAAATTTTATATGTATATATTAAATTTTGAACCCACTAATACAAGTTTGAAGCCTAGCCGAGTGGTTGAGGGGGTTCAATTTTCCCAGCCAACCCGGGATCGAATCCCTATAGCCACATTTTATTTTTAATTCATTTTTTTATATATATAAACTTCCACACACGTTTTGTCCTCAAAGTAGATGTAACTTTTGTCCTTTTAGTTACTTAGGAACTATAAAAAGTAGAATAACTTTTTACTTTTACATTTAAAAGTCCAATAGTCAACAACTTTTGTCCTTTTTGTTTTTAGTTTTTTTTTTTAAAAAAAAAAACTCAACCAAAAAGGCACTAATCCCTATTATTCTCAATTCTAAAAACTCTTTTATCTTCTTCTTTGTTGAAATCTTCTTTGAACCTCTCTTACTTTTCCCCCCAAAATTTTGAGTATATTTTTTTGTTGAAAGAAAAAAACTCTCCTCGTCTCTCAAATCTCGCACAAGTATGTTTTTCGCTCTTGATTCTAGTCTTTATTATACATATATGATTATTGTGGTTATTTTTTATTTCTTCAACTAAAAAATCCCTTATCATTCTAAAATCAACAAAAAATTACAAATAATATTAGGTATATTTCTATGTATTCGATTATGAAATTAAGGTTATAATTATTTGTTTAATATTTTGTTTTTATTTGTTAAATGTTGAATGAAGAGAAATCATTCATAATATTCTTTTATCTTCTTAGTTTATATTGAAGCCTAGTTTTTCATCCATCTTGTTATTTACCGTCTCAATATTCATAAGTCAATGTAATTTTTTTCAAATATATTAACATTGTTTAGTATAGTTAGATATGTATGATGTTAGCCTCATAAAAGGGCATTATCTAAATTGTAGTCTTTTGTTTTATTGATCTAACTTGAGGAGAATGCTTTCGACATAGTAATGTCAAGTTAATAAGATGCTATGGCAATTTATTAAAGTTAAACAATGCAAATTGCAAGATCATTTAATTGAAATTCCATTTATTTAACAACGCTTTGTTTAGTTACTTTCTAATTAGAATTTTAATTTGGTTATACAAGTTGAATATCAAATGAAGAGATTTTTCTCTCCTATATCCTCCAAGTTGCCACAATCAAGTTCATCCGCTCAAAATGCTCCTCGGGTGGAAGAAAACTTGAACCAATTAGACGAAACTCATCATTCCGCTAAAAGATTTAAACAAGGGGTAGATTTTGATTCTTTTAAGCGAGATCCAAAGAAAAGAATACCCATTCGAGACTATCATCCCGGATGAACGTGATGAGATTAGACGAGCATATATCCAAAGAGGTCCTCATCAACCTCGATTCGCGAGTTTCCTCAAAGTGATCTTTTTGGATTAAAACGCCGTTTTAATCGCAAATGGTTTAAAAAATATCATGATTGGTTGGAGTATAGTGTGATTTGAAGATGCAGCTTATTGTTTGTGTTGTTATTTATTTCAAGATGAAAGCATTCATCAAGGTGGAGGTGAAACATTTTCAAGTATAGGGTTCGGGAGTTGGCACAAAAAGAAAAGATTAGATACGCATATTGGTAAGTCAAACGGTGTTCACAATCAGGCAAAGAAGAAGTGTGAAGATCTAATGCGACAAGAACAATCAATTCAAGCCGCATTTGTTAAGCTATCAAATCAAACCAAGCTTGAGCACAAAATTCGCTTAAAGGCTTCAATTGAAGTGGCGAGACTTCTCTTGAATCAAGGATTGGCATTTCGTGGACATCGTGAAGATGAATCATCACTAAACAAAGGTAACTTTCTTGAAATTCTTTCATGGTATGCGAAGCGGTGTGATAAAATTGATGAACTTGTGTTGAAAAAGGCTCCAAAAAATGACCGAGATGACTTCTCATAAAATTCAAAAAGATATAGTCACTTTGCATGTAAGCTTGAAACAATTAAAGCTATTATGGAGGATCTAAATGGTGACTATTTTTCATTGTTAGTTGATGAATCTTGTGATATATCACGTAAGGAGCAAATGGCAATTGTTTTGCGTTATGTTGATAGAAAGGGCTCTGTGGTGGAAAGGTTCATAGGAATTATTCATGTTCATGATACTAGTGCTTTATGTTTGAAAGAAGCTATTGTTAACTATCTTGCGCAACATACTTTGAGTTTATCTTTTATACGGGGGCAATGCTATGATGGAGCTAGCAACATGCAAGGGCGTTTAAGTGGCCTTAAAGTTTTGATTCAACAACAAAGTAAATCAGCTCATGCAATTCATTGTTTTGCTCACCAACTTCGGTTAACTCTTGTTGGGGTATCTAAAAAATGCCTTCAAGTTGGAGAACTTGTATTGTTGGTTTCTAATGTCTTAAATGTAGTGGGAGGTTCTTTTAAACGTATGGATGAACTTCGAGAATCTCAAGCAAAAAAAGTTCAAGTGGCACTTGATATGGGTGAGGTTGAAAGTGGTAAGGGATTGAATCAAGAACTTGGTCTTGCTAGAGCCGCCAATACTCGGTGGGGTTCACATTACAAATCTTTTAAGAATTTCATTAGTATGTTTGGCTCTATTACCGATGTTCTTGATACTATTGTTGTTGATTCCGAATCTGTTGAAGAAAAAGCTAAGGCAACCTAGGATATCTTAAAGTTTGTCAAACATTTGAGATTGCTTTCATATTGCATTTAATGAGAGATATTTTAGCGATCACAAATGAGCTTAATGAGTCTTTACAAAAGAAAGAACAAGATATTGCAAATGCCATTCTACTTGTTAAAGTGGTGAAGAAACGATTGCAAGATTTAAGGAATGAAGGATGGGATTCACTTATCGAGAATGTGTACGCATTTTGTGTCAAGTATGATATTTTGATACCTAATTTTGATGAGTTCTATGTTAATTTTGGAAGATCTCGACGTAAAGTTCTTGAGTATACTATTTCACATCACTATCGTGTGGAAGTATTTTTAAGATTATTGATTGGCGGCTTCAAGAACTCAATGATCGTTTTAATGAGGTTAGAACAGATTTGCTTATTGGAGTTGCTTGCTTAAATCCAGTTGACTCATTTTCTAGTTTTGACATCAAGAACATATTGAGAATGGCTGAATTATATCCTGATGATTTTGGTGAAAATGTAATGGTTACTCTTAGGAATCGGCTAGAGACTTATATAGTTGATGTCCGTGATGTTGATAAAAGGTTCTCCAACTTAAAAGGACTTGGCGATCTTTCGAAATGCTAGTTAAGGTAAAGAAGCATTTAAATTATCCTCTTGTGTTTCGCCTTATAAAATTTGCATTGCTCCCGCCGGTTGCTCTTGCTACGGTTGAAAGAGCTTTCTCGGCAATGAAGTTGATCAAGAGTGAATTGCGAAATCGAATGGATGATGATTTTACGAGTAGTTGTATGGTGCCTTATGTAGAGAAAAGAATATTTAATACTATTTCTGATGAGAGTATTATGAATAGGTTTGAAGAAATGAAAACTCGTAGAATAGAATTGTAATGACATATGTTAATTAATCAAAATTTGTTTTGTTTGCATTTTTGCTTATTTATTTTTTATATCTTGAACCCACTTCGTGAAAATCCTGGGTCCGCCACTGTATATAAATGTGTGTGTGTGTCTCATACCAACTACTATAAAAAAACATGTTGGGGAAATTTACAGAGCAAGTACAAATAAATGCAGCAGCAAGTGAAGTTTGGAATCTCTATGGCTCTAATGAATTTCCAAAATTTATTGTTGAAAAACTCCCACACATTGTTGAAAAAGTTGAGTTGATTGAAGGCAATGGAGGAGCTGGTACACTTGTGCAAGTTAGTAAGTTACTAATCTACTTCAAACCTCATAAAATTTATCTACCGAATTTACATCAAATCAATATATATATAAGATACGTATCTTGCATACACACAATTATCTCTTCCTTTTTCCTATTCTTTTATAGGTGACGTTGTCCATAGTGATTACTTACTTGTAGTTGGTGTTTACACCCAATCAATTAATTCTACTTATTACGCAACAATCTTATACGTCCTTCATTCTATTTTGTTTGATATTATTTTCTTTTCAGTACTCGTAAAAAAAAAAGTGACATATTTCAATTTATTTCCTTAATGAGAAGTCTTTATAGCCACACAGATACTACGACATGCATGTTGAAGAACACATGTTTCAAAAATTTTGTATCCACACCGATGTTATGAAATATTTAAGACCATAACTTTTAAAAGTCTTTTTTTCCTTTTCAAATTTTATGTCAAGTCTAACTACGACTGATTACAATAACTTGGATTAGCTATAACTTTATTTTTTGGACAAAATGTATTAGGTTTACCTGGAAATCCTCCATATAAAGAGAAGTTTGTGTTATTGGATGATGTGAAAAGAGTGAAGGAAGTAGAGATTGTTGAAGGTGGATATCTTGATCTTGGATTCACTTTCTATGGAGTCAAATTTGAAGTCATTGAGAAGGATGAAAATTCATCTTTCATCAAACTTACAATTGATTTTGAGACTAAAGATGTTGAAAATATTCATCTTACTATTCCCAACCTCCAAGCTTTTCTTGCCATCATGAAAGCTTCTGCTGATCATCTTGAGAAATAATATTTTTATTATTATTATTATTGGATTTTTTCATAGTTTATGTTGTTTTCCATTTTACTATTTTCTTCTTGTTGTTATTTCTCTTTCTTGCAATGTATTGTATTATGATGGACTTACTATATATTGGATGTTATTATTTTTCGTCATGAATAAAGTAAGATAAGGTCATTGTTTATTGCTTATATAATCTTGAAAGGAATGTCAAATAAGTGTGTTGGATTTGAATTTGGGCATTAATATAATTTGTGTTAATATATAGATGAATCATCCCGACTAATAAAATGAAGTAGAAATTTATAAGATCAAAGTTTGTTACGGACTTGTCCTTTTATATGTGTAGTTTCATTTGCACGCATCTCGACTTATTCTATAGAGCACTAACTATCTCCAATCAACACAAGTATCAGGTTAATTTGTTCATCAAGCTTGAACGGATGAGAAGGAATTACCTAATTTTTTTTGCTATCGTTGGGTTTTAAATCTAAGACCTTATGATTTTCAATCAATTTCATTGATCGCTAAGCCAGTGGCAAAGCCCAAAATTTCGCTAAAGTTATTCAAAATCTATTATATATGCATTGAAAAGTAATTTTTAACCTATATAATTAGCATATATCTGTAAGTTCACTACGTATGTTTCAATGAAAGGTATTCAACTATCCGCCTTTCATTATACTAATCTCAAAGCACAATATTAAATATATTTCTATGTGTTAACAAAATTGGGTTTCATTTAGATGGGACTAAAACAAGAAATAAAAGGAGTCCAGGCCCGTTGTTTGAATATACCCAACGAGGAAGCTAATTTCCCACATCGACTTCACAATATTCTTTATCTTAACTTTTTTTATAGTAGCTCTGCTCGTATCCTACTTTTCTTATAGGTTTATGATTCAAATTGTTGATATGTGATATTTATCGATACAATTTATCCAAATATTATATTCATTAAACAATACAATACCGTACGATACAATATGTATACACTTTCCATTCTGAATGAAGGCCAGTTGTGCCTGGACTTAACCATAATGGGCCGGCCCACTTAACCAATAGTTGTGCCATCTCAATTACTATTTAATAGAGAGATGCTAAAAGCTAAACATGTTTTAATAATAATTAGCTTCTTTAATTACTTGAAAATAAAATATATGTAAAGCAACCATATAATTTTTAGGCTAGTTTTGTTCTCTTGTTCATCGGTTCAATGTACTTGTGAGATGTTAAGTTTTCTAATTTATTGCAATTTGTTTTTCTTTCCGAGTTCCTAAATTGAAAAAAAAAAAATACTAGGTATAGATGTGATGTAGTCACCTTGAAATTTCTCATGAATTTTATTAAATTATCGTGATTGAATAATATTCAATCAACACGATCTAAAGCAAATTCACTCTTCATAACTGATCAATACTTTATTCAAACAACATAAACATTTGCTTGACCCATTGACAAAAGTTTATAGTTTTATGATTTTTAAATTTTGTAAAATAAATAAATAACGCTATCATTATTTGGATGAATAATTACCTATTGCTCTTATATCGGAATATCTTAAGCAATTACTCTATTGTGTTGTCTGATATCTTCAAGAACAATTAGATAAAAAAAAAAAAAAAAAAAGTTAATCTCATCTTATATTTCTAAAATAACAAATAACTTGAAATAACTATTTATAAAAATCATGACAAATAATTCAAGATAGAGTTAGTGGTAAGTTGAACGAGCAACTGAATTGGTGGAATGAATGATATCTCATCAAATATGATTTTCCCACATTTCCAATCGGGTTCACCTCGCACAACTTATACATCTTCTATATAATTTGTGAGTTATTACATAGGAGCGGGTTTAACGTGAATACCAATACAATATGTACACAATAATCATATATATATATATATATAAAAGAGAACCTTAGGCCCGCCTAAGTGACGCCCCCACAAACAAGAATTCCCTTCTAATTTATTTATTTACAAAATTAGCATTCTCCTTTCATGAAAAGCTATGAAATTTATGAAAAGTTGTGACTATAATGAAAAGTTGCGACTTTTATGAAAAATTGTGACTTTTATGAAAGGTTGTGACATTTTCGAAGGATTGTAATTTTTCCAAATAGTTGTAACCTTTCTGATAAGACACATTAAACATTTGTTCACACTACCCTTTGTTGTTTATAAATAGAGGGATTTCCACTCATTTTAAAACAATAAAAATTCTGAACCTCTTTTTCTTCTTATTCACAATTAAATATTTGTGTACTTTGCTCCTGTTCAGTGACTCACTGATACCATTGCTTATGTTAAAGATCTTGATATATATTTTTACAGTCATTAATTTATGTTTATGTTATTAAGGATAAATGATTAGATCTAATAATTTTCATTTTTCTTTACATTATTAATGTTTGTTACTATGTAATCTTGTATGTAAAATAATATAATATTTTAGTTTTAATGAATGATATATTTTAAGTATTATTATATAAATTTCATGATATTAAATTCTCGGGTTTCATTTTACTAGTTGTATAATTATACCTAACCTAAAGTTAATTCTCCAAAAAGTATATAACTCCATTTTGTACTCTCTCTCCCTCTCTTGAAATCTCATTTCCTTCACCTGCACTTCACGGGTTCTCACGAACATGGCACCCCCCCATCAATCTCCGCTTTCATCGCCTTTCTTTAATCAAAATTAAATCTTTTTAATTAAAAAAAATTACCCAAATCGATTCCATTTGACCCAGAAGACAAAAAACCAGAAAAAAAACCCTAGTTGAATTTATATTTTTTTGTATCAAGAACTGTGTATTTTGATATACCCTTTATTGAATCTGAATCGATCCAAAAACCCCAAGTGTTTTTTGAGTTAATTACATGTCTTAGATGAGGTTTACTCGAAGATTTACGAGGATTTTTATTATCCTCTGTTTGATTGCTGTTTTTGTTACAACTCCAATCTTGTTGTTTTCTTCACATAGGTTGATTCATCTTGGTTCTGATGGTAATGGTTTTGTTTATATGTGTGTTTTCAAGTTGTTTGGGTTTTTGGGGTTCTTTTTGTTTTTGCTAATTTGATTGGATTTTGTTCACATTTGGGTTGTTGCAGCATCGAAGGAGTTTGTTGGAGATTTATCAATTCTGGTAAGATTTCTACTGTTACTGTTTATTGCACTTTGATTGTTGTATTATTTTGTGGTAATGGCTTTTCCTTTTTCGGTATGTGTTGTCATGTTTTCTTTAGTTTCGAACTGCTTTTCAATGCTTTTACTTGAGATGAGATGTAGGGGTAAGGTTTGCTTATACAATACTCTGCCCAGACCCCACTTGTGGGATTACACTCTGTGTCGTTGTTGTTGTAAGATTTCTTTTCCTTTATTCAGATTTTGTTGTGGGTATTGCTTGTTTTGGTGTATGTTGTTGAGAGGAAGTAGATAAAGCACCATAGATTATTTTGAACATTTGATTTTACTATTGTACAATGTGTTTGCTAGTAATCAGTAAGAGCTTTTTGAGGGGAAGTAGATAAAGCAACATAGATTATTTTGAACATTTGATTTTACTATTGTACAATGCGTTTGCTAGTAATCAGTAAGAGCTTTTTTTTTTTTAATAGCTGAAGTTGTTTTTTTGGTACCCTTGTTGTTTGCCTATTTTCGACCTGGTGTAAAGATAAAGCTGTTAATGGTCCCCATACTTCCATAAGTTCCATTTACCCTGTTGCTTTGTTTTGGTATATGTTGCTGAGGGGAAGTTGATAAAGAAGCATATATTGTTTTGAACATTTGATTTTACTCGTGTAAATTGTGTTTTCTAGTAATTCGTAAGAGCTTCTTTTTTATAGCTGAAGTTAGTTTTTTGGTACCCTCGTTGTTTGCATATTTTGGACTTGGTGTAAAAGATCAAGCTGTTAATGGTCCCCATACTCCCATTATCCTGTCCCTTTGTAAATGCAAGGATGCAGAGTTTTCTGTGAGAAGAATTATCTACTTATTGCTTGTGTCAGTTTTTGACTGGACCTCGAGTTTTATGATGTTAGGTAACTCATACAGAGTATATTATTTAAGTAGTGGTAATCAAATAAAAATGTCGAAGTAGTAGCCGTTAACAAGTTAGTTTGATAGAAAAGATCATATCAAAGTTAAAAATTTGAATGCTTTGGAAGTTCTATAAAGATGGAAAGAGTGTCATGTAAATTGAAACAAATGGAGTCTATTGTATGGGATCTGATTGAGATTTTTCGTATTTGGGTTTTGATTGGAGTTGATGGATTATATTGTTATGATATGATCTGACTGATATTTCTATTTCTCCATTTCAGAAGCACAGGATAGAGGTTCAGGCGCTTAATGCAGTTCAACAGGTGATATAAACTCTATATAAGTTCTTACAACTGTGAACATCCACTTGAATTGAACTTATGTTTGCAAACCTTTTTCTGCTGTTTGGTTTAGGAAGAAGTTGAAAACCTCAAAGAACCGATCTTGGATGTCTACCGAGATGGAAACCAAATTTCTGCAGTCAGTTTGTATACCATTGATAAGAATGATAGTCTTGGTCAACCTAAGAATGTCAGTTTGGCGGGAAATAATGGTAATTTGATTATTCAGATATTCTTTACACACACACACCCCCACCCCACCCCCACCCCCACCCTGGGCATTTCTTTTCATTCTACAACTAGAAATTAATTGTACACATTCCTACCTAATTTCAGTAACCACACATGATTCGAAGAAAGAAAGTCAACAAAGTTTACCAGAGGAAACACTGGCCACACGAGAAAAGGCATTGGTATGTATGGAGGTCCAATGGACGCTACATCAAAAATCTCATTCATTTAGTGTGAAATTTTCTTCATCATTCCTTTTATTTATTTATTTTATTTGATAAATAGATTTCAATCTTTTAATTAGTACAGTAAAAATCATAGAGTTGCTGTTGGTGGAATCATTTGCAAGTAGAGCGCAATGGTTACAAATCATTCATATAGTTGATCCTGAAATTTGGCGTAGTGGAACGGTTGATTAAATTTGAAAGCCACTAATGTTGTTTGTCCAGAACTTGAGACTAATAGATGTACTTTTATTATTGTTTGGATAAAATAGAATTGATGGTGGTTATATAAAATATCACGTGTTGTTTGCAGCTTTAGAGTTCAATATGCATACAGCTGGATTCCTTTGATTGGTGGTGTTTGAATTTTGAAGGTGTTGCTTTAATGTGGTGATTGTGATAATGTGTAGTAATAAACTATGTCTTCATGCTTTGGAACCTTACCAAGAAATGGTTTTCTTAGATTAAGTTAAATTAGCAACTTTAGATTTTGCATGTTCATGACGGTAGGGAATCTGTCGATTCGATGGTTCAGATGATTTTTTTTGTTTTTTTGTTTTTTTCTTTTTTTCCTTAATCAAAATAAGTTTTGACTGAGCGTTTATAAGAAGGGAGTTTTCATGGGCCATGCTCATTTATGATTTTCACTTTCCAAGATTCAGCTGTTGTGTAAAATAAATTGTGATAAAGTATAATATTAATTATTGTATTGAGGGTTTAAAATAATATTGGTTTCTCTTTCCACTCGCTGTGAATGGTCGAATACTACTGGTCAACTCCTGGAATATGTTTTATGTATTTTGTTCGTGTTAACTGCAAAGCTCTGCATGTTATCACCTGATTTCAGTTGGTTGTACTGCAGGAAAAATCCAGGCCAAAAGAGGTTCAACACAGTCAGAATGTACAGTCTCATCCACGGAGGGTATTAGATGAGAGGGTGAAGGAGATTAAAGATCAGCTGATAAGGGCCAAAGCATTCTTGAATTTTGCTCCGGCGGGTAGTAACTCTAATTTTGTGAAAGAGATAAAGCTACGAATTAAGGACTTGGAACGAGCTGCTGGTGAAGTTTCAAAAGATTCTGATTTGTCAAGGAGGTAAGATGATATTTCTTTCATCAGTTTAACTCTTCGTAATAGACTAATAGCTATGACATCATCTCTTATTTGGACACAAGCTCAAACCTGGACACATCATGGAACCTGGCTGATTTGATATATGTTGGTTGCTCCACCGTAGCATAAAATCTGCTTGGCTTGAGTAATGGCTCTTTTTAGCCATTTTCTGTACCTTTTTTTTTTTTTACAAGTGTGAGTTATGTTTGTACTTATTGTGTCTGAAAGAATATCCGAGAGAAGGTCAAAATTGTCAAATGAAATTGACAAATAACTTGGTGCTAAAGTTAATTATGTACACTAAGAATGTCTTTAATCTGTTATTGGTCCATGAGTAGTTGAGGAAAAATTGGTTGGTCTGGTAACTAAGTGTTGATTGTTGGCCAGCGAATATGTTTTTTCTCAGTCTTGAATTAAGTACTTAGTGTATTTATTCTCTTTATGATTTTTTCCTGTTTTTTTAGTTCCAGACCCTACATAGTGAGATTTCACTGGGTTTGTTGTTGTCCTGTTTTTTAGTTTACTTTTTGGGCACAGGTATTAATCTGTGAATGGATGTTTGGATGTATTGAGATAAAAATGGGTTCAGAAAGTGACAATAAGGATTTTACTTTTGGAAAGTTGATAGAATCTTTAAAATACGGAAGTATACTATTTTGATTGGAAACTAGGGAGCAGTTAAATGATGTATGTATGATCTAAGAACAGTTATCATTCTAGGGCGATACAGAAGATGAAGGCTATGAGTGCAACCCTGTCGAAAGCCAGTAGATTGTTCCCTGATTGCTCGGCAATGGTGAAAAAACTTCGTGCGATGACGTATAATGCTGAGGAACAACTTCGAACGCAAAAGAATCAAGCTTCCTTCCTTGAAAATCTTGCAGGAAGAACTACTCCGAAAGGCCTTCATTGCCTCTCCATGCGGTTAACCACTGAATACTTTGCCCTACAATCCGAGGAGCAGATACTACCTAACCAACATAAATTTCAGAATCCAGATCTCCACCACTTTGCTGTTTTCTCTGACAATGTTTTGGCATGTTCTGCAGTTGTCAACTCAACTGTATCAACTGCTAGGGTGAGCATCTCCTTAATTTTCTTATTCTTGGCTTTTATTTTTCTTTTTTTCAATTTCTTACTACTTCCTCTCTTTCAATTTATGTGTATTACTTTCCTTTTTAGTCTATTTTAAAAAGAAAGCAAATTTTTATATTTAGTTCTCCTCTTTAGTTCCAATGTCTCACATGACATGTTTAAGATCACAAGATTCAAAAGACATGTCTTTGGTGCATTACACACATCTTTAATTTAAGACCACATCTTTAGTTTAAGACCGCAAGATTCAAAAATCTCTTTATTTTCTTGATCTCTGAGCCAGTCATACCATTTTAAGAAAATGAACAGAAGGGAGTATATTTTTTATTCATGTTCTATTTTTTCCTTTTATGTTCTTTTCTCATCGTTACTTAATCTGCTGTGATCTTAAGATGATTAAGAATAGAACATAGGTATTTGGAGTATATGTCATTTTGCACATGGCCTTAAGAGGAAAATTTTCATTTAGTATCTCTATGTTAACTGATGCTTACCTGTAAGCAGCTTTGGCTTCAGTGCGGAACTGAGTAATTCCAATTGTGCATATAAGTCCACTATCGACTTATGAGAACACATATGCTATTATTTGTTGGTGTCCTCACTTCTGCAAATAGAATTCCAAGGAGAACTATGATTGCAGTAACATTATCATTTGTAACTTATCATGCAACTGTCATGTATGGAAGGGCTAAACTCTTATGATTTTATAACAGTAGCTGCAAGGAGTAACTATTGATCACTATATATATTTTGAAGACAAATTAAATAATCATGGTTATGCACAAATTTATACTATTGATTACTATAGATTTTACAACAACAACAACATTCCGAGTGTGATCCCATAGGGTGGGGTCTGGGGAGGATAGAGTGTACGCACACCTTACCCCTACCTCGTAGAGATAGAAAATCGTTTTCCGACAGATCCCTGGCTCGAGCAAAGCATTTGAAAAAAGGGAATACAGAAACGATTACTATATATTTTGAAGACATAAATTAAATAATGATGGTTATGCACAAATTTATGCAAGTGTTTATGTATTTGGTAGGTTCCAGAGAAGATTGTGTTTCATATAGTGACGGATTCTCTTAACCTACCAGCAATGACAATGTGGTTCTTGTCGAATCCTCCTGGCAAAGCAACAATTCAGATCCAGAGCATAGACATGTTTGATTGGTTACCCAACAAGGATATTCTGCAGAAGCAAGAGTCTCTTGATCCAAGATACACTTCTCCACTGAATCACCTGCGCTTCTACATGCCTGATATTTTTCCTTCTCTCAACAAGATAGTGCTCCTTGATCATGACGTGGTTGTGAAAAGGGATCTAAGCGGACTTTGGCGCATCAACATGAAGGGTAAAGTGAATGGTGCGGTGGAGACTTGTCTTGAAGGCGAGCCGTCATTCCGGCGAATGGATATGCTCATCAATTTCACTGACCCCATGGTGGCAACGAAATTTGACGTGAAATCATGCACATGGGCATTTGGGATGAATTTGCTTGATCTGCAGGAGTGGAGGAAACGAAACTTGACTGGGCTCTATCACAAGTACTTGGAGCTGGTATGCATCTATATCCTATTGTTTGTTAATTACTTATGGAATTGACCAGCGATTAATTATATTCTTAGCTTCTCTATAATAATGTGTATATATAGTTTTGACTTATAGCTGTTTTATTAAACATTGATCTCCTTCTATTCATCACAGCCTCATTTTTAGTCCATGCATTGTGCAGGGAAGTAATAGACCATTAATGAAAGCTGGTACTTTGCCCATTGGTTGGTTGACCTTTTACAAACAAACACGTGCTATAGATCGGAGATGGCATGTCTTGGGGTTGGGGTACGACTCTGGTGTCAAACTGAATGAAATCGAGCAAGCAGCTGTGATTCATTATGATGGAGTTATGAAACCATGGTTAGAGATTGGACTCCAGAAGTTCAAGCCCTACTGGAAGAAACACGTTAGGTATGAACATCCTTTTGTGCAACAATGCAATATTCATGACTAGGAATTTTATCCTTTAGCAATAGGCCAAGTTCCACTTCACCACAATCACGTAGTGTAGGAACCCCTCACGTTCACCTTATTCTTTCACACATTGATCCCGCAATTTTTAACTTGTAAAGTCCAACTTTTACGCCTCTCCTGCCCACGTTTATTTCCTGCTCAGCGGTCATAGAAATTTATCCCACAATAGCAATAACTTGGGACCTGATATTGACATGTCCCTGAGATTTCTGCAATGCTTGGACTTGCATGTATATTAATCTTGTAGAATTCTAAAAATGTTTCTTATGATTTACCAGTTGTAGATGAGATAAGAAATATATTTCTCTGTGACATTTTTCTTTCTTGTAGAATGTATATTGTTGGAGAGGTAGGGATTGCTTTGGAAAAAACTTATAGGGTGCACCTTATTTTTATTTTTTCAATCATCCGGTTCGGATACTCACAAACACGACTAATCTAGATTCACATCGTAGAAAGTCCATCATGGCTAGTGTTTTAACGTTCTCTACCAAAGACTTCATTCTCAAGGTTCAAACTTAAGACCTCTAGTTCAGTGTCTAGGATAACAAATTTTATTCATAGCATTAAATTTTGAGATAAGTGGTTAAAACACACCTAAAATATACCTTTTTTTTTAGTTTCATACCTGAACTATTGAAAGTGTGAGAAACACACCTAAACTATTACACTTTAGTTTGAAAAACACACCTCTGTCTTGTTGGACCAAATGTGTGTGTACACACTCTTTTACGCGCGTGTGGCCTTGATTTTTGTCCACATGGCTTCTTCTTTTTTAAAAATAAAATATCAAAACACACCTAAACTATAAATTTGTTTGACTTCCTCACCTAAACTATTAGGAGAGTAAGAAACACACCTAAACTATCATTCATAAATTTGAGAAACACACCTTAAATTATATGTTACACTAGTTGCTTAAACTCGCTCAAAAGGGACTGATATTTGTATATCAATGATGCCATACAAGGAATCCACGACACCCTTTGGTAGCTTTAATAATTTGAGGGGTGAGTGTTTGTCCATGACATCAGATTTTATTTTTTTGTTTGTTTAATAATTAGTTAGACTATATTTGTGGTATCATTATGCCACCAAATAGAGCATATTTTCTTTCTATTGAATTGTCGCTTTTTACGGACTACTTCATCAATCATTTTCGATTACGACTATTTAAACAACTATGAGCGACTAAGGATAGAAGTCACCAAAGCATTTTTAGTAGCTCGAAGTAGAAAATTGGTTGGCTCTAGTTTGTATAGTATAGAAACACTAAAACCAAGTAATGCATGCTTCAATTTGCAGAGCAACCTACAACTATATTAAACTACTTGGGCTGCAAATCATGACAATAGCTGAACTTATCAGTTTCTCTTGTGCTCCAATCTTGATTACCCTACTAATAGATCTTTCTTGCTGTAAAGTAATAAAGAGTCGTTAAATTATTTTTAAGAAGTTTAATCAAGAATATAAGCTTATTAACTCTTGTTTTTACCTCGGCACAAATAAAACCATCTTTGCTCACAAATACTCCATGACCCACTACTCTTTGCCTCTTAAATGCATTATTTGCACCTTTTCTATTATCTTTGTCACTTTGCACTATTGCTTGAGATGGTTCGAAGATTGAGATTGTTGCCTTTGCTTGAGTGGGGTGAGATTTACGCTTGCCACTTCTTTTACTTTGGCGGATGCTTGTGATGTAGCAATACCCTATGCAAAGAATAATTTTGAAAGTGTTAAAGGTATTAATATACTATAAATAAACATTAATAGAAATCAAATGTACCTCGAAGTGGCTGGAGGTTTGTTTGGACATGTTCTTATATTGTGACCTTTTGACTTACAAGCGGAGCAACTCATGGTTTTTCCCCTCTTTGGAAGCTTTCCAGAACTTGGTACCTCTCCAAGTTCCTTCTTTCTTTTTTTACCAGGCCTTCCTGGCATTTTCCTAACAGGAGGTGGCTCAACTTTTGGATTCAATGTCTCGGGCCACATCTTCATGTTTGTTACTGGTTGTAAAAAATGTTTATAAGCTTTCAGGGAGGTTTCTTTTTTGTACCACTTACAAACCGAGTCAAGGAGATTAGCTTCATCGTGATGTATAGCCGCTATTGCATGTGCACAAGGAATCCCTTTCAATCCCCAACTTCTACAAGTGCAAGTTCCTTGAATTAGGTTAACCACATGTATATATGGACTATCCTTCACTTCATACCCAATATCACCATTCCAACTAATTTCCACCCTCATTGACTTCTTCACATTTGTATTTAGCACCAACATTGCCATTGGAGAAATGTCATGAGACCAACTATTTACAAATGTTGTCACTTTAGTGAATCTATTCATTACCTTTTTCCTTATTTCTTCAAGCATACCGATGATAGTCTTGTGCCTAGCACCCAACACCCAAGCATTAAAACTTTCAGCCATATTGTTATCCACCTTTGTCACATTTTGAGGATGTCCTAAACGTGCTTTGGACCATCTATTAGGATTGAAGTTTACCAAGTCATTAGAAATATCTTTGCCTAATTGTGCTAATTTATCCAAGTTCTTCCGAGTTCGGCTTCAAATGTTGATCTAGCACAAGCCCAAAACCTCTTTCTTTCCTCAACACCTTTCCAGTTTTTGACCGGTTTGCAAGTATATGTCTTGCACACATTCTTTGTTCACATTGCGGAAGCAACTCTGAATGCTTGACTAAATATAATCCTGAAAAACTTATGTGTTTAAAATCACTCAAAATAATAACTAAAATATATGTTGCTTGGACTCTTCAAAAATGTCAATGAGGGCATGTTGAATTAGCCAAAAGTAGTGTATTTTTGTTAATTCAATACAAGTGTGGCATCAAAAGTGAAGAGTCCGCACAACTAAGACTAACATCACTTAACAACTAAAGCTAAAAGGGATGAAAATAGTAGCAAAAAAAAAAAAAACAGTAGCTAAACAAGTTGAATAACAAAGTACCACTAGAGTTTCTAATTTTGTGGACAAGATAAAATGTTGTTATGAACTATCAAAAGGTCCTTACAAAATGCTGAAATCAATAGTTAAAAACTACTTATAACACATCAGCTAAAAAACTCATGAAATCAGTAGTTAAAATTGGATGATAAGAGATGAAAACAGAGGTTAAAAAAGAGCTTAAATTAGTAGCTAAAATTACTTAAAACACATTAACTAAAACTTGTAAAATCAGTAGCTAAAAAAGCTGAAAACAGCAGCTAATATTGGCTAAAAAAGCTAAAAACAGCAGCTAATATTGGCTAAAAAAGCTGAAAACAGCAGCTAATATTGGCTAAAAAAGCTAATATTGGCTAAAAAACCTGAAAACAGCAGCTAATATTGGCTAAAAAACCTGAAAACAGCAGCTAATATTGGTAAAAAACCTGAAAACAGCAGCTAATATTGGCTAAAAAACCTGAAAATAGCAGCTAATATTGGCTAAAAAAGCTGAAACCAGAGGATAAAAGTCGTACCTTTTGCATATCACTTATGATAGTCAATCCTTCTCCTTCATCATTAATGTCCAAATCAGATTTCAAGATTCTCAAAAACCAAGTCCAAGTTTCTCTACTTTCAGTTCCAACAACAGCCCATGCTATTGGGAACATCTGATTATTCCCATCCTTTGCAATAGCAACAAGTAGCTGGCCTTTAGATATTCCCTTCAAAAAACAACCATCTAACCCAATGCACTTTCTACAACCCTCAATGAATCCTTTTTTCAAAGCTGAAAAACAAATATAAAAGGAATGAAAGATTTTTTTTCCATCATCACAATTTGTCACTTTCACCACACAAGTGCTTCCTGGATTTGATTCAAGAAGCATATCTCTTGACCAAATCTTGTATTTCCCATCCCTTTATGCAAGGTTGAGAAACAATTCTACTTTTATAGTACTTAGCCAAAAACTTAGAGTTGCACATTGTGTTGGTATTGGTCCTATAACACTTATGTCTAGGATTGTAGGTTTTTATAATGAAATCGGAAGATTTGAAATCTTTGCTTGCATAAAGTATCCAAGGACTGACCATTAGCTTTGCATTTTACTCGACCCTTCTTTGATCATTGTGGATCTTATCCAGGTTGACAACCTCTCTCAATTGCATACTTGCTCAAAGCTTCTCTAAATTTTTTTACATTTTCAAATACCATATTAAGTTGCCACACAACTTTTTCCATGTTGGATCATATGAGACCCTCTTGTTCTTCTTTCTTGCCCTTAAAATATTAGATCTTTCAATATCTATTTCCCCCTCACTTTCACTTTCAAAACTATCGGCATCGAAGCTGTCATAAAAAGGCTCATCACCTACTAGCTTACCAGTTAAATTTTTCTTAGGTTTATCAATGTCTTCAAAACCGGGATCTATGCCAACTTCTCCCAAAAAACACTCGGCAATTTTTTTTTCCTTGGCTCTTTTTTTTCTTCAAATATGCTTTCAAATCCTTCTTAACTATGCTTAGCTCTTCATGAATATCACTCCCATAACCATCCTCCTCACTAGAAAAGTCAACATTCTCATCACTTTCAGCATCACTATGCACAATAGTTTCTACTTCATCTTCCTCCAAATCTTCATCTTCACTAGAAAACTTCAATTCATCTTCAGCTTCATTTGTGTTTCGCTGCCATTTTCTATTAGATTTGATTGTTGGACCCCGACAATTTGATTTCTACCATCAATAAGTGTTATTTCTTTACCTAAAGGTGCATTGCCAACAACCAACAAATTGGCTAAGACCAATAAATCCTTATCTTTAACCAATTCTACCAAATTGCCAACTTGAGCAGCTCCAATATATATTTTTTCTATATTGGTAACCCCAAAATCCCTGCAATAGTCATTCACTTCCGGAATAGACAAATGGTCTATATCAACATTGAAGGCATATTCTTTTTTCCCCCCAATATAAACAGGTCCTACCTCACTCACAAGTATACCACCGATGTGAAACCTCAAATTTACGTACTTAGTGTCCATTACCTTAGAACAATTGAAATATGCAAAGTTTAATAAGCCAACTATTGTTCATGAAATAAGTAGCTAAAAATCGCCACCAGTACGAAAATTAAGTTCAGGGAGTAAAAGAAAGAGTACCTTATGTAGTCAATTTCTTCTCCTTTCAACTCTTTTAAGATGGTATGGATCAAAACCTAAAAAATTATACAAAATCGTTACTATTTTGAGACAAAAATAAGAACCCTAACATTTTTTGACAAATGAGTAACTAACCTTGAAACGATGATGAATTTGTGAATTAATAGTGAAAACCCTAAATTTACTCAAATTTTCACACACCAAAGAGACTCAACGAGAACAGAGAAAGATGCTTCTACATGTATGTTGAAAGTTAAACTTTAATCTTTTGACATGGTGGAATTTGTTTCCATGTGGCAATCTATGTGGCATTTAAAAAATAATAATTGAGAGAGTGTAATACACACACTATCATATTTTACTTGAGGTGTGTTTTTCAAAATAAAATGTAATAGTTTAGGTGTGTTTCTCAGACTTTCGATAGTTCGGGTATGAAACTCAAAAAGAAGGTATAGTTTAGGTGTGTTTTAGCCACTTATCTCTTAAATTTTCAAAGTTTAAAATGTAAATCAATTATTATTACTATAAATATGGTCAGGATATTTTAAGACAATTTCCTAGAATGGCTCTCTGGATTCTGTATGTTTTGGGTAATCAACTAACCATCATTAGTGGATGTGATTATTGATTTGCAAAGCTTAACATGATTTTAAAGCAGACTCAATCATCAACATCAAATTTTAGTTTCCTCCTAATATCGGAATAAGACTTTTGTCGACTTTGAGCCATTTTCAACCTTTTGCGAATCAGTCAGGAACGACATTCTGGACCCAATGGAATCGACAAAACAGTCATTTGAGGTCGTTTCGTCAAAATGTCGACCACAGTCAACACTTTAACAAAAAAACACAACAAAATGCCAAGAAGCGAAAAACTAACCCCTGACACCTTTGGGAATCAAACCAAAGCTTGTTCTAGACCAAAATCGACATTTCGAAGCTAGTCGCATTGACAAAATTTGATTTGAGCACGTTTGCCAAGAAAGTTGACCCAAGTCAATTTTTTGACTAAACTCAAGGCTAAAACACCTAATCACATCGACTCTAAACAGAAGCTCGAAAACCTAAACCAATCATCACACTAGACTAAAAACTCTTTTAGAGCTGATGGAACTAACGGAATTTCGATCCGACGTCAGAATCTCCGAATGTTGACTGAAGTCAACTCTTTCAAGCATTAAGCTTCCAAAACTCAAAACTCGTGCCAAACTAAATGAAATTTTACCTAGTATAAAAACCATGTACTATGATATTTCCAGAGAAATCCTAAGTTTCTTTCCCAATAATTTCCCACCCTTTCTGTGAGGCAAAACCTCACCACACTACACTACACTCCGACACGAGAAGAGGATCAGGCGCTTTGTATCTTCAGGATAGGAGTTGGCGGTCTTCTTCAAGAGAACTTCAATCTAATACTCATTATGGATCAACTCATGTTTCCACTCTATTTTCATTACAAGGATGTATCACGTCAGGATCCGTTGTTCAAATCGAATCACGCCAATTTTATGGAAGTTTTTGAATCGTGTAGAATAATAGTAGTACCAAAAACAACACCTTCTATAATCATGGTTATACTTTAATAAATCACATTCTATATATTTCACTTTTTCTTGCCTCTCTCCTCTCTTCCAATTCTGCATGCCTCCATGCTCCTTCTCTCCCTCTATTGTTGCACTGCACACTCTCTTCCTCTCTTGCTCGCCTCTCTTTGTATAATATATTTCACTATGATACTCCACATAGTAGAGACATATTATTTATTCAACTGTATTATGCCAAATAGAGGGAATGAATGCATTGAAAAAAAAGAGAAGAAAATACTTGTATCAATTGTAACTCTTTGATGGTTGTTTCAACGCACTATTTTGGATCAACATGTACCTATCAGTCTATATTTCTTTATTTTTGTATCGCGAATGAAAAGCGATACAAGAGCGAATACATACATACTAGTGATAAAATTGTATCAACTTGTATCATCTTGTATGTATTAAATACGACTTGTATGTATCGACTACAACCTATATTTTTGTATAGCGAATGAATACAACTGTATTATCATGTATGTGTCGAATACAACTTATATCAGTCTGTATTTCTATATCATGAATGAATACAAGTGATACAACATGTATGTATCTAATACAATTATATCAACATTCATCTATTATTCTGTATTCGTTGATACAACTTAAATTCATCGAATATAATTTGTATCTAGCATCTCTCCTCCCTCTCTCGCAATCTTGCTAGCTTCTTTCCTCATGCTATAAATGGTAATTAAACAAACTATAGCTATAGATTTCTAAAAACACCTTGACATTAGTCATTTCTGAATTTTTTGTTTAACAGACTCAAATTAAGTACCAAGATAGTTATAATTAAGATTAAGATGTATTTCACCTTCTAAACATTTGAAATAGAAGATACTAAATTTCAAAGGGTTTGATTGGTGGTATGGTCACATCATATTCTGGAATTGTCGTCAAAATCTCTTTGCTACTTGTTGCTCCTTTATTCTTGATCTTCATGCTTTTCTTAGCAATGACTTTTGATTTGTCTTTTTTCATGGTCTTTCTTTTTTGTGCTGCAAGAAGATTGAACAATCATATATAGTGACAGATCTAGAATTTAAATATTATAGATTTAAATTCGAAATTTTCTTATGACCTATTTAATTTACTTGATTCAAACTATACTTATTTATTAGTGGATTTCTAACACATATATAGGGTATGAGTCAAGATTATTGTGTTCGGGTGAATTTACATACATCTTTAACTACATATGCTCCTAATCTTCAACATTATCATATAATTTATTTATTTTTAAAAAAAAAGAAGAAGAAGAACAGAAAGGAGTAATAGATGACCTTGAGTTCTGCCAAATCTTATAATTTCAAGGGCACGTTGCAAAGCTGGATTTTTTGCTGCTGATGTTATAGTTTCATTTATGCTCATGGGGCTTACAATTCTACTAATTGATACTTCTGCCCTCTCCCCTTCCTCCATTACTTTTTTGTCCTTGATACTACTAGTGTTTTGCACTTGTTGCCTTAGCTTCTTTGATGAGTTTGCTAATGGGGGCTTTGTAGAAGCCATTGGAGTTGATTGATCAACCTATATAAAAGAGAGAGAAAAATATCCTTTTACTTGCTATATATATCGACTAGTATATATATAGATATGGATTTTTTAAATGTATATACATCTAATTAGGGCGAAATGTTTATCTAATTGAGGAGTGTTCAATTGATCAATCGATTCTAAGCTAGAGACAACATTTGACCTATAAATACCTTATGATTTTTCGGTGATGATATTGAACTGATCTTTGATCTATATACATTCTATAATTTTCAAGCAAAGACTGTTCAATTAATAGGTCACACTTGAGCCTAGAAACGGTATTTAAATAATATACATCCTATGACTAAAAATAAAGAGTACTCGATCGATAAGTGTTGAGTATAACAACAGTCTTTGATCTATATGCACCGTGTGGTTTTCAAGCAAAAAAATTTGATCGTTCAATCTTGAGCCTAGTAATATGCATTCCATGGTTTCAGGCAAAAAATGCTAAACTGATTAATTGATTTTAAATTGATTGATTATTTTGTGTTTATGTGACTCAATCAGTATTTTTAGTGTATTAAATTAACAAAGAAATTGAAGAGAGAAAGAAGCAATCAACTTACCTCCATTGAAGAAAAGAAAAGAAAAGAAAGAGCAGCAAACTGGTAAATTGTGAAGGGAAGAAAGAGATTAAATAGTTACAATGAAGAAAATGATTAATTACAAGTCACTAATTCAGTCAACTCCCATAAAGAGAGATTGATTGTTGTAATATAGGGTGGTTAGATGCACCATAATAAATGAGATAAAAAATTTGTCATGATTTAACATATTAAAAATGTGACAAAAAGTGAAGAAAAATAACAATTTAAGTAAAAGAACTTTACTTCACATTAAATGCAAGTTTCCTCAAAAGATGATCATAATTTGACCAAACAAAACACACACACACAAAAAATATTTAAGCATGGTAGGATTGACATGTAAAAAAACTTGTTAAGCTTGACTATTTCATATTTTCATAATAGAACTTAAGTTCATGAGGAAAATTTTCTTGCTGGCTCTTTATCAATTTCTTTGTTAGTTTGATATACTAAAATTACTGAGGAAATCACATAAATATAGAGTAATCAATTATTTCAAAATTAATTAATCAATTTAGCATCTTTTGCCCAGAAAATCATAGAATGCATATAGGTGAAAGATTGTCACTAGACTCAAACTGATCTATTAAATATTTTTTGCTTGAAAATCACACAATGCATATAGGTCAAAGATCTTTATTATGCTCAAGGTTAATCGACCGAATACTCTTTATTTTAGGCTCAGGTTTGACCTATTAATTGAAACAACTTTTGCCTGAAAATTATAAAATGTATATAAATCAATGATCAACTCAATATCACCATCGAAAAATCATAAGGTATTTACAGGTTAAATGTTGTCTCTGGCTCAAAATTAATCTATCAATTGAACACGCTTCAATCAGTTAAACATCCCTCCTGCGAAAGTCATAGATGGATATATATATAACATATTTTATATTCTAGTTCGTATATATAACAAGCAAAAGAGTATTTGTCTCTCTCTTTTATTTAGGTTGATCAATCAACTCTGATGGCTTCTACAAAGCCCTCATTAGCAAAATCATCCAAAAAAAAAAAAAAAGTCAAGGCTACAAGTGCAAAACACCAGTAATATCAATGGCAAAAAGTAATGAAGGAGAGGAAGGGTGTAGAAGTACCAATTAGTAGAACTGTAAGTCCCATGAGAATAAATGAAGCTATAGCATCAACAAAAAAAAATTCAGCTTTGTAACTTTCCCTTGAAATTATAAGATTTGGTGTAACTCAAGGCCATTTATTACTCCCTTCGTTTCTTTCTTCTTTTTTAATCAAATTGGCTCAAGGCGTTTTTACTAAGAGAAAATTGTTTGCCCTAATCAAATAAGTTCTCGAATTTCTACCAAAGATCATGATAGACACAAAAATTTAAAACAGAACATCTTGATAGAATCAAACTAGACAATGTACAAAAGCTATAATGATAAATCTTGATAGAAACAAATTATTTTCACGTAATTTGCTATGATCTTCTTTCTATTTGACGGTGTTTTCAACATTATTAAAAATGTGACACTTTATGTAAGAGGGAAATGACCACTTGAAAATTTAATTACTAATATGTGTGTTGTGCAACATGTTATGTAGAGAATTTATGATTTGTGCATGTGTTGTATATAAATTCAATAAAGTTTTCTCATTTGCTCTTTATCATAAGGGACTTCATTCTTACGGTTCAATATAAAATAGTGAATAAACAATTGAATAATCGAAATTCATCAAAACTATGAAAATTCTTGAATCTATACCAAAATTTATGATAAACATGAAAATTTATTAAACACTCTTGTCAAAAGATTTAACTAGACCTAAAGCCTTAAAATAGAAATATTATTATATTAGACATAAATAAGCGAGAGACATATTTGTAAACTCACAACCAACTAGGGTCGAGAAAACCAATAATAACAACATTAACTTGTTGTAATTCCAAATACATTGGGGTCGAAATTAAAATGGCTATTTACGACAAACAAAGAAGAAAATAAATGATGTTCTTTGTTGTCGTAAACATAATATTACCCCGTTTATACAACCCAGCCCACTTGTGATGCTGTCTATTTTGGGCCTAGCCCCATACAACTTTTAAAATGCATTATTAGGGGTTAACACATGCTTCCTTAAATATCCAAGATCTCTCGTGTTTTGTCAATATAGATTCTTCTTCTAAATCAGTGTATCACATCAAGGTTCGAACTTAAGGCCTCTAGTTAAGTCTCTCAGATTAGTAATTAAATTTTCAAGTCTAAAATGCAAACCAATTACTTCGAAGATGGCAAAGATATTCTAAGACACAAACTTTCCCATAATTGCTATTTGTATTATGCATGCTTGGTGTAATCGACTAATCATCATTAGTGAATATGATTGATTAGTAAATCTTTACAAGATTTTAAAGAACTCGAATTCGTTAAGTCTCCCATATCGATTGTGGGGTGGACATTTGACTTCTTTATATGGACTCGAAAAATCCTTTCCTTTTTTTGAAGAATTTTCCGGGGCATTCCCGCGTCAGCCTTTCCCATGATGTCAATTTCTAAGGATTTGATTGGTAGTGTGATCTCATCATTTTCTGGAATTGTGGCCAAAATCTCTTTGCTACTTGTTGCTCCTTTATTCTTGATCTCCATGCTTTTTGGAGCAACGACTTCTGATTTGCCTTCTTCCATAGTCTTTCTTTTTCGTGCAGCTAGAAGATTCAACAATCATACATAGAGACAAATCAAAGATTTAAATATTGAGTGAATTTCATAAATGGTTACAAAAAAATTCACTTAACTATCTATTATTAATTTTAAAAAATCACTACACTTTGAGTATATTAACTAAAAAGTCACAGAGACGAAAAATACTTAACTTTATGATTTTAACTCTTATTTACTCTTTTTTGAAAAATAAAATTTAATAAATAAAAGTTCAATTTATAATGATGTGATCATGTATGGAATTTATCCTTTAAATAATATAGATTCAAATTTGAATTTTTTCCCACAAATTATGTGTTGTACTTGATTCAAATTCTACTTATTTAGTGCTTGTTTGGATTGGTTTATTCCATATGTTTTAAAGCCAAAATAGCTTTTAAATATTCTTAGAGTGTTTAGGTAAAAAAAAAAGTATCTTTAAGTACATATTTTTTAATTAAAATAATAAAAATAAGTCAAATGTTATAAGTTAGAATTCTTAACTTATGACATATAAATTATAATTACCGGAAAAATTACATAAATGCATATCTTATTTTACCATAATCTCTAAAATTCTTATCATTTAAAAAAAATTACAAAAATCTCCTCTTGGATACATCCCTATCCTCTCTCATATACATCTCTATCCCCTTCAGATACATCCATATCCCCTTTCAGATACATCTCTCCTTTCTCGGATACATCCCTCCCATTAAATAATGTATCATTCGAAATCTGTAAGCTATGTATCTGCAAGTTTCCTGATGTATCTGAGATCCTATAAATTTAAGAGGTTTTTGTAATTTTAAAAAATAAATAGCTATATAATGTAATTAACTCATGTAATTTTTACTAAATAATAAGCTATAAACTCATCTAAAGAGGATCTTGGTAAAGTTTTGACATATATATGTAAGGTATGAGTCAAGATTATTGCATTCAGATGAATGCATATAGTCACATTATGAGGTGGAGCTATATAATCGAAATGAGGTCCAATTGGATTCTCTTAATAAAAGACTTGGTTCAAATATAAGTAGAATAAAAAAAATTGTGTATATATTAATATATATAAATTGTTGAATCTCTTTCCATATGGAAATCTTACTTTAGTTCATAGCTAGGTTTGAAATCAATGTTTGTAGCATTCGTACTTTTTTTTTAATAGTTTGACACTCTTAGAATTCACAATTGAAAAGGTAAAAATCAGTGATAGTCAAATTTTATAGTTAAAAAATCAAACTCGATCGTTCTTGCCTTTAAAATCTAGCATTAGTGACAACAAAACATATATAAGTCGCCACTAAAAGTTTGTATTAGTGGCAACATTAATCGCCGCTAAAAGATATATTTCTTGACACTAAAAACAAGCATTAGTGACAACTATTATCGCCACTAAATGTATGTATTAGTGGCAACATTAACCGCCTCTAAAAGGATTATTTGTTGCCACTGAAAACAAGCATTATTGACAACGATTATCGCCGCTAAAACATATATAAGTCGCCACTAAAAGTTTGTATTAGTGGAAACATAAACCACCACTAAAAGGCATATTTCTTACCACAAAAAACTAGCAATAGTGACAACTATTATCGCCGCTAAAACATATACTAGTCTCCAAAAATATTTATTAGTAGCAACTTTAATCGCCGCTAAAATATATATTTCTTGCCACTAAAACCTATCATTAGTGACAACAATTATCGCCGCTAAATCATATATAAGTCGCCACTAAAAGTATGTATTAGTAGCAACTTAAATGCCGCTAAAAGGTATATTTCTTGCCACTAAAAACTAGCATTAGTGACAACAATTATCGCTGTTAAAAGGAATGTTTCTTGCCACTAAAAACTAGCATTAGTGGCAACAATTATCGCAGCTAAAACGTATACTAGTAGCCTCTAAAAGTATGTATTAGTGGCAACTTTAATCGCCGCTAAAAGGTCTATTTGTTGCCACTAAAAACTGGCATTAGTGACAATAATTATCGCCGCTAAAACGTCTATAACTTGCTACTAAAAGATTTTATTAGTGGCAACTTTAATCGCCGCTAAAAGGTATGTTCTTACCACAAAAAACTAGAGTTAACAATGAATTTAATTTTTTTAATGGTTTGATACTCTTAGAATTCACTACTGAAAAGGTAGGAATCAGTGATAGTCTAATTTTATAGTTAAATAATCAAATTTGTTGTTAACTCTATTTAGTAATGAACTATCAAAATATTATGTCAGCTATGAGTAATTATATTAAAATTTATAACTAATATTTTTTTATAATCTATAATTATAACTTATATGCCAAAAAAAAATAGTTAAAGGGGAGGTGTGTAGATACGAAAGAGTTAATAAAACTCACTTTACCCCCTCAATATTTGGATTTGAGAAACAATATTTCCTTCCCATTTTGAATGAGACAATAAGAATCAATGACTAAAAATAAATTGAATTCTTGCCTAAAAAGAATAAAAATAATGAAATATATCAAGACATTTTTAAATTTGAACTCTAGGAAGAATGTATACCATGAAGTCTAATGGCCAGATTTTAAAACCAAAAATAAAGAGGAAAAAGAGAGATGTTTTTATTTTAAATTATAAAAATACCATTACTTAAAATTTTAAACTACTGAAAAATATATCACATTTTATACTTATGAGGGTTGTTTTTAATATTTTTAATTTATTTTTAGTCATTAATTTATAATTAATTAAGATAATCTAGTTAAAAATATAATGGGAGTGTTATTTTTCGAACTTAAGACACTAAAGCAGTAAAGTGAGATTTATCTATATAAAAAAAATACAATATATGACCTTGATTTCTGGCAGATCTTAGAAGTTCAAGGTCGCGTTGCAAAGCTGGACTCTCTGCTGCTGATGCTATAGCTTCATGTGTACTCATGAAGCTTACATTTTTACTAATTGGTGTTTCAGCCCCTTCCTCCATTACTTCTCTGTCCTGGATACTACTTGTGTTTTGCACTTATAGGCTTGGCTTTTTGACGATTTTGCAAATGGAAAATTTGTAGGAGTCAATTGAGTTGAGTGATCAACCTAAAAAAAAAGGGAGACGTATATATTTTTTCTTGTTATAAATAACCGACTAGAATATAAAACACATCATAGATATGTACAAAAATAATATTTGACTTATACATACATTTCTTATGTTTTCTAGCGAAGGGTGTTTTACTGATCGATTACTATTTAGCTCAACAACAATCTTTATATACCTAATGATATTCATGCAAAAGATGTCCAATTGATTGATTTACTTTGAATTACTTGCACTATTTGACCTATAAACACACTATAATTTTTTGGCAAAGGATATTCAATTAATTAATCAATCTAAGATTAGAATGACTACCTATAAGCACCCTATTATTTTCAAGTGAGGGTTGTTCAATTACTTGATCACTCTTGAGCCTATGAATAGTATTTAAACTATATGCACCTTATGATTTTCAAGCAAAGAATAATCGATCGAACCTAATGATAATCTTTGATTCATTATTTTTAATGTGACAAACTAACAAAGAAATTGAAGAGAGAGAAGTGATCGGCTTACTTATATTGAAGAAAATAAAGGAAAGAGGTGCAGGCTGATAATTATGAAGGGATAAAATGATTAAACAATTGAAATTTAAAAAAAGTAAAAGGATAGAGGTGTAGACTAATAATTGTGAAGGGAGAAAATGATTAAATAGTTGAAATAAAGAAAAATAATTAATAATTAATTATATATAATTCACATCAGTGTTTATGACTGTATTTGATCTATATACACCCTATGATTTCCAGGTGAGAGTATATATGCACCTTATGATTTTCAAGCAAAGAGTGATAGATTGATTAGTCTTGAACCTAGTGACAATCTTTGATTTATATGCACTCTATAACTTTCAAGTAAAGAATACTTAACTGACCAATCAATCTTAAATTAGTTGATCTCTCTTGCATCTATGTGACTCTACCATTATTTTTGATGTGACAAGCTTACATAGAAATTGAAGAGCGGGAAAAAGCGAGAACTGACCAACTTATTTGCAATAAAAAAAATAAAGGAAAGAGAGGTGTAGACTAAGGCTGGTAAACGGACCGGTTTTTGGCCGGTCCGGTCCGATTCCGATCCGGTTCCCGTACCGGTTGAACCGGTAAGGAACCGGTCCAATAGGTACCGGAACCGGTACCGAAACGGAACCCGGATTTTTATCCGGTTGATCCGGTCCGGTAAGAACCGGTTCCGGTCCGGTTCAACGGTCAATTTTTTTTTTTTTTTTTTTTTTTTTTAATGTTAAGAGCCGTTGGGCCCTTTTAGCCGTTGGGCTGGGGCCCAAAACGGCTCCAAACAGCCCCCCCCCCCCCTCTACCCCTTAACACTATATATATATCCATATTTTTTCATTTAAATCACAAATTCTCAAACAATTTCATTAATATCTTATAAAATCTCTTAATTTTCAATCTCTCATAGATTCATAATTATTATTTTGTGATATTGACTTGGAGTTCGAATTTCGGAGATTTATTTGAAGTAAATCGGAAGCTTCAATTGGCATCTCTCAATTCCGGCTTTAGTTATACGTCTACTTTTACGTAGACGTTCGGTACATTCGTTCCAACTTTAATTTTTTTTTTGTTTATTAATTAAGTTATTTTTTTTTTTTTGTTATTTTATCTTTGCTTGTTTTTCATAATATTAATTATTTTAAACTTGAACATGAATTTTGAAAAATATAGTGGTAAAAGACCAATGTCGGAAAGAAAAAATAATAGGGGAGGAGGAAGTAGTTCTAATTCTAAAAATTTGTTACCTCCTAGATTTAGAATTAATACTAATGATTATACTCATGTTGATGAAACTTCTTTTACACGAGACTCACGACCTATTGAATTTAATTCCGAAAATCAAGTAGATCATGAAACTTTAAATAGATGTTTCACTAATTTTGAGGAAGAATTAGATGAGGAAGTAGAAATAAATGAGGAAGATGATGAGACCCCTACCCCTACTAGTCCGGCTACCGAATTACCGAAACAAGATGAAGTTCCCTCTTTACCTACTTTTTCAAAGACCACTGTACGTGTTAAAAGATCTTTAGTGTGGAAATTTTTGGTACAAAATGAGGAAAAAACTACTGTTACTTGCACGAAATGTAAATTGATCATGAAACATGTAACTACGGGTACACAAGGGGGAACGGGACGACTAAGAACACATTTGAGAAAGTGTAATAAAGAATTTGCTCGCCTAGATGATATAGAAAGGGCTAACAGAAATGGAATACCCATATCTGAAAATTCTATGGGAGTTGGAGGTTCTAATATGGTTCAAAGTGTATTAAATATGACTAACTCTGCTAGCCGAAGCACACACTGCACATATAGCAAAGAAAAAGATCGTAGAGAATTAGCTAAAATGGTTGTTTGTTTGTGGTTTGCCTTTTTCATTTCCTTCACATCCTGGTTTTATTCATTATATTCGGGAATTGTATAACCCAGATTATGAAGGTATTCCAAGAAGTACAATTAAAAGTGATCTTTTTAAATATCAAAAAGAATATTGTCATTTTCTTCGTTGTTTATTTGCTTATTATGATGGTAGATTATCTATTACTTCTGATATGGGACGTAGTCCTAATGGTAATGATTATTTTACAATTACTGTCCATTGGATTGACCATGAATGGAACATGCAAAAACGAATATTAGGATATAAATATGTTGAAGAAACTAAAACCGGTGCTTATATAGCAACACAAATATGCTCTGTTTTACAATTTTATGGAATATGTGATAAAATTATGAATGTCACTTTAGATAATGCTTCTAATAATTTAAGAGGAATTGATTATTTAAAATGTAGACTTTGTCAAATTGATAATGATTCTTTTCATATTAAGTGTGCCGCACATGTGTATAATTTAATAGTAAAAGATGGTATTTCTCAATTTGGAATTTCTTGTGAAAAATTAGACTTGCTTGTAATTGGATTTTTAAAGCTAAAATAAAAGCTAGAATTACAGAATTTAAAAATCGTTGTAAAGAATGTGGACTTGAATATAGAAAAGTTCCAAAAGAAGTATGCACTAGATGGAATTCTTTATTTGAAATGCTTCAAGTTGCTTATATTTATCAAGAGCCGGTACAATTAGTTTTTAATGCTCATAATGCGGACCCGAATTTTAGAATTGGCCATGAAGATTGGGAAAATACAAAAGAACTTATTGAATTTTTAAGTGTTTTTTATAAAGCAACAAATGCTTCGGTCAATATTATCCAACTATTTCTTCGTTTGTTTTAGTAAATATTTGTGCTATTTCATCTGAATTTGCAAAATATAAAGGAAAAGATCGATTTGAAAATTCCCTTGCTTTTATGATTGAAAAATTCAAAAATATTTTTTTCCTATTCCTCAAATTTATTTGATTGCTACTACTTTCAACCCAAATTACAAATTAAAAGGTGTTGAAAGAATGGTTGAAAAGATTTATGCAAATTTAGAAATTAAATATGATGAAACTCCTAGTGTTGAAAATTGTAAAAGTAGCATATATATAAAAGCTAGAGAGTTATATAATACATATAAATCTATGGAAAAAAATATTCCAATAGTTGAACCTCCATCTTGTAAACTTAGAAGCGATGATACGGATGATTGGATGGATGATTATCTTGAGCTTGAATCATCTACTAATAATGATTTTGATTTATATTTCAATCAGGCACGAGAAAAGATTAGGCATGAAGAAGGACAACTTCAAGCTCCAATATTATTATGGTGGAAAAATCGTGAAAATCAATTTCCGACTCTTGCTAGGATTGTTCGAGATGTGCTAGCGATTCAAGCATCATCGGTCGCTCGGAGCAAGCCTTTAGTGCGGCGAGATTTATGATTGGAGATCATCGATATTCATTAGCAAAGGATAGTTTGGAAATATCGGTGTTATTTCGAGATTGGGTCAATGCCGAAAGAAGAAATACCGGACTACCACAATTAAATAGCCAAATAGAAGACGAAATAGATGAGATATTTGGTGATAATAGTGATGATGGTATGGAAGCAATGGAAGAAGAACGACAAATACAAGTTCCAAAAAATGTTTCTTTTGAAATGATACAAAAGTTACAAAAAGAATTTAGAAAAATTTCAATTGTTAGTACTTAGTACAATAATTAATATTCAATACCTAGATTATGTACTCTTCGTCTCTTTCTAATAGTTGTATTGTACAATTTATTTATTTGAATAAATATACGGCTATTCGCCTTGATTTTCTTTTAAAATAGTCTCTTATATTTAATTCAAGTCATTTTAGAAATTTAATTTTCAACTATTTTAATATTAGTTTAAACTTTAATATAAAATTAAATTTTAAGGTTTAAACTTTAAATTCAATATAAACTTTAACCTTTAAAGTCAATTTTAAACTTTAAATTCAATATAAACTTTAAAATTTAAAGTTAATTTTAAACTTTAAATTCAATATAAGCTTTAAAATTTTAAGGTTTAAACTTTAAATTCAATATAAACTTTAACCTTTAAAGTCAATTTTAAACTTTAAATTCAATATAAACTTTAACCTTTAAAGTCAATTTTAAACTTTAAAATTTAAAGTTAATTTTAAACTTTAAATTCAATATAAACTTTAAAATTTAAAGTCAATTTTAAACTTTAAAGTTTAAAGTCAATTTTAAACTTTAAAGTTTAAAGTTTAAACTTAAATTCAATTGAAACTTTAAAGTTTAAAGTTTTAAATTGAAGTTTTTTAATAATATAACTTTATTAATTAATAATATAATATTATATAATAATTAAAGTTAATTAAAAAAAATAAAAATTACCGGTACATAAATGATCCGGTAAGAACCGGTTCCGGTCCGGTCCAAACCGGTTCCAATCCGGTAACTAAGGGACTGGACGGAACCATTGGAAATTTCCGGTAAAACCGGTTCCGGTAAGATCCGGTTCCGGTAACAAAATCCGGTAACGAGGACCGGTTCCGGTACCGATTCCGGTAAAACCGGTCCTGTTGATCCGGTCCTGTCCGTTTGCCAGCCTTAGTGTAGACTGATAATTGTGAAGGGAGAAAATGATTACATAGTTGAAATAAAGAAAAGATAAAAAAGGAAAGAGATGTCGAGTTTAGACTGATAATTGTGAAGGGAGAAAATGATTAAATAATTACAACAAAAACTAATTAATCACTCTAGATCTTAAATGTATTTGACCTATAAACACCTTAAGTTTTTTAGGTGAGGATTGTTCAATTAATTGATCGCTCTTGAACCCTAAAGTAGTATTTAAATTATATGCACCTTATGACTTTTAAGATACGAGTCATCGTTCGATTAATCTTGAACTTAACAACGATCTTTGATACATTATTTTTAATGTCACAAACTAACAGAGAAATTAAAGAGACAAATGAGTAACTTACTTGCATTGAAGAAAGCAAAGGAAAGAGTTGTAGACGGATAATTGTGAAGGAAAAAATGATTAAATAGTTGAAATAAAAAATTAAAAAAAATAAAGGAAAGATGTGTAGACTAATAGTTGTGAAGGTAGAAAAAGATTAAATAGTTGAAATAAAGAAAAATAAATGAAGGAAAGATGTGTAGAGTGTAGACTGATATTTGAGAAGGGGGGAAAAGGATTTAAATAATTGCAATAAAGAACTAATTAATCACTTTAGATTTGAATGATTGTATTTGAACTATAAACACATTGTGATTTTACGGTCAGACTTGTTCAATTAATTGATCACTTTTGAGCCTATGAATAATCTTTAAACTATATGCGCCTTATGATTTTCAAGTAAAGAGTGGTCAATCGATTAAACTTGAATCTAGTGACGATCTTTGATTCATTATTTTTAATGTGACAAACTAACAGAGAAATTGAAGAGAGAGAAAGAGAGAGAACGACCAACTTACTTGCATTGAAGAAAACAAAAGAAAGAGGCGTAGACGGATAATTGTAAAGGGAGAAATGATTAAATACTTAAAAATTAAGGAAAAAAGGTGTAGACTGATAATTATGAAGGGAGAAAAGAATTAAATAGTTGAAATAAAGAAAAAGGATTACAAATTCATTATATATCATTCACATCAGTGTTTATGACCGTATTTGATGTATAGACAACTTATGATTTTCAAGTGAGGGTTGTTAATTGATCACTTTTGAGATTAGAAATAGTATTTAAACTATATATATGCACATTATGATTTTCAAGCAAAGAGTGATCGATCGATTAATGTTGAACCTAGTGACAATTTTTTATCTATATGCACTCTATAATTTTTAGGTAAAGAATATTTAACTTACCAATCAATCTTAAATTGATTGCTCTCTCTTGAATTTATTTGACTCTGTCATTATTTTTAATGTGACAAACTAACAGAGAAAACTTGAAGCGAGAGCAAAAGAGAGAAGTGACCAACTTACTTGCATTGAAGAAAATAGAATAAAAGAGGTGCATACTAATAATAGTGAAGGAGAAAAGGATTACATAGTTGAAATAAAGGAAAGAAGTGTAGAGTGTAGACTGATAATAGTTTAATTAATCATTCTAGATCTGAATGGTTGTATTTGACCTATAAACACCTTATGATTTTCAAGTGAGGGTTGTTCAATTAATTAATCACTCTTGAGCCTAGGAATAGTATTTAAACTATATGCACCTTATGATTTTCAAGCAAAGAATGATGGATCAATTAATCTTGAACCTAGTAACGATCTTTGATTCACTATTTTTAATGTGACAAACTAACATAGGAATTGAAGAGATAGAAAGAGATAGAAGTGATCAACTTACTTGCATTGAAGAAAACAAAGGAAAGAGGTGTAGACGAATAATTGTGAAGGGAGAAAATAATTAAATAGTTAAAAAAAAATAAAAAATAAAAAGGAAAGAGGTATAGACTGATAATTGTGAACGAACAAAATGATTAAATAGTTGAAATAAAGAAAAAGATTGCTAATTAATTATATATATATATATATATATATATATATATATATATATATATATATATATATAAAATCCACAACAGTGTTTATGACTGTATTCGATCTATAAACACCCTATGATTTTCACTCTTGAAATTAGAAATAGTATTTAGGCTATATATATGCACCTTATAACTTTCAAGCAAAGAGTGACCGATTAATATTGAACCTAGTGACAATCTTTGATCTATATGCACTCTATAATTTTCAGGTAATATTTAACTGACCGGTCATCCTTAAATTGACTGATCTCTTTTGAATCTATGTGACTCTGTCATTATTTTTAATGTGACAAACTAACACATAAATTGAAGAGAGAGAAGTGACCAACTTACTTGCATTGAAGATAATAAAGGCAAGATGTGTAGATTGATAATTGTGAAGAGAGAAAAGGATTACATAAGTTGAAATAAAGAAACGAAAATAAAGGAAAGAGGTGTATAGTATAGACTGATAATTGTGAAGGGAGAAAAGAATTAAATAGTTGCAATAAAGAACTAATTAATCATTCCAGATCAGAATGACAGTATTTGTCCTATAAACACCTCATGATTTTCAAGTGAGTAGTGTTCAACTAATTGATTACTCTTGAGATTGGAATAACATTTAAACTGTATGCACCTTATGATTTTTAAGCAAAGAGTGATGGATCGATTAATATTGAACCTAGTGACGATCTTTGATCCATTTTTTTTTAATGTGACAAACTAACAAAGAAATTGAAGAGAGAGAAAAAGAGAGAAGTGATCAACTTACTTGCATTGAAGAAAACAAAGGAAAGAGTCTTTCTCCCACTCTTTTAAAGTTTTCAATAAAGCCTTTTTAGTCGTGGAAGCAACAACTGATCTGTTGGAAAGTTCTTGTATAAGTTGTCGGATCCTCAAAAAAAAGTTGTAGACGGATAATTGTGAAGGAAGAAAATGATTAAATAGTTGAAATAAAAAAAAAAATTAAAGGAAAGAGGTGTAGACTAACAATTGTGAAGGGAGAAAATGATTAAATAGTTGAAATAAAGTGAAAGGATTACTAATTAATCTATATAATCCACTTTAGTGTTTATGATCGTATTTGATCTATAAATACACTATGATCTTTAGGTAAGGGCCGTTAACTAATTGATCACTCTTGAGATTAGAAATAGTATTTAAACTATATCTATTCACCTTATGATTTTCAAGCAAAGAGTGATTGATTCATTAGTATTAAACCTAGTGACAATCTTTGATCTATATGCACTCTATAATTTTCGGGTAAAGAATATTTATCTGACCAATCAATCTTAAATTGAGTGATCTCTCTTAAATCTATGTGACTCTACCATTATTTTTAATGTGACAAACTAACAAAGGAATTGAAGAGAGATAAAAAGAAAGAAGTGGTCAACTTACTTGCTTTGAAGAAAATAAAGAAAAATGGTGTAGACAGATAATTATGAAGGGAGAAAAGGATTACATTGTTGAAATAAAGAAAAGGGGTGTAGAGTGTAGACTGATAATTATAAAGGGAAAAAGGTATTAAATAGTTGCAAAAAAGAACTAATTAATCACTCTAGATCTTAATGACTTTATTTGACGTATAAGCACCCTATAATTTTTCATGTGAGGGTTGTTCAATTAATTGATATCGCTTGACCTTATGACTAGTATTTAAACTATATGCACCTTATGATTTTCAAGCAAAGAGTGATCGATCTATTAATGTGAGGATCTTTGATCCATTATTTTTAATGTAAAAAACTAACCGAAAATGATTGCTAATTAATTATATATAATCCACATTTAAGAGACAATTAATTATTTTTTCTTTTTAATTTTATACTTATCATTAATAATTTAATTATTTATTCACAAACTAATTAGAATGTTAGTAGTTAAATTTAATTTTCTCAAAATAAATACTTGATTAACGATTTTTTTCAAACGAGTGCAAAATGCAAATTAAACAAATAAAGAAGAACAAGGAAGTACTCCATTTGTCTCAAACTATTTTTGTAATTTATAAAAATAATTGTCTCAAATAAGTTGTTATCTTAAAAATTCAAGACAATATTAATATTTTCTTTCATTTTACTCTGATTGATAACTGTTCTGGAAGACTATAAACATCTCAATAGAGATTAAATGAAAGATAAAATAGTAAAAAACTCCTCTTCTTCTTCTTTTTATAAAAGAAAAATGCAAATAAAAGAAAAACACAATAGATAATTGAGTCAGAAAAAGCAAAAGAAGTTGTCGAAGACAATGCAACGATACTCACCTTAGCCTCTCTAGCGACATTAGTTACCAGATTCATTCAGTGACAATCTTAGAATAAAGAAGTCCTTCAACTTGTTTTACATCAAATACAATTTTCTCCAAGAGGTTGATTTGACCAAAACGCACAAAGAAATGTTTAAGCATGCAATTACATTTGTCAATCAATAAAATAATGAGATTGACATGTTTTAAAAACGTGTTGACGAAACCTTATTTTCTTTCTTTTGTGAAATTAATGTCTTTTTTGTTTGTTTGTTTACTATTTTGTAAATGAAATTGAGACTCTTGTTCTTATGCTCAAAAAGGAAGTTTTCTTGTTTGCTTTATAAGGGACTCTATTATTATGGCTCAATCTAAAATATTTAGTTAAAAGAATTGACTAATTGTAATTCATGAAAATTATTAAGATTTTCAATTTTATACCAAAGATCATGATAAACACCAAAATATAAAATTTATTGAACACTCTTATCAAAAGATTTGAGTGGATCAAAAGGCTTAAAATCGAAATAGTATAGTAGACATAAATAATCGAGAGACATATTTCTAAACTTACAATCGACGATAACAACATTATCTGGCTGTTTTTCCAAATAAAAAATTGAGATCGAAAACTCATAAACCGGCAATAACTGATTGTAATTACAAATAAATTGAGTTAGAGAATTACCAACAAATACAGAAAAAAAGTTATTTATTGTCGTATACACCATACTACCCAGAATTTTAATCAAAATGTTATATTAGGCATAAAACTGTTAGAGACTTATTTTCAAACTCACAACCGACAATAACAATCATTAACTAGGCGTAATTCCAAACAAATTGAGGTCGAGAACTCATAAACCGACAATAATTATTCGTTCTTACAAATAAATTGAGTTTGAGAATTTCCGACAACTACAGAAAAAAAGTTATTTGTTGTCGTATACATTATATTGTCCAGTTTAACTTTAATTCAAATGTTATATTAGGCAGAAAATAATAAGAGACTTATTTTCAAACTCACACCCGACAATAACAATCATTAACTAGGCGTTATTCCAAGCAAATTGGAATAACGACAATTACAATATAAAGTAGTCGAAAATCCAAATAAGTTGAGGTCGAGAAACCATAAACCAGCAAATAAAGAAAAAAAATAGAAAATATTATTTGTTGTCATGTACATAATACAATGACATACCTAATATAATCCTACAAGTGGAATCTAGTCAAGGCAGAGCGTATGCAACCTTTTTTTTTTTTTACCTTGGGAGGTAGAAAGATTATTTCCGCCAGAACATGTGCTCAAGAAAAACTAATAAAGCACTTCAGAAAAAGAAATCACATAAGTGAGACAACACTCCAACTTACTAGACTTCTACCCTAATTGTGTCCTCCATAGCCTCCTATCTAAGACCATGTTCTGGTAAGTTAAAGATGTCCATATCCTGTCTAATCACCTCCCTAATACTTTTTCGATCTGCCTCTACTTTTTCTGAAACCATCCATAGTCAACCTCTCATACATCTGTATTGTGGCATTTGTACATTTTCATTTTACATGCCTAAACTATCTTTGTCTTATTTTTTTGCATCTTGTCCTCCACTGAGACCATATCCACCTAACCCAGATGTCTTCATTTCTAATTTTATTTCTCATAGTAAGCCTACAAATCAATCTCAACACCCTTATTTCTATAACTTTCACCTTATGAACGTGAGAGTTCTTGACTGATCAACACTTTATCACATACATAGTTGGTCTACTGACCACTATGTAGAACTTGTCTTTACATTTTGATAGAACCTTCTTATCACACAAGCCTCCATATGTGAGCCTTCATTTCATCCACCCTACATCAATATGATGTGTGATATCAACCATCAATCTCCCCACTGCCTTGGAGGCTGGGACAATAGACCTAAGATACTTAAAATTGTCTCTCTCTTTTGGATGACATATGTATCAAGTCTCACTTCCACATTAGAATCATGTAATGCATCGCTGAACTTGCATTCCAAGTATCTTATATTGGCCCTACTTAATTTGAATCCCTTAAACTCAAGAGTTTATCTCCAAACTTTCAGCTTTATATTAACTTTGTCACGAGCCTCGTCATATACATAATATTAAAGTAATTTGTTTGAAACTTTTTAATGGACCTTTTACGTAACTATACATACAAGAGAAAAAGTTTTCAACAAAAAATGATTGAACTTATATGGTATATGTAATGTATCGATATAATATAAATAATATATAATTATATTTATATATGGTGTATATAACTAATGTATAAGTGTATATATATGTAAAACTAGTCATTTTTAACATATCAAAATAAAATAATTATTTTTCTCATATTTTACTCTTAACATTAATTATTTAATTTTTTAAATCATCATTTTCTTGATGGATGTGTGCTTCTGGGGGGGGGCGCATGCAGGAAGGAAGTTTGAGCTTGATGCAAATGGCTAAAATATCGTCTGCTTTATATGATTATCAATTAAATAAAAAATTATTTTATGTATCAATCCTTACATCTCCGACAACTGGTGGAGTGACAGCTAGTTTTGGTATGTTGGGGGATATCATTATTGCCGAACCCAATGCCTACATTGCATTTGCAGGTAAAAGAGTAATTGAACAAACATTGAATAAAACAGTACCCGAAGGTTCACAAGCAGCTGAATACTTATTCCAGAAGGGTTTATTCGACCTAATTGTACCACGTAATCTTTTAAAAAGCGTTCTGAGTGAGTTATTTAAGCTCCACGCCTTTTTTCCTTTGAATCAAAAGTCAAGCAAAATCAAGTAGAGCACTAAGTTCTGTCAAATCCAAATATAATAAGTGAAGATAAATGGAGAAAGTATGAAATAAGAACATCAGCCAACTACCGTTGAATCTCTTCTCATCCACTCTTTAATATCTTCTTTAAATGCACACCTTCCTACCTTCGCTATATAGACCAAACAAAGTTCCCAAATTAGTTGTCTTTTAGCTATAAATTATCTTGTTGGTAATTTTATTACTTAAATGTAGCAAAAAGATATAAAATTATATATAACAATTTTATTACTCCACCTCTTCAATAGCAGTTGTCTATTATTGACTTTGCACACTTTTTAAACATTATAAATAGAAGAGTAATTTTACTATATCACCCTTTGAATATAATAAATACAATGTCTTGGAAAATCTAATAGAGGGATGACTAAAATTAATGATAAGGATAAATTAGGGGCTAAGTGTAAAATTGTCCATTGATTTCATAAAGTGGACAAGTATTGTTGGACATCTCAAAATAGTATAGTGGACGATTATTGTTGGACGGAGGAAGTATTCCCTTGAGAGACACTATTTTATTTGTAGTTTTTATTAAGCTTTTAACCGTAAAAGACTACCTTTTTGATTATCTTACGACTCAAGTTTTCATTTTCATTTAGAAAATAATCAAATATGATATTTATATATAACAATTGTCTTATTTATTTTAATATAATAATAATAATAATAGAATAGAAAAATTTAAAGGAGTATTGCTATATATTTATCTTTAAGTCTTGATGATATATTTTTATCACAAAGTATCTTGAATGCGGCCTCAATTTAACTTACCCTAATTCTACTTCAATACAACATGCAATATCATTTTCAATCTCCCAATTTTCTTGGATTATCGACCCAAAATACTTAAAACTACCTCTCTTGGATATGAGTTGTGCATTCATCTCCATACTTCCATCTCCGCTTTACGTGTTTCATCTCCAAACTTCCAGTCTATTGTTAACTTCACCCCACGTCTCAGCGATAACGATTTTTGTACCCTGTACCATCTTGAGCAGTCGAAAAAATTGATACCAATAAATTAGGGATCATATGAAACATTAGGAAATGCAAATTGGTGATCTAACGATAAAGATCGGATAATAATCTCACTTTTCTCTCTCCATATTCGGTTTGACTTTTGTAGATCGGTATATCGAACTCAAAAAGAAAAGACCATGACACCTCCTCTAGATATGGGCTTAGAAACCTATAAGGATTATGAATCGGCCCAAATATAAAACCAAACGGGTCAAACAAAATTCGAAGACAAAAGTATAAACATCAAGAATACGATAAAATTGCAATCTTTTTCCCCCTTTCAAGAACCAGAGCTCTTCGATTCCTCTTCAATTCAGGTAATTTTTCTTAAGTTCTCTTCAATTTCAATTCACAAACCCTAATAATGGAACCCCAAATCCGCAATTTCCCGGTTTTCATACAATCACCAGAGCTTCAGATCCCCACCCATGTCCTAAATCTTGAAACCCCTAATCCTAATTTCACTTTGCAAGACCTCAAATCATGTTTTTTTGATAAAACCCAGAAATCATTAGCTTCAATTAAGGATTCTGTCTATTTTACCTTTGATGGTCGACCCATTAAGGATTCAACTCTATTGTGTGGTTCTGGGATTAGCCCGTTTTCCACTTTGGTCCTACGTTTTCGCCTTCGTGGTGGAGGTGGTGATGGAGGTGCCACGGGAGCGGAGTCGCGAGACTGTTATCTTAAGATGTATGCTGTTAAGAAACCGGATAAAATTGACCCAAATGAGATTAGGTTGTCTAGATGGTTGAATTGTGCTTTGTCGAACGAGTCGTTAAAGCATCCGGTTGTTATTGATAAACTTGGGAATTTGTTCAATAAGGAGGCTTTAGTTGAGGCTTTATTGAAGAAAAGGGTGCCTAAGCAGTTTGGGTACATAAAGGGATTGAAAGATATGATTCTGGTTGAGCTGTCGGTGATTCCGGGGAAAGAGGATAGAGGGCTTGGTGATGGTGAAGGGACTGGATTTCAGTGTCCGGTAACGGGGTTGGAGTTCAATGGGAAGTACAAGTTCTTTGCTTTGAGGGGTTGTGGACATGTTTTGAGTGCAAAAGCTTTGAAGGAAGTGAAATCCTCAGCTTGTTTGGTTTGCCACAAGGAGATTGTGGAGAGTGACAAAATTGTGATCAACGGGAGTGAAGAAGAGGTTGCGGCTTTGAGGGAGAGAATGGAGGAAGAAAGGGTGAAATTGAAGGATAGTAAGAAGGTGAAGAAGGGGAGGAATGAGGATGTAGCTGTGAATGGTGAAGAGGTCATTGGGGCACCACGCTTGAGCGGGATGAAACATGGGATTGAGGATAAGCTAGTAGGCAAGGATGCGAGGAAAGTGGAAGGGAATGGTAAAATTGGCATTAAAAGTAAGATTGAAGTTAAGGATGTGAAGAATAGTGCGAGCAACGGGTCAGGGAAGAGGTTTAAGGCTGTTGATGTAGCTCCAGCTCATGCTACAAAGGAAGTCTATGCCTCCATTTTCACTTCATCAAGAAAGTCCGACTTCAAGGAGACTTACTCTTGCAGATCTTTGCCCCTTGGAAGAAACTGATAGCTGTTTTTGTCGAGGTGATCTGCTAGTGTCTTGGACTGGTTTTATTGTCTTAAAAATGTTGTTTCACGAAAGATAGTTACATGCTAGATCACTGAGTCGTAGATGTTGCCTCTTGCCATATGATTCAGTCGGTACTTTATATGTATAACATACATTGTTATTGTATATTTGATATTGCTTCCCAGAGTCTGCTTAAAACACTATAGCAGCTTTTGTTCACTCGCTTATGCCCGTTTTCCGTTGATTTCTTATAAATGATTTGTACTTCTAGTAGTTCTTGTCATTCTGATACCGCTCATTCAGCTTTAAGATAATGTGATGACTGTCTTGAAGGTGGTTGGCTTCTTCCCAGATCGTTACACGCCTTATTTTAACATGTTGCACTGGTTTCCCTGAAACATGACATTCTCATTTAGTTGGTATAACGCCCAATTCTTGTGGGGGCTATAGTGATTGATTAGCTATCGAGGCTTTGTTTGATGTAGTGTAGTTTTCAAACGAGAACCTTTATTTTATCGTAGCACTCATGGGTAGACTATCTTCTGTCAATAAGCTCTTCTCTAATAAATAATTTCTTCTTGTTTCCTAATTGTTATTGCCCTTTGTTTACCTTTATTTCATTTGATAATTCCTTTGACTTATTCTGAACAAGGTTTATGTAGTTGTATATGAGAGTTTCTTGTTGGTTTCTGTATGTATTGCTTTCTGGTGGTTTCATGGTCCTCTTGTATGTCGCAATGTTGTTGTGCCTCTTATCTTGGTTCGTTCCAGTGTGGCTCGATTTGCTTGTAGTAAAGATTGTGTTTACCCAGCCATGATATGATTTGCACCGACCAAATCACTCGACTAACTGGTCATAGAATCATCGTTAACTGTTGATGATTGTCTTAACAACAACAACATACCTAGTATAGTCCCACAAGTGATGGCTGGGAGGGTGAGGTGTACGTAGACATTACCTCTACCTTCATGGGGTAGGGAGGTTGTTTTCGATAGTTACCATCTCAAATAGGTAAATTCTCTTGTAATGAATGCAGGTTTTCATTTAACATCATCCTCTCTTCGTCATCCAGCTAATAGCCTAATACTACAAAGAAAGTCTGCCTCTACATTCATTTTTGTATATTTGATGGTTTTGACTTGTATACATTGAATAGAATTGATTTTTATATGAGATTATTTTGGGTTGAAGATCTAATATCTATTTCGGCAAAGGGTTAAATATACTCTAGTACTATTAAAAATAATTTAAATATACTCCTCGTTATACTTTCAATCTAAACATACTCCTCTCTAAATATACTCCTACCCTTTTGGCTTAGTGGTTTGGGCTTGAAATTTCTATGTTAGAGGTCTCAAGTTCGAAACCCCTTGCCAGTAAAGCAAGATGATCCTCTTTTGGGTCGAGCTCGTCGCATTGTGGTTGCCTTGTGCGATTACTATTTGCAAGCTATTGCATAGAAGGGGAGTTTTATCATGTGCGCATCCAAAGAATAGCAGTTTCGAAATTTTCTTGTCATATATACATACATACTCTCCTCTCATTGTACTTGGGTACAAAATTGTCCTTTCTCTTTTCAAATGTCTAAAAGATCTAGACTAATGTTTATAGCATGTGGAGATTTAAAACTTGCATTACCTCGAAATTAAGCAACAATATCGTTTTGTATCAACGTATAATGAGAGAGTTATATTTGAATCTAAAGTATAACGAAAGGAGTATATTTAAAATTATTTTCAATAATGCATAATATTTGATTCTTTTTTATTTCTATTTTACAAGATAAGAATAAAATTGTGTACATATTATCCTTTCTATATGCCACTTGTGAAATTATACCAAATATTTTTTTTGTATTACTCGTGCAAGACTATAGGGGTGGGCGTTCGGTCGGTTCGGTTCGATTTGTAAATTTCGGTTTGGTTTTTCGGTTTGGCAAAAATGTGAAACCAAACCAAATTGAAATAAATTCAGTTCGGTTCGGTTATCACAATTTCGGTTCGGTTTCGGTTTAACCAAATTTAATAAATAGTGGTACATTTTCAAAATTCAATCAGTTTTGTTCACTTTTTTTACATCTCACTTTTTTTTTTCCAGATACAAGGAACCAAAAACAAACAAAGAACATTATTATTGTTATAACTTATAACACCAAACAAGCTAAGCTAATTTCCAATATGTGGAAAATCGAGTCTGCCAATCAAACTTGGCTAACTCCTTCACGATTACGCTCATTCACAGTAGTAGACAACTTAGAATCAGAAACATTCATCCTTTCACACTATGCACATATTCATTGCAAATACACAACCCTTTCTTTCCTTTTCTTAAGTGCAGTTGGAGGATCATTTTTCATGTACAATACTAGACATTGGCAGAACAATACTCATAGTGGACACCGACAAGAACGTCGTTCCCATTCAAGAATAAATTAGGTAGACCAATACAAATACAACTTTGAAGGAGAGCAGTGGTCACTGGTCATTAGGGGAATAAAAACATTCATGTGATAAAAAAAAGTTACAAACTAAATTTGCAGCAGACAGCATTGCAATTTGCAGCAACCAGCAAGCACTGGCAGCATTGCAAATTAAATTTGCAGCAAGCACTCAGCGAGGATTGAGCAGCGGGCAGCTGCTGGCCTAAACTTAAGAGACGACGGACGACGAGCTGAGAGTTGAGAGACGACTAACGAGAGTTGAGAGATGGGAGTTAGAGATTTCACTCTTTCAGTTTAGGGATTTCAAGTCTGATTGGAATTTGGGCCATATTTGTGGGCTATGGGTAATGGGCTGGCTGGAGCATGTGTTGAAGACTAAAGTAATTTAATTAAGGGTGTAAAGAACATATATATATATATATATATATAATTTTGGTTTTTCGATTAACCGATTTTCTTTAGCTAAAAATCGAAAACCGAATCGAAAAATCGAAACCGAAATTTAAAAAAATTTGATTCGATCGATTTTTTCGGTTTTAACCATATTATGCCCAGGCCTATGCAAGAGAGTATAGATAATTAATTTGAATCATGATAACTGTCATTATTTAAGCCAACTTTTGCTCAACAGATTTTGAAAAATTATTTTTAAGTACTCCCTCTGTCCCATTTTATGTGGCACCATTTCCTTTTTGGCCAGTCCCAAAAAGAATGTCACATTTCCTTATATGGTAAGTTTATAAAGGTACAATTCCTCCTTTATCCTTGTTGGTCCCACTTAATTTTAAAATAATACTCTAATACATTTATAAGGAGAGAGAAAAAAGAGTCTACTTTTTAAAGGGCAATTTGGTAAACATTTCAAAGTCTTCATATATTTCTTAAACTTCGTGCCCGGTCAAATGTTGCCACATAAAATGGGACGGAGGGAGTATCTATTTTACCAAATTCAACCACACTCCTAAAAATGCCCATTGTCACATTTCGGACATATTCATTTTCAATGATGTTGCGCAACATACGCGTTATCAACATAGTCTTGGAATAATTATGGTATTCTTTTAACCTTTGTTGCCACGACACGTTTATATTATACTATATTATATTCCTCCCTTTTAACATATGTATCAAATACTCACAAAAAATCTAGAAATCTCCATTCTCTTTCCTTTTGGTCAAAATAGTCCAAATTTCAAATTGGACTTCTTTTACTATTCTTCTCATATAAATAAATCATCTATCTCCACATCAACCATTTTCACATCAACCATGAACAACATATCAAGCAAAACTTCTTTTATCCTATTCTTCTTTGTTATTGGTCTTTTTCTTCATGATGTAACTTCTATAGGTGTTAATTACGGGACTCTCGGAAACAACCTCCCTCCACCAGCTCAAGTAGCTCAGTTCATCAAGGATAAAACGGTCATAGACCGTGTTAAGATTTTCGACATCAACCCAGACATCCTCCGTGCTTTTGCAAACACGGGAATCTCACTTACGGTCACAGTACCAAATGGCGAGATCCCGAATCTTCTGGATCTCGCCTATGCTCGACGATACGTCGAGCAGAATATTAAACCTCATTACCCACAGACAAAGATCGACGTTGTTTTAGTGGGTAATGAGGTTCTTCATTGGGATACACCTGATGTACAGAACAAGCTTGTTCCAGCTATGAAAGTTTTTTACCAAGCTTTGGGTTTATCTGGGTTGAAGGGTATAAAAGTCTCTTCAGCTCATTCATTGGGTATTCTTCTCCGTTCCAATCCACCCAGCGCAGCCCGGTTTCGACCCGGTTGGGATGTGGGTATTCTAGCTCCGATGCTACAATTTCTTCGTGAAACAAAAGGTCCTTTCATGGTAAACCCTTATCCCTACTTCGGATACAACAAAAAGCAAGAGGATTTTCTTCTATTTAGAAAGAATAAAGGGGTTTACGATCGATTTTCGAAGAAATGGTACATGAATTCGTTCGATATGTTGTTGGATGCGGTGTATATGTCGATGGTGAGATTGAAATACCCAGATGTGGAGATTGTTGCTGCGGAGACAGGGTGGCCTTCGCAAGGAGAAACGTATGAACCGCAGTGTACTGTGGAAAATGCAGCTTCGTATAATGGTGGATTGATGAAGAAGTATGATTCCGGGATGGGTACGCCATTGATGCCGCACAGGAAGATCGAGACGTACATTTTTTCATTGTTCAATGAGAATACCAAACCCGGGTCGATCGCTGAGAGGAATTTCGGGTTGTTCCGACCCGATTTCACTCCGGTTTACGATGTCGGAGTTTTGAAAGCCAAACAGGTAATTTCGAAAAATTAATACTATTATTTTTGTGTATATGACTAGTTATTTTGCTAGTAATATAGTGTAATTGCATAACAAAGTTGATGTAGTTAATTTGATAAAAGCTAGGAGGGGTATTTAAGTCATTTTCTTAATTGGAATTATTATGATTATAATCGTACTGCTATAATAATTACAACAAGCTTTTTTGTAAATAATTTCCTTTTGTCTTTTGGTTTGAAGAATCTTTTTTTCCCAGTTGAGTACAGCTAGTTGTATTGCATTTTCCCACTCTAGAACCTAGATAGATGGGAATATGTTTTCCATCTATGTGAAGCGCGTTTGGTACTTAATCGTTTCAATCTAAATGTTTTAATTTGACAATAAATGGACCTTGAAATCATTATTATCACAATTAATCGAATTACTAACGTGGCATGGTCGAAAAGGAAAAGGTTGACACTTGTTCAGTGGCAACCACATGTTACGTAATAGATTAATAAAAATAAAATTTCTTCATTGGATTCTCTTGCATTAAATAATTGTCATTTTTCAGTGAACCAGAAAAGTTTAGCATGTCCAACGGCTACTTAATGAAACATGTGATGCAGTATTTACAAAATGAAAAAGAAATAGATTTCATTCATGAGCATCATCTTTTTTCTATCTTTAAATTTGAATCTTGTCTTCTTTGTTTTTGTTTTACTTTATTCCCCCTTCTTTTTAATGTATTGCTTTTTTCCTTTCTGGTTCCACTAATTTAAAGATAGAAGGTTGTATTCGGAAGTCACGGACTTGGGATTTTCCCGAAAAAGTGTCAACGGTTGTGGTGCCAGCAAGGCTTGAGCACACAATCTTAGGAATTTTCGCAAACTCCTTAATCACTAGGTTGCATAGAGAATATATGATGGGTTGGTTATGATCCGTTATTTGATATATTTTAGTTCAAGTAAATTTCAGGTGATAATTAGTGATCGAGCCAGAAATTCATATAAAAATATTCATTATTATTGGAATTTGAACTTGTAACTTGAGTGGAGATTTTGACGATAGGGATCAATTGATTGACAGTTTTCTTGAGAAAAAGAATCTAGGAGAAACACTTTTTTCATTCGCTTTGCGCTGACTGAAGCTACTATTGATCTCTTTACTATACTAAGATTTTTCACTTTCGCTATAAGAGATTCAAGAACTTACACAGTTTTTTTTGAAAAATATTATTTTGTTACATTGTATATATATATTATTATACAAGGATTCAATTGAACCACCTTGCCTCTTACTAGAGTGGTCACTACTTATGACCGATTAATTGATTCGACTTGTTCAAATGCAGTTCAATTTATTCATTTGTCACCTCTAATCATTTACATAACTAACATCAAGTTTTATAATTTTGATACTTACAGGCTCACCCAACACCTTCATTGCCCCCACCAAAAATCGGTGGCGGAGGCAACAAAGGGCAACCAAAAACACCAGCAGAGAACAAAAAATTCTGCATGCCAAAGGTTGGGGCGACTGATGCACAACTACAATCCAACATTAACTATGTGTGCAGTCAAGGAGTTGACTGCACACCAATTCAAGTGGGTGGTTCGTGCTTTAAACCCAACACTATTCGGTCTCATGCGGCCTTCGCCATGAACTCTTACTACCAAAGGGAAGGCCGCAACAACTTCAACTGTGACTTTGCTGGTACTGGTGTAGTTGCCTCCTCCGATCCAAGTAAGGTTTTACAATAATGTATTGTCTAAATTTTCGTAAAATGTTCTGTATGATACAAAAATAAAATTATCTGTTGTATATATGATCTTTCTAATGACGTTGTGTGTGTTTTTTTTTTTCTAGGTTATGGCACATGCAAATTTGAATCTTGAATGTACGTGGAGCTGAGGATTATAGTATTGACTTGTAATATTTATGAATGTTTTGTTCTTTGGTTTCACATATTAATCTAATTTTATTGGTTTGGTATGTAAACGTTCCTTTATATATGTGATTTAATTTGCCTCATTTATTAATTTCTCTTCTCCATTTGTTTTCAATTTTATCAAGTCATCTTAAATATATATATACTTTTTGTTGGGCTTGTTAAGGAGTGTAGCAAACAAAAATGGCAAAGATTAAATATATAATGAGATAAAATAGTTATAATTTTCTTAATTTCGATTCGTAGCTACATATTATAAGGGAAACGGCAAGCGAGATTGGGAAATGGAGAAGAGAGGGGGGAGAGAGGAGCGATGTGAATTATATTTGTTGGATAGTTATATATATAACTAATATGTATATATATCAATGATTGTATTTGTATATTTGCTGGTTTATTGTATATGTAATAAGTATGTATATAATTGTATTTTTGAAAACAATTTGTATCAATGAATAAATTGTATCATGGAATATAATTGTATCAGTGTTGTATCAAGTTCAACAGTGTTATCATTTGTATCATGTTGTATCAATGAATACATGTGTATTTTTATATTGTATCAGTGAAGTGTATATGTATAGTTGACACTTATCATTTGTATTTGTGTAATTGATTGTTAACATTTGTATTAGTATTAAGAGAAAAGAGGCAGGGAGAGGAGAGCGCTGAGGGAGAGATGGCGGAGAGAGAGAAGCGAGGTGAGCGAGAATGCAAAGAGAGATGAGAGAGGGAGAGAGGAAACAAGAACAAAACCCTAACTGTGACACAAATTGTAATTGTTTCAAACTATAGTGTTGTATTGTAAATACATATCACATATTTGCTTGATTATGTAATTTTCACATTCTTAAACCCTTTTTACGCTAATGCTACGTTAAGGTAATGTAAAAAATAAAAAAATAAAGAGTAAAATCAATTTGGTTAAAAATAATGTAACCAATAATAAGAATTATAGTGAGTTGAATAAAATTTCTCTATCCTTAATTAGGAGCTTCGTGTTGGAATTCGACCTATGAAAAAAAACTATTTGGGAGCGCTCTCTCTTAATTGTGTTTTACATTATGATGCGTGAATTTAAATTAATTAGTCGAACCTTTAATATATGCAAATTTAAATTGATCGAAGTTTTAAAAATTGTATTTTACCACTGAACTCCAAAATCTCAGTGTATGTTATCATATGATAAATATCGCTACTCTGAACTACACATAACATGTGACACGTAACAACCTCATTTTCCATTGATTCTAATCCGTATCGAATACCAATAATTATAAATCAAATATATCATTATATTCTCAAAAATCATTTTTTTGTTACTTTACCTACCTACTAGTATTACTTTTTTCACATTTTACTAAGCTCAAAGTTTGGAAATCTTCCCTAATAGTGTCATTAGCAAAATTTGTACCCTTTTTTCTTAAGAGACCCTCAAAACCAGATTTGAAGAGTACAAATTTATACCCTTCTTAGAAGCCCTCAAAACCCTCTCTTTCTTGCGTTTCTCTCTGGAAGTACTCGCAGCTCTCTCTCTAACCGATAATGGAGAACGACGATGAATTCGGAGATCTCTACACCGATGTGCTCCGCCCCTTAACGGCGTCGTTTCAGTCTCAGCAGCCGCCGGCAGCGCAAGAAGAAGCTGCCCCCAAAGCCGCCGGGGATACGAGCCGGCCGATCGATCTGAACATCAACAGCGATGATGAGGAGATTTTATACGGAGCTCCGAATTCGAATTCGAAACCGAATTTTGCTGGGCCGAGTTCTATTACTGGTCACGAAAAAACCCTAGCTTCTCCTCTAGATGTTAAATCCGGGTCGAGGTTACCCGAATCCAATCTGAATTTAAATCTTGGAGCTGGAAGAATAGAGGGTTTGGGTGGAATTAATGAATCAGATTTGATAGCTAGGGTTTTGGTGAAGAGTGAGGATGTGAAATTACCTAAAACGGAGTTTCAAGATTTAAATTTTATGGATGAAGCTAATATTGATATTGTAGTGGAAGAGACGGATGATAAAGATGATATTTTGATGGGGAATCATCAAAATGTAGGTGAAGACCCTGAGAATCTGAAGGATGGGACTGGAAATGTAGGGAATTTCGTGATTGAAGCTTCTGATGCCGAGCAGTTGATTCCTGGGCTGGAGATTCCGGGAGTTTCAGGTGGGGCGGGGAATACTGGAGAAGGTAATGTTGAGGATGATTGGGATAGTGATAGTGAGGATGATTTGCAGATTGTGTTAAATGACAACACTCATGGACCAATGGGTATGGAGAGAATGGGTATTGGTGAAGAGGACGATGAAGATGAAGATCCTTTGGTTATTGTTGCTGATAATGATGGCCCAAGCCATCCACCAATGATGGAGGAGCAAGATTGGGGTGAAGAGGGGGGTCCTGCCGCTAATGGAGAGAGAAAGGAGATAACCGATGCACTAAAAGTGAATGGAGCACCTGGAGTAGCAGGAAAGGCTGGGTACCCCAATCATGCATACAATCATCCGTATCATTCCCAGTATAAGGTCAGTGATGTTGTACATCTGGGGGTTTGTGTTCTTCCCATATTGTTTGATCAGAACATGCAATGTAAGCTGACTTGTAATTTTCATATGGTTTTGTGGTCATTGGTGATGTTAAGGCCGATGGCTCTCTTTGTATGCACAAGCTGTATAAAGAATTGTACTGATGATAATATTATTAATAAAATTTATTTCATAATTTTGCTGGAAATAATTCCTGTTTGGTCGTCTATAGCATGGTCATGCTTTAATTTATAGGTAGAGGATGTTTGGAATGTTCCAATACCAGGCATCCGCAAAGGCTAACAGTACTCATCCACAAATTGAACTCTCTTTGGGATATCCAAACGTACAATTGAAAATCTCCTTTTATGGGAAAATGTGGGACACATGTGATGGACTCTAACTATTCAAAATCCTATGTGATTGCATGTTGGTTCACACATTTATTGCCACGTGATACATTGGATGCTGCTGTCGCAGTTAATCGTCTAACATTACTCATCTAAAAGCACTTCAAATTAACTAGCTGTTAAAAGTACTTCAAATTAACTGGCTGTTGTTAACACCTTTTTTTAAATTGATAAAAGCTATTTTTTCGAACAATTGAGTAACTGGCAGTTGTTAGCACCTTTTTAAATCGATAAAAGCTGTTTTTGAACTATTTATTACCGTCTGCAAGTTGTATCTGCTGCTATGTTAGTAGCTCTTGAGAATGTAAATGGAAAATCTCAGAAAAACTTACGGACATTAGTTTGTTGGTGGACCATTCCTGACTTTTGATCTCTTTTCAGTTTAACTATGTTTTTGTCTCTAATCAGCACCTTCATTTTCCAGACGGCCTGGACCTGTGCGAGTAGGTCATTAACGAATGAAGCCTATTCAAGTCAATCTGGTTGCTTAAACTGATAATGATATATACTGAAAGAAAGATCCGTTTTCTAATGCTGAGTGATGAAGTACAACATTCAATTAGTATTTGGTCAAATATAAAGAAAAGAAAAGATATATAAGAATTTGTAACACTGATAACTGTTTTATTTCGGTTGCATGAAATTTACACGATTAAGTAACATATGCAAGTCCTATTTTCAGACATCTTAATAAAAGTGAAGATTTTAGTCCATATTTCTCACATTGCTTGCTGAATCTGTGAAAGCAATGTCTTACGTGCTTATCTGGTGACATACTTAACACATTTGAACTGTTCTTTGGCCACATTTTTACTCTTAGCTTGCTTACTTGATGAAAATCCTTCAGAACTGCTGCCCAATTTTGTTGTCTGTTTCTTGTCAGATGATTGGAAGATTTACTATATATTTCTACTTTTACTGTTTTAAAAAAGATTTTCTATATATCTCTGTTCCGGATTCTTTTTCTTTTTGCCATTCTGTCTTGACAGTTGTCCCTGTTACATTATTTTGACAGCTGACATGAATCTCTTATCTGTTTTTCTTGTATCATGTAGTATGTGAGGCCTGGTGCAACTCCTATGCCTGGAGTTCCCCCGTCGGGTCCTGGAGGAATACCTGGTCAAGTCCGCCCCCCTGTCAATGTAGGCCCTGTAGCTGGACGTGGTAGAGGTGATTGGAGACCACCAGGAATGAAAGGTGCCTATGGTATGTCCGGCTGGGGAGGTGGTGCGTCTGGACGTGGCTTTGGGATTGGGCTGGAATTCACTCTTCCTTCACACAAGTATGTTTCCCTGATTTATAACATAATTGAATTTGCTATTCTTTCTGTTTGGTGAGGTTTGATATTTACTGTTATGAAGGAATCAAGTGTACCACCTCTTTTCTAGTTACACTACTTTGCTGGAATTTATTTTTAGTATACATCGTGTGTTGAGTCTGTAATTTAGTTTGGTTATTGTCATTATGTGCAAATCCTCTGTTCTTGTCTTAAGCATGGGCACTTTAGTTCCTATGTCCAAAATTCTTTGGAATTTTAGAGTTATATGTTCACAGAATTGAGTTTTTGGCAGTTGAGGAGTAGTCTCCGATCCCTTTTTTTTTTTTTTGTGCACCCGTGTAGTTACGGGTTCTATTGAGGATTGAGTATCTTTTATAGAGAACAATATCTTTGTGTAGGTCCTTTACTGTTTGGTATACCTCTTGTATATGAACCTTCTTTTGTCCTTGTGATTAATGAAACTATTTAACTGATAAAAAAAAAAGACACGGTCAATAATCAATAACTCTTCCTGCCTCTTATATTATGTCGCTGACTGCAGCTGCTATAAGAAGTGTTTGCTTCCCATCAAATTGCCCAAGTAACTAGTTTTTTAGCTCTCTTAAGACGTATTGAAGAACTTGTCCTCATGTTGTGAAACTCTAAGGAGGGTTGTTAACGCATAAGCTTGTGGTAGATCTATGAGGTTAAAATTCATGCTATTTATGTGGTATGTCCATATAATTTCGGCTGTATAGAAAAACTGATGGTATGAATATGTTGGAGTGTGGTGAAAGTATTACTGTGTACAATGTCAGATGACTACTTTTCATTTGTTTAGTTTTTTGGGGTAAATCATATATCTACTGGAAAGGTTAAAAAACGCTCAAAATGCTTATTTACCCATGTACACTGTCAGGACTATATTTGAAGTTGACATTGACGGTTTTGAAGAGAAACCTTGGAGACTTCCAGGCATTGATGTAACAGATTTTTTTAACTTCGGTTTGAATGAGGATGGCTGGAAAGATTATTGCAAGCAGCTGGTTGGTTAACTATATTTCATGTTCTTGTATTCAGTTTCTTTGTGAATCCATGCATCAAAAATCCTTAAAATGATTGATAGTTTTAAGCCTTGTTGGAAGTATTTTGATATTTCATGTTCTCCCTACAATTTAAATTTGTATGCTAAGCTAATTGTAAAAGATTCCCTCCGTTTCAATTCAAGTGGCTTACTTCCCTTTCTAGTTTATGTAAAAAAATGCTTCTTTCTATGTATGGGAACTCTCTAATTCCAACATTCTACATCACTTGTTTAAGACCACTAGATTTCAAAAAGCATTTTGGTACATTAGACACATCTCAAAAGTCTCTTTTATATTATTACCCTTTGCCTAATCAATGGAGGGATTATGATTGTGTTGGGATGCTTCACATAAAAATTGTACAACTGGGCTCTCTCACCCCCCCCCCCCCCCCCCTTCCCCTTCTTCTTTTAGCATGGCCCTTCTCCTTTCTTTGTTCTGGTTGTCATGGGTGCTTTCCAGCCATACCCCATAATCTGTTGGTCGCGGCCCATGGCACAGGGACTAGCCTCTCAATGCCTGTGAGACATTGTGCATGCATGAAGAGAGCTAGGAAGGAGGACTGTTTTGGAGTGCAACCACAAAATGCATGTTTAGTATGTGTGAATGCATTGGTTCTGTTGAGTGGAAATCTTGAAATATGATTATCAATCTTTGCTCCAGGAACAACTTCGACTCGAGTCAACTATGCAAGGAAGAATTCGGGTGTATGAAAGTGGGAGGACAGAGCAGGTAATATAATGCTTATGCGGATGAAGATACTATCTTCAGCAAGACGTGCATGTCTAAGATGCTTATCATACTTCAAATTATTCTTATTCTTATTTGGTATTCATTTTAGGAATATGATCCAGAAATGCCCCCAGAACTTGCAGCTGCAGCTGGTATGCAAGACATTCCATCGGAAAATTTGAATGGTAAAACTGATGGAACTGCAAATGACCTAGCAAGAGGATCAATGCGCATGAGACCACCACTAGTATGTATTTTGAACTCAAGCCTTACGTTTAGAAACTTTTCTGGTATTTTGTGGGCCTAACTTTCTAACTTGGCGATTGGGTGAAGTATGCTTACTATTTCATCTTTAACCATAATAAGTAATGATACCAAAGTTTCAAATTTTAGTTTTCGTACTATTTACTCACTGATGTGATGTTCTACTAGCCCACTGGAAGACCGATACAGGTTGAAACCGGTTCTGGTGATCGCCTACCATCAATTGATACCCGACCACCACGACAGCGTGACTCGGATGCAATTATTGAAGTGAGTGATCTGACCCTGTCTTTTTCCAAATCCGAAAGACGTGTCTATCAAAATAGAAAAAAGAAGCAGAATTTCATGCTGAGATCACTCTGCATTATTGTTTCCCTAATTTTTGCATGTTTCTAACAAGACTGTACTGCTTCTTATTTTCTACATTTTGTTTTATTTATCTCTGTTGACATTTTCTTGGGTGAACAGATTGTGTGCCAGGATGATGACCAATACACAGGGATTGACAAGAATGAAGTGCAATTGGACAATATTCCTTCGACAGAGGATTTTAGAGGTGATGCAAGAAGAGGACCCCTGCAGGAACATGTTCAAGAATCTGATGGTTTTCAGCATCCTTATAAGAGCCACAAGCGAGAGGCCAATGCTAGGAGAACACAGTTTATAAACCCTGTAGATGATCATTTAACCAAAGGAGATGGAGTGGTTCCTTTCTCCTCGGAGGCTCCTGGCCAGTTTGTTTCTGATTCTGGAGGACAGACTTCTGCATATGACAACAAGAATTGTGTTTCTCAACAAGAGGAAAGGTACTATATATGTTGCGTAAATAATGGTTTTACCTTTCAGACCATGTGAAACTTAATCCTTTTTCCTGTTAAATTGGTAACATAGATAGAAGCAGATAAGGTTTCACTTATTTTTTGGCGTTTGCAAAATTTCACGGTCTACAATGAAAAGAATGGGAGTGTCAAATAACCCTTCAAACTATCCTCATCATTTAAATGCAATTAAGCATTAGATATTCTAATGTAGTTGTGTCTATTGCCCTTCTTCCTGATTTTCGGAGAATTCTCAGCTGTTTCAAGCCATTGGTGGCTTTGGTTCAATGTAAAATTACAACATGGTTGTGGCACCAATTTTGGTGTTATAGTTGTGATTTGTGAGGGGCCGAGGGTCCAATTTGAGGCATAAGCTCTGGCAGTAAAAGTGTGTGCCTTGGGGGTAAATTTTTTTTTTGTTATTTTAAAAGTATTTTTGCTATACATCATATTTTTTACTATAGTGTAATCAGTAATTATATTTATACTTATGCTATCATGTTCTCATGTTATAGTGATTTTTTCTAATATATATAAATAAAGAAAGCAACTCTCATAAAAATGTCGCTGCCATAAATAATACTTTTAGATGATTATGCCTGAAATTGATAGGATAAAGATTCCATGATACTATGTTTGTGAGACAACTTTATCCATTTTTTTCGTTGCTCTTACACATTTTATCTTTCTCCTTATTTGAAATATATAAAGAAAAAATCAATGCAAATATTAGTTGAAGGTGGGAAAGACTAGTAGATGTAGAGATTGATGATGGAGTGGATGATGATTTCATTTTAAAGATTATCTTTAAAATAATTATAATATTTTTTTATATATTATTGGTGATTTATTTGCAAAATTATTGAAAATTGTACTTCTGATTATTTTTCTGAGTAATACAATTATAAAATTGAAAATATATGAGATTTATGCCCCGAAAATTGATGGGATATATGGAGTGGACTTGTGCCACGTGTTTCGGGGCTTATGCCTCTCGCCATGTTGCATAAAATACTTCGCCTATATCTATAGTAACTAGAATTTTTTTTTCCGGTTCCCCTACCAATGCAAACCCCTAGTTAGATTCAAGCATGCTACACTTTCTAATTGTTGGGAGAACCTAAGAACTTAGTGGTTGTGGTGCTTAAATTAGAAAGCCAATATCTTACGAGAAGAATGACATGATTTATAAAAGTTAAAACACATTTAGAGTCTGTTTTGAAATAATAGCTTATAAGCTAAAAGCCATAAGTTGGTCATACCCAACTTTTAATTTATTTTTGTGCTTTTTGATTTAAAAATAAGTGCTTAAAAACACATTTTATCTTTTCCAAACACCACAAAAAATAGAGAAAGAGCTTAAAAACCGAAAGCACTTGAAATAAGTCTATCCAATCATGTCATAAATTAGATCACTAAAATGGAAACGTGATATGAGGGTGATGCAATAGGAAGATACGTGACGAAATGAGAGAAATTTCTACAGCACTATTATGAGCGCAACAATGTGAACGAGTAATTGTTGGCCTTTAAGGCTTAGCATATCTACATGATGATTGTACTTAAAGTAGCCCTCAAGGCTTTGTTTAAGTGGTAAAGGTAGAGGAACTTGTGACTTTGGTAACTAGTTCGGGGTTTGGGCCCTGGGTCATGGGAACTAAGCATGGTATTTGAATGGGGAAGGGTGGAAGGGCATGCTCACTATTTAAAGCCTTGAATGTTGCAGTTGTTCCTAAGAGTTGTTCGTAGGCCGATTTCTCGGTCATAAAAAAGATGAATTGCAGTATAAGTGAAAATGTTAAGATGGTTGTGTCGTCCTACGAGATTAGACGCGATTAGAATGATTACTTCGGATAGTGGATGCAAGTAGTACACATAGAATGAATCAAGGAAAGGTGTCTTATATGGATTGTTTGTATCTACGACATTGCGATGATTGATGGAGATAGAGGGAGACGAGGCCAACTTAAAATTATATACAAAAATGTTGTTTCAATAGACGTACAATCCCTTAGAGGTAATATGGACTTATCTAAAAACATAACATAATGTCAACAAAGGAGATCCATGTAGGCATATACCACATAGTTGGTATTAAAGCTTAATTCCACCACTGATGCTTCTACCATGGTAGACTGCCTACATCACACCCCTTGAGTTTTGACCCTTATCTGGACCGGGTTAGGTGTTTGTGGACTCCACACCTATTATTCTATTCCGGAACTTGTATTCCATGTGTTAGAGTAAGAGTATGTTTGGCTAAAGCTCTAAGCTGGTCAGTGGTCAACCTAGCTTCATACATTTGCTTAACACTTAAAGTGCTTATAAGCCAAATCAACTAAATGCCATAAGTTGGTCACCCTAACTTATGGTTTTATTAGTTATATATGTTGGGTAGTATATATTGTTGTGTGGCTTTAATGTGCTTTGTTTAACTGTGTTCGGCAACTTTACCTTATGGCCCTGTTGTGTGATCTACTCTGTGTCATGTTGTTTGAAGATTCCTATTAAGTTAAGCCAGACAAATGCGGAGGTCCAAACATCAAAATATACTGGTGATAGCTTTGTTAGCAATGTCCATGTCCCTCCCTTTTATTTTTTCTAGTTAGAAAATTAATTATTACAAGCAAGTAAGATTCAGAGGAAGCCCATGAGACGCCCTTAAATTATAAGGGGGTATCAGAAGATATAATACAGACAAAGCTCTAAACAAGAGTGCACCCATCCTTGCTTATTAGGTTATTTTGTTGTATTTGATTGGTAGCTGCTTCTACCAATGCAATAACCCGGAGTTCAAAATTTGATGCACATTATAAATCTTGTTGCATGTGTCATGAGATATTATTTGTCTTTAATGTTTCAGATTTTTTAAACTTATTTAGCTTTTTTCTGAACCAATGATTTCCCTAGACTATGATCAATCTATTTTTGGACAAGCAACTTCAAGAATCTGGGAATCTCTGGCTCATATCACCATTCATTCTTATTAAGCTCTTTGAAAAGCTTTCTATCTTATTTGGATGTCTTAAGGGAGTAAAGTTTAGTCACACAGTATGCTATCTTCCCATTTACTCTTGCTATTGTTAAAACAGTGCTGTTGTTACCTGCTTCTTTTCTTGGAGTCTATTGTCTTGTGTTTACCTAATTTTGGCTGTCTCCCCTTTTTTTATTCCAGGGGAAAAAAGGTAAGTGCACGCGACAGATCACCTGACATTACTCCCAGCAATAGCAGAGATAGACTCCAAGTTGATAGTCAGAAGGAAGAATCATTTGAAAGTGTTGATCGTACACACACTCCTGTCCCTCCTTCTCCCACTGCTGATAGACCTGCTCAGGAGCAAGATATGGAAGATGGAGATGATATCCCTGATCAAATTGTTGGAGAAGACACAAACAGTGAAGTTGAGAGGGAGGAAATGACTTTGGATGCAAGAACTGATAGTGAAGCCATGAATGATGAATTTCTACATTCTGCAAAAAAGCAAAAGTTAAGTTCACAACGTGAACAGTCTTCTCCTCAAGAAACTGATGATGGAGAAGACTCCAAGGCTGGAAGAAGTAGCGAGAATAGCAAAGTCCAATCTGGAAGTAGTCGAGGTTATCGCAAGTTACGGGATGATATGGATGAGGAAGTTGTTCAAGGTGGACGCTCTATGCGCATAGATAATGCCAAAAAAACAGTTGCCAGAGACGAGGATAGAGTTCGAAAGAAAGCCCGCAATGAGAAAGAAGCAGAAAAGCACTCTGTTGTAGTGAAAGGGAGGGAAGATTCTTATTCTCGTAAAGGCGCCGACTCTAGTTCAGCCCATTACATTGACCGGCGAAGGGAACGCGAATATTCAGAGGGAGTATGGCAAAGAAGGGATGACGATCTACAGGGGAGGAGAGCAAAAATGGAAGAACCACGAAAGAGGGAGCTTATTGATGAAATTGGAATTAGACACCGCAGCAAGGCTCGAGAATTTGAGGGAAGTGATAGAGAAGAACGCCATTTATACAGAAAACAGCTGGAGAACGTTACTTTAAGGCCTGATTATGATAAGGATATGGGAGCAAGGCACAGAGACAGGGATGAGTTGAAGAGGTACGACACCTTGGATGATCGCCACAATAAAAGAAGGAAAGAAGAGGTAAAATTAAGTAGGGAACACATTGACAAGGAAGAAACCTTCCATTCCCATGGAGAAACTATGGTTCGCAGAAAGCGAGAGAGAGATGATGCCTCAGATCACCGAAAGAGAGATGAGCTGATGAGACTACGAGAAGATGAGCAGCTCTATATCAGGCACAAAGAAGATGGAGTGTTTCAGAGGGAGAGGAGTGATAGACAGCGAGAACGTGAGGAGTGGTATAGGCTCAAACAGTCACATGAAGAGACGCTACCAAAAAGGGAGAGAGAAGAAATAAGGGGCGGGATGCGGGCTGGACGTGTTCCGGAAGAAAAAGCTTGGGCTGGTCAATCTAGAGGGAAAGATGAGTATAGAAACTCTGATCAGCACTCAAAGGATATGAGACATGCTGACCATATTAGAAGGAGGGATCGTGTTGAAAATGAAAGTCCATCGAGGCTGAGGACACGTGAGGATGAAAGAAGAGCAAGGCATGACAGGGTGAACTCACGTGAAGATCGTGCTCCTATTGCTTCAGATAACTCCAGGGTTAATGAGAAAAGACATAAAGATTATTTAAAGAAGGGTAAAGAATTTGAAGGTGATCATAACTCCCAGATGGCTTTGAACATGAACGAAGATGAACTGAATGGACAGAAAAATGAGTTGGTAAGTACCTATTTCTATTTTATATCAATAGTCTTCAAGTTTTTGTTGTCACATTGCATTAATGATGATGACTTACGACTCTGTCTGTGAAGATGGGGATAGCAAATTTTACTCATATAGTAACAGATGCACAGTTAGTGTTGGAATTGAAAAAACTTCCAAATATTAAGACGACTTTGTTTGGTCTTTTTCTAAAGCAGACTTTCCTGAAATCAAAATAAAATGCTTTCAGAAATAAAGACAGTCAAAAGGGTAGGTTTTAACAAAAAAAAATAATGCATGATAAGTAACACCTCAATCCAAATTAGCTAGGTGGTGATATTTTACCCAAGGGGGTGCCTAGTAGTGGATGAAATAGGTTGAGAACCATGAATTTTCAGGTTTAAATACCAGCAGAGTCTGCTAAAAACACTGGGTGATTTCTTTCTATTTGTCCAAGCCTTGGTGGACAAAGTTATCTCGTAGAGGGTAAGGTGGGGGGAGGTGGCATGTATTCCGAGGAGTTAGTCGAGGTGCACGCAAGCTGGCCCAGATACCATGGTTTTTTAAAAACTGAATCCTCTTTATTCTTCTACTCTACTCAACTTTATTCATTCTAGTTCAAAAGTTCTCGAAAAGGAAATTATCTTTCAAAATTAGCCAGTTCTGTAAAAGTCGGTACCAAAATATCGGGCAGAAACCCAAAAATAGTCTTTCAAAATGTATCTAAGCACATCTTTTCCCAAAATTGTTCTCAATTTTTTTCCAAGATCTAATTTCCCCAAAAAATTTAGACCTACCCAAAATCTGATGCCACGGGATAGATATTAGGTGGAGAGAGACCAAGTAATGTTAATCGGTTTCTCCTTTTTTTTCTGAGTTTATTTTTGTGGGGTGGGGTGGGTGGGGGTATGGCAATAATGGTGGTGTCTGGACCAACTTTCACACCAACAAAGATACTTAGGCAGATAGACAGAAATCTCTGAAGCATCTGCTATGACTTGAACCTTGGTTCTCAAGGTGTTTACTTTCACTCTCGCCTGTTAGGCAACCCCTTGGAAGCTCTAACAAGTTGTTTTCTTCTAATGTTCATGAAAAGTTTTTTAAGGTAAAGACAAAAAGAGACTGCATGGTGAACTATTTAATGGAAGTTCTAGCTATTACAAGAGGTCTGGTACTCTGATTACCCATGGTGTAGGTACTCTGTAGGCTTAAATGGTACTTCACGGAGATTCTTTCAGCATTTGACGACTTAAGAAGCTTTTGATATTTCTTTCTAAGAGTACTAGTTGAGATTTTTTACTTTTAATATTATAAATATGGTCAGTGTTACCTATCGCCTATTACCTATATGGCTGTATGGATGGGAAGTAGCTAATATACACACGAATAGTTGAGGTATGAGTAAGCTGGCATGGACACCACATTATTAACAAAAGTTATATATAATGGTGGCATCTGGCTTAGCTTATGTGTTAAAAATATGAGGAGAGCGAATGGCTGAACGTAAGGGGAAAAAGTGATGAGCAGTGCTAATGGGGCTTGAAGGCAAGATTACATAGAATTTTTTGAAAATGGTAACGATGTATTATATCACAAAAGTACATGGGTTGTACTCAAACCTTATATACAAATGCACTCTAGACACTCCTACTCTATTTCTATATTGAGTCTAAAACATCAACTATAGAGGCAGTGTCATTTGAGTATAATTGATTACACCAAAAACATAACAACAAAATGCAGTTTAGTTTAACATCCTGCACACTATTTTCTATGCCTTCAAAACATCTGGAATTCCTTTCTTTCCAGATTGCCCACCATATTGAAGCAGGGATAATTCTCCATCTAGTTCTGTCTTTTGCAAGGGCACCTGCCTCCTCCTAGCTGTACAAGGCCTCAGTAACTCTCCTAGGCATAGTCCAGGATATGCCTTTAAGGCTCAAGAAAATCCTCCAAAGCTGCCGAGTGTATTTGCAGTGTAGAAATAGATGGTTTACAGTTTCTAAGGTTTCCCCACATAGGAAACACCTAGAGCATAAGGTTATCCCCCTTTTCATTACATTATCCTGAGTCAGGGCAGCTTCCTTAGCTAGCAGCCAAATAAAGCATGAGACTTTGTGTGGGATTCTACACTTCCATATTTGTTTCCAAGGCCAGATGGGACTCTGCTGGCTTGATTGATCCATCAGCCTGTAAGCTGAATGCACTTTGAACTCTCCTCTATTGTTGCCTTTCCACCTAAGCATATCCTCATATGCCTGAAGTCCAGTAAAGTGTCCAGCCATGTTGAGGAATTCTGCCAACCTCATCACTTCCCAGTCATTTGGTTCTCTTCTGAAGATGAAATTCCACCTTTGCGGTGTCCATAGTTCTGCAATAGTTCTTTGTTGGAACATTGCCAGATTGTAAATATCACGGAAAAGAGTTTCCAGGTTACCTTTTTCATGCCATTCATCCTTCCAGAACTTCCTTGTTGAGATTTTTCCAAATATCTAGACCAATTAAATAATCCTGTTGATGTGATGGGGAAGTCTTTACATACTACTTGATAGAGCATCCAATAATTTATATCAGAGCCTCAAAAGTTTTTTAAGAAAATGTTATCAATAATTTATACGAAGGAAATTGTCAATTTTTTCAGAGACACTCTTTTGTTCCTTTACTCCTTGGGTCTTTTTGGACAGGACTCAATTTCTTATGCACTCTATTATGCTATGGGTAATTTGCAGATGAGAAATAGTTATGCGGGCCATTTTGGAACTTAGTCGTAAGTTGTAACCCCTTGCAGCTTGTTGTGAGCCCAAAATGGAACTTATTTCAAATTTGGCTTGGATTCTTTGATATTTGTAAGCTTGTACTCTCTAACATTCTTGGTCATTACAGAAATGTCTGTTGACTAGATTGTAGGTGTACTTAATCATGAGCTAATGCTGTGGGACAATTAAAAACTAATTTCTATATGCAGAAGGTGCATTTGGATTCCAAACAGACAGTTAACATCATCATGATGGGTTGACTGGAAGTATTGTTCTGAAAAACTTAGTTTAGATTGTTTTGGAAAAGATTTTATGCTTTTAAAACACAACTATCAAACACTAAGTTGGCAAAAGAAACTTAAGAAGCACACAAGATTTAATTTGCATAAATATCCAGGAACAGTCATATGTGATCCACATTACCCTGACTTTCTAGTTTAGATCCATGGTGCATTTAGTGAAGCAATGATGTCCAAAAAGAGGAATCTGGATCTATCAAAGTAGGGATGGTGTGGGGGTGTAGAAACCTATTCTTCCATTTTCTAATTTAACCTCCTATAAGCTACATGTTTCCTTCCTGCCTTACCTTCAGGTGAACTCAAAGGGAAAATTTGTGCAAGGAACCAATGACAACAAGATCCACAGGAATCGCCAATCCTCCAAGAAACATCAGGAAGCAGCTTCATCAGATGATGAGCAGGAGGATTCCAGGAGGGGACGTTCCAAGTTGGAACGATGGACAAGCCACAAGGAAAGAGACTTTGGTATCGATGCTAAATCATCTTCCTTGAACATGAAAGACAACAATGTACACAAGGGCACGGGTACTTCATTAGCTAACAAAAATCAAGATGAAGCTTTAAAGATGGTCGAAGACAATCAACAACCTGCAGCTAACAATAAAAATGGAGGTGCCCCTGAGATTAATAGCCTAGAAACAAAGCCCGTGGAGGATAAACACTTGGAGACAGTTGAGAAGTTGAAGAAGCGTAGTGAGCGCTTCAAGCTTCCAATGCCAAGTGAGAAAGAAGCTCCCGTAAGTAAAAAGGTGGAAGGTGATCCATTATCCTCAGTTCAAAGCGAAACCCCTCCAGATTCAGAGGTGAAGCCAGAGCGTCCAGCACGCAGGAGGAGATGGACAAGCAATTAAATGAGAATTCAAGGAACATCTTTGTTTGATGGCTTATTTCCTACTCATGGAGTATATGCCCTCCTTGGCTAATGTGTTACCAATGTGCACAACTTAAGGACGCCTGTACTGCTGTTGTCTATTCAGGATCTGAGGTTTGTGTAGACCTCCCATAGTAGATTTGGGAATCTGTAACCATGTTGAGATTATCTATTTGGTTTTCTTAATTCTGTAATACATGTATATACCAGTAAGCCTAACATCATAGTGGCCCATTGTTGGGGTGCCAGAATTACATTTTTGGGTATTAAATGACATTGAATTATAGTGTGTGAGTAGTAGTAAACACTGTATTTGAGAACCATAGTTAGCGACTATGGCTGATAACTATGCCCTCCATGGTCATTCTTCCTTGAAGGCCACTCCCTGCCAGGAGTCTTCTGTGTTTGCTGTCACTTTTTTGGACTATGAACTTCAGGAACTAAAACTCGGTGTCTACAAGATGAAGGGACCATGGCAGAGAAGCAAATTTCAGGAGAATCTGGAACTAGGAAACAGGGACCTGAAATTGCCCTTACCCGTGTAGTATGTATCGTGGTAAACTGCTTTGTCTCTTGGAAAATTTATTTGTTTCGCTGGAGCACAAAGTCAGAACGCGATTTTTGTATGTTGTGCTAGAGAAAAATATCTGAGTTACAGAAATTATTACAGAAGAGAAGAAAATCTCTTTACCACGCAGTTGTTCTCTATTCTTTTGTAGCTTTTTCGTTTTTTTTTTTTCTATAATAATTTCCTGCGGTTAACATAGTCGAAAAATCGTAACATGAGGCTCGTCGATGGATTATCAAGCATTGCATAAATGTTGTCTGGAAGGGTGGTGTCTACCTTGCTGAAAGTGAACATGAGGTTTGGAGAGGCAACTTGCAAGTGTTACCTTGCAGAAAGTTGACTTCGAAAGAAGTTTGATGAAACTGATGATTGCAGATGATAGAAATGAGCATTGAATAGAGTAGGATGCAACAATAACGACATATAGTGATTCGCATTTCGTGAAATTAGAGAGATTGTTTTCGATAAAGCATATCAACACAGATTTGAAAAGGAAGTACAATAGCGGGAAGATTGTATTCTTCCAAAAGAAACATTATAGAGTTATACACGTTTTTGATGTCTTAATTATTGATAAAATTTAATTTTCTTTTGTGATGCCGATTAAGCGTATATAACCATGAAGATTGTATTCATCCAATGTGCAATTTGATAACTCGGATACAAAAAGAAGTTATTGATTTATCAGTAATAGATTATTAGTTAGCGATTTTGGTAATGATTTTATTTTTTCAATCTTAACAGTTTGGGGTTTTTACTTGACGTGTTAGCCAATAGCCTAATAGCAAATTAATAAATTATATTTATATATTCAATATATAAAGTTTTTGACTTAGAGTTTAGTTTCACACTTTTATTTTTGACTCTCTCAAATTCTCGGTTATTCTACAATGTATCGGTGTTTTCTTTTGAACATGATGCAAAATGCCATTTTATGTGTATGATTCATTTGGTTTTATACCTCGTTTCAAGTGATTTTCAATGGGTTTTTTTGGTCAAATCTTAGCGGTTAAAGCGGTAGCCGAACTAATAATTGATAATCAATAAGTCAAAATTTTAATAGTTCAATAACGATTTAGGATATCTTCAAATCAATAACTAATAAATTAAATTGATAACCAACAAATCAAACATATAAACTTCAAAATCGAACCGATCATTAGTTAGAATTTCGAGATTGCAAATAATGAGTAAATACAAGGATAGAAACGTAAAATGAGGAGACTATAGAGTACTATAAAGTCATCTCTTTCTGCATAATTCCTTTCTATGAACTCTAGACAGGAAAAAAATGAGGCAACAGAGAGGTATTTGGGGAGTTTTAATGGTGGTTGCCCTCTCTCTGTTCGCCGGTGATTTTTCCATTTTGGCGAAGAAAACTTCAAATAAACCACCATTTATCTTTAGGGGTCGTTTGGTACTACTGTTGTATTGAAACTTCCGATGAATAATCGGAAGTTTTTTGCAGTATGTAGGTGTACACACACATACATCTATGTATATATATATATATTCACATACAGGAAGGAAGGGTTTAGGGTTTAAGATCTGACCCTTTTACTGTTTCTTCTTCTTCTTCTTCTTTTTCCTCATCATCATCATCATCTGTGAATCCTTGAAAAGGGTTTTCGCGATGTTTGGAGTTGTTGTTATTATTATTATTATTATGGTTGTTGTTGTTGTTGTTGTAATGCATGAGAGGCTATGATGATTAAGGTGTCTAGAGTTCATGGGGTTAAAGGAGCAGGGTCCGTATCTTGGCGGGGCGACCCGGAAGGTATTTTGGTAGTGCAACCGAGGTCTGCAGCCATGGCGGAGGCATTGTCTCCTTTGCTCTGATTATACAGATCTGAGCCTTAAAATCGGAAGTTACTGCAGTATGTGTACACACACATTCATTGTTCATCTCTCTCTCTATATATATACAGGAAGAAGGGTTCAGGTTTAAGATCTGACTCTTTTGGTTCGTCGTCGTTATTTTCACCTTCTCCAACCCTACCAGTTTGTTACGGATGAGAGGCTGTGATGATTAAGGTGTTTAGAGTTAATGGGGCAAGGGAGCTGGACCCGTATCTTGGCCGGGCAACTTAGGTCTGCAGCCATGGCGGGTGCATTGTCTCCTTTGCCTTGATTATACTTATCTGAGCCTTAATGAAGTCCAATACGAATAGGCTGTGTTGAGTTAATCAGGTGGAACCGAATCTTGGTAGGGAAAACTAAACTGTGTTGTAAATGGGTATTGGGATGAATAATTGAGTGGAATGGATGTTAGGGATTCATTTAGCTTATCCAACTAGATTGTTGTTGTATCCAATATGAATTAGGCAGAGCGAGCATTGTGATGGGCAGTTTCTAGCAATAATATCTGAATGCTAATAGTTGTATGCTATCACAGATTCCAGCCATGTTGGCCTTATGAATAGAACCGAGCTGTTCTTGGCGTAGTAATGTAAATATGACCTTTGGGAAGATGTAATAATCTTCTAGTTGTTACTCTCTAGCTATAACTTTTACTGATGAAGAACACAGTTTTTACAATATTCCGACTGTTTGAAGGAATGGACCTCATCTTCCCATTCCAAGAATGATTACCTTACTAGATTTTTGTTACCAAGGGATATCGATTCATTTACTTAAGTTGAAAAAATAATATAGGGAAAATAAGTTTTATAAATAATATTTCAAGTTAGATTGTCTCCTTCCAATATTTTTTATCCCAATATACTACTCTCCACCACCCTTGAACCCCTTCTTCCTATCTCATTCATTACTATTGTTAAACAATTTTGTTTACTTATCCAACATTAAAAAAGATATCTATTCAACCAAATATTTTCCTCACATCAGAATATCAAACCATGAACAAAAGAAAGACAATCAAACAGATGATTATTAACGAGCACCAAACAATTGCTATATCTTCTATGTGCTAACTTTGAATTCGAAGAGTGAAAATATGTATTATCGAACTTATTAATTATAATTTTAAAAGAAAATGTGAATAGTAAAAATGTAAAAGAAAGATACTATATGTACTATAAAATAGCAATCCAAAGGTTGTGTTCTGAAACTCTGGATGGGAAAAAATGAGGCGATGGAGAGGCATTGGGGAGTTTATAACGGTGGTTGCCCTCTCTCTGTTCTTCAGCCGATGATTTCCCTTTTCTAAGTTTCACCAAAACCACCAAACTTGAAAATGGTCTTATCATATATACTAAGAGCTTGTTTGGATTGGCTAAATGTTGAGCTCTCTAATGAAGTTTTCTAGAGTTGGGTCAGGCATATTGGAGCTAGCCCGTAGTATCTTGGTGGGGCGACGACCCGGTAAGGCATTTCCATTGTTTTGCTAACTGAGGTCTGCAGCCACGGCGGTTGCTTTGTCTCCTTTTTTGCTTGATCTTGTATTACAGATCTGAGCCTATAACACTTTTGAAAACTGCTTCTGCTTCTTCACTTGTTGATGCTGTAACGATGACAAATGGAATTGGGCCGGGTATTGGAGCTGCACGTATCTTGGCGGGGCGACCCGGTAAGGCATTTCTACTGTTTTGCAAACTGAGGTCTGCAGCCATTGCGGTTGCTTAGAACCTCAAAAGAAAAAACCATTTCAGTTTTGGCAAGTAATTATTTGTGAACCCCTTTTTGTTAGAATAGCTCAGAATGAGGCAGCAGAGAGAGTAATGGGATTTCTAATCAAGGGTGGTTGCCCTTCTCGCTGCTTTGCTTATGATTCTTCCATTTTCTGAACAAACCAACAGCCCTTAATAAAGAGAGAGAGAGAAAGATGGAGTACACACTAGTTTCTGTTTTTTTTTTCTTCCAGTCATTTAGGTTCTGGACTGTGATTTTCTTGAGCTGAGTCCTGTTGGAAACAACTTCTATAGTCCCCAAAAAGGACCGGGGTAAGGTATATAAAGTCCCCAACAAATAAAGTTGTATAGAGTTAGGTTGGGCGTTGGAGCTGCACGTATCTTGGCGGGGCAACTCAGCAAGGCATTCTGTATTGTAGCCGAGGTCTGCAGCCATGGCGGTTGCTTTGTCTCCTTTTGCCTGGTTTTATAATGAATCTGAGCCTCAGGAGAAAGAATTGGCTGAAAGACGCTTGATTCTTGTGAATTCCCTTTTGTTAGGTTAGCCTAAAAAAGGCAAGAATGAGGCAGTAAAGAGTATGGGATTTCTATCAAGGGCGGTTGCCCTTCTCTCTATGCTTTGCCTGTGATTCTCCATTTCTCAAAGCAAACCAACAGCCCTTAAAAAAGAAAGAGACAGAGAGATACACTTGAGTTTCCGGGTTTCTTTGCATTTTTGCACCCAAACGTATACTCATAAGGCAATACACATAATTATGCTACAACAACAACCGCATGACTATTGACTATGAAAACTATTAAAGAGGCAGTGATGATTTCTGGGCTAACTGAATTTCGGGCATGGAGATTACCCACCCTGTGTCTTGGTGTGGCAACCGATATGGCCTGTAATTGAGACCTCATGCAATCGTGTATTGCAGCCATGGCGTGGTTGAAATCTCTTTTGCCTTATCATAACACAAATCTGAGCCTCAATTTGCTTAAGAAAAAAGGGAAAAGGGTCAAATTTACCCCTTCACCATGACCATGCATTAGGGGGCAATATCTTTTCCATGATAAATGTGGGAGATATTGAACCCACACCCTTTTCAGGAGAAGTTAAAATACTCACTACTAAGATACTCCTATTTCAAGGGCTCCGAGAATATAAACTACAGTAAAACCTCTCTAAAAATTGATACTCGATAAATTAATATACTCTCTCAAATAATATTTTTCTCCTGCCCCGGCTTGGGCCAGTGGAAAAAATGACTGATTTCAATAAGATAATATATTTTCGGAAGTCCCCTATATAAATATATGGTCCCATTATCTGAAGTAACAATACAATACAATGGGTAGCAACCATCCAAACAAGTTGTTATTGATTCGTTCGGTTTAGATACAAGTTATGCTAGTATGATTGACGACTTTAAAGAGGCAATGATGATTTTAGCAACCTTTCATTTCTTTATGAGCTTATTAATCGGACATTTGAGATTATCTGGCTCGTATCTTGGTTGGGCATAACCCCAGATTTTCTGGTGATTTTTGCAGCCATGGCGTCGTTGGATCTCTTTTTGCCCGGAATGTAACACAGATCTGAGCCTCATTTTCTGGAAACTCTTCTTTGTATAAATCTGAGGTTGCGGTTAAAACAGAGAGCTGTGGGGAGTTTTTAGGGTGGTTTTACCCCTCTCTGTCATTATCTGCTGCCAATGATCTCTCAGATAAAAGTGTTTCCAATTGCAAAATCACCCTTAGTTGATTGATTTATTACTCCCTCCGTTCCACTTTTTAGAGGCTACGAAGATTGTTGTTTGTGAAAGTTGAATCAGACATTTTCCTCTTGAGCTAAAAGACTGTTTAGGCATTTGGATGAAATGACCTAAAGTAAGTGTGTTCTGCAACTCTAGACGGAAAAAATGAGGCGACGGAGAGGCATCAGGGAGTCTTTAATGGTGGTTGCCCTCTCTCTGTTCTTCCGCTGATGATTTCCTTTTCAAAATTTCACCAAAACCACCATAGTTGAAAAAGGTCTAATCACATACGATGAGCGTGTTTGGATAGCTGGCTTATATTATGTGCTGTTGAGCTAAAATATACTCCCTCTAGTCCATATAAAAGTGAGCTGAAGCACACTACTACTACTACTTCTCCTTCTTCCTATGAGGCTGTGATGATGACAAATGAAGGTGTCTAGAGTTGGGTCGGGCCTATTGGAGCTTGCACATATCTTGGCAGGGTGATCCGGTAAGGCATTTCCATTGTTTTGCTAACCGAGGTCTGCAGCCATGGCGGTTGCTTTGTCTCCTTTTTGCTTGATTTTATCTCACAGATCTGAGCCTCAAGAAAAAGACCCGTTTCTGTTTTTGCAAGTAATTACTTGTGAACCCCTTTTTGATAGGTTAACTCATAATGAGGCTGCAGAGACAGTAATGGGATTTCTATTCAAGGGTGGTTACCCTTCTCTCTGCTTTGCCTATGATTCTTCCATTTTTGAACAAACCAACTGCCCTTAAAAAAGAGAAAGAGAGAAAGATGAAGTACACACTAGTTTCTGTTGTTTTCTTTCTTCCAGTCATTTAGGTTCTGGACTGTGATTTTCTTGAGCTGAGGCCTGTTGGAAACAACTTCTCTAGTCCCCCACAAAGGACCGGGGTAAGGTCTATGTACCCTTGCTAGCTTTTAATTATAAGATGAGGCTGTGATGATAACAAATGAAGTTGTATAGAGTTGGGTTGGGCATTGGAGCTGCACGTATCTTGGCGGGGCAACAAAGGTATTCCATTTTGCAACTGAGGTCTGCAGCCATGGCGATTGATTTGTCTCCTTTTGCCTGGTTTTATAACAAATCTGAGCCTCAGGAGAAAGAATTAGCCGAAAGATGATTGAAGTCTTGTGAATTCCCTTTTGTTAGGTTAGCCTAAAAATGGCAAGAATGAGGCAGCAGAGAGTATGGGATTTCTATCAAGGGTGGTTGCCCTTCTCTTTATGCTTTACTTATGATTCTCCATTTCTCAAAACAAACCAACAGCCCTTTAAAAAGAAAGAGACAGAGAGAGTACAATTGAGTTTCTGGGTTTCTTTGCATTTTGCACCCTTAAACGTATGCTCATAAGGCAATACGCACAACTATACTACAACAACAACAATAAAATGACTATGAAAACTATTAAAGAGGCAGTGATGATTTCTGGGCTAACCAAATTCCGGGCATGGAGATTACCCAACCTGTATCTTGGCGTGACAACCCGGTTTGGCCTGTAATTGAGACGCATAACTCACACATGCAATCGTGTGTTGCAGCCATGGCGTGGTTGGCTTCTCTTTTGCCTTGTCATTTCACAAATCTGAGCCTCAATTTGCTAAAGAAAAAAGGGAAAAGGGTCAAATTTACCCCTTCACTATGCATAAGGGGAAATATCTTTTCCATGATTAATGTGGGATATATTGAACCCATGCCCTTCTGATTTGCAGTTTTAATGCTTTTCATTCATAATGTATCTCCATCTTTTGATAAGTAACTGCTCAAGAATGAGGCATTTGAATGAAATGTTGGATTTTTAAGGGGTGGTTGCCTCCCTTCTCTGGTAAGTCCCGGATTTTGTTTTGAAGTCTTGCATTTATGCTAGTTAACCATGTTCATATTTTTCTGGTGGTTGTTGCAGCCATGTTGTCATTGGATCTCTGTTTGCTTGAGCTTAATTTCTGGGAAATTAGAAAAAATTGCATAAATGGGATACTTTGAAGCTGATGTTTAAATTGTCAGTGGTGATAGAAGATGATTTTATCAATCTTTCATTCCCTTCTGAGCTTATTAATTGGGCATTTGAGATTATCTGACCCGTATCTTGGCAGGGCATGCCGCTAAATTTTCTGGTGGTTTTTGCAGCCATGGCGATGTCGAATCTCTTTTTGCATCTGTCAAGTTGAAGTGTCCAAGTGATCACTGTCCAACTGACAATTCATGGCAAGTTTGAGGGGCTATCTAAAGTAACAATACAATACAATACAATGATTAACAACCATCCAAACAAGCTCTTATTTATTCGTTCGGTTTAGACACAAGTTATGCCAATATGATTGACGGCTTTAAAGAGGCAATGATGATTTTAGCAACTTATCATTCCCTTATGAGCTTAATAATCGAACGCTTGAGATTATCCAGCTTATATCTTGGCAGGGAATAACCCCAGATTTTCTGGTGGTTTTTGCAGCCATGGCGTCATTGGATGTCTTTTTGCCCGGGATATACCACAGATCTGAGCCTTATTTTCTAGGAACTCTTCTTAGTATAAGTTTGAGGTTGTGGTGAAAACAGAGAGCTGTGGAGAGTTCCTATGGGTTGTTTTGCCCCTCTCTGTCATTCTCAGCTGCCAATGATCTCTCAAATGGAAGTTTTTTAATTGCAAATTCATCCTTAGTTGATTGATTTATTTATTACTCCCTCCGTTCCACTTTTTAGATTGTTGTTTGTGAAAGATCATCATACATTTTCCTCTTGAGCTGAAAAGACTGTTGGAAGCTGAGAAATTCTCTTTTAAATGCAGAATTTTGAAGTTTTTTTTGTTTTAAGCTCTCTTATAAGCGAATTCCATTTATTAGGTTAGCCCAGAAATAATGAGGATGCAGAGAGTATGGAATTTTTTTCAAGGGCGGTTGCCCCTGTTTGCTTTGCCTATGATTCTCCCCTTCTCAACCCAACAGCCTTTAAGAGAAAGAAAGAGCAACATAGTACTTCAGTTTCTGGTTTTCTGGATGATCATTCATGAAATTTCCCCAATTTTCAAGTATACCACAACAATTACGCCACCTTCAGATCTTCAGTCTGTCTTCTCTTGGCTCTTTGCATATTTCTTCCCGTTTTCTCTTATTGTTAGTGGAAACTGGAAAGTGTTCCCTTATGATGCATTCTGCTACAGAAAGGGGCTATGATGATGCTTATATATCTTCTAGTTCTGTGCTGATCATGGAACATTGAGATGAACCGACCCGTATCTTGGTGTGGCAACCCGGTGTGGCCTGTTGAGAACTTCTGTCCCTCTCATGCAATCGGTGTTTTGCAGCCATGGCGAGACTGGCTTCTCTTTTACCATATCATTACATGCATCTGAGCCTCAATGTGTTGAAGAACATAAGTAGGCGTTTGGATACTGTTGCAGTTGAAGTTCTGAAATTCTCTTAAATGCAGACTTGTGAGGTCTCTTCAGTTAAAAGCTCTCATCTAAACGAACTCTCTTATTTTAGCAGAAATGACGAGTATGAGGCAGCAGAGAGTATGGGATTTCTTTCAAGGGTGGTTGCCCCTCTCTGCTTTGCCCATGATCCTCCCCTTCTCAACAAACCAACAGCCCTTAAAAAAAAGAAAAAAGAGAAAATATATCAACTTCAGTTTCTTGGTTTCATTGGGTCCTGTTGTTGTGATACATACTCAAAATCCAAACACTTCAGTTTCCTTGTTTCTTCAGTCTGTCTCCTTTATGGCTTTGGAAACTCTTAAAAAGGCAGTGATGATAACTTTTTCTAAATCTGGGCTAACCAGTTCAGGCATGGAGACGATCTGATCCGTATCTTGGCGTGGCAACCCAGTATGGCTGTGATTGCTAAAAGTGTCTACCTGGCATTATGCTACCTGTGATAGAGTTTCTTCTCTCACACACACAACCAATGTTTTGCAGCCATGGCATGGTTGACTTCTCTTTTGCCTTATATCTGAGCCTCAATTTGCTAAGGAAAGTATAAAAAGCAGGTAGGTTCTAGAGCAAGTGAGCAGTCTCTTTTGCACACATATTGCATCAATATTTTTGTTTTATCTTCAGTATTCAAATAAAATGATGAGGATTTTCCTTTAGATATGTTTTCTAGTTTTCCTCATTCATTGCAGTACTTAGCTTGAAGTTGGAAGAATCATGGCTGAATGGTAGTAGTCTATAACTTTGTATTTTTTTGTCTTATTGCTTTGATGGCATGCATCTTCTACTAATTTTTTTGCTGCCTTGGCTGGGAGATTGTTCCTTGGAAGCAGTTGTCTCTCCCACCAAAATATCGTGAAGGATTCAATGTCTTGAAACTTAGTAAACACAAGACAATCACTGATTTGTTGTTAGCTCTACCGGAGGAGTCTGAAATCAACACCTAACATTTTTTTAAATTGTAAGGTGCATGTCTGCTTGCTCCTCGTAAGGCAGGTTACGCCTTCCTATATACGATTTCACAGGCATCCACCTTCCATTCAAATGTTGCCCTTTTCATTTGATTATTTTTTTGTTGTTCATTTAAAAATTTTGCTCAATTTTTTTTTACCCTTGCAAATTAATAAAATTATTATTTTTATTTATGACTTTTAAGGGGCTATAGAGGGAGTACCATTTACCTCAAAAGAATCACAAGAATATTAATGATGGACAAGTTCCCATGTCCCACATGGGTGTCAGTCATTTTACTTGAAATTTGATCCAAATGCAGATACTTTATCTCAAAAATTGCCACTTAACCCCCTCTAGATTCTTCCATGGAACAGTTTTTGGGTATATATACCACAAAAACTCACAAGTGAAAAAGTAGCAAAGAAGAGGGTTAGCCCAGAAAAAAATGAGGCTAAACAGAGAGATTTGGTAATTTCTTTACAAGGGTGGTTGCCCCTCTCTTGTTTAGCCAATGATTTTTCCACACAAAAAAAGCAACAACCCTTGGATTCATGTTAATTTCCTGGAAATTATTGAATCATTTGTACCAGGAAAACATACATACATACGTACGTACGTAACGTACTACTATATTCCAACATATATATATATATATATATAGCAATTATTCTGGCTGGCTTTCTGTTTCTGTACTCTCTCAATGTTGGTTTATTTTCTCAGTTTTGAGGCAGTGATGATGAATCTGGGCTAAACCGGATCGGGCATAGAGATTATATGATCCGTATCTTGGCTTGGCAAGTCACGGTGATTTTGCAGCCATGGCGCGGTCGCCTCTCTCTTTGCCTCGATCTCTTTGCAGATCTGAGCCTCTAAAAACTAAAATTTCCTGGAAATGAATGAATCGTTGAAATTGGAAAAACATACATGATACCCCATGACCAATTAAAGCCAATATAGCTCTGTGTTTTTGGTTGATTTTATCCATAACAATAGAGGCAGTGATGATGATTTGTTTGAGTTCTGGGCTAACCGGGTCGGGCATGAAGATTATTCGACCCGTATCTTGGCTTGGCAAATTACAGTGATTTTGCAGCCATGGCGTGGTCGTCTCTCTTGTGCACCCATCTCTTTGTAGATCTGAGCCTCTAAATCATAATCTAACATCATAAATAATCAAAAGTTTAATTACTAAATGATTGATGCATTGTAAAATAATCAAAAGTTTAAGATAGTCATAAATACAAGTATGAAATTAACTTCTAAGATGGTTTATAAATTTACCATCATTAACTAAATTGTTAAACTAGTAACTTATGATTGATAAATCAATAATTTTTATTTATTTAACTTGTTGATTTTGAATGATCTTACAATGTTCTCTTAACTTCAAAATTATTGAAGCTCAATTTTTTACTACTGATCACGTATGTCCTTTCACTTTGATTCAGAGATAGCTATGCAAATCTCTTCTTGAGCCATTGAACATACTATTTGGACATTTTACTTTCTACTTGTTGAACCTTGTAAATATTGAATCAAAGGTCCACTTCCTAATGAATTGTTTATCAAATATGAGTAATATTGAGTAATATTAATGAGTGATAATGACTTGATTGACCTATGTAAGAGTACTCACCTATCTTATTAAAAAAAAAATTGGCCAGAATTTGATCGGGTAAAAATAACATATTTTGTATTATGTTATTTTACCTTTCTGAACAATTTTATTTTTTTAATTTTAATATTTTTTAATTAAAAAAAATTAATTTATTTTAAAATAAAAAAAATATTATGGACTTTTAAAAATTTTAATTAAATTTTTTGACCATTTAATGTTAGACTCAAATTATAGTGAAAAGCTACCTCGAAATATAAAAGGGGAAAAAAGAATTTATCCCCTATTTAACTACTTCTTTTTCCTTTTCTATGGACTGCATAAATCTTATCGAGTTCCAGTGTTGCTATTTACCTAAAAAGAATCACAAGAATATTAATGGTTCCCATGTCCCACATGATGTTTCATTGAGTCAGACATTTACTTGAAATTTGATCCAAATACAGATACAATCAACTTGTAATCCTCTAAAAAATTCATTCAAGACCGCAATAAACTATTAGAAAGAAATACTCTCTCGGTTCAATTTTTATTTATCACGTTTTGACTTAATACATTTATTAATAAAATAATTATTGATATATATTGCCAAGCTATTTTTATTAAATGATAATTTGTAAAATAAGTATTTAATGTTGAAGGTAAAATATGAAAAAAATTATTATCTTCTTTTGATATGTTAAAAGTGATAAGTAAAAATGAAAATTTATTTTATGAATAAAATGACAAGTAAAATGAATGGAAGGAACATATTGTAATGAATACAATAATTAGATAGATTGTATCATTTTTTATCGTTATATAATTTCACATATCAATATTTTGAATAATAAACATATAAAAAAAGTAGGTAACAACATAGAGCTTCTATGAAAAGGATAAAAAATGATTATTAAATAATAAGTAAGATAAAATGAGAAGAAATTTAATTAATTAAGATAATAAAATGATCACACCAAATTGGTTGTTATACAAAAAGTAAGATTTTTTATTATTACTTTAAACGATACGTTAAAACTAATCATACAATACAATACAACCGATTTTTGATGATTTAAAGTGCCTTTTACATTTTTAATTAAGTATCCATTAGACATAAGAAAAATGATACTTAATAACATCTTTATTTTATATAAATAAATATAAATTGAGCTTTTTTAAATAACAAAACATATCTATATTTAAATATATAAATATATTGGCTAAACCCATATCCTCTAAAATTGACACTAAATTTTACATAGACATTATAACTAGGCGATATTCATTTTAGACATCATATCATGTGTAGGTTTTTGCTATGTCATTTTGACACTCAAGTTTCATTTATAATAATTCACCCACTTCAAGAGCTAGTTTTTTTTTTTGTATAATATAAAACAAGAAAAGAAGGCAAAAGTTAAAGGTGGAAGATCATTTTCCCAAGCAAAGAAAAGGTTAGCCCAGGAAAAAAAAAAAAGAGGCTAAACAGAGAGTTTTGGATTTTCTTGACAAGGGTGGTTGCCCCTCTCTTGTTTAGCCAATGATTTTTCCAGAAGCAACAACCCTTGAATTCATGTTAATTTCCTGGGAATTATTGGAACATGCATGCCATACAAACATACATATATTCCTCAACTTTCCAATTCTACATCTATGCCATTCTGTTTTTGTTAATTAATTACTCTCTCTGTCTATCTTGGTTGGTTTTGATCCATTGAGGCAATGATGATGATGATGATTCTGGGCTAACCGGATCGGGCATGGAGAATATACGACTCGTATCTTGGCTTGGCAAATCTGATGGTGATTTTGCAGCCATGGCGTGGTTGTCTCTCTCTTTTCTCTGATCTCTTTGCAGATCTGAGCCTCTAATATCATAATCAAACAACTTTTGGATTATTCATGCATGTTTACCTGGAAATGAATGAATTATTGAACATGGAAAATTGTGCTTTTTCTTCAACTTCAACAACTATGGTTACAACTACTCTGTTTCTCTGTGTTTGTTGAATAATTTTGATCCAAATAATTAGAGGCGATGATGAAGATAATGATTTCTTCGTATTCTGGGCTAATCGGGTCGGGCATGAAGACTATACGACCCGTATCTTGGCTTGGCAAATCACGGTGATTTTGCAGCCATGGCGTGGTCGGCTCTCTTGTGCCTCGATTTATTTTGCAGATCTGAGCCTCTAAATTCATAATCAATAACTTTTGGATTCATGCAAATGGAAAATGTTTTTTTTTCTTCATACAAAACTCTGTTTTTCGTCTTTGTTTGTTTGTATTCTGTATTTTCTCATTTTTTATCCATAAAATTTGAGGCCGTGATGATGACGATCTCATCGGATTCCCAGATAACTGATGGAGATTATCCGACCCGCATCTTGGCTTAGCAAATCACCGGTCAGCCAGCTAGACTCGAACCCACAATCTCTGATTCAATTTTTATTTTTTTTCATATACTGTCTCGAATCTATAATCTTAAGATTGAACGCAAAAATGCTTAAATCTGAAGCTTGATCTGAACCTCTAGATACTTGAGACAGAACTAAACTTGTGCTCATGTCTTACGGAGTAGTGATGAAAACATAAGAATAAATAAGAAAAGTAATGCAAAAGTCTATAAAAAAAAATTATGAACAACAAAATAATGTGTGTATAAACATCAACAAGTCTGAACCCTTGAAAATAAAAGCTACTAATCTACTAATTCTCAATCAAATAAGTTTATTTCATGTTTGATTAAAATAAAATTATAAATAAATTGTTTCGAAATTATAATATTTATTTTATTCATATTAAAAGTAGGATAACAATTTCAAAATAACTAATTTCGAAACAATTATTTACGAGTCATTGACCAATTTGTTTAAATGATTATTATTTATTATTTTATAATGTATCATATTGGATTATAGTGTGTTGTTTGTATTGTATTGTATTGTTTAGTAAATACAATGTTTGAATAAATTATATTATTTTTCATTGTTATATAATGTCATGTATTAATAATTTAATTGATAAAACCTATCAGAAATTGTAGTGTATAAAGTAGAGTTATTATGAAAAAATAAATGATAGACCAGAATTATTAAATAGTAAATAAAAATAAAGTAAGAAGAAAATATTAAGGTAATAGTGCGATCACACCAAATCAATCGTTACACAACATGTTTTTTTTTGTTATCAAAATTTAAGTAGCAATCAAAACAAATATTGTATTTAGACTAATAATATAATACAAGGCAACAATCACCCAAACAAGGTGTAAAATTGCTTATCTTCCGATTCTCTTCATTAAATTTTACACTAAAAAGTAATATTGTCTTTATATTCTTCTCTTTTTAATATTATACTATTATTTTTATTTTCAAAAATATTATATAATACAAATAATACTCCAATAAAATAATAAAAAATGGTTTAGTGTAGATGAACGGTACTTTTTTTTTTTTACCTCATGATAACTCGCAATTTCTATAATCTCTGCCACAACCTTTGTCCTTTGGGTGAACACTTTGTGCACACTAGGTAAACCCCCTGTGTAATAGCTTGCAAACCACACAGAGAATGTAAATCGCACTAGGCAAGCCGTATGTGACAGACTCGACTCAGAAGACATTGAGGGGGATCGATCCCAGGTCATCCGTGTGGATAACCATCCTCCAAACCAACTAAGTCATCTCAAAGGACACGAACGTAGTGTTGATGACACTATTTACACGCTATTTTGTTTGGATGGTTGTTATATATTGCTTCATAATATATCACATTGTATTGTATTGTGTTGTATAAGTATCGTAATATATTATTTTACTGATTATAATGTTTGGATAAATTGTATCATTTTTCGTCATTACTTAATAATTTAAATGATAAATCTACAAGACATTGTAGGGTACACGATAGATTTACTATAAAAAGATATGATAAAATAGAATTATTAAATAACAAGTAAAGACAAAACGAAAAGAAAATATTAAGATAAAGACACGATCACACCATATTGATAGTTACACAAAATAAATCTTTTTATTGTTACATTACGATGAATTTAAACAATACAATATAACATAATTTAAGTAACAATAAAAAAAATTCTATTATATATAGATTGATAATACAATACAATAGTTAACAACTAACGACCATCGAAACAATGTCTAAAATAGTGTAAATATGAAAATAGTGGTTTTGGAAGTCCACAACACTATATTTTACACTAAAATAGGATTTGGCATAAAAAGTAGTGTTGGTTGGAGATGGTCTCACAGTAGAAATCCAAAAAGTTCAGAGAGACGAAAAGAATGAGGATTTGCAGAGAGTTGAAGAGAAAAGTTCAAAGGGCTGTTGCTTAATTTCAATTTTAGCTGAAAAAAAATGATAATTTTTGCAGTTAAACACCTACCAAACGACGCCTTTGCTCGAATCATATAGTAATAATAATAATAATAATAATTGTTGCGAAAATACTGAGGCTGTGATGATGATTTTCTTCGTTTTTTTTTCTCTGAGCAAATTGATAGTGCAGGAGGGCATTTGGACCCGTATCTTGGCGGGGCAACCCGGATGGAAGGTGACCTAGAAACCGGTGCTTGCAGCCATGGCGGTGATTTGAGTCTCTCTTTGCTGTATTGTAAGTATTACATATCTGAGCCTCATTGATTTTTATGAACTGCAGCTGTGAAATTTCCCATAAAAGGAAAAAACGCTTAGTCCAGAAAAGTGAAAGGTCATAGACGAAGAATGAGGGTTGCGGAGAGTAGAGGGGAAGTTCAAAGGGCTGTTGCTCCTCTCTGCAATACCTGTGATTTCATTTTTGCTGTGAAAAAAAGAATCTTTAATAGCCCTTTTGCGGTTAAACAGCTATATGCTTGTTCTCTCCAATTTCTCAAATCCAAAGGGATAATCAATAGTAGTAGTAGTACTAGTTGATGTGAAAATTATGAGGCTGTGATGATGATTTTCTTCTTTCTCTGAGCAAATGGACAATGCGGGAGAGCAATTGGACCCGTATCTTGGCGAGGCAACCCGGATGGAAGTATATCAGAACCGGTGGTTGCAGCCAAGGTGGTCATTCCAGTCTCTCTTGCCGTGTTGTAAGTATTACAGATCTGAGCCTCATTGTATTTTTTGCTGAAAGTGTGTCTGAAACAATCTTGGGAGTGAGATTGCACTGGGTTTTTGTTGTTGTTGTTATTGTTATTGCAGCTGTGAGTTTGTCCGTTAAAGGAAAAAAGCTTAGCTCAGAGACGAAGAATGAGGATGGCAGAGAGTAGAGGGGCACACTTCAAAGGGCTGTTGCTCCTCTTTGCAATACCTGTGATTTCAATTTTTGCTGTGAAAAAATATAAATTCAACAGCCCTTTTCAGTTGAACAACTACCAAATGACCCCTAAATCTTTGCTTGTTCTCTCGAAATTCTCCACTCCAAAGTGAGAATCAATAGTAGTAGTAATGATAATAATAATAATAATTGTTGCAAAAATTCTGAGGCTATGATGATGATTTTCTTCTTTCTCTGAGCAAATCGATGGTGCAGGACCCATATCTTGGCGGGGCTACCCGGATGGCAGGTTACCTTGCAACCGGTGCTTGCAGCCCTGGCGGTGATTCCAGTCTCTCTTGCCATGTTGTAAGTATTACAAATCTGAGCCTCAATGTTTCATTTGCTGATAGAGTATCGGAAACAATCTTGTTACCTCCACAAGGTAGGAGTTAGATTATGCTGGGTTGTTGTTGTTGTTGCAGCTGCGAAATTCACAGGTCGAAAAACACATGAGAATTTCTCCGTTAAAGGAAAAAAGCATAGCTCAGAGACGAAGAATGAGGGTTGCAGAGAGTAGAGGGGAACACTTCAAAGGGCTGTTGCTCCTCTCTGCAATACCTGTGATTACAATTTTTGCTATGAAAAAATATGAATTCAACAGCCCTTTTCAGTTAAACAACTACCAAATGACCCCTTAATCTTTGCTTGTTCTCTCGAAATTCTCAACCCCAAAGTGAGACTCAATAGTAGTAGTAATAATAATAATAATTGTTGCGAAAATTCCGAGGCTATGATGATGATTTTCTTCTTCCTCTGGGCAAATCGATAGTGCAGGAAAGAGATTGTACTTGTATCTTGGCATGGCAACCTGGATGACAGGTTACCCTGCAACCGGTGCTTGCAGCCCTGGTGATGATTCCAGTGTATCTTGCCGTAACGTCAGTATTACGAATCTGAGCCTCAATGTTTGATTTGCTTAGGGTCTATTGAAAATCGCCTCTTGACCTCCACAAGGTAGAGGTCAAATTATACTGGGTTGTTGTTGTTGCAGTTGGGAAATTCGCAGGTCGAAACACATATGAGAATTTCCCATAAAAGGTAAAAAGCTTAGCCTAGAAAAGTAAAAGTTCAGAGACGAAGAATGAGGGTTGCGGAGAGCAGAGGGGAAGTTCAAAGGGCTGTCACTCCTCTCTGCAATACCTGTGATTTCAGTGTTGCTGTGAAAAAAGAAAGATTCAACAGCTCTTGTTGCAGCTAAACAGCGACCAAATGACCCTTAAGTCTTTGCTTGTTCTCTCCAAATTCTCACACCCAGTTATAATAATAATTGTTGCGAAAATTCTGAGTCTGTGATGATGATTTTCTTCTATCTTTGAGCAAATCAATAGTGCGGGAGAGTAATTGGATCCGTATCTTAGCAGGGTAACTCGGAGATCTTAAACTTAAGGTGCCCTTTAATATTGTGGTTTTAAAGATGTCATGCGGAAAGTTAGAATTCAAGTGTTCCAAAAAAGGAAAGAGACATTTTTTTTGGAACAAACGAAAAAGGGAAGACAAACAAGTTGAACCGGAGAGAGTATTTATTTTCTATCATTTGGATGGGGGTGGCTGGCATATGCTTTCCACCTTTCTAGGCTATGTTCAATCATGGCAATTGAGAAAATCTCCGACCCGTATCTTGGCAGACCGACCATGTTACGGCTTTGAATAGCAAACTGGTGTCTGCAGCCATGGCAGTGTCGATCTTCTCTTTTACTTTATTCAAATACAACAAATCTAAGCCTTCAATAACCCATTCGGGACGAAAAACCTATTATGGGTTTGCTTTGAAATTTCAGCTCTGAAGAATGAGGCATCAGAGAAATTGGGATTTTGTGCAAGGGTGGTTGCCCATCTCTGCTTTGCCAGTGATTTCGTCATTGATAACCAAAAAAAACAACAGCCCTTTGATATAAACAAAAAGAAAAAGAAGAAGAAAACAAATTGAAAAAACCTCATTCGAACAAACCCCTATACTCTTCTTGCTCTTCCTCTGTCTCTTTGTGCTGCTGCTGCTGCTGATGTTGTAAAGGGGCTGTGATGATTGCTTCCTTCCTTTCTGGGCTATGTTCAATCATGGCATCTAGAGAATATCTGACCCGTATCTTGGTAGGGCAACCCAGTACAGCTTTGAATAGCAAACCGGTGTCTGCAGCCATGACGTCGTCGCTGTTCTCTTTTGCTTTGTTCAAATACAGCAAATCTGAGCCCTCAATAACCCATTTCAGGGTAGAGGGGCGGGCCCATTATCCACCGAGTTTGGAAGGTTGTGATTGGTCCAAAGGGCGGGTTACAGACGGATTTCTCAGTTATCAAAAATAAAATAAAAATAACCCATTTCAGGGTTTTCGGTGTTGAGTCTTCTCAGGTGGAAAAACCCATTACGGGTTTCTCTCTGAAAAGTGAGGCATTGGAGAGATGGGAAACTCGAAGGTGAAAAAACAAAAATGAAGCAAAACAGAGAGTATTTGGATTTTTCTTTGAAGGGTGGTTGCCCCTCTCTGTTGTGCCATTGATTGTCCTCCATTTTCAAACAACCAACAGCTCTCAAAAAAAGAAGCAGCAGAGAGGATTTAGGTCATATATACGGTCGTTCACGTATGTTTGTGTGTATTGTTTTTTCGGGCGTGATGGCCCTGTTTTATCAATTTCAAACGGAGGGAGTATTTAATTAAATGCTCGTTAGGATTGTTGTTACATATAGTTTCAAAGGGTTTCCATGCCCTTCAACTCTTTTTTTTTCTTCTTTTTTCAATGCTTCCGCTGGAGCATTGGATGTTGCTGGTGGAAGTGATGCTGGTGAGTATAATCGGTGGCTTTAAAGAGGCAATGATGACTTCTGTCAGATTTTTATTCCCTTTTGAGCTAATAATAGGGCATTTGAGGTTATCCTACCCGTATCTTGGCAGGCATGCTCCCAGATTTTCTGCTGGTTTTTGCAGCCATGGCGTTGTTGGACTCTCTTGTTGCCCGAGCTTAACAAAGATCTGAGCCTCACTTTCTCCATCAGTTTAGTTAAATCAACAAAGCAAAAGCTCCAAAGGGAAAGAACGAGGCTACAGAGAGTTTAGGGATTTTTCGTTGAAAGGGTGGTTGCCTCTCTCTGCATCAGGCAATGATTTCTCCATTACTGTAAGAACCCCAAGTCCCCAACAACCCTTTTATCAATTTTAATGAAGGTAGTAATAGTAACAGTTTGTTTGGATGGTTGTTTACATATCATTACAAATGGTTTCTATACCCTTTCATGCTATGCAATCTCTTTTCTCTAATGCTTCTGCCGGAGCATTGAGTGCTGGTGTTGGAAGCTGTGTGGTTGAGTATAACCGGTGGCTTGAAAGAGGCAATGATGATTTTTTCAATCTTTAATTTCCTTCTTTGCTGATTGATCAGGCATTTGAGACCATCTGTCCCGTATCTTGGTGGGCATGCTCCCAGACTTTCTGGTGGTTGTTGGAGCGATGATGTTGTTGGACTCTCTTGTTGCCCGAGCTTAACACAGATCTGAGCCTCACTTTCTCTATCAATTGGGAAACTATTATTAGGGCTTATTGGGTATTGAAGGCTATGTTGATAATTTTTTTCGTTTCTTTTTTTGAGCAACTCAATAGGGCAAAGAAAATAGAGTGATCGAATCTTGGCGAGGCAATCCGGAAAACTTGTGATTTTGTGTCATGCAACCGGTGTTTGCAGCCATGAGGTTGTCTTCATTCTCTTGTCTTATCGACAGATCCAAGGCCAAGTTTTACTCTCAAGGTGTCTTTGGTATGGTAGAAATATTTTTCATGATGAAATCAACAATTGGTTAACATTGTATTCTATGAGAAAGAAAAGTTGTGAATTTTTCAGGGGACATATATCTCAATGATGATTATAATGTCACTCTATGGGTTAACAAATTCAAGCACTGAAGATGATCCAATCCATATCCTGGCCTGGCAAATCCCAGGATGGCATGCAATTGAGGCTCTCTCTTTTGCATGCAACCGGTGATTTTGCAGCCATGGCGTGGTAACTTTCTCTTTTTTAAAAAGGGAGAAGGATCAAATATGCCATTGAACTTTGAGAAAAGGCTCATTTATGCCATCCATTAAAAGTTTGGCTCATCTATGCCATTTCCATTTGAGAAAAGGCTTATCCATGCCATTATTTGTTAATTGAAAAAAGTTTCGGTTTTGCAAAACCATTTATTACATGTGATCAATTATGATTCAGCCATGTCATTTATTAAATCATTTTTTTAATAGGAAAAGGCTCATATATGCCACCGAACTTTGAGAAAAGGCTCATTTATGCCATTTCCTGAAAGAGGCAGTGATGAAACTTGTTCATGGGGACATTTGCGACCTTTTCTAAGGCCGCTATTTAAATTTGTCCTCATTTCCATCCGGGCATTGGGGCATCCCTCCCGTATCTTGGCTTGGCAAACACCGGAATGGTCTGTGGTTTGAGGTTTCTCTTCACATGCAATTGGTTCTATTGCAGCCATGGCTTGGTTGCCCCATCAGAAACTGAGATCTGAGCCTCATTTTCTAAATTTCCTTTTGACGACCTGCTGAGCTGGGAATCGAACACGCAACCTTCTTTAATGGAAACTCATTTTGCCTTGTTTCAAAGAGAAGTTGGATTTTCCCTTCTCTTGATGTGGTAAGTCTGTGGAATTCTTTTCACAGGAGATAACAACATCCTTTTAATGCAACCATTGATTAGTCTGCAATGGAAGGTTGTTCTCTGGATTTGGGATTCTTCAGTTTTATGTGTTAGACTGACGTGATAACCAACTACCACCATGTCATTTCTGCTCAATGGATGAGGCTTTGGAGGGGGATCATATGATTCTCAGAGTGGATGACCTTCTTCGTCATGCAGGTGCTTTCTTTTCACTCTAAACCAGGCAACCTTTTTTGTAATGTTTCTGCATATAGGTATATTTAGATTTGTATGTTTCAGTTGTCGTAATATGTCTGAACTGGTTGTTCCAAAGCAATGAACTCAAAAAGGGGAAATAACAGGGCTGAGCTAATTAACAACGGGCATTAGATTTTTGTAACCGTATCTTGGCATGACAACTTGAATTTCTGTGATTTGTTTGCAGGCATGACAGGTTTCCAGAAATTTCAGTGCTCCAGATACAAATCTGAGCCTCCAGTTGAGAGCAAAGCATTAACATAGTAATAGTAGTACTTGGACCCTCAGTCTTATTTATGAGCTTAATTCTAAGTATCCTAATAGCATGAAAATTATGCAACCATTTTCTCAAAGTGGCAGTGATAATATTTGCTTATCTGGGCTTTGGGAATAAAGACAATCAGACCCGTATCTTGCCTTGGCAAACCCCAGTTGCTATGTGATTTAAGGCTTCTCTTTCACATGCAACCGGTACTTTTGCAGCTGCGGCGTGGTTTCTTTCTCTGTTCCCCATTAATAGGTCAGATCTGAGCCTCAAATTTGCAAGTAGTCCTGGACATTTGTTTGGTGGAAACCAAATCCATTTCACTTATTTTGAAAGCCAGCTCAATGAGGCATCATGAGAAACACAAACTATTTATTTATTATTCATTCATTCAGTTTTGCTAGTAAGCCCACAATTTTTAACTGTTGCATGGCTGCATGAACACCTAAACAGCGAGAATCATACTAGAAAAAGGTGAAATTGAGGCAGTGATGATATTGTTCTTGGCAAACAAAAGCTACAAGTTGAGCATAGCCTAGAAAGGAAGAAGAATGAGGCATCAGAGAAATTGGGACTTTCTGAAAGGGTGGTTGCCCCTCTCTACTATGCCAGTGATTTCTCCGTTAATGGACCATAAAAACCAACAGCCCTTCGAAATAAACAAGAAAAAACAAAAAACCTTCATACCAAACACACCCCTATACTCTTCTTGCTCTTCCTCTTTCTCCTCTCTTTGTGCTGCTAATGTTGTAAAGGGGCTATGATGATTGATTGCTTCCTTTCTGGGTTATGTTCAATCATGGCAATTGAGAAAATATCCGACCCGTATCTTGGCAGGGTGACCTGGTTATGGCTTTGAAGAGCAAACTGGTGTCTGCAGCCATGGCGTCGTCACTTTTCTCTTGTTCAAATACAGCAAATCTGAGCCCTCAATAACCCATTACTACAACAACATATCCGGAAGTGGGGTCGGGGAAGATGGTGTCTATGCAGCCTTACCCCTCAATAACCCATTCGGGTAGGAAAATCCATTACGGATTTCCAATGAAATTTCTGCTCTGAAGAATGAGGCGTCGGAGAATGGGATTTTCTGTAAAGGGTGGTTGCCCATCTCTGCGTTGCCAGTGATTTCTCCATTAATGGACCAAAAAAACCAACAGCCCTTTGAAATAAACAACAACAACAATAAAAACTTCATACCGAACACACCCCTATACTCCTTTTCCTCTTTCTCCTCTCTTTGTGCTGCTAATGTTTTGAAGGGGCTATGATGATTGATTGCTTCCTTTCTGGGCTATGTTCAATCATGGCAATTGAGAAAATATCCGACACGTATCTTGGCAGGGCAACCTGGTTAGGGCTTTGAATAGAAAACTGGTGTCTGCAGCCATGGTGGTGTCGCTCCTCTCTTTTGCTTTGTTCAAATACAGCAAATCTGAGCCCTCAATAACCCATTCGGGTAGGAAAATCCATTTTTGGTTTGCTTTGAAATTTCAGCTCTGAAGAATGAGGCATTGGAGAAATTGGGATTTTCTGTGAAGGGTGGTTGCCCATCTCTGCTGTGCCAGTGACTTCTCCATTAATGTACCAAAAAACCCAACAACCCTTTCAAATAAACAAAAAGAAAGCAAATTGTAAAAACTTCATCCAAATTCCAAACACCCTTTCTATATTCTTCTTGCTCTTCCTCTGTCTCGTGTGCTGCTGCTGTTACTATTGATGTAAATGGGCTGTGATGATTGCTTGCTTCTTTTCTGGGCTATGTTCAATCATGGCATTTAGAGAAGATCCAACCCGTATCTTGGCAGGGCGATCCAGTTCGGTTTTGAATAGCAAACTGGTGTCTGCAGCCATGGCGGTGGCGCTCTTTTCTTTTGCTTTGTTCAAATTCAGCAAATCTGAGCCTTCAATAACCCATTCGGGTCGGAGAACCCATTACGGGTTTGCATTTAAATTTGAGCTCTGAAGAATGAGCCGTCGGAGAAACTTGGATTTTCTGCAAAGGATGGTTGCCCATCTCTGCTTTGCCAGTGATTTCACCATTGATACCAGAAAAACCACTAGCCCTTTAAAATAAACAAGAAAGAAAAAAGAAAAACAAATTGCGAGCTTCATCCAAAGACACCCTATACTCTTTCATTGTCTCTTTGTGCTGCTGTTGTTGATGATGTTGTTAAAGGGCTGTGATGATTGCTTGCTTCCTTTCTGGTCTATGTTCAATCATGTCATTGCTCAAAGTTTCATTACAAATGTGTTGTCAAAATATTTAATATATCTAATAGATCTTTCGTTAAAAATATTTACAGCAGTAATTGCAGCTGTATCATATAGTTCGTGCTTAATTCTACTGTAGGTTGCCATGTGGCTATTTGGTGACCGGCAAGTGTAATTGCAGTAAATTCACTGTAAGTGAGATTTATATATACAACTTATCTTTATATATTTAAGTAAAAGATATCCGTCATATTTTATTACCTGAGAAGTATAAAAAATCATCTCAATTGTTGCATGTCACCACAAACTTATGTTGCTCGGACTCTCCAAAAATGTCGCCGTACTCATGTTGGATTCTCCAAAAATACACTATTTTTGGAGTATCCGACACGCACCCTTTGATGTTTTTGAAGAATCTGAGCGAAATAGCCACAAAAAATAGCATGGTACATTTCTGACTGACGGGCTAAAAGAGAATCTAGATATTAGTACGTTGTATAACTACAAGCTTTTTCCTCGACAAAAGTAACAATGGAGATTGAGCCCCGAAGGAAAATGAGGCCAACAGGGGTAAGAGGGACTTCTAGGAGGGCGGTGTCCCCTCAGTTTGGCCTATGATTTCTCAATTAACAAAACTAACAACTCTCTTATTCTTCCTTTGCTCGAAGAAACCCAAGAAAGCAAATATCTGGCGCCTTCGCCGTCAGGCGTTATTGGATTCTTTAGTCCAAAATTTCTACAATTTCTTGAAATCTATGGAAGAGTAAACATTTTCTGAAAGAGGCCGTTATGATAATTGTTTATCGGCATTTACAAAAATGGTCTTTTCTAGGCCACTTTAAATTCCGTCCTCATTTCCATTTGGGCATAGAGACATCCTGACCTGTATCAGGCTTGGCAAACACCAGCAAGGGCTGTGATTTGAGGCTTCTCTTTCACATGCAATTGGTTATTTTGCATCCATGGCATGGTCGCCTTCTCTTTACCCCAATAGAAAATTGAGATCTGTGCCTCATTTTCCAAATTTTCTTCCTAACAACCTGGGAATCGAACACGAGACCTTCTTTGACGGAGAAAGATCAATAACACCCTCTTTATGTGACCGTTGATAGTCTTCAATGGAAAGTTACTCTGGAATTGGTATTCTTCAGTTTTATGTGTTAGACTGACGTGATAACCAACTACACCACCACAACCGTTTCAACTCAGAATGAGGCGTTGGGGAAGTGATTCTCAATGTGAATTACCATCTTCAACATGCGAATGATTTTCTTTATGCTCTAAACCAGACAACCCTTTTTTATGTATATTTCTGTACGTGTACGTGTGGATTTGTGCTTATTAATTCAAGCATCTTAGCTTTGTCCTCACTGGCTGTGTTCCAAAGCAACGGAAAGGGAAACAATTGGGCTGTGATGATGATGTCTGCACTCTGCTGAGCTAAATATAATCGTGCATTAGATTTTTGTTGCCTGTATCTTGGCATGGCAACTTGAATATCTGTGAGTTGCTGCCATGGCAGGTGCCAGAAAACTCAATGCCCCAGATACACATCTGAGCCTCCAGTTTAAGGCAAAGCATTAACAGTGCTAGTAGTAGTAATACTTGGACCTCAATCTGGTTAATAAGGCTTAATCCAAAGTATCCTAATTTCTTGAAAATTATGCAGCCATTTTCTCAAAGTGGGAGTATGATATTTGCTTATCTGGCTTCAGGATAAAGACAATCAGACCCGTATCTTGGCTTGGTGAACCGCAATTGCTATGTGATATTTGCAGCCATGGCGTGCTCTCTTTCTCAAGCCCCATTAATAGCCCAGATCTGACCTCAAATTGCAAGTAGTTGTGGACATTGTTTGGTGAAAACCCGTTTTCACTTATTTTGAAAGCCAGCTCATAAATGAGGCATCAATGAGAAATGGGAATTGTTTATTTATTTATTTATTTGTTCATTCGGTCAGTTCTGCTACCGATAGTTCTCTTGTCTTGCTGCTGCATGGCTGTGTGAACACCAACAGCGAGAATCATACTAGAAAATTGAGGCAGTTATGATATGGTTCTTGGTAGCCCAGTTGCCAGTTTAGGGGAGCAAGAGATGGTTCTGTTAGCGAATCTAAGTCCAAATTCAACTCAAAACTCGGGGTGACATATATAGAAAACTTGCCATTTTTGGATCCCAGATTCTTGTCCCTCAATTCGTTATAATTGTTCTATAATGGCTAAATCCTTTGCTGTTTTCTTTACCCTTTTTACCATGGAAGGTATGGTGAATTGGTCAGAACTAAAATATGATCTACTTGTTACAATAGCAAAGGTTTTAACAGTTATGGAGGATTTCGTTGTATTTGGTGCTATTTGTATAAATCATGGCGAAGTGCTGCTACTAAAGAAAGTTTTGATGCCTCATCTCCCCAAGTTCCTTTGCTTATGCTGTCTGCTGATAAAGATGACGATTACTGAGAATTTTACTCTGTTTCCAAGGAGAAACCTTCAAGCAGTCTTTCTCCCAGAAGCTAAAGGGCGAGTGTCTTTTAACACAGGGATGGTATGCACTGTGCAATACACAGCTATAGGAGAGATGACACTGCTGCGTCCTTTCTCACGCACCCAAATTCAGCTTCCGCCACATACTTCCTCCAAACACACCCCTATACTCTTCTTGCTCTTCCTCTGTCTCTTTGTGTTGCTGCTACTACTGATGTTGTAAAGGGGCTGTGATGATAGCTTGCTTTCCTTTCTGGGCTATGTTCAATTATAGCATTGAGAAAAACCTGTATCTTGGCAGGGCGACCCAGTTACGGCTTTGAATAGCAAACTGGTGTCTGCATCCATGGCGGCATTGCTTTTCTCTTTTGCTTTGTTCAAATATAGCAAATCTGAGCCCTCAAATGAAATTTCAGCTTTGAAGAATGAGGCATCAGAGAAATTGGGATTTTCTGTAAAAGGTTGGTTTCCCGTCTCTGCTTTGCCAGTGATTTTTCCATTGATAACCAAAAAAATTAACAGCCCTTTTAAATAAACAGAAGGGAAAAAAATGAAGAAATGTCATCCAAACACACCTCTATACTCTTCTTGTTCTTCCTCTGTCTCTTTGTGTTGCTGTTGCTGCTGCTGATGTTGTAAAGGGGGCTATGATGATTGCTTACTTTCCTTTCTGGGCTATGTTCAATTATAGCATTGAGAAAAACCTGTATCTTAGCTGGGCGACCCGGTTACGGCTTTGAATAGCAAACTGGTGTCTGCATCCATGGCTGCGGCGTTCTTCTCTTTTCTTTGTTAAGAAATACAACAAATCTGAGCCCTCAATAACCCATTTTATGATCGTCCATGGTGAGTCTATTCCCGGGTTGGAAAACCTATTGCTGTTTTGTGTTGAAATTTCGGCTCTGAATTCAGAATGAGGGAGAAAATGACAAATCTCTTATGTTTGAGGGTATGTCCAAAATAGTCCCTTAAATATGCACTTAACAATTTTGGTCCTTGAAGTTTTTCAAAAGTTAACACTTATAGACTTCGTAAAATAATTTGATGGAAGTAGTGGAAAAAAAAAGGAAATTAGCTGGAACCCACATCAACAACATACCCAGTGTAATCCCACAATTGGGGTCTAGGGAGGGTGGTGTGTACGCAACCTTACCCCTACCTTGTGAAGGTAGAGAGGGTGGTGAGTTTCCGCTTATTTTGGGGGATTTCTGGGCTGTTTGACCTTCTCAGATATGCCGATGATTTAGCTGTCAAGCCAAAGAATTTAACCCCAAATGGGAAAAGGTTAGCCCTGAAATGCGGCAAAACAGAGAGTGGGATTTTCTGTAAAGGGTGGTTGCCCCTCTCTGTTGCGCCACTGATTTTCCTCCATTATAAAACAACCAACAGCCCTTGTTTAAGAAAAAGCAAAAACTGGAAAAACCAAAATGGATTTAACATGTATGCTCTGAGATCTCTGTCTTTCTTCTGTGTGTGTGTTTTACGGTGTTGACTGTTGATGAAATGTACATAAAGAGACAGTGATGATGATGTTTCTATTTCTGGGCTAACTAATTTGGGCATTGAGATTATCCAATCCGCATCTTGGTGTGGTGACACGGTATGGCTTGTGATTGCTGCTTCCGTCTCTTGCATGCAAGCAGTGTTTGTGGCATGATTGGCTTCTGTTTTGCCTTGTCATAACATACATCTGAGCTCCATTTGCTTGAAAAGAAAGAGAGAGAGAAATAATCTTTCCGTGGTTCAATTTTGAGATATGTTGAACCTGCAAATTTCTACTACAAGCTATAAATCATCTTGCTGTCCTAATGTATAATCTTAGTTGTTCGGTATCAGCTGAGCATAACCTAGAAAGAAAGAAGAATGAGGCATCAAAGAGATTGGGATTTTCTGTTAAGGGTGGTTGCTCCTCTCTACTCTGCCCATGATTTCTCCATTGATAACCAAAAAGACCAACAGCCCTTCGAAATATGCAAGAAAATAAAATAATAATAATAATACTGTGAGAGAATCACATGATTCTCTGTGTGGATGACCATGTCGGACGTTCTGGTGATTTCTCTTTGTGTTGAACTTCTCTGTTTGGATGACCATCTCCGACATTCTGGTGACTTCTTTTTGCTTTAAATTTAAACTAGACGGCTGTTTATGCATATGCATATTTCTTGTGTCTGTAATGCATTGTGCATATGTTTCGGTTGTCCTAGTTTGGTCCTCACTCCTCACTGGCTGTGTTTCAATGCAATGCAAACAGAGTTACACGTTCATAATGTCAGCAAGAGGAAACAATGAGGCTATGATGATAGTTTTGCTGAGCTCTTTGAGTCGGGCATTATAATTCTGTAGCTGGTGTCTTGGCGGGGCAATCTGAATTTCTGGAAATTTGCAGCTATGGCTGGGCACAAAGAACTCAAAGCCCCATGACATAATCTGAGCCTCTTGCATCATTTCTCCATTACCAAAACCAACTGCCCTCTTCTAGTCCTTTTCCGTTCTTTCACTTTAGAAAAAAAGAGAGCATTGACATCAGCAGCAGCAGTAGTAGTAGTTGGACCTCATTCTGATTGATGAGCTCAGGTCCAAAGCACCTCAAATTCCTCGAATCCTATGCTACCAGTTAATCAATGAGGCAGATAATATTTGGTTATCTTGGCTTAAAAAAAGGTTGTTCGGGTTTTTATAGACGAGTAGATCTGTATCTTGGCTTGGCAAAAACCCATGATGATATGTGATTTGAGACTCCTCTATCACATGCAACTGGCTCTTTTGCAGCCATGGCGTAGTCTGCTTCTCTCTTTGACCCATTCATTAGTAGCCAGCTGTGAGTGTCAAAATTGCAAGTAGTCCTTCTGGACATTGTTTGATGGAAAAATCGGTTCTTAGACAGCTAGCCCATTAAATGAGACATCATCAATGAGAAATGTGAATAATTTATTTTTTCATTCCGTTTTGCTGGCAAGGCCAAGATGTGAAATCTTGCTGGAAGAAAGTAACAGTGGCTAGCTCTTTCTTGTAACTCTAGCTTGAGAAGATGCACATAATTAATTATCTTGTACTGCTATTGGTTCTTACCTTGCTGCCGTGTGGCTGCATTAACACATAACCAGTGATAATCATGCTCAAAATAAAGAAAATGTGAAAAATTGAGGCAGTAATGATATGGTTTTTGACAAATAGCAATATTGGTTTGCATTGTTGATATGATACAAGACTCAGTAACTTGGCAGGGCAACCTGCTCTAGGTTGCAGCCATGGCATTTCTGAGAAATGTAAGTACCTGATTATAGAGAGATCTGAGCCTCAATACTTCTTGTTTATGATATGTAATATCTTTGGAATCTTCAGTTCTTACTGTTCTCCTTCACTTGAATTTGTTTACTATGTGTGCATGAAGGAATTCATCCTAAATGATAAGTAATTCAAGTAAGCCATGAATTAACATTCAAATGAAGCTTTTTTTCATTGTTACTCTGATAGATGAGACTTCTATTGGCTCTATGTTATCACCACTACTTGTCTGAAAAAATTGTTTTACTATGTATATTTTATGCTTTATTTAATCAGCTCCTTGCTGCTGCTATGTATTATCCTAGATGTTTTGCTAAACTTGCTTGTTGCTGATTCTTGGATTTACTGAAGCATTTTTCCTCCCAAAATTTTGCCTATAAGCATGGTTTTCTTGTTGAAAGGCCTTATAGGCATGTCCCAAAACTACTATGTGGTTCTCACCAGCTGATTCTGGCTTGGCTACATTCTCCATCTCTCCTTTGTTTGGACAATTTTAGTCCTTTTGCATATGTTTAGCTTAAACAAAGAGAAAACTCTTACCTTTTTAATGAGTATTGTCTAAAATATTTCGGTTGTCTTAGTTTTGTCCTCACTGGATGTGTTTCAATGCAATGCAAACAAAGGTTGGGCGCTCATAAAGTCGGAAAGGGTAACCAATGAGGCTATGCTGATAATGTTTGCCGAGCTCATTGTATTGGACATTGGAGTGTTTTGACTGGTGTCTTGGCGGGACAACCTGAAATTTTGCGATTTCCAGCCATGGCTGGTGCAAAGAACTCAATGCCACCATATAATCTGATCCTCCAGTTTCAGAAGTCTTTGCATCATTTTTCCATAACCAATCCTTTCTTTTCACCTCAGAAAACAAATAAAACAGAGCATTAACTACACCAGCAGTACTTGACCTCATTCTGATTTATGAGCTCAGTCCAAAGCAGCTCCCTAAATTCCTTGAAACATATGCTATCATTTTCTCAAAGAGGCAGTGATTGTATTTGCTTGTCTGGGCTAAAAAAAAAGGGTTGTTTGGGTTTTAGAGAAGAGTAGATTTGTATGTATGCTTGGTAAACCTCTGATGGTATGTGATTTGAGACTTATCTATCACAAGCAACTGGTTCTTTTAAAGTCATGGCACCATCTCCTTCTCTTTGCCCCAATAGTAACCAACTCTGAACCTCAAAATTGCAAGTAGTCCTTCTGGACATTGTTTGACGGAAAAATCTTTCTTTTGAAAGCCTTGCTCATAAATGAGACATCATCAATGAGAAATGTGAAATCTTGCTGGCAAACTAACAGTGCTAGCTCTTTTTGCAACTCTAGATTCAGAAGATGCACATTATTGTTGATTTGTTGCTGCTATTGGTTCTCACCTTGCCGCTTTGCATTAACACATAAACAGCGAGAATCACGCTCCAATAAGAAACAGTGAAAAACCGAGGCTGTGATGATATGGTTTTTGACAAATAGCAATATTTGTTTGCATTGAGATGATAAGACTCAGTAACTTGGCAGGGCAACCTGCTCTAGGTTGCAGCCATGGTACTTGTGATAAACTGATCTGAGCCTTATATTAAGTATGTATTAGTAATTCACAATTCCCTTCTTTCTTATTTTTCCCTTTTTTTCAAGATGGCTAAAGGAGTGCTATTTCTCATTTACATATTCTGTCTGGTCATAAATATTGCTCATATGTTTTTAGTTTTGTTCTGAATTACAGTGATTTTTCACATCTCTTCTGCCAATGGATGCCCCATTTTGCTGTCTGCCCTTATCTGTCTTGAGTTGGACAAGCAGTCAAGCATTGGCCTGTCTTAGCTCCCAGTGACCTGCTTGAGGAGACCTTTTCAAACCGCAGCATGGGGAATGTCTCCTCCTTTACTATGTATGGCTAATGAACTTCTCGCTTTAGTCTGTTGTTTGCCTACTTTGGGCTCGGGTCTATAGTAGTCGTGGACCTAAGAGCGGATAGTAACAGTGTATATATCACTTTTTTTTTTTTTAATGTTTTCCAAGTTCAGTTTTTGACTTGTAACAGCTACTTTGGGCTGGGGTCGATAGTAGTGGTGGACCTAAGACCGTACTTGAGCTTTAACTTGTAATATCCCATTTTACGCTTTACTTTTGTTGTAATTACTCTACCTGTTATCTTGTGTTTTATTTAGGATTATAAGTTTATTCTTTGTATTGTTGGTGCATGGCATTCTAATTTTAATATTGTATTCATCAAAATAATACAGGACAATGTAATGTTTGTCTTGTCAAAAATATATTTTCTTCCCTATATTTTGTAGTATTGATTCTCCTTTACTTGAATGGAGGGTCAATCTTTTTGAGAATTGAAGAAAGTAAAAAATGCTCAGAAGGGAGAGAATGAGGCTTACAGAGAGTTGAAGGATTTTTCATTGAAGGGTGGTTTGCTTCTCTCTGTAACAATTCCAAACAACCCTTTCTTCTGGAAATTTGGAACTGTTCTTTTTTCATACAGAAATTTGCACAAATATGATCTTTTCTTTTTATGTTTACGCCGGAAAATTCAGTGTTGCCGTTGCTGGTGAGTATAATCAACGGCTACAAGCCCTAACCTTCTTCCCCCAATTATGCGCAATTGAATTCGACCCGACGAGATGGGCTTTTCAAGTAAGGCCCAATTGATTAGGGCACAGTATAAGAAGAGCAGCATTTACGTGAAAATTGCACAAATCTCATTAGTTTAAGTATGAGGCGGCGGTGAAAGCACGGAGAGCTTTAGGGAGTTTCAGTGGGTGGTTTTGCCACTCTCTGTTATTCTCCGCCGCCGATGATCACTCAATTATTGCACAAAACCACCCTTTTGGTGAAATTTCACTAGACTTTCCTCTGTTCCTAATTGCCGTTACTCTCTCACTCCCAATTTATCAGGCTATGAAGATTTGAAAGAATTTGTCTTCTTCGGAAGATGAATCAGACGCATTTTCCATTGAGCTGGAAAAAAAACTGTATCTTGGTGTGGCAGCTCAGATGGGTCTGTGAGAAGTGGAGGAGAAAGTATTATTTTCTGTCTCATAAGGCTAGCTGATGATTGCAGCAATGACGGTTTTTTTAAAAGCTTTTTGGTTTTGTCTGAGAAAAGGCGAATCTGAGCCTAATCTTATTAGTTTAAGTCTGAGGCTGTGTGAAAGCAGAGAGCTTTAGGGAGTTCCAATGGGTGGTTTTGCCGCTCTCTGTCATTCTCCGCTGCCGATAATCACTCAAATGATTACAAAAAACACCCTTTTGTTTGTTACTCCCTCTGTTTCTTTTGTTTGCTACTTCCTACGTTTCAAATAATCTTCAATGAAGAATTGAATTTTTTGTCTTCTTTGGAAGATGAAACAGACATATATTCTCATTGAGCTAGAAAAGACCCTATCTTGGTGTCCAGATGGGTCTGTGAGAAGTGGAGGAGAAAGCTCCATTTTTGGTCTTCCTTTTCTGTCTGATAAGTTAGCTAACTGATGCTTGCAGCCATAGTGTTTTTTTTTTCTTTTAAGTTTGGTTTTTTTCTGAGCGAAGGCGAATCTGAGCCTACTCCAATAACAAAAACAACATGCCCAGTATAAACTAACCGAGTTCCTAGAGGTGCTTTTTCCATACGAGCGTGCCTAAAAATGTTTTCTTTTGACTAGAACTCTATGAATGTCAACATCTATTTTTGAGTTTCTTTGTTTTGATAAATAAGTTCCTTTTTAGGGAAGCTATAATGAATAGGGAATCTCTTTCTCTGAGATAAGTGTGCCTTAATGTCATCCCTTGTTTTCTCTGTTTTTGATCTCTGTATAGTAATTACAAAGCCTGTGCCCAGATATGTATTCTTCTGTCTAGAAATCTAGGCATTTGTGTACTAACATATTTTTGAGTTACTTTGTTGCTGATATGCTTAGTTTTCTTATAGGTGAAAGTTCATAATTTTGTCAACCTGACCTGTTGTAGTTTGAACTGTAATTTGATTGTTCATTTTTTAACATGATGTAATACAACTGCATCAATTTATGCAGGAGCCCCACAGTTTGTGTTGTTAGAATACAAGCAAATCATAAATCTTTTGTGAGCAAGACAGTGTATTTATAAATCATATTGGGAGTAAGATCATTTTATAGTTTATGCAAAGTTTGCAGTTATTGCTTGTTTTGTGGATACCACTAATTTTTGAGGTTTTTTCCGTCCTACCTAGGTTTTTTTTGGGCACACTAGTGATTGACCTCATTACCTAAACAATAAATCAGTACTTCTAGTCTTTATTCTGTGCATGAAGGAATTCAATCCTAAATGATGAGTAATTTAAGTAAGCCATGGATTAACATCCAAATGAAGCTTTTTGTCATAGTTACTCTGATAGATGACCTCTATTGTCAAGACTACTTGAGAAGAAGTTTCACTAGTTGATTTTATGCTTCATTTTGTCAGGTTCTTGTTCCTGCTATGTATTATCGGTACAAGATGTCATACTTCGTGTTTTATGTTATGTATTATCTTAGGAGTGTCTATACTTCTTACTGCTCTCCTTCTATTCAATTTGTTTACTATATGCATGAAATATTTCATCCTAAATGAAATTCAAGTAAGCCATGGATTAACATCCAAATGAAGCTTTTTTGTCATAGTTACTCTGATGGATGAGGCCTCTATTAGCACTATGTTGTCACAATTACTTATCTAAAGAAGTTTCACTAGGTGATTTTTATGCTTCATTTAGTCAGTTTCTTGTTTTTGCTATGTATTATCTTTTAGGGGTTCTCTTTCATTGATAATGATCTTTACAAGAAGCCATACTTCTTAAGAGTCTTGATAATTCATACTGATCTCCTTCAATCAATTTGTTTACTCGGTGCATGAAGCAATTCATCCTAAATGATGAGTAATTCAAGTAAGCCATGGATCAACATCCAAATGATGCTTTTTGTCATAGTTACTCTGATAGATGAGGCCTCTATTTAGCTCTATGTTATCACTACTACTTGTCTAAAAATATTGTTATACTAGGTGTATTTTATGTATTTAATCAGCTTCTTGCTGCTGCTATGTATTCTAATTGAAAGAGTCTTAACATTATTTAAGTATGAAAATAGATAATTGTTTGTTATATGCAAAAAGAATTGCAAAACAAGGCAACTTTGCCGAGGGGCTCTGTATTTGTTGTTCCCCTCTTTTTCCCTGTTGCCGATATCATACTTGGACAAGATTGGAACGATTCTAGTTGATGAGCTAATATATGGTTCTAACCAGCTGATTCTTGCTTGGCTACATTGTCCATCACTCTTGATTGGATATATTTCAAAAGTTCCTCGTTGTTTCAAATGTGTTCAATCAAAAACCTCTACTATGTTTATGAATACATCCCATGGCTTAGGGGCTTTGGTCCAGCGGTGAGAGTGCAACAATTGCTGTGTTATAGAGGTGCATGTCGCGTGTTTGAATTGTCCCTTTGGTTTAGGGATAAGAATGCAACAGTTGGTGTGGTAGATGCATGCCACAGATTTGAATTGTTAAGTTTGGTATTTAAGCAGAGAAAGACAGAGATGATTGGTGCAACATAAAGTTTCAAACCGTGATCCATTAATGGGGATTTTGTGGTTATTAAATAACAAGTGAAATTTGTCTACTGTTTTTCTGAATATTGCTGATAATGTTCACAACTTCTAGAGCCAAGTGAGACCATATGTTCAGTTGGAAAAATTGGTAGAAAAGTAATTGTGTATACAAGGGTAATACCTGGAGTTAGAGAAGTTCTTGATATAATTCGAGAAAAAGAGAATGTAAGTGAAGAAATTAAGGTAAAATGTTAAAGATAATATGACAAACTAAAAAAGGAGCAATCACTATCAAAATTATACAATGATTGATGTGCAGGAAATATTAAATAATACTAGAAGGGATGGAACAACAAGAAACTTGATGGAAAATTTTGGTAGCTCAGATTATCTTTTATCTTTTTGGTGTAATTTCGATTTCCACCTTATATGAAAGAACAAAGTGATACAGTTCTTAACTACTATATCCAAGATCATATCTTTGTGAAGTTAGTGCATCATGTCTTATCACCTATCCACAATATCCTTGTACCTTTGCATTGGACCACTTGTACATCTCATTTTCACATATTCAAACTATATTGACCAAGAAAATTTGGAAACTATATTAAAAAAAAAACTAAAAATTGTAAATGTAAATCTTTGTCCTAAAGAAATTGTTTTTTTATACTTTCAACAAGAAAAATTAATGAACTGGTAAAAAGATGGGAGTATTATAGTTCAAGTGTTGAGGGGACTATATAAGCAAAACCTAAGGGAAATGGACAAAGCAAAAAGCTCAAAAGGGAAAGAATGAGGCTTAAAGAGAGTTTAAGGATTTCTCATTGGAAGGGTGGTTGCCACTCTCTATATCAGCCGATGATTTCTCCATTAATGTAAGAATTCCAACAACTCTTTTATCAATTTTGAACAGAGGGAATATATAATTATCAGCTTTGTTTGAAATGGGTTTCTATGACCTTTCAACTCTTTTTCTCTTTATTTTTTCTTTATACTTCTGCCTGAGCATTCAGTGTTGCTCGTGGGGGTGAGTATAATTGGTGTCTTTATAGAGGCGATGATGATTTTTGTCACTTTTTATTCCCTTTTGAGCTGATTAATTGAGCATTTGAGGTTATCCGATCTGTATCTTGGCGGGGCATACTGTTTTATGCAGCCATGGCGTGGTTGGACCCTCTTTTTGCTCGAGCTTAACACAGATCTGAGCCTCAATTTACTGGTCTCTTCGTCCATTTCAATTGAGGGAGTATTATTAACAGCTTCAGGGTACTATAAGCAAAAGTTCATAAATAAAAAATGAGGCTAACAGGGCTTTTGAATTTTTTTTTGTTGAAAGGGTGGTTGACTCTCTGTGCATTCAGCCAATGCATTCTCCATACTGTAAGAAACCTAGCAATCCTTTTATCAATTTAAAATGGAGGAAGTATATTAGTTTGTGTTTGGTCATGTTTCATTCTGAAATTTGAAAATAATGTAGTGTTTGTTTTCAAAATGAAAAATTATATTTGAAAATTAGAGTTGTATTTTGCTATGAATACAAATTGGAGTCGTTTTTGACTTTTTGTGAGTAATTTGGAGTGAAAAAAGTAAACGTATCTTTTTTTGTTTTTCAAATCCTATGGTTGAATTCCAAATTTTATGGCCAAACTTGTTTCTCGGAGTTCAACTCCAGAAAAAATTGAAAAAATTTCATGGACAAACGTAACATCTCGTTTGGAATGTTGTTACATATTGTGGAGGACATGGATTAGGGAAGGAGGTTCGTAGGTCGTAGACTAGTAGTGCATTGTCTTGCGATCTTCCCATACTAGTGGTCATAATATTACTCATAGTTTCTTGTCTTTTCATTTTGTTACTATTGGAAGTTTCTTGTACTTCGACTATCATATATTTTTGTAGTTACTGTTCAATATGTTTTGTTGCTCTTTCTGGACTGCTTTGGACTGTTTTTCTTAAGCCGAGAGTCTAGTGGAAACCACCTCTTTACCTCTAAAGTAGGGATAAGATATGCATATACTCTACTCTCTCAAACCCCACCATGTGGGACTATACTGGGTATGTTGTTGGATATTTTGTAATATATAGAGGTCTTAAATTGAACACATGAAAGAACATGATTATGAAAAAACATGACTATTATGAAAAGTTGATCTCGTAAGTTTTATAAATATAAGGACTCTCTAGAAGTAACCCAAAAAGAAAAATATGCATGCATATACAAGGACTTTGTTGTATCTTGAAGCAATTTCTTGTATTTTTCCCAATATGTATACGGGCAATATCTCTTTAAGGAAAGCGATTCTTCATTCCTTAAAGCCATCTTCTTCTTCAATTATATTTCCTATGATTTTTCTAACAGTTGCTTTTATTGCTTCGGATGGCTTGGAAGAGGCGATGATGATTCTTGTAACTGTATTCCCTTCTGAGCTGATTAATTGAGCATTGGAGGTTATCCGACCCATATCTTGGCGGGGCATGCTGGTTTTTGCAGCCATGGCGTGGTTGGACTCTCTTTATACTCTAGTTTAACACAGATCTGAGCCTCAATGCACTGATCTCTTCGTCAATTTAAACTGAGGGAGTAGTGTTACCAGCTTCAGGGTACTATAAGAATGAGGCTAACAGGGAGTTTGAGGATTTTCGTTGAAAGGGTGGTTGCCTCTCTCTGCAGTCAGTCAATGATTTCTCCATTATTGTAAGAATCCCAACAACCCTCTTATCAATTTTAAACAGAGGAAGTATATGATTATCAACTTTTGTTTGAAATGGGTTTCTATATGCCCTTCCAACTCTTTTTTTCAACTCCTTTTTAATGCTTCCGCCGGATCATTGATTGTTGCCACTGGAGCTGGTGGAAGCAATGGTGCTGGGAATAATTGGACAGCTTTGTAAGAGGCAATGATGATTTTTGCCAATGTTTATTCCCTTCTGAGCTGATTAATCGGGCATTTGAGGTTATCCAACCCGTATATTGGCGGGGCATGCTCCCAGATTTTCTGGTGGCTTTTGCAGCTATGGCGTGGTTGGAATCTCTTGTTGCCTGAGCTTAACACAAATCTGAGCCTCAAATTTTTCTCTGTTCAGCTTGGCTTTTTTTGTTATATTTAGGGTATGTTTGGTATGAAGGAAAATGTTATCGAGAGTTGAGATACAAAAAACGAAAAACTCAGAAGGGAATGAATGAGGTTACAAAGAGTTGAGGATTTTCATTGAAAGGGTGGTTGCCTCTCTCAACATTCAGCCAATGATTTCTCCATTACTGTAAGGATCCCAACAACCCTTTTATCAATTTTAAACGGAGGGAGTATATAAATAACAGCTTGTTTGAATTGTTGTTACATATTGTTTCGGAGGTTTTTATGCCCTTCAGCTCTTCTTTTCAACTCCTTTTTAATGCTATTGCCGGAGCATTGAATGTTGCCGGTGGAGCTGGTGGAAGCTATGGTGGTGAGTATAATCGGACGGTTTGAAAGAGGCGATGATGATCTTTGTCAATTTTATTCCCTTGTAAGCTGATTAATTGAGCATTTAAGGTTATCCGACCCGTATCTTGGTGGGGCATGCTGGTTTATGCAGCCATGGCGTGGTTGACTCTCTTTTTGCTCGATCTTAACACAGATCTGAGCCTCAATTTAGCGGTCTCTTTGTTAATTTTAACTGAGGGAGTATTGTTAACAGCTTCAGGGTACTATAAACAAAAGCTTAGAAGGAAAAGAATGAGGCTAACAATGAGTTTGAGGATTTTTCATTGGAAGGGTGGTTGCCTCTCTCTGCTTTCAGCCAGTGATTTCCCCATTACTGTAACAATCCCAACAGCCTTTTTATCGATTTAAAACAGAGGAAGTATATAATTAACAGCTTTTGTTTGAAATGAGTTTCTATGCCTTTCAACTCTTTTTTTTTCTTTTTTCTAATGCTTCTGCCGGAGCATTGATTGTTGCCAGTGGAGCTGGTGGAAGCAATGGTGCTGAGTATAATCGGACGGCTTGAAAGAGGCCATGATGATTTTTGCCAATTTTTATTCCCTTCTGTGCTGATTAATTGGGCATTTTGATGTTATCTGACCCATATCTTGGCGGGGCATGCTCCCAGATTTTCTGGTGGTTTTTGCAGCCATGGCGTGGTTGGACTCTCTTGTTGCCCAAGCTTAACGCAGATCTGAGTCTCAATTTTTCTCTATTCTGCTTGGGCTCTTTTTTGCTTAATGTTAAGGGTGTGTTTGGTATGAAGGAAAATGTTTTCGAGAGTTGAGAAACAAAAAGCAAAAAGCTCAGAAGGGAGAGTGAGGCTACAGAGAGTTGAAGATTTTTCATTGAAAGGGTGGTTGCCTCTCTCAACATTCAGCCAATGATTTCTCCATTACTGTAAGGATCCCAACAACCCTTTTATCAGTTTTAAACGGAGGGAGTACATAAATAACAGCTTGTTTGGATTGTTGTTACATATTGTTTTAAGGGTTTCTATGCCCGTCAACTCTTTTTTCAACTCCTTTTTAATGCTTCCGCCGGAGCATTGAATGTTGCCGGTGGAAGCGATGTTGGTGAGTATAATCAGACGGCTTGAAAGAGGTGATGATGATTTTTGCCAATTTTTGTTCCCTTATGAGCTGATTAATCGGGCATTTGAGATTATCAGACCCGTATCTTGGCGGGGCATGCCACCAGCTTTTCTGGTGGTTTTTGCAGCCATGGCATGGTTGGACTCTCCTTTTGCCCAAGCTGAGCTGATTAATTGGGCATTTGAGGTTATTAGACCCGTATCTTGGTGGGCCACCAGTTTTTCTTGTGGTTTTTGCAGCCATGGCTGGCTGGACTCTCCTTTTGCCCAAGCTTAACACAGATCTGAGTCTCAATTTTTCTCTATTCAGCTTTGGCTCTTTTTTTTTTTTTTGGTTTAATATCAAGGGTGTGTTTGATATGAAAGAAAATGTTTTCAAGAGTTGAGAAACAAATGTCAAAAATCTCAGTAGGGAAAGAATGAGGCTACAGAGAGTTGAGGATTTTTCATTGTAAGGGTGGTTGCCACTCTCTGCATCAGCCAATTATTTATCCCTTGATGTAAGAACCACAACAACCCTTTTATAAATTTTAGGAAAAACTACCTAATTAGACACACACACACACACACACACACACACACATATATATATTTACCATATCAATCTAACCTATACTTCCATGCTGTGACCATACAGTGCATTCTCTTTTCTCTAATGCTTCTGCCGGAGCATTGATTGTTGCTGGTGGAAGTGATGGTGCTGAGTATAATCGGATGTCTTACAAGAGGCAATGATGATTTTTGCCAATGTTTATTCCTTTCTGAGCTCTGATTAATTGGGCATTTGAGGTTATCCAAACTGTATCTTGGCGGGGCATGCTCCCAGATTTTCTGGTGGTTTTTGCAGCCATGGCGTTGTTGGACTCTCTTGTTTCCCGAGCTTAACACAAATCTGAGCCTCGATTTTACTCTATTCAGCTTGGCTTTATTTTTTGTTATATTTAGGGTGTGTTCCGTATGAAGGAAAATGTTTGAGTTGAGAAAAAAAGCAAAAAGTTCAGAAGGGAATGAATGAGGCTACAGAGACTTGAGGATTTTTCATTGATAGGTGGTTGCCTCTCTCAACATTCAGCCAATGATTTCCGTTACTGTAAGAATCCCAACAAACCCTTTTATCTGTACAATATCAAAGAGAAAAGTAAGAACACCCCTGATTGGCGCAAATTATCAATTTCGTCTCCGAACTATTGACAGCCTTAAAAGACACCCCTCTACTTGACTAACTAAACTTAGATGCATCCTCGATCTGCCATATCAATGACATAGCAAGCGGTCTCAAACTCTTGTAGGAGCATGAGACTCTTAATAAAAAATCGAAATAAGTGTTAAAAACACCCCTAAACTTGAAGAGAATTTAGGGGCGTATTTCACTCATGTTGGAAGATCGGGGTGTATTTTAGTTCAATTAGTTGTGTAAAGGGGTGTTTTTAAGGGTTTCAATTGTTTGGGATGAAACTAATATTTCGCACCAAGTTTAGGGGTGTTTTCAGTACTTCTCTCTATATTAAAAGCATGAAAACCCTTAGAACTGTTGATTGACGTATATAATTAACAGCTCATTTGGATTGTTCTTACATATTGTTTAAAAGGGATTCTATTCCCTTCAACTCTTTTTTTAATGCTTCTGCTGGAGCACAGAATGTTGCCGGTGGAGCTGGTGGAAGCTATGGTGGTGAGTATAATTGGACGGTTTGAAAGAGACAATGATGATTTTTGTCAATTTTTATTCCCTTCTGAGCTGATTAATTGAGCATTTGAGGTTATCCGACCTGTATCTTGGCGGGGCATGCTGGTTTTTGCAGCCATGGCGTGGTTGGACTCTCGTTTTGCTCGAGCTTAACACAGATCTGAGCCTCAATTTACCGGTCTCTTTGTTAAGTTTAACTTAGGGAGTATTATTAACAGCTTCAGGGTACTATAAGCAAAAGTTTAGAAGGAAAAGAATGAGGCTAACAGTGAGTTTGAGGATTTTTCATTTGAAGGGTGGTTGCCTCTCTCTGCTTTCGGCCAGTGATTTCCCCATTACTGTAAGAATCCCAACAACCTTCTTATTGATTTTAAACAGAGGAAGTGTATAATTAACAGCTTTTAGTTGAAATGGGTTTCTATGCCTTTCAACTTTTTTTTTCTTTTTTCTAATGCTTCTGCCGGAGCATTGATTTTTGTCAGTCGAGCTGGTGGAAGCAATGGTGCTGAGTATCATCGGATCGCTTGAAAGAGGCGACGATGATTTTTGCCAATTTTTATTCCCTTCTGTGCTGATTAATTGGACATTTGAGGTTATCTGACCCATATCTTGGCGGGGCATGCTCCCAGATTTTCTGGTGGTTTTTGCAGCCATGGCATGGTTGGACTCTCTTGTTGCCCAAGCTTAACACAGATCTGAGTCTCAATTTTTCTCTATTCAGCTTGGGCTCTTTTTTGTTTGATATTAAGGTGTGTTTGGTATGAAGGAAAATGTTTTCGCGAGTTGAGAAACAACAGTCAAAAAGCTCAGAAGGGAAAGAATGAAGCTGCAGAGAGTTGAGGATTTTTCATTGAAAGGGTGGTTGCCGCTCTCTGCATAAGCCAATGATTCCTCCCTTACTGTAAGATCCCCAACAACCCTTTTATAAAATTTAAAAACGACCTAATTAGACATACATACATACCATATCAATCTAACCTATAGTTCCATGCTGCGCTCATACAGTGCATTCTCTTTTCTCTAATGCTTCTGCCAGAGCATTGAGTGCTGCTGGTGGGGGTAGTGGAAGCTGTGGGGTTAAGTATAATCGGTGACTTTAAAGAGGCAATGATGATTTTTGTCAACTTTTGATTTCTTTCTGAGCTGATTAATTGGGCATTTGAGATTATCCAACCCGTATCTTGGCGGGGCACTCTCCCAGCTTTTGCGGTGGTGGTGGTTTTTGCAGCTATGGTGTTTGTTGGACTCTCTTGTTGCCCAATCTTAACCAGATCTGAGCCTCAATTTTTCTCTATTCAGTTTGGATTTTTTTGGTTGTATTTAGGGTGTGTTCGGTATGAAGGAAAATGTTTTTGAGAGTTGAGAAACAAAAAGCAAAAACTGAAGGGAAAGAATGAGGCTACAGAGAGTGGAGGACTTTTTATTAAAAGGGTGGTTGCCTCTCTTAGCATTCAGCCAATCATTTCTCTACTGTAAGAATCCTAACAACCCTTTTATCTATACTATATTAAAAGCATGAAGACCCTTAGAGCCTGTTTGGAAAGCCATCCTGGTAATTGTATTTGATGTAATTGGGTGTACATAGAGTTGAGGATTTTTCATTGAAAGGGTGGTTGCCTCTCTGCATTCATCCAATGATTTCTCTATCATTGTAAGAATCCCAACAACCCTTTTATCAATTTTAACGGAGGGAATGTATTATTAACAGCTTGCTTGGATTGTTGTTATATATCGTTTCAAAGGGCTTCTATTCCCTTCAACCCTTTTTTTTTCTTTTCTTTTTTTGAGGCTTCTGCCGTAGCATTGAATGTTGCTGGTGGAGCTGAAAGTGGCGCTGGTGAGTATAATTGGTGGCTTTATAGAGGTGATGATGATTTTTACCAATTTTATTCCCTTCTGAGCTGATTATTCGGGCATTTGAGGTTAACCGACCCGTACCTTGGCAGGGCATGCCACCAGATTTTCTGGTGGTTTTTGCAGCCATGGCGTTATTGGACCCTCTTTTTGCCTGAGCTCAACACAGATCTGAGCCTCACTTTCTCTGTCAGTTTAGGGAAACAAAAGGTTAGGAAAATGGACAAAGCAAAAGCTTTAAAGGGATAGAATGAGGCTACAGAGAGTTGAGGACTTCTCATTGAATGGGTGATTGCCTCTCTCTATATTCAGCCAATGATTTCTCCATTACGGTATGAAACCCAACTATCCTTCTATCAATTTTAATGGAGGGAGTGCAGTGTATTATTAACAGCTTGCTTGGATTGTTGTTATATTGTCAAAGGGTTTCTATGCCCTTGCAACTCTTTTTTTTTCTTTTCTTTTTTTAATGCTTCCGCCGGAGCATTGAATGTTGCTGGCGGAGCTGGTGGAAGCAATGGTGGTGAGTATAATCGGCCGGTTTGAAAGAGGTGATGATGATTTATGTCAATTTTTGTTCCCTTCTGAGCTGATTAATCGGGCATTTGAGGTTATCCAACCTGTATCTTGGCGGGGCATGCTCCCAGATTTTCTGGTGATTTTTGCAGCCATGGCGTGGTTGGACTCTCTTTGCTTGCACAGGTCTGAGCCTCAATTTACTGAACTCCATTACTGTATGAAACCCAATAACCCTTTTGTCAATTTTAAGTTTTAACAGACGGAGCATTCTAACATCTTCAGGGTACTATATAAACAAAAGTTCTGGGAAATGAATAAAGCAAAAGCTCAGAAGGGAAAGAATGAGGCTACAGGGATTTGAGGGTTTTTGTTCCAAGGGTGATTGCCTCTCACTGAAATTAGCCAATGATTTCTCCATTACTGTAGGAATCCCAACCACCCTTTTATCAATTTTAAATGGAGGGAGTATATAACTAACAGCTTGTTTGGATGGTTGTTACATAACGTTTCAAAGGGTTTCTACGCCCTTCAACTCTTTTTTTTCTTCTTTTTTTTTAGTGCTTTCACCGGAGCATTGAATGTTGCTGCTGGAAGCGATGGTGGTGAGTATAATTTGACGGCTTGAAAGAGGCGATGATGACTTTTGCCAAATTTTATTCAGTTACGAGCTGATTAATCAGGCATTTGAGGTTATCCGACCCGTATCTTGGCGCGGCATGCCACCAGCTTTTCTGGTAGTTTTTGCAGCCATGGTGTGGTTGGACTCTATTTTTACCTGAGCTTAACACAGATCTGAGCCTCACTTTCTCTATCAGTTTCGGGAAACAAAAGGTTAGGGAGATGTACAAAGCAAAAGCTCAAAAGGGAAAGAATGAGGCTACAATGTGCTTACGGGATTTTTCATTGAAAGGGTGGTTGCCGCTCTCTGCATCAGCCAATGATTTCTCCATTACTATAAGAAACCCAACAATCCTTTAATCAATTTTAACAGAGGGAGTATATTATTAACAGACCTTCGGCAGGGTAAGGCTGCATACACATTACCCTCTCAAATCCCACATGTGGGATACACTGGGAATGTTGTTATTTGTTGTTGTTGTTGTTGTTTGAGTGTATTATTAGCAGCTCGCTTGGATAGTTGTTACATATTGTTGCAGATGATTTCTGTGCCCTTCAACTTTTTTTTACTTTTTTCAACGCTTCTGCCGGATCCCAACAGCCCTTTTATCAATCTTACTGAGGGAGTATTATTAAGGGTTTCATACCCTTTCATGCTATGCATGCTAATACCATCTATTCTCTTTTTTAAATGCTTCTGCCGGACCATTGAATTTTGGCGTTGTACGTGGCGAGTATCATCAATGGTTTGATGAAGGTAATGATGATTTTGTCGAATTGTCATCCCCCTTTGAACTGATTAATCGGGCATTTGAGATTATCTGACCCGTATCTTGACAGGGCATGCTCCCATTTTCTGGTTGTTTGCTGCCATGGCGTTGCCGGACTCTCTTTTTGCCCGAGCTTAAACACAGATCTGAGCCTTTATGTCAGTTTGAAAAATATTTTGTATTTAGGGTTTGCTTGCTTGGAGACTGGTTAGAGTTATACAGGTGGTGGTGAGCATAATTGACGGCTTGAAAGAGGCGATGAGGATTTTGTCAATCTTTTATACCTTTATGAGCTTATCAATCAGACTTTGAGATTATCCAACCCGTATCTTGGCAGGGCATGCTCCCAGAGTTTCTGGTGGTTATTGCAGCCATGGCATCGCCGAACTCTCTTTTTGCTCGAGCTTAACACATATCTGAGCCTCACTTTCTCTCTGCCATGGTGTTGCCAGGCTGCTTTGAGATGCGTTACTTAGCCAAGAGTCTATTGGAAACAACCTCTCTATCTCTACAAAGTAGGGGTAAGGTCTGTGTACACTCTACCCTCCCCCAACCCACTTGTGGTATTACACTGGGTATGTTGTTGTACTTTCTCTGTCGCTTTGGAAGCTATCAATTCAGTAAAACCTAGGCCAAAACCCTGTATTTGTTTTAAGAGCTTCAGCTAATATGTGTAATAATCTATCAATAGCCCAATAAACAAAGTCCTGGATTCACCTCCGAAGAAAAGTTATTGTCTAGAATGCATTAACTTTATCCTGGATCCGCCTTTGAGACAAGTTATGCAGGTGGTGATGAGTATAATTGATGGCTTGAAAGAGGCGATGATAATTTTGTAAATCTTTCATCCCTCCTAAGCTAATACTAATCGGGCATTTGAGATTATTTGACCCATATCTTGGCGGTGCATGCACCACATTTTCTGTTGGTTTTTGCAGCCATGGCGTCGTTGAACTCTCTTTCTGCCAGAGGTAAACACAGATCTAAACCTCAATTTATTAATTTTAGAAAATTCTGTCGTAAGACTAGTTGCTTATGTTGTTTTTGATAATGGAAGTATATGACTGCACAAATTTTGGATTTTACAGGCACGTTGTAATCCATTAGCTTTTTTGTTTTCTCTCTTGTTGGAAACCAATTTTTGGAGGTCTCCAGCATATCCTTAATGCTGATGAATACAACATTATCTTTATCAAAAAAAAAAAAAAAACAAGCAAAAGTGGCAAGCTCATGCTATTGCTAGAAAAGTATATTCATGTGTTCCTTGATTAAACCTGCAACATTTATCTATATTATCTTGAAAAATAAGTCTTTGAACTCTGCAGGAATGAGTCAAAGCAGTAGAGTGTTGACTTGACTGTTGACTGGAGAAGAGGTTATCTTTGCCAATTAAGGCAAGATTTAACTCAGAAGGTTTTGTGCTCTTTGTACTATTTAATTATTTGTCAGAAAAATGGCCTTTGAGCAGCTGCTTTGGCTGTGTAAGGGTACTAACATGACAAGCTTTTATCTGTCTTTCAATTGAAGTGTCACGTGTTCATCCTCAAATTTGATGCCCTTTTCTGTATCTTGAGAATCCTAAAATACTGAGGCTATGAAGATTATCTTTATAAGACTGAAAATGTTGGAGTCAATTCCAAGGCCTGGCTTGGCAAAGACAACTTGGAAGGTCTGTGAAGAAGGATGAGAAATAGTAGGTTTCTTGTAGTCCCTTCTCACGAGGCAACCAATATTTGCAGCCATGGCTGGTTTAGCTCTGCTCTTTGATTAAATAGGCGAAAGTCTGAGCCTCCTTACCTCAATTTAACTTACGTTTGATCACTGAAACAGTATCTTTTAGAAGTTTTCTTGAATTGATCTGAAAATTTAGGTACTGATCTCTTGACAAATATAGAAGACCAAAACAGGTCAGTGCATACTGAAGAGGCTACGTTGAACCTACTGTCAAACAGAAGGGACTATTTTTGTCATTTCCTGCATTCTGAACTTGAGAGTCTTATTTGCCTCTCTCTTCTCAACAAGAAAGCTCAGAAGGGATAAAATGAGTCCCCGGAGAGTTAAGAGGATTTTTGTTGAAAGGGAAGTTGCCTCTCTTTGCATTAGCCAATGATTTCTCCATTACTGTAAACATCTCAACAGCCCTTTCTTGGCTCTTCAGGACTTTGCTCTTTTGGATTAAAGAGCAGTCTCAAAAAGGAGGAAGCTTGAAGTGTTTCCTCCATGATGTATGCTAAAACCATGCATCTTTCAGTCTCTTTCTTTCTTTTTTTCTTTGTGCCTTTACCGGAGCATTTAATGCTGCCGGTGGTGGTGGTGAGTATACTCGACTTCCAAAAGGAAGTGGTGGTGCCCCGTATCTTGGCAGGTATGTCCACAAATTTTCTGGTGGTTGTTCCATCATTTTATCATCGGATCTCTGTTTGTTGAGCTATAACCTAAGTTGCTCGAACTCTCCAAAAATGGTGTCTCACCAGTGTCAAATCCTCCAAAAAATGCCCTACTTTTGATGGATCCAACACATCTGATAATATTTTTGAAGAGTCTGAGCAACATGGTCTATAACACAGACCTGAGCCTCAGTTTCTGGGAAATTAGAAAAAATTGCACAAATGGGATACTTCAAGGCTGCTGTTAAAATTGTCAATGGTGATATGATTGATGGCTTGAAAGAGGGAATATAATTTTATCAATTTTTCATTCCCTTCTGAGCTTAATCGGGCATTTGATACTATCCAACCCGTATCTTGGCAGGGCATGCCCTAGGTTTTCTGGTGGTTTTTGCAGCCATGGCAATGCTGGACCTCATTTTGCATCTGTCAAGTTGAAGTGCCCAAGTGATTACTGCCTAACTGACAATTCATGGCAAGTTTGAAGGGTTATCTATGTATTTGGCCTGTCTAAAGTAACAATATAATACAATGGATAACAAGAATCTAAACAAGCTGTTATTGATTCATTTGGTTTAGCAAGAAGTTATGGCAGTATGATTAATGGCTTGAAAGAGGCAATGATGATTTTAGCAACCTTTCATTCCCTTATGAGCTTATTAATCTGACATTTGAGATTATCCGACTCCTATCTTGGCAGGGCATAACCCCAGATTTTCAGGTGGTTTTTGCAGCCATGGCATCGTCAGATCACTTTTTGCCTGGGATATAACATAAATTTGAGCCCCAATTTCTGGTAACTCTCCTTAGTTTAAGTCTTAGGTTGCGATGAAAGCATAGAGCTGTGGGGAGTTTCTATGGGTGGTTTTGCCCCTCTCTGTCATTCTTCGCTGCCAATGATCTCTCAAATGAAAGTTATTCCAATTGCAAGACCACCCTTAGTTGATTGATTTATTACTCCCTCTGTTTCACTTTTTAGAGGCTATGAAGATTGCTGTTTGTGAAAGATGAATCAGACATTTTCCTCTTGAGCTGAAAAGACTGTTTAGGCATTTGGACAATATTTGGTTGACAATGACGAAGTCTTGGCGTGGCAGCTCAGATGGGTCTTTGAGATTTGAAGAGAAAAGATCCAGTTTAGGTGTTTTCTTCTCTTTCTCATAAGGCTATCTAATGCTTGCAGCCATGGCAGTTTTAAAGCTCTTTGGATTTTATCTGAGAAAAGTGAATCTGAGCCTTCCCTGTTACCTTGTTTGTTCTAGTAGAATGGAGGCTTTTGTGACTCTGAGAATGTAGGTGGTTGCTCTGTCTCTCTGTTAATCTACATAGCCGATGTGTTCTTTTGTGTTGAATAGCCCTCACATTGCAAAATTCTAATGATTGTGTGACGATATCATCTAAAAAGTTAAAACTGATAAAGAGAGAGTACACTTTTGTTACTTATAACAAGTCAATAATATACTCAATGTAGTCCCAACGATGACGAAGATGATTGATAAATCAATCAACTATTGCCATCCCAAATAGTTGGGATCAGCTACATTTCAATATTCTAGAGTTTGAGGTTCTCTAATACTTGGTGAAAAGCCTTTTGTTTAAGTTAGAGATTTGGTGAAGGTAAAGAGCTGTATTCTAAAAATGAAATATATTTTTAGTGTACCATTTTTAAGTTGATTTACCAGTATCTGTGAAAATGTACTAAAAATAAAAATATTAAAATGTCTTAGTTAACAATCACCTTCATCAATAATTATTCTAGAATGTGTATATAATTAAAAGAAAGAAATTACCATTAAAATGAAAAAAAAAAAAAAAACAATTTAAACAGCCCCTTGTATTATTGAACACAATTCTAGAACCTACCATTTCATAATCTGCCAAAAAAGGTCCATTATTACACTTGTAAGGTGCTCAAATGTCCGCGTCTATATCCACACATATTTCACATTACACAATATATCCTCATCCCAATAGACCTTATCAAGAAATCAGTAGAGCTAGGGAAGGAAAACAGATATAAAAAAAAAAATTACAATTAGGAAATCAAACTCTTACCAACTAAGTCAGATTAAGATTTTCTGCGTGCTAAGTCAGAAAAGAGTTGACACAAAAGAAATAGGAGATATTTAAATTTTAAAACAAATTAAAAGGAAAACTATGACAAATAAATTAAAACGGAGAAATTAACATCACAAAAACCCTTTTCTACCCCCCTTAAATTCTTGGAAAAAAAGATAACTAGTACTTTCTTGAAATCTAACATTCCACCCTATCTTACCTTTATATATATCTCACATCACACTAAACCTTATCAAGAAACCAATCTAAAAGAGACCAAAAACCTCTCACATCTTTGAAACTTTGCAAAAAAAAATGACCACAAAAGAGATGGAAGTAGTGAAGAATTTGGATGTTGAAAAATACATGGGAAGATGGTATGAAATTGCCTCATTTCCATCAAGAAATCAACCAAAAGATGGTGTAAACACAAGAGCCACTTACACTTTAAACCAAGATGGGACAGTACATGTGTTAAATGAAACATGGAGTGGTGGAAAAAGAGGTTCAATTGAAGGGACAGCTTATAAAGTTGATCCAAAAAGTGATGAAGCAAAACTTAAAGTGAAATTTTATATCCCACCTTTCTTGCCAATTATTCCAATTGTTGGAGATTATTGGGTTTTATATATTGATGATGATTATCAATATGCTTTGATTGGTCAACCTAGTAAGAAATATCTTTGGGTAAGTTCACTAAATCTTTTTTTTTTTTTTTTTTTTGTTGTTGATAATTTGAAAAATGGCATATGGTTGGATATCAATATTTGGGAGAAAGTTTGTTACATAATGGTTATCATAAACTTAAGTGGAGTTTAGATACAATAACAATTTATTCAGTATAGTCTTATAAGTGGAGTGTAGATACAATAACAACTTATTTAGTATAGTCTTATAAGTAAGTTATTCAGTATAGTCTTATAAGTGGAGTTGTAGATATCTTTTGCTTGATTATATTATATGGTTTTAACAAAATGTTATTTGGTTTATAGATATTATGTAGGCAACCACATCTTGATGAAGAAATATACAACCAACTTGTTGAGAAGGCAAAAGAAGTAGGATATGATGTGAGCAAACTTCACAAGACACCTCAAGCTGATCCTCCACCAGATGGTGAAGATGCCCCAAAGGACACTAAAGGAATTTGGTGGATCAAATCAATCTTGGGAAAATAGTCATCTTGAATGTAGTTTTTGGAAACCAATAACTAAATAAATTTTACAATATAAATTATGAAAAGTTGTCTTGTAAAGAAGAGTTTATTGTTGTTTATATTTCAAATGTTTTTTAAGGTTGTAAGTTTCTTTTAGGTGTGTCCTTGTAGTGTTGGTAGTATAGTATGTGTAATAGTGTGTTGTTGTAACTTGTAAGAGAGTTTGCTGTTAATTTTATAATATAAATTATGAAATGTTGAATATATAATTTGTTTCTTTCAAATGAAGTTTCTTGAATTTGTGTATACTTATGTGGTTTCTTCTTAGAGACGTATTATGGTTTTGGACTTTTATAATGAACTATCAGTGCAATTTTTCTATATAAATTATAATGAACTATCAGTGCAACTATTAAGTTTTTTCTTTTTTATTTGAAGGATGGCGATATTTCATGAAGAAAAATGGAATAAGTTAAAAGAGTGTATTGAGATAAATAGTTGGTGATATGAAACACTTACATATCTGATAATTTATACAAAAAACATCTAATATTTCATATATAAAATTTGTACGTCTAATGATTTGGCTATGAAATTTGATAAAATCAACTCGCACACCAGATAAAACATCTAATATTTCATATATAAAATTTGTACGTCTAATGATTTGGCTATGAAATTTGATAAAATCAACTCGCACACCAGATAGTTAAGTTCATATAGAAAATTCATACGAAAATTTAAAATATTTTTAGTGTATTTTTTACTATTAACTTCTTCTTTTTTAATGTAAACTTTGGATTCGTTTCAACATAACTCTTCTCTCGAACTCACTAATTTGGCATGAAGTTTCTATGGATAGAGACATCATTGGATTTGGTGTAAACTTGGTGATTAAGGATACCATGTTAGCCTCAAATTTCCACATTGTTGTCCCTACAATTGTTTGATATAGTCTGACTTCATATTTTTTTAGAAAAATATTAAATACTTATTTGAACATATATATGATGAGTTTTGAAATTTTAAGGCTAAGTTTTTTAAAAAACCGATCTTTCATATTATATGTTTTCTATAATAAAATATGTAAAGAGACAACACCGTCGTAGAAAGGTTTGATGGTACTTTCTACTTAGTACTATAACATACTATAGGTCCAAGGTCTGGAAAAATGGATTCACTCCTAATGGCTAATGTCATTAGCTAGCTTTTGAAAATAAGTTACGCTAAGGTTCACTTCTTATCATGATCAAAGTTAGATCCATCTCAATTCTTGATTTACCCAATGACTCCATGTTCCAGTACAAAGGCCTGCCATGCGCGGGGGTGCAGGGGTATCGAATTTGTCTCACATTGGTTGCGGAATGGGGATTTTGGGTATTCAGTCTCAGCATACATCAAAGATTGTGCCAAATATCAGGAAGACAAGACATCAGAAACAGGAAACATGTTATATAGTAACTATAGTTAGGTGAACATCATCACATCACAACTTTCAAACAAGAATATCAATCTGAGACTTGACTCTCTCTTCATCTGAGATCATATTACAATAGAGAACAAAAAGAATTCAAGCTTACAGAATATCATAGATGATATAAACAAACAATTCTCCGATACTTCATATGCAACATAGACACATGTTTATCCGTGGTTGAATTGCCCCCTTTCATTTTCAGAGAACAGTCTATAAAATTGTACAGCATGAATTGGTTTTCTTCGCCTGCTTGTAGAACATCTGTTTGAAAATCAAACAGTTTATGTCAGGAAATAAGCCGAAACAAATAGAGTCTCACAGATGATGTATAAGAGTCTGCAGCTTCTACAATATTAACATTACCAGAGAGAAATAGTAATAAAAGGCTAACAGCAGAGACAAGCACATTGTGTTTCTAATTAGGGTGATCCATGGCCATATCACAAAGGGGTTCACCGAAATACAGTTCATGTATAAGAGAAGACAGCTTATTTCAGATGTTTACTTTCCCAGTCCATGAGCACGTCAACAAATCGCATCACCAAGAAGCTTCATTCGTTCCTCTCCCCCCACAAGTAGAAAATTTGGCATCAAGCTTTTAATTCAACTAAAAAACTCCCAATGGACATATACTGCAGAACGATATTCAACTGTGTTCTTTGACACGAGTTCACTTAGCAGGAAGATGTGTAGTATCTCAGTTCCGTATGTCCATATTATTCAACAAACGGTTCCATGGCATGCACGCGCCTGCACCTATCATGTCATGTCTACCATGCTTGTAGAGAAAATGTGACTTGTCAAATACTTTCCACAAATAAATTGCAAATAACCTCCCCGCCCAACTCGATATTGAGCGTAAAAACTACTTGGATCTTTTGAGTTAGTGAGCCATAGCAATAACATTGTCAAAAGATCCGAGTATTATCCACACAACAGTCGACATAATCTGAATTGTCAAATAAATTGATAAAAATAGTAGAGGTGAGTTACGATTGATTATTGCTTAAAGAAATATGAAGAGCAATCATCTGACTAGAGAGGTTGCTCAAGTGGAAAGCAGAACATGCAATCATGTGAAAACTAAGCCACACTCCACCTACAACCTTAAGGTTGAGGGTTCCAGTCATCATGGGATCAAAGTGGGGAAGGGTCACTGTTGACTGTATTAAGAGAGGTTCGAATTGCATTAAGGGGAGAAAAATGAGAAGATTTTTAGTGAAATATAAACCTTGCACTATTTAAAAACAACGTGAAGTTGCAATGGCTAACCTATAGCACTAATTTTTAAATTTACCTCTTGATTCTGTATAACTTAAAACATATTGTTAGAATATTACTATCTTAGGAAGAACTTAATTGTTAAGACCAGGCCAAACTTCCAATTGTTGGAATTCCCCATTCTGGTGAAAAAAACAAAAAATTATGTTGTAGTTTGACCATTTCTTAAAATTGAAACTCGTTAAACAACCCCAATGATCCACATGCTAGTCATGGCGAATCTATAATATCTGAGTACAAATTTCATGGGGAATCAGCCTAATACATAACTAAGACTAAAGTAAAAACTCTAGTTTCCACAAACAAAGTGGACGACTCATCTCAGAAAAGTACAGACTTGAGCCTGCATATTTTTATTATGTTATTAAATCAGATTAATTAGAGTAAATATATTCCACCCAAGAGGAAAGATGAAGAACTGTTCATTGTTAAACAGCGTTTATTTTCTTTTCAAGATAATAATCCTCTTAACAAATATAGATTTCTTTTCAAGATTATTATCCTCTTAACAGATGCATTACCTGTGAAGCAGCACTGAGATCTGAACTCTTCTCAACCAAACTGTCTAGCTTCTCACCACGTTCTAAGACACTGTCAATTGTCTTATGCTGTGACAAAAGGTAAAAGAGACCAATATCAGCACAGCTAGCAGCAACCAAAAAAAGAGGACCAGAACTCCTTCATGCATTAATATGCATAAATATTTGACAAGTACAGTGCACATTTAGAAAGAAAATACAAAAAAACAGAACAACTAGAGTCTCAAAAGAGAAGTTACTTCTAAAAACACATTTAACTAACACACTGAGTTAATTGCGCAATGTAAGAATCATATTTGCTTTCCTAATTTTCTACCCAACAGCATGCTTTTAACACGAGCATTTGATGTTAAAGCTTTAGGATGTCCATATAAGAATAGTTTGCTTAAAATGCACCAGGAAGGTCAAACCAGGTACTACTCAAAGAAATAACCATGGCCTACAAGAGGGAGTGAGGGACAAAGTGTAAATAACTTGGAAAGCTTATCAATGAAAAGTATAAACCCATTAAACTACTTGGAATAACATAACAAATACATTAGCAACTCAAAAATAAACTTAACTAGACATCAAATAATGAATAGATACACATCCACCAAAAAGTGGCAACGCACTTCTCAAATTCTAAGCTGTAATAATTACAGTATCTTTATCATCCTTATATTCTTCTGGAACTCCTTCATTATATATTTTTCCTTTTCCCTAGAGATAGAACTCCCCCCTCTACCAATTACTCGACATCAACTAACAGTATATTTGGTTCCCAAATGGGATGGGAATTGTAAAGATGAAAGAAATCACTAATTTACTTCCCCAAGGCGGGGAAATTCATTATTTACCTCTAATGTTTGGTAAGGTTGGAAACAAGTACAAAAAATATATTTTCCTTCTTCATGTCCAAGTTGAGAGGGGTTAAGAAGTAGACAGAGAAACAACCTCCATTTTTATTTCTCAAATATATCATTATTCACCAAATTTGAACCGTGGGCCAGTGGCACTCGGGATTTCTCGGTAATAAAAAAAGCTAGCAAACAATAGAAATAACAAAGCTCAGCTGGGTTCCACTTTTTTTCTTTCAAATCTAACCAAACACAGTGTATAGGCAAAGAAATTGGAGAAAAACTGCATCAGCTTCATTCTCTAATAGGCTATCGTGTACCAGATGACCTCAAATCAGAAATAACCAAGTGAAAAGGAAATTCAAGAGTTAAATATCACATCTATTTCGTACTACAAATAGCGTAAACAAGCATTGAGTCACAGACCAGAGATGAGTACAATAATTAATGGCTCCACAACCATTCGAACACGATAACCATTTTAGTGTACAATATACAATACGGATATAGGTTAGTGCTCCAAAAGCAGGTTATATGATAAATTAGAGAGGCATATAGTCTTTCACCATGCCAAAATGTTGTGAGATAGAGCATGAGAATGAAGCATACAAAACTAAACTCCTGCTTCTGTTAAGAAAATGGACCTTGCACCTAACTTAATCCCAAAAGTTAGCTTATGAGATGAGGGTTGCCCAAAAATCACATACAGAGACTACAACCCATTCTCTCAACCAATGTGGATACAGAACACCCCAATTGGACATATGAAGCATGAAAAACATAACATGAGGGCCAATACAACAACAAAAATGGCCGGACCCTGATACCATGTTAAGCAAAATGGATCTTCAGAAAACAGGCCTTGGGCCTAACTCCATCTCAAAGAGTTAGCTTATGTGTGGGATGGATCAAACCCCCCACCACACAGACATACCCTCAAACCAATGTGGTAGACTCCAGCATACAAATGATTTCAACTTGTTAAAAAGCAATACAAAATTAATTAGTAACTTCCTTGGAAATTCAATGCACGAGCAGAAGCCTACAGGAAATTGGCTGGCAGGGGCTAGGAGTTACATGTCCATATATAACCATCAAGGCAATAAAGATCATTAACCAAAGAAATGAAGAATCGGTATTCTGTCCAGGTCTTCTGGAACTCAGTCCTCAATGATCAACCAATCATTATCCAAATGCAAACTGCTTACTATCATCTTCGAATAAAGAGCTTAAAAAGATAACATTAAGCAGGCAATCATGAGAATAACACAATACTTACGAGAATAATTTTTGTTTCATCCAACTCTCGTTGAATTTTGAACAGCTTATCGGCCTCAGCAGGATCCTGTAGGGATCAACATGACAGGACTTTAGCTCAACCATCAATTGTTTTAAAATGAAGGTGGGAAGAATTTGATTGAAAAGGAATATCCATCATCACCCAGCAAACAAAAACAAAAGGGAAACCTGAAATTTGGCTAGAGCTTCATTCAGATAAGGCCATGGTTGAGCATTGTCGCTTTGAACCGTTTTCCATGACTCACCAAAATTCTTCAGATACTCATCCAGAACCTGGAAAAATCAGATGCAGATCCATAGTTTGATTTCTCCATATATAGAGTTTCTCCTCTCAAAGCTGAATATCTAAAATAAAGAGCCTATACCTGGTTGAGCAGTGAAAATGCACTTCGAACTGGATAGTGATCATCCATGAAGCCCAAAGCACATAAACCATTTCGATTGTATGAATGCACCTTGTATTCTAAGGTAAAAAAAAACACATGTCAAACCTGGTGTATGTGTAACCAAAAAACAATTAGGAGTATATCATTGGTTTGGTATATAGATCAAACGTGACGTAAAAATCAATACTTTGTGCTAGAGGCTGTGATTGAGAACCAATCCACCAAATTTTTATATCCTACACTAGTTGATAAGCATCAAGAACACCGATTAACATAACTCGTGTAAGCATGTGAAGACTTCAAGAAATATAACTGAAAAAGATCAATTAGTTCACACAACAATTTTCCCAACTAAGCTAGTCAGCACTTCATCCTTCTACTTTTGTACAAGGACAACATACCCCATGTAGTTCAAAAAAGTGGCTTCTGGGTAGGGTAGCGTGTACCTGGAGGTTATTGATAAACTTTTGTGCAAAACCATCCCCAAAACAAACAAAAAAAAGAGAAATGAAAACAGAAAATCACAAAATTCAAGTCTCAAAGCATCAGCAGCACCTATAGGACCAACAGCTGCAACTTTGCAACTTTTTCTTTTATAACCCGGCGGTGTCTATGCCCGCTTGCGGCGCACCTCGACTACAGGTACCTGCCACCTCCCACCGGCCACAGGTACCAGCTAACTATATTCAATTGTCCACAAAGTACTGTTTTTGTCTAACTTTGCAACATTACTCATCCATCTATACAATTTACCAAAAAGAAACAGCAAATTGAGCTGCAACCTACATAATATCACAAACCCAAACACCCAATTATGAACAAAAAATCATCAATTAATACCGCATCTGCAATTCCACCAAAAACCAAACAACATATTCGACTCCCCAAACCAAGATAACACAACCCCACAAACAAATCAACCAAAAATTCCAAAAGGGTGTTGGAGAAATCAAACCTTCATGCTGAACAGATTGTCGTTGTCCAGGTGGGTTCCTTTTAGCAACAGTTCGACCCACAAAAACGATGAATTCCTTAACGCTAGATCTCTGAAAATACCCAAAATGGTTAACATCAGAAGCGTTTGCTAAGATCACAGGATCCGAACCTTCTGGATTGCATTTCAACACCATCAAAGCTGTGATCTTCATCTCTGTTTTTCTCTCTAAACCTCTGAAACTTCTTGAAATTTTTTTGAAAAAAAAAAATGAAAAAATTATCCAAAAACACCAAAATAAATTTCAGAGAATTTTTCTCCTTTCTTCTATGGCCGCCTTCAAAGGAATGGAATTGATCCTTCTTGAGATTACGCGATGTGTTGATTTTTATCACTATTTATTTTATTTTATTGCTATTAATTATTTTAATGGAGAAGGAATAAGAATAAGAAAAAAGAAAAAGGAAAAAAAGGGAATGGGGTTAGAATATTGGTCAATTGAAATTATGAAGAAAAAAAGAAAAGGAGAGGGTTAAAATATGCTCATTTACTATTTAAAAATCGATTATATTTATTAAACACTTGAATTATAGTATGTGTTCATTGAATAATTTTTAATATATGTCCAGACTTAGATTTCGAAAAAGCATTTGTACATGTTCTTAAGCACCAATTTTATAAATAAATAAGTTAATTACTTAAAATATATTGTTATCATTTAATTATATGTGTTAACTTTAATTTATTTAAGATGCACTTGAGAACACAAGGGCATAAGTTTGAATCAAAGATGATAAAGAACTTTTTATCATGTCGTAGACATTGAAAATTTGCAGACTCTAGTTTAATTCTAATTGGGACTCTAGAAGATGTGTTCAGTTTCAATTAGAATTTTTGGAGGCTACTCAACCTTAAACCCCTAGTTTATGCCTATATAAAGGATGCTAAATTCCCTTAAAAGACATCTCAAAATATTTCATAAATTCTTGGGTATTTTTAAAGATCAAGATCTCGAATATTCCACAAAAGTCATGAAATACTCATATAGAGGTCAAATCTAAATCATCCTAGTTTGAGAAATACGCTACTAACGGCCCTCGAATCATGAATAAATCTTAGAAGAGTAGAATCAAGGGAGGAACATAATTGTACCCGCATATTTATCAATAAAGTTATGTTTCTTCTTATTTTATTGTGATTGTCATTTATTTTCTGTTACTTTAAAATTTGTTGCAAACATATGTATTTAAGTTTTTAATCAAATCAAGTCATAATCAAGTGTTTAAATGAGATGCATTAAACAAATTTAAGAAGTTATAGGTATATTTAGTCAATAAGAAAGAATACTTAAATTGAACTTCAACCTAATAGTAATTCTTAATTATGTTAAGAAAATAAATCGGTAAATTTTTTCTCTAAGTATTTTGCATGTTGAGACACGCATCACATTGTAACTTCGTTGATAATGGTACGATGATTTGTTCGAATTCAAGGAATTCCACCCAAGAAAAAATATGAGATACTTTATTATAACGCAAATATATGAATAAACACAAGGTGTAAAAGTAAATGAACAATTTCTAAGTAGTATAAAAGCAAATTTAACAATATTGACATATTCAAATTGACACCTCTATCTCTAGATAGATTTTTTTTTTTTTTGTTTCGACTTCAAATGTTTTTCTCTTTTAAATTTTAACCAAACCTTAATCAAACGCCTACTAAAATAATTAGATGAAATATAACTTTTTACAAATTTAGTCTATTTTATTTTATTTTTATGTGCTAATAGAGAAATGATTTAAAAGTGGGCTGAGAAAGGACAATCTTATCTCTACCTTCCGAGCCCATTCTTAGCGGGTCAGAGGCCCAACTAGTTATCATCAGTATCTGGGCCAAAGCCCCAAAATTGTGAAAGATACCAAACTATAATATTATAGACATTTCTATAACGATCATTGTCTCTAATGATATTTCAGAGTAATGGTCACGTTTACTTTGGAACCTATTTTTCATCTTATGTTATATTATATGTTCTCTATAATAACTTTTCTCTATAGCAATCAAAAAATATCTAAACAAACGACATCGTTATAAAGAGGTTTAATTGTAGTTTGTGATGCCTTTGAAGTTTCAATCACCAATGAGGGGCGTTGTGATGTAATGATAAGTACTTTTTCATTCTTAACAAGAAGCTCTCAGATACAATAATTAATTTTAAAAGATCGCTTTTATAGCCTATAGGATATCAATTTAAATAAACTAACATATAGCAGGATCCTGACTTCCCTAATGCTTACATTATAAAGAGTGGCAACTTGCAAAGGATTATTAGTAGTCTTAATTGTTTTAATACATATAATATTAATTCATGTATTCTATCTCATCTTTATTTCATGAGATATAAATTTTTGCCTAATTTAGACAAACATTATTTGCATCTTGCATAACTAAAATTGAATTCTAGGTAAATTATACATATACCATTTTATGCATGCAACCAAACTAGCCTAAAATAATTATGCATGACACATCATTATATCATATTTTTAAAATTGATTGTGACATTGTTATGTGTGTTTGTGGATAAAATGTCCTATTTGGCATGTTGATAAATAGTGTCAATGGGTGTTAAGACCAATGAATTATTTTATTCACAAATGTCATAATCCCTTAATTTTCTTGTTATTATGTTAATTGTACCCTAAAAAGGTCTAAACTGAAAAAAAGAATAAATTTTGAGCAATTATTTTAGGTTTAATTATGGAATCTTTGACTATTTGATTGCAAGTCATTTTCATACTTTAAATCAATTCTAAGAGGCTAAAATTTTATAATAATACAAAAGGCCTAGGACCCATAATACTCTTCAAAATTATCATTTTTTTTGTCTTTTGTGCTACAAATATGACATACTAATTAATGTCATTGACCCCTTTGGTAAAGGGTGTCATCACAATTTTATATCTATGTGAGCCATATATAATAATTTTCCAAAAAAATAATAATATTTTTTTTTATATATAATAGGTTAATAGTACTGTTTGAAAGCAATATAATGTGGATATTAATTTAGGACAAAATCTTAATTACCATCATGAACTTGAATTCAAACTACTCATTTATAAGTCAAGATGATAGAAGATCAACCTTTGCTTAAGCAAAATCATACATATTTACATGCTAAAAGGTGTAATGTGGTGATTAAAATTCTTTCGTTACTTAATCAAATGCTTTAGATTTAAAACTATAGAAAAAAATATATTTTTAGTCGAGAGATTTTATGTTTTTTTTAACAGGCTTATTCATCAAAAATCTAGATTAATAAGATTTTAAAAATCGAAAACAATAATATAAATACGATTTAATTAAGACCCCAAAGCAAATAATACCATATATGCCCCTTATCCTTCTTCATGTATATAACCTAAAATGATATAAAAAGCCTTAAAATGATTCACAATCATCCAAAAAATACCACAAACTTTATGTAACAGCTTTTTCAGTATACACATCATAAAAAGTTAGCCTAAGAAAAAGACATAAGTCACAAGGTGATCAATAAATAAATCATTATCATCTTCATCAAGAACCTAAGAAAAAAAATATATCTATGGCTTCTTTTTCTTCTTACATTTTCTTGATTATATTGTTCATAATTTCTGTTGGAGCTTCAGAAATTAAGTCAATTTATCTTCCAGGAACATACCAATCTTCATTACTAGTAAAGAAACATGATGAAAAGACAAAAATACCCTTTAAAACTCATTATTTCCCTCAAATTCTTGATCATTTCACTTTTCTACCAAAGAGTTCTAAAGTATTTTATCAAAAGTATCTCATAAATGATCAATATTGGCATAAAGAAGGAGGAGGGCCCATCTTTGTATACACTGGCAATGAAGGGAATATTGATTGGTTTGCTGTAAACACCGGATTCATGGTTGATATTGCTCCGAAGTTCAATGCTCTCCTAGTCTTCATCGAAGTATGTGCAAATTAATCTTGAAAATGCTTTTATTATTACACTTAATCACTTTTTAGGGGGTCGTTCATACCCTTATTAGGTCTTATATTTACCTATTTTTTGTTTAATGGAATTAATCTAACCAGTAGATTTCACGAGTTAAAATACTTTGAATAAGGTTCAAAATATTCATTTACTTTATATTATGCTTTAAAAAAATTATCTTTTATGTTATCAAAGATCTCCAACCAGGGGCAGAGCTAAAGGGGCGGAAAGAAGGTTCATATGAATCTCCTTCGTTAGAAATCAAGTTGTATATATAAGTCCTTTTTTTTTATATTTATATAGTAAATGATGAACTTTTTTGGTAAATATTTTTGTCACGTCTCCAAACACTATAGAATTTTGTACAAATATGAAACAAGAGCATACATTTGTCTAAAGCATAGTAGGGGATAAAATTAAGATATTTTGTATTTCGGACTCTTTTCCATTTTATTTTTATTTATCTTTTTAGCGGGATGAAATTGATAATTTTTTATTTTTTTCGTATTGGAATATTTTAGCATAGGTTTTATGGAGATTCAATGCCATTTGGAAATAATTCTTACAAGTCAGCAAAGACGTTGGGATACTTGAATTCACAACAAGCACTAGCTGATTATGCTGTTCTCATAAGGAGCTTGAAGCAAAATCTTTCTTCTGATTCATCACCTGTTGTGGTTTTTGGTGGCTCTTATGGTGGAAGTAAGTAATTAGAATTGAAGAAAAAAAGTAACGGTATCGTTTGATTTGTTATTTGAACTTAATCATAATTCTTAAACTAATTCAATTGGATGAGATATATAAGATTAAGTTGTGAATTAAAGTTATTTTAGAAGAAATATATATTATACATCAACCAAATAAATTAGTATATTTTATCTCAAACTTAATAAATCGTGAAATATCTCATCTACTCACCTTATAATCTTATGAACCAAAATTTTAAAATTTTATTTTATCATAAAAATAAAATTATTTCTTATAGATTTGATCTTTTGAAGAAAAGTTTGAAATAGAATTTGAATGAGCCAATAAAGATTATAATCCACAAATGTTGGTAAGTTTCAACTTTTAGCTTTTATCTTTGTCTAATAATTATTAAACTTAATTTTTTGATTTATATATTATAAATGGAAATGACATTTTGTCATTAATCATACATATTGTGTTATGAATTTTATCTTAGATAGTTGTATTTTGGTAGGACTAAAGAAATATTTGAAGTTCAAGTAAATTATATGTTTGTATGAAGTGGACCGAGTTTTATTGGTTTGGTTTGGTTTATAAATTTAAAATCCGACACAAATGAGTGTAAACCAAACAATCATGATGAAGAAATCAATGAGGAAGAGCTTTTAGTACATGTTACATAAAAAAGCATGTGAATTTCTTATGGAAATGTCCAGGGAGATTCGTCTTGTGACCATATTATGATAGAAACATCGATCAAAAATTCATATTTTTTTCAATATAAGAGAACTTACATTCTATGGTTGCTAAACAACTTTTCTTCCACTTAATTACTGCATTTGCTTTTGTATACAAGAAGTATATATATAAAAAAAGAGAATACAAGAATAAATTATTTTCCCTTGGTATATATATATAGTATTAATTGTAGATGGAAATGATATGATATGACATTATACGAAATGAACCTACTTGATAACTTGAATATTGTCCAATCCGTGTGAATTAATAGGATTTATTAATTTATCAAGTACATAATCCAACAATGCATATAAACATTCCACTATTAGTATTCCCTTTTTTTGTGATACTATTACTATTCATATTTTTTTTATAAATATTTTGAATTATTAAATATTGTGACGTAAGTATTTCTTATGTAACTTTATGTGTAAATTTATAACATAAAAAAATACTCAATTTGACGGTTGTACTTCGAACTGTGTGACATAAAGTAAAACCAAGAGAGTGTTTGTTTATCTTTCCTCTCTTGACTTTATGTTTTTTTGGTCAATCAGTGTTGGCTGCTTGGTTTAGACTGAAGTACCCACATATAGCCATTGGTGCAGTGGCGTCTTCAGCACCAATATTGCAATTTGACAAAATCACACCATGGTCAAGCTTCTATGATGCTGTTTCCCAAGATTTCAAGGTTTGTGATACTAAGCCTTAGGAGTAGATTAACCTATAATCGTGTTATTCAAATCAATTTCATTTTATGGAGTATACCATATGTATCTTTTTATGTATGTATTATACATGATGAGCCACGGCCCAACTCATGCATGCTCCTTTTAGAATAGGACTTGACTTATACACATTAACAGTATAAACACGGCAAATTAAAGCAATCTGAATTTAATTAAACCATTTGTATCCACCTCTATTGAAGTGTAAAAGATTTTTTACGCTATTCGTATTTTCAACCTATTATAACAAATAATTTGTCTTATTTTTTTTTAGATCAAGAGTTTCACTTATTATGAACAATTACTAATATTAATTATCTTTATTTTTTTCCTCATAAAATAGGATGCAAGCTTGAATTGTTATAAAGTGATAAAGGGGAGTTGGGCAGAGTTGGATGCATTATCAACACATGATGATGGATTGATTGAAGTTAGTAAACTTTTCAGAACTTGCAAGTAAGTTCTCTTCAAAATAAAATAAAAAGATGACTTTTAAACACAATAATGATTACACTTTAATCCCAAATAAGTTATGAATCCTTATTTCGTCATTTAAGCTCATATTATATCATAAATATGATAAATTTATAAAGATCCATCATGAATATATTGACAAGTTTTACATTGCCTGTCTGCCTATTGCAACCCTCCTTCTTTATCCAAGCTTAAGACAAATAATGTAAGCAAGCTCACATACATGGAGTTAAAAGATGATATGGTTTGATATATAAAAAAAGATGACTTTTGATTATAATAACAATTATGCCTCAGTCCCAATAATAAGTTGAAAACAACTGTATGAATCCTCATTTCATCATTTAAGCTCATATCATATCATCAACATGATAAATTTATGAGGATGCATCTTGAAATGACAAGTATTATGCTAGCGGTTGACCTACCACAATCCTCATCCTTTATTCAGGCTTGAGACCGATATATAGCGTAAATAAGCTCATACCAATGAAGTTAAAAGATGATATGGTTTAATATTATATATAAATTTCAGGGCTTTACATTCAGTTTATTCAGCTAGAGATTGGCTATGGGAAGCTTTTGTATACACAGCAATGGTGAATTATCCTACTGAGGCTAACTTTATGATGCCATTGCCAGCATATCCAGTTGAAGAGGTACACATAACATAGCATATTATATTAGTTATTATTTTTATTAGTTTATTATGAGTTACAAATAATTTACTTGTAATAACATGCTTATCATAGAGATTTACTTGTAATGATCGACTTAGTAAGCGCCTAGAATAAAATGAAAGTCAATTGGAAATAATTACGTGCAAATAAACATTTTTTATGCACATATATTTAATGTTGAATTTTCTTGGTGAGTTATGCTTCTTTTGTTGGATTTTGGATTATGTATACTAAAAATATAAATATTAATTTTCACCTGATTAGTGTAGCACAAACATATTATTAAAATAATATAATAGATTAGTTATTATTTTTATCAGTTTACTTGTTATGAATGATTTACTTGTAATAGTGACATGTTTATTATAGAGACTTACTTGTAAGGATCGACTTTATAAGTGCCTTGATTGCAATGGAAGCCACTCTTATCCAAAGGATGTCAACTGATAAATTACCGTGTAGATAGACAATTCTATTATGTGTATATATATACTAAATGTTAATTTATTTATTTATTTTTGACTTTTTTGTGCGTTTACTTCTTTATTTTGACTTTTTGAATTTTTTTTAAAATTAAGATGTGCAAGATAATTGATGGATTGCCAAAAGGAGCTTCAAAGCTTAGCAAGGCATTTGCTGCAGCAAGTTTATATTACAATTATACACAAACAGAAAAATGTTTCAATTTAGAAGGTGGTACTGATTCTCATGGTCTTCATGGTTGGGACTGGCAGGTACATAAAAACTTCACATAATACACATTTTATTTATCCTTCGTATACGTGTCAGTGACAGATTCAAAATTTAAACTTAACATATCTAATTGTTTGTTTGTTTATTTTTGTGATTTGTGAGTTTTCAGGCATGTACAGAAATGGTTATGCCAATGACTTGTTCAAATGAAAGTATGTTTCCTCCATCTTCCTTTAGCCACAAGGAATTCTCACAAGATTGTAAGAAGCAATATGGAGTAAAACCTAGACCACATTGGATCACTACTGAATTTGGTGGCTATGTGAGTTTTCATTATTTTTCCATCTGGTATTTGATATACGTACGTATTGAAGTTTGATTAAATTTGGATTTGGACTCTAGGGGTAAAGTGCTCCATAACATACCCGACAACTTCACATCCAAGCTCGAACCTGAATCTCTATTTAATGATGGAAGAGTACTTATTACTCCACCTTTTTTTATATATTCTAATTTGTGTTGTCATACATGTGCAAATGTTATGTACAACTATTTCATCCTTATAATTAAAGTTTTCGATTTTGTACCCTTGAAATTGAGTCGCTTTTGATTTGAAATGATTTACCCAAGTAGGACCTTTCCACTCAAGTCTGGATTAATCGAATTCCATATAAATATCGAATAATAGATAAAAATAAATTAAAAAGTTAATTTGCATCTTTTTTGGTTTCATGATAATGAGAATCTAAATTTTATCTACAATTTCAGAGAATTGAGCAAGTCCTCAAGAGATTTGGAAGCAACATGATATTCTCTAATGGAATGCAAGATCCATGGAGCAGAGGAGGGTAAGTTAATGAGTATTATAACTTTTTATATCGATAATATAAAGAATTTTTATAAAGATAATTATCGATTTATCGTCCATCAAAAGGAGAATTAGTAACATGAAAATTAAGACAAGTAAATGCATAAGTACCCCCAGCCTATGCCCAAAATTCCTGAGACACACCTAACCTTTACTAAGGTCCTATTACCCCCCGAACTTATTTTATATATAATTTTCTACCCCTTTTCAGCCTATGTGGCACTATCCTTGAAAAAAATTGTCAACACGCGTTGGGCCCACAAGATAGTGCCACGTAGGCCGAAAAGGGATATAAAATAATATATAAAATAAGTTTAGGGGTAATAGGACCTTAATAAAGGTTAGATGTGTCTCAAGAATTTTGGGCATAGGTTGGGGGTACTTATGCATTTTCCCTATCTATTATAATTGAAAACTCGCTTTTGATTTGACATGTATACATACAAGAGATCATTTTAAAAAAAAAATATAGTCATGAAATAAGAACACATTCATTATGATTTCGCGAACGTTAAATTTTGAATTCGGCTTTGTTCAATAATACTCGAATTGATTATTTTTGTTTCCATTCTTCTTTTTATGACAGTGTACTGAAAAATATATCATCTAGCATTGTGGCTCTGGTAACTCAAAAAGGTATAATATGCTTCTGTATATCATCATTTTAATTGAATTAAATTTAGGGATATTGATTTATTTTATTAGTACTGATTTCATTTTATTTTTTTTTTGTAATTAATTAGGTGCACACCATGTTGACTTTAGATCTGAGACAAAGAATGACCCAGACTGGTTAATCATGCAAAGGAAGCAAGAAGTGGCTATTATTGAAAAGTGGCTAGAAGAGTACTACAATGATCTCAAACAAAATTAGATATAATATGAATATGTAGTGTCACTTTAGACACATCATGTAACTTTGGACATTATAGTGGAAGAAAATAAAAAGTTATCATAAAAAAAATTAAATTAATTTGGGTTTCATTTCTATAAATTAATCTTTTGAAAAAGGATATTTACGAAATATATATATTAAAAATTATTTTTCATAGGTATATATTTTGAATATAAGTACTTATCTAAATTTTCGCTACTTTACTATTGATTGTGATGGACTAGGATTGAGATTCCTTTATTTTTAATATGAGGTTTGTGAAAAGAAAATATCATGTTGAAAATGTTGTTATAAAAAATGGATCATGTATGTGTATTTTAAATTCAATCTGATCTATACAAATATTGAATATGAAAGGAAAAAAGAAAAAGAGCTACAGTGTATGTCAAAATTGTTGAAATACCTTCATCTTTAATATGGGTTTTGGGTTCGAGTCTTAAAAATAAAAATAAAAATCTTGTCGGAAATATCATCCTCATAAAATGGAACGCGTGAATCCAAATCTAATGAGGTACAAATATGAATAATGAATATTGGAAATAAAGTAAAAAAAACTACTCATCATGTTGAGATGACTCCATTCTTAATACAAAATTTAGGTTCAAACCTTAAAAATGAAAAGTTCAAACCAATGTAATATTCAAATTTAATTGAATTCAAATACAATACTCTCCAAAATATTGATTAAGGCAACAATGATTAATATTTAAATTTTAATTATGACAACTTTTCATTTCAAAATTACAATCACTTCCAAGTGAAATAAATCTGAGTTTATTAGAAATTTTCAAAAAGTGTAAATAAGGGGGGAAAAAAAAAACTTGACGGTGGACTTTCAAAAAGGAAATGTTAAGGGACGGAGGGAGTACCGAATAAGGGGAACTTGACGGTGGACTTTCAACAATCCTGTTAATCCAAGTGTCGACTTGAACAACAACCGACAACCAAAAAAAAAAAAAACAAACATAAAAAAACAGTGAAAATTTTACTGTATGACCTTCAAGAAAGTAGATGGAAAGTAGCAGTACCAGTTAATTAATCAGCACTTATTTTCAGCTGAACATCTTTATCAATATGAAAAAACCCAATTAACCCCATTATAGTAGATCCATTTTGCCTTGTAGATCTCACTCCCAATTTGCTGCTCTCAAAGCAAAAGAAAGATGGCAAGGCAATCTGGGAATTGCTTAAGATGTTGTTTAGTAATTTTTGCTGTAGTTTCTGCTCTTTGTGTATCTGGTCCTGCTATTTATTGGAAGTTCAAGAAACTTAAAGTAAAAGCTGCTCAATCTTGTATGCCTTGTAAATGTGACTGTTCTCCTCCTCTTTCCTTGCTTGAAGTTGCTCCTGGTATGTCATTTTTAGATCCAAGATCCTATTTTTATGCTTTACTTTTAATAAAGATCATGTTTATATTGTTTGTTTTCTTGGTTTTTGGTTTTGGGGTTTCTTTATTTGATTAATTCCTTTGAATAGTGTTGGTTTCATGCTCTGCTTGTCAAAAAGATCATGTTTTTAAGGTTTGTTGTTGGGGTTCCTTTATTTGATTCATTCTTTTGAATGGTGTTAGCTTTATTGTAAGTTTTGAGGTTCAAGTTTGGGGATCTTCTTGTCTTTGGTGAATTGGGTTTTTGAGCTGCTAAGACGGAATTAGAATTTCGAGTTTATGAGTTTTAGATTCTAGATGAGGTATAGTGTAATCCCACAAGGGGGGTCTGGGGAGATTTTGAGTGTATGCAGACCTTATCTGTACCGGGAGGATGGAGGTAGAGAGGTTGTTTTTGATAGACCTTAGGCTCAAGAAAAAGGAATTAACAGGAGTAAAGAAGTCATGTCAAAATACTATAAGAGATTCTAGAAATATAGCGGACCCAGATAAATTACTTGTACATATTTAGTGGATTTAGTGGATTTTTAAGCATAAAATATTGGATTTGAGCCAAAACTATCAGGAAACTTCACGGCAGTGCCGTCCCTGCTGAGCTGTCATATGAACATCAATACTTATCTTATTTGGTTTTTTCTCATGTTAACCTTTGGATTGTGTGTTTGTAATGTTAGATTGGCTGTAGATTTTCTGTTATATGTGAAGAGTTTATTAAGTAACCTCTTAATTATCATGTTGACTGTTATCTTTTGCTTCAAACAAACTGCTCTAGTGCTCTTTGATTGCCAAGTTTTGACCTATTTTTATGATTTACTTATCAAAAGATTCTATTTTTTATAGGTTGGTAACTTGGTTTACATTTTTGGTTTTCTTTATTTGATTCATTCTTTTGGACAGTGTTATTTTTATTGCAAGTTTTGAGGGTTAAGTTTAATATCTTGTCTTTTGTGATTTGGGTTCCGGAGTTGTCATATGGACACTAGTACTTGTTTTCGGTATTTTCTCGGGTTGAGGTTGGATTGTGGGTTATAGAATTTTGGATTTGTTGGGTTATGAAGGGGTGATTATGGCGTCATGTGGAAGCTTACAATTGCAAATTATATAGTTGATAAATTAGATAACAAAAACTTATACTAAAAATCAAAATATTATTATATCAAAACTAATATAAAGAAAAACATTGAAACTTTAGAGAGAATAATCTCCCCATAAACAAAAGTCTTAAACGACTACATTGTGGATGTTATTGTTTTGTGTTAGAAGAAACAACCATATATTTATAGAGTCCTGAAACCTTTCCTACTAGAAAAGAACTAGCTACTCCAAAACCTTTTCCTAAGAGGAAAGAATAAACCAAATATGAAAGAATATTATATTTTCCTTTCGGGAAAAGTAAAAACATTTATGGTAATATTTTGTCTTTTCGTTAAGGAAAAATAAATCTTAAATTATGGTAAGAAAATCAAGGCAAAACCCTAACAGGATTGACTGTAGATTTTCAATTGCATGTGAAGAGTTTATTAAGTAGCCTCTTAATTGTCTTGTTCACTGTTATCTTCTGCTGCAAAAAAAAACCTGCTCTTTGATTGCCAAGTTTCAGCCAATTGGTTCTTGCAAAGATAAGATGTCAGTGAAAAGCTAATTGTAGCAATGTTATTGGATTTGATTTGCCTAAAGACCCTTCTGGTCCATCTCTTTTGCAGCATTGATTGTGTTCGAAGACATGACTTTTTCCTAGGTGGAAGTAAGTAAATAAAAAAGATTAGGAAGTGAATGGATATTTAATCCTGTCTGCAATATGGGATTTGGTCACTCTAATGATCTAATCCGTTATGCTAGACTTCGAGGCTGATCAAATAACGAACTTGCTCCCCTCGTACCTTATCAAAAACTTGTTCCCCTTGCTTAAAGTGGGGATGAAGGTTTTGCCTCTAAAAAAATCAGACATTATTTAGATAAAATAAATTGGTAATCTTATGATTATTGCTTGAGCTTAGTAAAGATTGAGGTCGGATAGGATTTAGTAGAAGCTTAAGAGAAACTTTGATTGACACGCTCTGAGGAAATAGGAGAGTTGTGGCTACGTACTTTTGCACAAAGCTCTCTGCTACAATTTTTCCTTCCTGGTTTTGGAGCATGTTGATCAAGTCTCACCTTAAGTTTCTACCTTTTTGTCCCCATAATTAAGCAAACAATGAAAGATGAGCTTAGTAAATATGTGATTTTTGCTTATGTGGTAACAACATACTAAAGTCTAAGGAAGTAATGTATCTTTAATCCTGCCTACAGTGTATTTAGTCAATGTAATCCTTAAGCTAATCTTGGAGGCTGGTTTCATAAAAAAGGAGGTTAGTCCTGGAGGCTGATAAAAAATTGAAGGTGTGTGATAGGATGTATTCTGCTTTTGTGTTTAGGTTAAACCCACTGGAGCAAAACAGATGAACAAATGCTTTCATTAAGTATCTTGTTCTTTATCCTAAAAGAAAAATTAACTATCTTGTTCCTCATGCACCTTATCAAAAACTTGTTGCCTAGCAAAAAGTGGGGATGAAGGTCTTGCTTCTAAAAGAATAAAGACATTATTTATGTAAAATAAATGGCTAATCTTACGATTATTGCTCGATCTTAGCCAAGATTGAGATTTAGTAGAAGCTTAATAGAAGCTTTGATTGATAGGCTCTGATACCATGTAGGAAAATAAGTGAGCTCTGCTAGATACTGTTACAAAGCTCCATGTTACACATTTTTCGTTCATGGTTTTGGAGTTTATTGATCATGCCTCACATCAAGTTTCTACTTTCCTAGCCCTATAATTAAGCTAACTATGAAGAAAGTGAGAGAAATCCTTCTGTCCCTTTGAACTAACAGTCCCTTCTAATTTTAGTGAAAAAGGATCTGTGTAGACGATACCTATTACTAGTTTTGGGTTGACGCATAGTTATTGCTATTATAGTGTTTCAAGAATCCGTCCTTGCTGAAAACTAAGGGCTGAAGGATGTAGAACTTTAATTACATGCAAGATTTATTGTTGCATATGTTCTTTTCCAATACCTCTAAAAGCATGACGTGAGGTTTCGATCCTACATTGTACTTTTTAAAAAGTACCATGCAGAGTCTCCGTGCTGGAAACTTTTCGATTCTTCTTGAGAAGCAGAGGTAATTCTGAAGAAGTACCAAGCACTGAATCTCCTCATTTGTTCTTTTTTACTAATAAATGATATTAACAAACTTTACATAAAACATGTAATGAGGACATAATGATTTGTTAGTAAACTGACATTAGGAATGGAATCCTTTCCTTTTCGCATGGGATACTTGCATACCCGCTTATCTGTTTGGTGTTGCAATGTTATTTTGTGCCCTATGTGAGTCTGAAGATCCTAAAATGACATTTAAGTAGAGAACACATTATATGGCTGTTGGAGACTTCTTCATTGCGTTTGTCCTTCCGTATTCTTGTATAGTGCAAGTGCCGTCTTTTATGCTTTTAGACTTGGACATATATCACGCTCCGAAGCTTATGATCGTAATGACCATTAGCTGCTTATACTTTGTTGACAAGGTTATTGTTTCTAGAGTTTAAGTAATATGCACCGTCTATGTAAATAATTTTTACACTATCAGGTCATCATTACCCGTTGTAGAAGGTAAGGTATCTTATTTTCAAATCTCACATTTTAAGGAGGCTTACGTGTAGATAACCTTTGAATGACCTGATGGTGTAAATAATTATTTATATTGACGGTGTATAAAACTTAAACTCATGTTTATATAGCTGGTCAAGCTGTTAAACTGAACTCTGTGACATAGCTGCTTGATTGTTGGTTTTGAGATGTCTTCGTTTTTCGATAGTTCATCTCTTTGTGATAGTTTCTATAGATAATCATGTATAAGGTGCAGTTGATGGAATTTCAATGCCAATTAAGCTAACATTGTCCTATTTTTGGTTTCCGCTTGTGCAGGCTTGGCGAATCTTACAATTACTGGTGAGCTTTCTATTCGAACCCCTCTTCACTATTTAGCCTTTCTTCTTCTCTTCAAGAAAGAATGTTGTGTCACGTTTTTGTGAGTTAACTTGGAAGTTTTTCTTCCCTTAATACAATTATTTCTAAGATTATGCATACTGAAAGGCCTTCTGATGAATACAAAAACATGTAGTCCTTAAGAAGAAGGCTAATTAGATGATAGTGATAAACTTCCCTAACTTGAATTTCACCTTGAAGATGGATACTTAAACCTCCTGAATGATCTGATCGAATCGAATTGAATTTGAGTTTTTCTTTAAGTAAGTTCTGACTTTGAGATTCGATTCGTTAGATCTTACACCAAGCTACTTCATTAAATAAGCACTGCCTGACTATTAGCCTAATATAGATGCGTCGCCTAAATACACTTTTAGGCAACTTGTCATCCTATAGCATATTTTGGACCCTCAGATGCGGTTATGAACAAGTATAGAGTGTATAGTGCTAAAACCAGTTAGTCTCAGGAGTGGAAAAGACAAGGGAAGCAAAACGAAAAAAAGCTGCTGCATTGGTTTAAGTAGCATGCTCACAGATGCTATATGTAATTTACAATGCAAGATGTTCCTCGTCACAAAAACAGTTTAGAGATATTTGTTGTGATTTCCTCTTACCGCGTGTCTTCCACTTCTCCATATTACAAACTCAAAAATGTATTCATACTGCTCTTGCATGTATTGCTTCGGAGCTTGGTTATCTAGAACCTATGTTGCTCGGACTCTCCAAAAATGTTGCTGCCCTGTGTCGGATCCTCTAAAAAGTACTACTTTTGGAGGATCCAACACACACCCGGAGGCATATTTGAATAGTCCGAGCAACAGTCTAGAACATCTGCAAAAGATTGTTGAAATCATGACATGCTACATCGTATAATGTTTCCTATTGGCAACAGACTGCGGAAAAGATGATCCGGATCTTAAGGAGGAGATGGAGAAACAGTTTGTGGATTTATTATCGGAAGAGCTGAAACTGCAGGAGGCTGTTGACAAGGAGCACGTCCATCATATGAACATCACCTTTGTGGAGGCGAGGAGGTTAGCTACCGAGTACCAAAAGGAGGCTGAGAAATGCATTGCTACAACGGAAACTTGTGAAGTCGGGAGAGAAAGAGCTGTCGTGTTGTATGCCAAGGAAATGAAGTTGACTAACCTTTGGGAACGCAGAGCGCGCCAAGCTGGTTGGAAAGACTGAATACAAAAATGAAGTTTTCATCACACTAGCTCAAATTTTGTTGTCCACTCCGTAGCTTTATGCTAGTTGTATTCTCTCTATGAGCACAAAATTGCTCATATTTCATCTAATATATGTATTTTACTTACTCTCCTGTCCTGTGTACCTTGTCATGATCATATGAAATATAAACTTTCCCACTATAGTTTCTATGATGTTCACTCTGTCATTGATGTCGTTATACACCTTTTTAGTGCACGTTCTCGAGTTTGAGTCATGAGAGTTGAGAATATTTCCACAAGGGGAAACATTCCCACTTTAGTAGGCCTTCTTAGGCATGAATTTGAATTAGTTGAATCAGTGTGTCTTGTACGCTGTATGGTTTGTTATTTCAAAGCATTTCGTGTTCATGCAGGATTTCGGTGAGTATTAGTGGTTGCGCTAAGGCTCTCCTTCCATGTACTTGAATAAATTATTTTAGGTTTATTAATAGTATAAAAGTTAGCATTAAACAGACTAGTTAAGTCATTTAATAATGGTATTTTGTGGAAGACTATTGATTTAACGTTAGGATAAACCATCTACATAATTAATATGTGATTAACCATATGCATTAGTTAATCCCACATCAGTCCAATATGAACAGTGAATGAGCAATAAAATTTGGACTGGGCGACCAAATAACATACTTACCTGGACGGGGTCAATGGATGATCAATAAGGTCCATGGTCTAGGCTGGTGACCTTCATTGCACTTTGGAGGGGTACTGGCCTAAGGTCGGCCCAAGTGGTCGAGCCTACGTCATAATTTGTGGAAGTGGGGGCCTGCATCCGCGCAGCCCCTTTCAATTTTAAGTCCAAATTTTCGGTCTTTGGCCCTATTTCAATTTATATGAAGTAAAAAATAAAATAACTAAATCATACCTAACTAATTTTTAAATAATTAATATTAATTCTAATGAATAATCAAACAATTCCTTGCTCCACAAGATCACAACCTAGTACACGACTATAAATATATTTTGGTACACAAAACATCATTTTGGTGCACAAAATATTCACATTTATATAGGGTTCGGGAAAGGGGCTAGTATGGTGCACAAAATATTCACATACATGTAGGGTTCGAGAAAGGATCGCATTCCAACTAGTGTGATATAGTCAATCTATCATAATGCAATGATGCACAAAATATTATTATTCAAACAGAGTTTGCAAAAAGGTCACATTTCAAGAATTCCAAACGATGGTGTGCTATAGTCAACCTATCATAATGTAACAATGTACAAAATATTTATATTCAAGCAAAGTTCGAGAAGTGCCACGTATCAAAAGGTGAGATATAACAAGCAAGCTATCATAAATGCAAACCTTTAGTGACTGCTTCCACAACTCAAGCCCGTCAATTTGGTGACTACTTTCACGACTCGAGCCATGAGCCATGACTTGTAAGTAGATCACATGAAAGACCCTCCTAACCTAGTACATAACTATCCTCTGTTATTCTGAGATGTCTGTTTTGTTTCAAATTTCCCTCTCAGCTTTCTTTCCAAGAAAATGAATCTCTAAATTTCTGCTCCAATCTCTAAATCTGTGCATCTACTACTACAATTTTCATACAAAAAATAGCTTAATTCCTCTTCCTACTTGAAATTATTATCAAAAAATCATGTATAAACCCAGAAATTTGATTAAAATAAGCCATTCTTTTACAGTTTGGGGTTCAAATAAATTGCTGAGAAATGATCATAGCCGCCTTCTGAACCGTCCATTCCTTTCAAGAACATATTCAAAGCCCAAGAAACAGATTCCATTGCAAATGAAATCAGAACCCCACTTGGAAAAACAGTCCATTTTCAGCTGCAATAAAATGATTACGAATTTAGGCCGTCAAGGCAAAGTTAAAGAAGCACGGCAACTGTTCGACGAAATGCCTCAAAGGGATGTTGTTTCTCATGCTTCGATGATTACTGTTTATCTTAAACATAAGGATCTTCCTAAAGCAGAGAGATTGTTTTATTCCATGCCTGAGAGGAATGTAGTGTCTGATTCTGCTATGGTTCATGCTTACGCGAAAGCTGGAAGGATCGATGAGGGTCGGAGAATCTTTGATTTGATGCCAGATAGAAATGTGTACGCGTGGACCAGTTTGATTTCTGGGTATTTTCAGAACCGTAGAGTGGACGAGGCTCGAAAGTTGCTTCAACAAATGCCTGAGAAAAATGTGGTTACGTGGACTACAGCGATGGTGGGGTATGCTCAAAATGGTTTGATTGCTGAGGCACGATGTATTTTCAATCAGGTTTCTGAGAAAAATGTCATTGTTTGGACGGCTATGATCAGGGCTTATGTTGAAAATCATCAAGTCGATCAAGCTCTTGAGCTATTTGAAAAGATGGCAGAACGTAATTTGTATTCTTGGAATGTTATGATTCAAGGCTGTTTAAATGATAACAGGGTGGAGAAAGCTTTGGAACTGTTTAATGCAATGCCATGGAGAAATATGGTTTCTTGGACAACTGTCGTTACTGGTCTTGCACGAAATGAGATGATAGAAATGGCAAGAGAGTACTTTGATCAAATGCCAAACAGGGATCCTGCTGCATGGAATGCCATGATAACAGCTTATGTTGACGAAGGCCTAGTGGCTAAGGCAAACGAACTTTTTGATTCGATGTCTATTAAAGATCTTGTAAGTTGGAATGTAATGATTGATGGGTATGCTAAAAGTGGCCTCGACGGTGAAGCCTTAAAGCGTTTCATTCTCATGCTTCAGTCGGGCTTAAGGCCGAATCCTACTACTCTTACCAGTGTAGTGACCTCATGTGGGGGCATCCTGGAATTAATGCAAGCACATGTTCTTGTTTTACTTCTAGGATTTGACCAAAACACTTCACTTAATAACGCTCTTGTCACGATGTACTCCAGATGTGGAGATATAAACTCATCATTGATCACTTTTGAGAATCTAAAAGTAAAGGATGTTGTTTCGTGGACAGCAATAATACTGGCATATGCTAATCATGGTCTTGGCAAACAAGCATTGCAAGCCTTCGCACAGATGTTAAGGTCCGGTAACAAGCCAGATGAAATCACTTTTGTGGGACTCTTGTCAGCTTGTAGTCATGCTGGTTTTGTTAAGAAAGGTCAAAAGTTCTTCGAGTCAATGAGGCATGCCTATGGTTTAGAACCGAAGGCAGAACATTATTGTTGCCTTGTTGACATTTTAGGTCGTGGTAAGTTAGTTGATGAAGCTATAAGGGTGGTGCACCAGATGCCTCCTGAGGAACGTGATGGTGCTGTTCTAGGGGCTTTACTTGGCGCTTGTAAGTTGTATGGAGATGTTGGAGTAGCTAATCAGATCTGCAATGAAATAGTAGAGCTTGAACCGGGTAACTCAGGGGCTTATGTACTAATGGCAAACGCTTATGCGGCTTCTGGGAGATGGGGTGATTTTGCGCAAGTAAGAAAGAAAATGAAGGAGAGGAAAGTGAAAAAGGTACCCGGTTTTAGTGAAATAGAAGTCAATGGGAAAAATCACATATTTTTTGTGGGAGACAAGTCTCACCCTGAGAAAGTGGAAATTTACACACTTATTAAAGAAAATTTATTGCCTCTAATGCAAGAGAAGATGATTTAGATGAATCAAAGAGATGCACGAAAACCAGGGATTGAAGAATTTAATTTAAACCATTCGCTAATGTAAGTTCTAAAGCTCAATGCAGAAAGGTGACCAGGTCAGGTGACTAGATTACACTCCTATTCAAATGTTAGTTCACTCTGACCACCTTCTAGCCCCTTCCATTGCTCATCTGTGAACGGAGCTAGAAGCCCCTATACAGGTTCGGCACCAGCTGAGGGTAAACTTTGGGACTCATTATCCATTGAGTTTCGAACCGTGCACCAACTGACTCACTCGAGAAAGAGATTTTTTTTTTGGTTATACTAACAAAATGCACATGTAAACATTTCTTTGTTGATGCAAAAGAAAATCACATATGTACATTTCTCTATCATAAATCCTTGCTTGAGGTGTGTAAACGAGTTAATACTCTTTTGTTCTCCTGTTATGCATATAAAGTCGATCAAGCTCTTGAGCTATTTGAACGTAATTTGTATTCTTGGAATGTTATGATTCAATGTTGTTTAAAGGATAAGAGGGTGGATAAAGCTTTGGAATTGTTTAATGCAATGCCATGGAGAAATGCGGTTTCTTGGACAACTATCGTTACTGGTCTTGCACGAAATGGGCCTCTAATGCAAGAGATGATTTAGATGAAAAAAAAGGGATTGAAAAATTTCATTTGAACCATTTGCTTATGAAAATTCCGAAGCTCTGAGTAGAAAGGCGACCAGGTCAGTTTTATTAACCTTTAAGTCATGTACTGTGGGAGTAGAGAACATTTAATATGAGAGTTTCATATATCAGTCCTGTTGTGCATAGAAATGAAACATAAACTTATCAAGGAATCCCACATTGAGAACTAACAAAAGTTAGAAAGGAGAGAAGTCGTATAAAAGCGGCAGGCCGAACCTTGATTAAAGCATACCTTTCTCGGCCTTTTGGCTAAGATCAAGTGTAGTATCTGTTCTTATTAGTTTAATATCTGATATGTGAGTCATCGACTCACACGATATTAACTCTATTTTTTAAGGGGGGAAGATCTATCAAGGTAGCTTGCTACCTGGGTCTTTGCACGTCGCCCATGCGTTGCACTACTGCACAGGCCTGGCGCACCCCACCAAATCTAGTTCAAATGTATTTGAGCCTTTGTCTGATTCCACATTATAAACTGATAAATCTTTATCTCTTTTTTTAAAAACTTTACCAGTAAATACAAAGATACCTAGTTTAGAAACAATAATAACAACAACAGAAACATTAACACACTCTGTTTGGATGGTGGTTATGTATTTTTTTCATAATGTATCGTATTGTTTTAAGGGTTGTTTAAGTGACTACAATGTTTGAATATATTGTATCGTTCTCCATCAATACATTATGTCACACATCAATAATTTGAATGATAAACTTACAAGAAAGTAGGATACGAGGTGTAGCTATAAGGTAATGACAAATGGAAATTTTCGTCATTATCTAACAAATGAATTTAAACAATAAAAACAATAATTTAAGTAACAATCAACACAAACATGGTATTAAAACTAACAATACAATATAATACAACAGGTAACAACCAGCCAAAACAAGGTGTAAGCTGAAACTGTGTATGTTGCAAGACAATAATGCATGAAGTATATGCTAAAACTTCATCCTTCTTCTTTTCTGTCGTCTTCTCTTTTTTGCCTCAATTCTTCTCTTTGCCTCAATTTTCAAAAGGATCCTGTTGATCTGTTGGTTGACAATTCTCACAAACCATTTTGGTCTCCCTGTTAAGAAAATGATATATACTATAAACATCCCAAACACTGATCCACAACCACATCCTATTATCGCAGCTCTCCAATCCATAAAACCTGAATCTTCTTCGTCTTCAATATCAGTCACAGTAGAAGGAGGCATCTCATTATCTCCGCAGTTTCTTGACAAGGGAAATCCGCATAATCCAGCATTTCCTGAATATGAGTCATTTTCAAATGTATCAAGCTGTGGACCTCTAGGTATGCGTCCCATCAGGTGGTTCTGTGAGAGATTCATGACAGCAAGAGATTTCAGTGAAGCAACTTCTTGAGGAATGTTCCCAGAAAGTTGGTTCCACGAAAGGTCTAACGACTCAAGAACAGATAAATTTCCAAAAGACTGAGGTATAGGTCCAAGAAGGCTGTTGTGTGACAAATTCAACCCGCGAAGTGAACCAAGATTTCCAATGGAGTTTGGTACATTACCTTTAAATCTGTTATTTGAGAAATCAATGGTTGTGAAGATAGAAAGAATCCTCACAAGTTCAATCTGCTGTCCTTTTATAGACAATGTCAAGGAATCATGGTATCGAACTTCTCCAATATACGTTAAAGGAATTCCCGTTTGATCTTCTATTATCATGGATTTCAAGTTGTTGAAAAACCTTTCTGACAGGTTTCCAGTGAAGTCATTATAAGAGAGATCAAGGATTTTCAGCTTTGAGAATAAGACTTGGTTTCTTGAAATGGTAATCGGGCCATGTAATTTATTGGATCTCAAACTGAGAACTTGCAGCCTAGGAAGTGATCCTAACCATTTGGGAAATGTATCATTCAACAAGTTTTCTCCGAGATCAACTACTTCGAGCCCTCTGCAATTGGTAAGCTTTCTTGGTAGCATTCCTTCTAGTTTATTTTTCCGCAAATTGAGACTTCTCAGACTACTTCCCTTACCAAAGTTATTTGGAATTGTCCCACTAAAATGATTGTTGTGCAGGTCCAACACTGAGAGACTTGTGCTCATGTTCACTAAACATTTTGGAATTACTCCACTCAGGCTGTTATTGGACAAATCAAGAATCAAAAGGGAGCTCATTTTGCATAATGATGAATTAGGTAACTTCCCGGTGAAGTTATTGTTCGAGGCTATGAAGAGGAACAATAAGGGGAGGTGGAGCAGGTAATTCTCCTTGAATCAAGTTAGATCCAATATCAAGATTGTAAAGACTCTCAAAGTTATGAAGCAGGTCAATAGCCGTTAGAAAGTTGCTTGAAAGATTCAAATAAGACACTGAGACTTGCCAATTAGACCATGCCCAATCAGGAATTTTTCCATGCATGTTGTTGTTGGAAAGATCTAAGTTACCAACGTATTTTGCAGCTCGTAGGAAATTTAACTCCCTTATGTTGCAAGAAGATGCATACAAACTTCCAAGAGAACTAGGCAAGGATGCATCTTTTTGACTGGAAAATACAGACAGATTGTTAAAAGAAAGGCCAAGACGTCGAAGTTGTTTGCATTTTGAAAACAACCCAATATCTAGACCACCAGAAAGGTTGTTTGTAGAAAGATCAAGTGTTGTCAAGTTCACTAGTTTAGAGAATGATGTTGGAATAGGTCCATTCAGCGTATTGTCACCAACATCAACAACTTCTAACAAGTTGTATCTAACTTCCTTAAGTTGACCAGCAAGTTGATTGCCTCTCAAAACTAAGTATTTTAAGGAAGGAAGATTGAATATCCAAGATGGTATTTCTCCGCTAAGGGAGTTATATGGTAGGAAGAGCAAGATGAGGTTAGGGAATCCGGTGCTGACGCTAGAAGGAATAGGACCAGTTATAGAACAATTTGAGAGGTCTAAACTCTCTAGCTCTGTTAGGTTTGTAACCGAGGATGGAAAAAGGCCCATAAAGAGGTTATATGAAAAGGATAAAGATTTGAGCTTGGTGAAGTTACCGAAAATATTTGGAATGTTGCCTGTAAGGTTGTTAGATGAGATATCAAACTCAACAAGTTGCACCAGCTTTAAGATTGTTGATGGTAGTTGACCATTGAAGTTGTTGGAGAAGAGTTGCAAACTCGTGAGCTCGGTGAGATCACCGATAGTTGGAGGAATGTTACCAGAGAAGTAGCAGCCTGATATATCTAATTTCCTTAAAGAGTTGAGATGACCAATAGAATCTGGTATATTCCCTGAAAAGCCTGAGGAAGAAAGATCTAATTCCCTTAAAGAGTTGCTGCAGTTCCATTGAGTTGTTGGCAAATGCCCTGTGAGATACAAGTTGCTCCCTAAGTTAAGCATTTGCAATCTTGGTAAATGGAAAATGTCATCAGGGATTTTCCCAGACAATTCCGTTCCGACAAGATTCAGCTCTTGTAAGGAAGAGGACAAGTTTGATGGAAGTGATGAAGATATATATGTTGAGGTGAGGTAAAGCTCCCTTAGTTGAGTTAAGTTTTGAAGGAGCATTTTGAAAGTGTGAGGCTCAACTCTCAACTCCTCAATACCTGCAGAAAGATCAAGTGATATCAACTTAGATAGATATGAGACTTGTAAAGGTACTGTCCCTGAAAAACCAGAACGCGATAGATTAAGATGTGTCAAACTCGGAAGCCATCCAAATTTGCTTGAAATTTGGGAAGGTGAGAAATCATTGTAAGCTAAATTAAGGTTTTGAAGATGAGAAAGTTGGAAGAGGGTGCTGTTGGAGTCAATTGTTCCATGAAGTTGGCTACAACTAAGATCAAGACGAGTTATTCGACCTGTAACTTTATCACATGTTACACCATCCCAAGTACAACAATCAGTGGTTCTATTCCAAGAAAGTGTCTTTGGATAGGGAAAGTAACCATTGGATTCACAATCAGCAGAAGCAGAGTCATCTATGGACAGTTTAAGCTTCAGGTTTTGCAAAACCAAACTCTCGTCTCGTCGACATAGATGACTTGAAAAGATAACAAGTGGATATTGCAACACAAGAAGAAGAAGAAGAAGAAATAGACAGCCCATGATCTGCACAAAAATAATAAGTACTTGAGGAATGAAGGAATAATTCACAAGATTTTATATACTTGAGGTATGAAATATCTTCCTTGACTCCTTCTAGAACAAGTAACAAAATCCAGCATCATTGATCGTCAAATCATTACGCAGCTTGCATTCATAGTTAGGCAACTTTGTGTGTGTATATGTTAAATGTCAACTCTATTTTTTCTGTTTGACTGACGGTTTGATCGCGCTAGGAGTATCTTTGACATTCAAACTTGATAAATTCAGATGATTGCGACTCTATATATAAATGACTAGACATCCGTCACCCCAGTGATTTGATCTAGTGGTCGATAAAGTGCATGTGAGATCAGGATTCAAATCCTTGGTTGCTCATGAACATCTCCTTGACTCCTTCTAGAACAAGTAATAAAATCCAGCCTCATTGATTGTCAAATCATTATCCAGCTTGCATCATAGTTGGCAATTTTGTGTGCATATATGTTAAATGTCAACTCTATTGTTTTTGTTTGACTGACAGTTTGATCGTGCTATGAGTATCTTTGACATTCAAACAGGAAAAATTCAGATGGTTGCGACTCTATATATAAATGACTAGACACCCGTCACCTTAGTGATTTGGTCTAGTGGTCGATAAAGTGCATGAGAGATAAGGATTCAATCCCGGATGGCTCATAAATTTCTCTGACTCCTTCTAGAACTTGTAATTAAGAAGTATTTAAAGCTCCATACAGGTTTGTCTATATAGAGTATATAATACTATATAATATCATAAATGTTATGAAGTCATAAACTGACTTTTTCTACTCATACCAAAATATGGTTATCCATATATTTATTTAGTCAATTGGTAATGCCTACCTGTCATGTTGAGAAAAATATCAAGATAGTCCCTTAAGTATACATCTAGAGTTATGTTTCATCCCTCTAATATTACAAAATGGAGACATGCTGGTGCACTAAACTCTCGCTATGCATGAGCAGGATATGAGGAAGGGTCGGACCAGAAGGGTCGGACCAGAAGGGTCTATTGTACGCTACCTTACCCTGCATTTCTTCAAAGAAGAGAAGTAAGTATAAAAGCTGTAGGCTGAGCACTAATTAAAGCATACCTTTCTCGGCCTTTTGGCTAAGATCAAGTGTAGTATCTGTTTTAATTAGTTTAATATCTAATATGTGAGTCATTGACTCATGATATTAACTCTATTTTTTTTAAGGGGAAGGTCTATCGAAGTAGCTTGCTACTTGGACCTTCACGCGTCGCCCATGCATTGCACTACTGCACGGGCCTGGCGCACCCTACCAAGTCTAGTTCAAGCTTCTTACTGACCTTTGCCTAATTTCACATTATTTAATTGTTAAATCTTTGTTACTTTTATGTGTTGTAAATCTCTCTTTTGTTCTTGCAAATATTTCAGCACAAGCCACGACCAAGGTTTGTTTCTAGTTGATCCCATATATCCCAATATACATGTATCTAGACGCACCAAAATTTGGTAATGTTCGTAATATTGTAAATTAGAGTGTATCTAAATAATTAGCTCCTAAACTAGTGTGATTTCTTTAAGTTTCCCAAATTTAAATTAATCAAATCACCAATAAATACGACAAGGTAGCCAACATCCATAAATAATTGGGATTCATAATTTCTAAAATAAGACAAATTACCTGCTAATCAGATTAAATACATGGCAAAGAGTAGCATATATCATCTTGCAACCAATTGTGTAATTGTTGCTTTGTCAATGTCTAATTCCCCATTTGGAATATTGCCAACTTGATCTTCATCTTGTCTTGTAGAAAATGCAGGCCTCTTAGGGGAATTCATAAGTAAATTTTCAATATTTTTGAACATAGATAAAATTTCCAACATTGTAGGCCTATCCAATGGATTGTTTTGGACACATAATAATGCAATTTGCATGCATTTCAATAGTTTACAAGAATGTGTTGTATCATCAAGTGATTGATCCATAAATTCCATGCCTTTACCATCTTTCCACATCTCAAATGCCTGTATTATTATTTTTAAATAATTTATCAAAAATAATAATAATAAATAAAAAATAATGCATTATCAGTGTAATTTTTATCTATATTTGTCTTATTTTCAGGTTATTAATCTCATATAAGGTGTGTTTAGTACGGAAGAAAATATTTCTTACTTATTTTCTGGTAGTGTAGCAAGTATTTTTTTTTTCTTATATTAAGTTATTATAAATCTCAATATAATAGGTGAAGTTATCACAACTCACATATTCAAGAAGGTTTAAGTTGTCATCTGGACCATATAGACATGTATTCTTTTTTCCACTTATGATTTGAAGAAGAAGTACTCCAAAACTGAAAACATCAGATTTTGTTGAATATCTGCCTTCAATTGCATATTCAGGTGGAATATAACCCCTACAACACATTACAAATTAAATGAATAATATTAGTAAAGAATATAATTATTAAGATTCGAGTTGTGGAATCAGTCGTTGATGCTACATGCTAGTTTCAGGATAAACTCCCTACATCACATCTTTTAATGCATTGACCCTTTCCTAAACCTTATGTGAACATGATACAGACTATTTTTTTTAATGAATGTATATAATTAGATTTAATTCCAAATTATATGAATATAAATAATACTTACATTGTTCCAACTATTCTGTTTGTATTTGCTTCAACTTCATCCTCCTTAAACATTCTTGCCATTCCAAAATCAGAAATCTTTGGTTTCATTTGTAAGTCCAATAGAATATTGCTGGCTTTTATATCCCTATGGATAATTGTTAATCTTGAATATTCTTGGAGGTATAATAGCCCTTGAATAATGCCTTCAATTATTTGCACTCTTTTTTCCCAATTTAGAACTAATCTTCTCACTTGATCTACATGTGGAAATACAAATCAAGTTGATCAAAAAACATATAAATACAAATTGTTAGTATATTATAGAAAATTGGAGTTTGATCTCATCTGCCTGTCAATTAAAGAAAGAAGGAGGTCAATTAAAAAAGAAAAAAATAAGAAGAGATGTTAATTAAAATATTTTATATTAAATGACAATATAATGAAATTTTTGTGCTAAGACTCTAAAGTGAAGGGAGGTGGTCCCGAGTCTTTAGTGTAGGCACAACGTAGCGTCATGGTATAGCGTTAGCCATTAGCCATGCGAAACTCTAAGCAACATAGCTCTGCCAGCCAGCAGCCCCTATGCGATAGCTAGACTTAAAGCGAGACTCTTAGTTCAGTAGGGTTTGAAAGCAGTCTATAACGAATCAAACAGGTTCAGTGACAACGGATAACAATCTTCACCACTTAATGGAGAATAGAAGAATAGCCTACAACACAACACAACCGTTTCATGGATGGGGGCTAAGCACATTTTTTTAGCCCCCACCCACGTTAATTAGCAAAAAAATATCTTTAATGTGAAAAAATTTAACATTATCAAGCCATCCAAAAGATCCCTATTGTAACCCTTCATGAAAAATGAAATATGTAATCGTTAAACAAGGCAAGCTACATGTTTGTAAATGTAACCTGATAATATAAAATTAATTTAGGGTAAAATTGATAAATAAATATCATTCTCACGACTTCTAATTTTAAATAGCCACATATTCTAATAATATCATAAAAAAATAGTCAATTATTTAACGAATTTACAAATACTGATTATTTTTTAATAAATGCATAGCCCATACGATTTTTACATTTTTCTGCACAATCATTGTTTTTTAAATTATACAATAATATAAAAATCTTTTTACGATGTATAAAAATTAAACTCAATATAACATGAAAAGAAAGGGAAAAGAATGACTTACTATAAATGTAGTAATCCAAGCTCTTGTTGGGCATATATTCATAGATCAACATTTTTTCTTCATTTTCAATGCAAAATCCCACAACTTTTACAAGATTTATATGTTGTAATTTTGCCGTAAGAATCACTTCATTTTCAAATTCTTCCAATCCTTGAGATGAAGTCTCTGATAGCCTTTTCACTGCTATTTTTTCCCCATTCTTCAACTTTCCCTAATTGGATTAAGAAGCAAATTCAGAATTTCGAGAAGATTAAAGCATTATTACGAAGAAATAGATATAAATATAAATTTGACCAAATGCAACCTAAAGATTTTTATTATTGATCATATATCTTATACTTTTTGTAAAAAAAAATAATCTTATTTACTACTGCCCGTTTCATTTTATTTGGCCCTTATTATTAAAAATATTTTTTTTCTTTTTTACTTATCTATTTTATCAAATTAAGATAGTTTTATTACTTTTATTTTAATATTACGCTTAATATTAAATAGGTATATAAAGTAGTAGTAGTCAAATTTATAATTTCAATTAGTAAAGTTATTTTAATAAAATTCATTCCTAATCATTGGCATAGTTGTGATTTTTATTTAGAGTTCAAAATATGAAGAAGTAAACACAGAAAGTCGAAAAAGGTTCAACATCTACTATAAATAAATAAAAAAATTTAATCATATAAATAATGTAATTTTTGTGAATAAAGTTTGAATAAAATATCCTAGCTCGGTTCCTGCTCCTAATAAAAAATTCTTTAAGGATTGTATCGACTATCGAGTCAACAACTCCTATTAGTAAATTCATCTTCTAGAAGACGTGTCCCGTCATTAATTTCATTTAGTTAGTTTAAAATATAATATCATATTTTACCATGTTTAATTTTATTTTATCCTTAATATTTATAACCCCAATTATTCAATTATTATTTAGTTATTATTGACTTGGTCAATGTCATCTTTTCTTCATATTCAAGACTCAAAATATATTTTTACCGCAATAATCTCTAATTATAAAAAACTAAACAAAAAATAAATATGTATAAAAATTAAATATTTATATTTATTGATTTAATATAAATATCGATAGAATTTACCTCGTAAACTGGTCCATATCCACCTTCTCCAACCTTATTTTCAAATGAAAAATTATTTGTAGCTTCCTTCATCTCATCAAAACTAAAAACTTGCAAATTGCTATTATCTCCACTTTTTCTTGCTTTATTTTTACTTCCTATTTTGTTCCTCTCTAACTCTAATATAAAAAAAATAAAAATAAAAGAAGAATATTAATAACACCCCTAAATTCAGTTAATAATAATTTCACATATTTTTAAAATATCTGAAAATATTAGAGTAAAAAAAATATATATATTTGACTTTTTAATGATAACATTTTCACGTAAAATTAATTGAAAAGAGTAATTACCTTGAAACTTAGGTACTTGTCTCCTTCGAAGATACCAAATTATAAATACTAGCAATATCAATATTAGCAGTGCACCAATTGGAATCAAAATGATAACTAGTCGATTGAGTTTTTTCTTCTTGCTCACAATTTCTCCTTGTGTCACTCCATCAGCTTCTAAATTAAAAAAAAAAACAATAAGAGAAAAAAACACAAATATTTGAGTCATTCATAAATTAATTGCAGATATAATACATAGATCGAGATTCAAACATGATTTTTGTTAGCAAGTAAACACTGCACATCTAGATACTTTAATTTGTGGAGAGCGACATATTTATATCCTAAAATGGGTCATGTGAACTTGTGGTTACTCCGTAATATTTTTTAAAATTGATATAATATTATTTGTTGACATTCATGCTATAAGAACAATAAATGGTGCATTTGGTGGAATATATGTTGAGTTGTTTACTTAGAAACCAATTCTCACTTAATACACATTTTACTTTATTTTTTTTAGTGGTGCACTCATGTTTTAGAAATCCTAAATTTATCTTCATTCGTAAACATCAGACACTGATGTGACACATAATTTTTAGAGGTACTAGATGATCGTGTACATATCATTTTTTAATAAATATATATATATACTAGATAATGAAAGGCCCGTTACGGGCCCAATATTACAGTTTTATATAAATTTCTATTAGAAATTTAATTAGTTTTGGGGGAAAAAAATTATTATGATATTTTCAAATAAACATGATAGGAAAGAACAATAAAATATCACATGATTCAGTGATTTTTTAACATCATGTCAAACATAAATATTTGAATTAAATAATTGAATTAATGATATTTTTTTCTATTTTATATAAAAATTATTCAAGAGAAAAGATTAAAATTATGAGTGTCAATATATTAACAATTTTCATAAACTATATGAAGCAATAAAGTCTAATGATCCATCTATAGATTAATTTTGAATATACTTAAAATTTGTTTTATAGGTGTTTAACAAACAAAAATAATGACCTACTTGATGAAAGTTAGAATGAATTATCTCATTCTTTACAAAGTGATGATAAAGGATGAGAAATTTTTTTTGACTTTGTGTTCATTAAAATTAGGAGAACAATTTAGTGTAGTAGACAAATAATTTTTTCTAAAGTAATTTTACCTGATGAATGAATATTTTACCTCAAATAAAGAGGATTTAAGAATATTAACAAAAGTTTAACTTCAAAACAAAAAGGGCACATCCGATTGACCATTTAGGGAATTAGTTTGGGTTGGCCATTTTTAGATAATTAATTTAGTTTTAAGGTCTATTTGTGTATTTTTTTCAAAATTTAAATCAATTTTACTGTGGATCATTCTCACGAATATCCTTATTTGGGGTGATTTAATTCTTGTTTCTCAATATTTTATTTAAGTGAAAAGAGTCGTTGGTAAAACTTTTCCTAATATTAAATTATAGGAAGTTCTATGGATAATTTTTTTTTTTTTTTTTGGTAAAGTCTATGGATAGTTTATCTTAATGGATAATAGAAATTTTAACATTTATTTATTTTTATTGGTAAAATGAATATATAGTTATAATATAATATGTATTGTTTTATTATTTGTATTAATTTAATGAAAAGATTGCATATAGTTTCAAATTATGCAATTTTCCGTATTATAATTATGCATTTTTTATTGTAAATTTTTTCCTAGATTTTAATTAACTTCAATTAATTTATCTTTCTGATCACCAATAAGTTATATGATCAAAATATGATTAATGTATTAATTTGTATTTCTTGATTCTTATTAGAGACAACAGAATAGTAATATTAAGTGTTAATTGATAACTTGAAAAATAAAATAGGTCATATACTATAATAATTAAATTTTGATTTGATTAATCTTAAAGAGAAAACCATTCTATTGTAAATGAGATTCAAAGAATATTTATTTTTTTCAATTTTAATTAGGAGAATTTTAAAATTATACTTGAAGAATTATTATTTCAAAATTAGTGAGCATTCTGAGTTTACTTTATTACTTCATTTGTACATTTTATTTATCATACTGATTTTTTTTACAATCTTTAAAAACTTTTATTCAAAATTATTTTTATTTATTATTTAATTTTAATTTAATACTAATTTATTTTTTACCATGTATTTTTTTTTTCTTAGCAAAATACATCAATTAGATTAGACTTTATTCTAATTTTAGGAAAGATTAAAAAATAAAAAATAAAAAGAATGATCTTGATTGTAATCTAGTTTTTACAAGAGAGGGGTTCCACTTTTTAGAGGTAATAGATTATTCTAGTAAGTTGCCTGGTTTTTTGGAAAATTCAAGAACTCCTCTGCATATGTACAACTGCTTTAAATTGAGATTTTTAGTAAATTGATGAAATTGCCCTTGGTCGTCCTCCTTATCACATTTCTATATAATAGGAATATATATATATATATATATATATATATAAAAGAGATAATGAAATGGAGTTAATTTATACCTTGTGAAGCAGCATGAGAAAGAAGAGAATTCCAATTAGTGTCTCCTGAAATATCCATTGCATAATAACCAAGCAATTCTCTGCTTTTAATATAAGAAACTTTAGTCCTAACACTTTGAATATCATCATAACTAATCCAAGTATTTCCTGAATAACAATAATCTCCAACAATTGTTGCATTATACATTGTTGTGGCGCGATGCTGCACTATAAAATCCCTAATTTGGTCATATCTCATCCACGGGTTATCGTAAACGTCTGATTTTCCCATAGCCGGAGCCCTAAGACCATGAATATTCGTATTATTCAATCGCCACGCGTATCCGTAAAAGGCAATTCCAAAAACTATTTTGTGCGGCGGTACGCCTTCCTGGATCCATTGGATGATTCCGTCACTACCACTCACTTGTTTCACCGGATCGAATAATTGTGCATGTGAATTCGTTTCTAAAGGAGACCAATTCGGTCCGTAAAATCCGTATTCTAGTATGTTAATCCAGTCTAAGTTTCTTGTTAATGATTGAATTGGGTATATCGAATCATTGACTTGGGGCGAACCGGAAACAGCTGCTGTGAAAAGTAAAGGAGTTTCGCCAGAGTTTCTAGCCTCCGTGTTGATAGAAATGCGCCACTCATTCAAAAGGATACCTTCATAAATCTTTTATAATTAAGTAAATAAAAATATATATCATCGTCTAATTTTTACGTTAAATTCTCTTACTATTGACTAACGACATAAGCTTTCAAATTTGTCGGTTTCAAACTTAACCATTAAGCAAAGTCCAAGGACAAATTCAAATTATTTTGAATTTGCAAAGGGCCTACATGTTGAAAAATATTTATTTTATTTTAGTCAATAAAGATAAATCTAACTCATTTTTATAATGGACATCAATTATTAGTGGAGAGCAAATTTGAAATTTTTCTCTAGCTAAATAAATAAATATGATCTCTCTTTATACTCCCTCTTCGATAATAGTTGTCCACTATTGATTTGACACACCATTAAGAAATACTCCCTCCATCCCTTTTTTATATGTCACATTTTTACTTTGCACTTGCATTAAGAAATGATGTAACTTTACTCTTTTACCCATATTTAATTTTTTTGAAACTCAAGTTTTCAATCAATGAATATGAATTAATTTATTTTGATTAATTAATTTAATCAATGAACATGAATCATTTACTTAGCTTTTCTAAGTTGGTCAAATGTATCTTTTCAAGGCTAATAACTCACAAGGATAAAAAAAGAGAGAATAATATGGTCATTTATGCATTGATTTTATGAAATGACAAGTATTATGGACCAACTATTTATAGAAAGGGATGACATATAAAAAGGGACGGAGAGAGTAATAAATAATAGGGGTGATATTACTATTTTATCCTTTGACTTTGTTAAATTTAATGCTTTGAGAAATGTGTTAGATGATAAATAGGAGTATTTCATAGCAAGGGTAAAATAGACACAAAAGATAATTATTTCTTAATTTTCTAAACTGGACAAGTATTATTGGACAATTATTTTTAGAATAGTATACAACTATTATTGGACGGAGGAAGAAATACAAATGTTTTAAGATATGAAAGTAAGGTCATACAATTCAAATTGTGTTGATTTTTATATAGCCACTCAACTAATACTCGATTTCAATAGATGCTTTAAGATATGAAAGTAAGGTCATACAATTCAAAATTGTGTTGATTTTTTATATAGCAACTCAACTAATACTTGATTTCAATCTCCTTAAAAAAATGAGAGAAAGGGCCCAAAATAGTCCCTCATCTTTAGGTTAATACTCAAAGTCATCCTTGAGTTTTCATATGGAGCACTAATAGTCCCTCATGTTTGCAATATTGATGCACTTTTGGTCCTCCCTTAAATTCTTGCCTATTTTTTAACATTAATTTTGTCCACAATTTTATGTAAAGAATGTCCAATCGTCTTTTTATCTATTTAGTAGAAATATTAACTATATGTGAGAGAATGTGAGAAGAAGAACACCTTGTTTTACTCAGTAAAAATATTACTGCAGCTAAACTAAGAACATCCTAATATATGACGTTGCAAGAAAAGAAAAATTTGTAATATTGCACGTGAAATTGTCGTGATGAACCTTTCGACTTTACCTGCAATACGATTTCTACTAAACAAAACAAGGGGAAGAACTTTTGGAGGAGGACCAAAAATGCATCAATAATATTGCAAACATAAGGGACTATTAATTCTCCATGTGAAAACTCAAGGATGACTTTGAGTCTTAACCTAAAGATAAAGACTATTTTGGGCCTTTTATGAGATAATAACCATTAGTTGAGTGACTATATGAGAGATTAACTAATTCAAAATAATATCAAAGCAGACAAATATCTCATCAATCAGATACATGAAACATGTTATCTCTAGCAAATTAAACTCTTAGATGAGATGACGACACGTACGATACCTAAATTTCCCATGTCTGAAGCTGATTCTGGAAATATCCAACTAAGATCAAGACCATGAAATCCCAATTGTCTAGCTAATTTTATTGATGAATCAATAAAACTTTTTCTTGAATTTGGTGTTGTAGCCATAACTCCATATGTTGTTTTATTTGCACCTCCTCCACCTATTGACAATAATGTTTTTGCAGAAGGATTTTTTTGTTGGACTATGCTTGTAAATTGTATGAATGATGAATTTGGTGAGGTGAGAATTAATTGATTAGATTGGGAATTAATATCAGCAAATCCACAAAATAAATGAGAGAAAGGAGTTAAATCAATTTTGTCTAAGGATAATTTACTCTCCCTTAGCCAGTAACCTCCCTTAATTGTAATATTTTGGCCATTAGAGAAGATGATTAGTTGGAGGAACAAAAATAAGAAAATATTAGCATAGAAAAAGCCCATGGCTTGAACTAGTAAGTATATGATTCTGGGTGAGAGATTATTATATTATATAGGGAAAAATGTCAAATATACTCTGAATTTTTAAAAATGATATGTATATGCCCTCCGTTATACTTTTGGGTTAGATATACCCTTATTGTCATACTTTCAGCTCATATATATCCTTTATGCAAACGGAAAGACATTCAGCGCCATCGCAAAATTTACTTTATTTTATTTGAAAGGAAAATATACAAAACTTAGAGTTTCTAGCCTTAATTTTGACATTCTTAGGTAGTATTGTCAATAAAAGGAATAGATCTTGACGTTCTCTGAAATGTAACCAACAACATGATAATTGATACCTAATGAAAGCTAATCTGTGAAGTGAACTGAAATTAACTTAGAGTTTCTAGCCTTAATTTTTTCGTTAAGAGAATGATAACCTCTCTAATCAGAGTGATAACAGACAAATGACAATGTGAGGATTAGGTCAGAGCTTTTCAAATCTGGGTGGGTAAAATAAATGGATAATTGGGTGGGTTTCTTTAGTTTTGAATAAAAAATAAAATAAAAATCGGGTAAACTTTTTAGATGACACCACGTGTCTTTCCGTTAGGTTAAAGGATATATATGACCTAAAAGTATGACGGTAAGGACATATACAACCCTAAAGTATAACGAAGGGTATATGTATACCATTTTCAAAAGTTTGAGGGTATATTTGATCTTTTTCCCTATTATATATAATATAGTTTCAGGATTTGAGAGGACTGAAATAGTTAAGACTTTTCTCTGCCCTTCATTAAAAGTAAGCCTTTGAGAATGAAAACAATCCCATTGTTCTCCAAAATTGGAGCTTGCAATATGTAAATTTAAATTTAATCAGATCACAAATTAAATATTTTTGGGATCGAATAAAAAAAAGCTTATAAAATATTGATATGGATAAATATGTTTGATGTCTCCTCAATTTCAATTTATGTAAACTTATTTTGATATGAAGTTTAGGAAATTAAGAAACAAATGTTTTTGAAATATGTAATCTTAAATTTGATAATATTTAGATAACTATATAAAATTTTGAAACTTGTAACCTTAAATAATAGAATAACATTTATCATTTATATTAAGAAATTTATACAATATTTATATATATTTAATCATGAATTTAAGTTTTTTTTTAAAATTATTATTATTATTCACTATTAATTTAAAATTAATATAAAAATTCACAAATTTTAAATCCTTAAATACGTGCTAATCTACAACATCCTAGTGTGAAGTGGTTGACTATTGACCAGCAAGTCTTTTTAGGATTTAGAAATAAGTCATGTTAGAAATTTTGCTAATATTTTTTCCTTTATAAATGCAATATTTATTAATCGTGTCACATCATTCATATAATAACATTTTTTTTATAAATTGTATTCTTAAGCATGTCAAAAAATATAGGTGGGCTATACAAATTTGTTACACCCTCCCTCTAATAATAGATGTCCACTATGTAAGAAATACCAAATTTATCGTTTTTCATGAGTTATAGTCCATGAATTTTTGGTGATACGTGATCACGACTTGTTTTGGCAGAAATTTTTCATGGACATCCGTTACGACCATATTAATGGCGTGAGTTGGTCCCAAAGGGCAAACATACGCATTTTCAAATTCAAATGAGCTCTAATGCAGAAAAGACCGAATTGACCGTTTTCATGTACTATAATCCATGGATATTTGGTGATACGTGATCCCAACTTGTTTCTAGTAAAAAAAATTCATGAATGTCCGTTACGACCTTATTAATAGCATGAGTTGGTCCTGAGGGGCAAACATACCAATTTTCAAGTTCAAACAAACTCCAATGCAGAGGAAGACCGAATTTAACGTTTTTGTGTGTTATGGTACATGAATTTTTGGTAATACGTGATCATAACTTATTTTCGTGTGCTATAGTACATGAATTTACTTTTAGTTCTTGATGTTATTTTTATTTTCATACATGGGAGATCTAATAATATCATTTTTTCAATTCAATTTGTAAATATCATTTCCTTAAAAAAATAAAAATAAAGACTTTTAAGCGCTAATGATTTTACCAAGTTTACTGTACATATTACTGTCACACTTACACACCGAAAAATTCTCACGCCCTATTTTACGTTAATGATCCGTATATTATATTATAGATATTTGACAAAAAATGTTGAGAGAAATATTAACAGAAAATTGTCACATCAATTTAGAAAAATTGACAAAATCATTGACGAGACAAAATCATTTTTTTTCTTCTCTTTCTTCATGGAATTTCGGACATGACAAAATCATTGACGAGAAGTGTCAACAGGGACGGCTCAACAAAATTGAAAGCATAAAATGAAATTTCAATTTATGGTCTAAAATATAAATACACTTTATACATATTTATTCATAATTTTTTTTACACTATTTATATATTGTTTTTTCAATTACTAGTTTTAGGTAAGATTTTATCAACTCAAACATTGAAAAATATCCTTTAAGTTAGGCAATTATTATATGTATTGTTAACATAATGCTACAAGTAATAAGTTGATAAATATTAAAAAAAGATAAGAGTTAGAATCATAACATTTGACTCAAGAAGTTGATGATTTTGTATACCTCATTTTAATATGCTTATAGTAATGTTTGAAACTAAAATTCAAAAAGAAATAAAAAAGAATTTGTAATTCACTTTGTTCAACACTTTTCACTATTAATTCTTATCTTTAACAAAGTACTAAAGATGTTAAAGTGGATAAAATAATTTATTTTTAAAAAATATATAGTTTTTATCATAAATAATTAATTTTTCTATAAAAATTTTAACACATAATTTATTCTTGACAAAAAATTGAGGCCCCCGAAATTTGGGCGCCTAAGGCAAAGGCCTTATTTTCCAAAGCATAGAGCCACTCCTGAGTGTCAATTAAAATTAAATTCTAGACACGATATAATATTGACGAGAAGTGTTAATTAAAATTAAATTCTGGACACGATAAAATTATTGACGAGAAATATCAATTAAAATTAAATTTTGGACAAGATGAAATCATTGACGAAAAGTATAAATTAAAATTGTCACCTACACTCAATTAAAATAACTTGAATCACCACCATTTAATTTTCAAACCTTATTGTCATTCTTAACGATAATATTATAATACTCTATAAGTGATAGATATCTGCCAAAAATAATTGCTGCGAGAAATATTAAATGGAAAATATCACATCAATTTAGAAAAATTGACGTGTTTTTGTAAAACTTTTACGACTAATAATTGAGAAAAAAAAAGTCCAGCATGCAAGGACGAAAACACAAAAGAAAGTAGTTTGTTGTTTTCCAAAGTCATGATGTAAATTTCTATCATCACAGAAATTTACGAGAAAATAATTTAATTTTTAATTTTTAATATATATATATCATTAAAAGATAATATATAATAATAGTAACAGATGCAATTCATGTGTCACTCAACCCACATATTTTCGATAAGGAGTATAAATATAATGTATGTTAATATTGAAAATTATATAAAAACTTTAATAAATATTAAATTTAAACCATAATTTTTAAAGTTTAATGAGTTTAATGCTAAAAGATTAAAAGATTCAACTAATTAAATTTATATCTTGAGTTCGCCTCTAAGAAAAAATAATAAAGAATCATAAATTCTTGTAAAATCCCAAATATATTGTACAACTTCATGACCCTTCATGTCATGTGGTTCCTCGCTAGGAAATATTTCCTCCGTTCACTTTTACTTATCACTTATGCTTAAAATAGATTTTTAGTTTTACCTATTACTTTTGACATATCAAGAAAAAACAATACTACTTTGTATAAATTTTAGGAATCACATAGTTTTAATATGAAATTACAATCTATCCCTATTTAGTTTGTAATTACATTAATCCCTAAAAAAGTAAAACAAACCGAATACATAATATGTAGCTCGAATACATTAAAAACTAGCTTGGATACATTATAAAATAAACCGGATACATAATATGTAGCTCAAATACATTATATTTAAAACTAGTTCGGATACATTATAAAATAAGCTGCGATGATTCATGATAACTCGACGGATCGCACGGCCATCGTGCCAGCGACGCATCATTCAAATTTTTTCCCTATCAACTTTCGGGGCGAAGCCAGAGGAAACTCTGGTGGAGGCCCGCAACGATATTGACGTGCAAATCGTTCGTCTTACTTGGGTATAGGGGCGAAAGACTAATCGAACCATCTAGTAGCTGATTCCCTCCGAAGCTTCCCTTAGGATAGCTGGAGCTCGCAATTTAGAATTAGGAGAGAATAAGGGATTTTAGAGGTTTTTAGAAATATAAGAGAGTATTAGAAATAAGGGAAACATAAGACGTGTATTTCAGTAATTTTTCCTACTTTTTTTTCTATGTTTTACCCTCAACATTGCATGGACCTGGCACACCCCACCAAGTCCAGTTCAACTTTTTTTGGGCCTTAATTGCTACATTTTTCTTGTTGTTCCATTGATAATATATATATTTTTTACTTAACGTGATTTAGTCCTTTAACTATTCAAAAATTTGTCAGCTTTGATCCCTTAACTATACACTTACCGGTTTTAGTCCCCTAACTATAAATTTACCAATTTTAGTCCTTTAAGTATTCACAAACTTATCAAATTTGGTTTAAAGTTTTTTTTTAAACAAATATTTTCTTAATCAATCCTAAACTTTGATAGTTTTTATTCGAAAAACTTATCATGCATCATGCTAATCAATGCGAATTTTATTTAATTTACTCAAATTTCTTTACGTAAAATAAAATGAATAGAATAATAAAATTGATCTATTTTTTTAAAAAAATTAAAAAATTGCAAATCTACCATTTTATAAATTACCATTTCTGTAAAATTAAACAAATTTCGTTCAATGAAATCGTTGGAGTACAATCTTTGAATTTAACGGATAATAACTTTTTTTCTTTTTATAATAAAGTTTAACATATTCAAGTCATTAGTAACAATAATATGCTTTGGATTGACTTGAAAAAAATGTCGCATTAATGGAAAAGGTGTTTTGGAGGGAGTAAACTGTTAAGTATTTTGAAATAGCAAAATAGCAACAGCCACTTTATAATGCAGTACTTGACAAAATAGAGCTGAATTTAAGAACTTGAAGGACTTGTTCACATTCAAATAAGGACCCAAAGAATTAGCTTTAATCCAGGGAACAACAATAAAACGTTCTTAGTTTATAGTTCAGCTTTTGACAAAATGTACTGCATTTAGGAAAAAAATAGCAAATCTGGTATGTTAAACCTATTTGATAAATAGAACAAGAGGCGGTAATAGCAAGATTAACCATACAAGAGATGTTAGCATTATTTGTTTTAGTAAGAAGACAATTATTGTGTCTCAATATTGGAGATGTCATTTTCACAGCTATCCATATTTCAACTGTCTTCAGAATCTTTAACTTAATCAACATTTAAAAGTAATAAGTCAAGGAAACAACAACATAGCACTGAACTTGGATAAATATCCACAAAATAAAAGAAAGTACTTAAATAATTAATTGTTTAGGAATTTTTTTGAACTATAGATGGATAATATGAATAGATTAAATTGATAAACGAAAACAGGGCCTTTTTAAGGGCAGAAATCCCCGATTGAATAGATGGGTAATTTCTTGAACAAGTTATATTTTAGATAATTGAAGCACCATTGGACAGAGACAATTAATATGACAACACAAATAATGTCAAGGACTATGACTTATGTAAAATAAAATTTAATAAGGTCAGGCTCAATTTCAATGAGTCTTCTCATTTTGTAGTCCATCTCTTAGGCTAACCTAAAATATTGTTTGCTTCAGAGTTCAGACAAAGATTTGAAGAAACTACACATTAATTAATGATGTTAAATTTATTATTGCTTGTTATTCCCTCCGTTTACTTTTACTTGTCCATTATTTAAAAAAAAAAAGATTTTCAATTATACTTGTTACTTTTAACATATCAAAAAGAGACCAAAACAAAAAATCCTAATTTACCATCAGCATTAATTACTTCGTCCCCAAATCATTTTTCAAGATCCAAGTATAGATGTCAATTAATATGAGTATTATGGTAAAACAATACTCATATTAATCATTGTTTCTTAAGAACCATGTAAAATTAGAAGTAGACAACTAAATGTGAATGGAGAAAGTACATATAAAAATTTATGGTTAATTGAATTCGAAAGGTTAGCTTTCCCCACTAAGCTAATTGACTAAGAACTCTACATGTAGCTCAAACGACTTGACGATTAAGATACCTACATCTAGAGAGCAGATGTAAGTCCACATTTTCAAAACCCGAAGAACCAAATATGGTGGAATTTTGAAGGAAATAGTTAAATTGGAAGTCGAAGCAGCAACTGGAGAAGAGCAAATCTCCGAAGAGTGGAGAAGAAAGAAAACAACAGAATAGATTTTAGAATAAAAGATCAAAAAATAGAATGGACTTTTGCTCCGAAGAGTGGAGAAGAAAGAAAATAACATGATAGATTTTAGAATAAAAGATCAAAAAATAGAATGGACTATGAGTTGAAGTTAAGATACTCATTGTAGAACCTTAACAACACTAACCAAAATCTCCAACCCTAGAAAAACACATATACTTCCTTATTTCAAATGAAATGGTGCTTAATGTTTAATAGGCTAGAACATTAAAAATACAGCCCCTTTCTACTAAGTGAATGGTAATCAACATATACCAAAAGGCACTGGCTAGTCACATATGTGTTACCACTTACCAGGTTCAGATATCCTTCTCAAAGATTAATAGTGTGTGAACATTTGTTATGGTACATGGTATATCAAGAACAAGTAATAATCCAGAGAAAACTCAAGGGAAACTTAACAGAAAATGACAATGAGACAAATATCAGAAAACCAGCAAAGCGAGCATTAATATAGAGATCTATTCTGCCAAAGATCTGGGCACAATAAGTTTTACAGCTTTTTCTATAATGAGGATGCCGATAAATTTTTTACATCAAGTGTGCTAATTAGATCTTAAGATAAGGTATGAAGGATAACGAACCTCTTGGGCAGGACGACCATAGTCCACATGATCTCTTTCTGTGTGATCGATTCTAACAACACTACCCCCAAAGCTATAAATATCATTTTTTTCATTCAAGAGACCAATATTTGCATATTTAGGAGCCACATAACTGTCGAATATTTGAAAGAGTGTGAAATGATATAATAATGCAAACTTCTACTTCAAGTTTTTACACCAAAATAGTCAAACAAGACACCAGAAGTTGAAGATTGTAAAGTCCAGAAGACCAGAACATAAAGAATACTCAAGCTGGAATAAAATCAAAAGAAGCAGAAGGAAGAAACTAACCCAAAGGTTGACTCGAGTTGGGCTATGACTTTTACCGGCACCAAGCAGTTTGGCCAAACCAAAATCAGAGACCTAACCATTGAAGTCATCATCAATCAATATATTACTTGATTTGATGTCTTGATAAACAACTTTGGGCTCAATATTCTCATGCAAATAGGCAAGACTGCAATAAATGATAGCACAAGGAGAACTTACGCTTTAGCTGTCCCAAAATAGATTTATCTTAACTGAATGACCTTACGTTTTAGCTGTCCCAAGGAGAACCTTCATCCTAGCCTTCCAAGTGAGATACATGTGGTGTCGCATGGCTGCATGAAGCCACTGTTCCAAATTTCCATTGTTGACATACTCGTAAACCAACATTTTGTGGTGATGCTTTAGAACAAAGCATTTTCAAATGCTAAACAAGAATACTCATTCAATTACTTCACATGCGCATGAAAGTAATTGAACAATCCAAAGCTTCATATTTGGTACCCAGAAAAGGTATAGGACTATCAGGGACTTCTAAATGGGGAAATACCTATGCATTCCTTCAATGCAGTATCCTAGAAGGCTAACCAAGTTTTTGTGACGTATGTGGCCAATGGCTTCAACCTCCACTTGAAACTCTTTCTCTGGGACAAAGATAAACTCAAGTTGGCAACCAAAACAAAAGGACCATAAAGGAAAGCATATCGTTTGATTTTATCAACTCACAGATTGTTGAGGAACTTATTAATATCTACCAGTGTTCCATTAATCAAATTTCCATGGTAGACCATGCCATATCCTCCCGCACCAAGAATATTTTCCTTTGAAAACCTTACTTCAAATCCTCTAAAAGTTGAGTCTTTTAGGATGATCCAACATGGGTGCGCCAATACTTTTGAAGAGTCCGAGCAACATACTCTTCAAAAATGTCAATAGGTGTATATCGGATCTTCCAAAAGTAGTGCATGTGTAATGAAATGGATCTTGGGCCTAACTCAACCCCAAAAGCTAACTCATAGGGTGAGGATTGTCCAAGACCATCCAAGGCGACCAATTACCCGTCCATATCTAATATGGTACTCTCAATAGCTTTTTGGATGATTTGACATGAGTGTGACAATACTTTTGAAGAGTTCGAGCAACCAAGTGAACAAGTACGTTCCAGACAAGCCTGATTAATAACATAGATATAGAAGAGATAGAGCATCCTTAATGTATAAAAAGCGTGTAGTTCATGTAGATGCTAAAAACACAAAACTTTGGAAATTGCCTATTCGTATTGGCATTCACTTAAGTCAAAATGACAGTAAATCTTAAAGCCATGCCCTATTAACAACTTTGTCTTCATCAATTTCTAAAAAGAGAACACTTGAAAGGATTAAAAAAAGGATTAAAGGAAAACTAAGTATTTAGCATCCAAATTCCCACTTCACAACAAGCAATACCATTGGCCATTTCCTCATCCCTATATTATGTAAAGTTATAACAGTTCATTTAATTTAAAGTTGTGTCGTCAAAGCACAGAAAGGTTGAGCTAGTTCAATTAGAAATTGGGGGTTCAATACTGATACACTTTCTGGCTCCCTTGGCATCAACCCTTAAATTTTCATACACAATCAATTCTCTTGAAAACCAAGTTCTAAAACTACCAAGACCAACACTACACCCAACAGAATAATAAACTACATGAATTCATGCTCCTACATAATTTTTCACCCCTCAAACTAAAATAGGTAGGATTGTAAATAAATGTTAATGACATTTATTGATTGCTAAATTGCCAAAAATACAAAAAGTTACTTACCTTATCTTTGCAAGAAATATTAAACTTCTTCATCAAGTACTTTTAGATGAACAAACTGGGAATATTGTCATCCCTGCAATAGAATGTAAAAGATATGAATACAATCATGGGCTATGCATTTCAGTGAATATAAAAAAATGTGCATATAGTTGCTTCATCAAATTCTTGAAAAAAAAAAGGTGCACACTTTATGCAATCAGACATGTTGGGCACCAACTTTCATTTTCAACCACAGAAGTTGTGAGATTCTATGGTTAAACTTTATATTCTGAGGCTAGAAGACGTACAACTGTAAATACGTACGGGAGGTTCTCAATAAATCATAGATATGTTATTCACATTAGATTACATAGTTATTTTTCCTTTATATATATATATATATATATTGCCTTTAAACAAGATGGAAAGAAAAATTATACTAGTAGTTGTCAAGGGAAAAAAAAAGCGTTCAGAAAAAGATTATTGAGTTTTCTTATGAAAATGGGGTAAAGAAAAGATCAAATAAAAGAAAACCAGACAAGTATTTAATGCTAAGGGAAAAACATGAAAAATAATAATTGTCTTTCTTGATATGTCATAAGTGACAAATAAAAATGAAAATCTATTTTTGGAATAAGTGACAAGTAAAAGTGAACAGAGGGAGTAATAAATGTATCTGAATTAGTCATGCTCCAATATAAATATCAAATACTAGTTAGAAATTCACAAAACAAAGATATATAAATATTTTTTTTAAAAAAAAACCAATCGAATCGAACCATTAAAGCCACTAAAATGCATCTGACATTTGGTAGGATTGATATCATCAGTCATCTTGCAATCAATTGTGTAATTGTTGCAGTATCAACTTCTTCTCTTTCTTGCACTAAGCCATATTTCTTCAAACTTTCTTCATCATCTTTTACAGAAAATGCAGGCCTTTTAGGGAACTCAATCACTAAATTTGCAATATTTTTCAACATATTAGAAACTTCCAACATTGTAGGCCTATCCAATGGGTTTTGTTGGACACATAACAATGCAATTTGCATGCAATTTAATAATTTGCAATATGATGTTTTATCATCAAGTGATTCATCCATAAATTCCATGCCTTTACCATCTCTCCACATCTCAAATGCCTGTATTATTATTTTTTTAAACATAGAAAAAAAGAAGAAGAAGGTTAAACCATGTATTTGGTTTAAAAAATATACGTTACAAGTTCCACAGAATTCAATAACTTTAGCAAGCAGTTTATTGAACTAAGTAGACACATACATTTAAAATACCTTATGCAACAGACAATTTAAATTAATCAAATTCAATATAAATATCATACACCATCAACAAAATAATAATAATATATTCAGTGAAATATCACGAGTGGAGTATGGAGAAGGTAGAGTGTACGTAAACCTTACCACTACCTCGTGGAGATTGAGAGATGTTTTGAAAATACCCTCGACTCAAATGCAACAACTCCAAGTAAGAAAAAACAAAAAAAACATAGCAACTAATAAGGAAAGTAATGTAGAGCCTATAACAAAGAAACAAGATTAACAACAAAATGTGATTTAATTGAAACACAATAACAACAGATGATGATAGATATCAAAAGCAAGAACTAAAAGAATATGTCAAGTACTATGACAAATACCAACAAGTCTAAACCCATATAAAGCAAGACAATACTCCACACTGCCTACTGATCAAACATCAAACGCCTAATAAAATTATGATAACTCACATATTCAAGAAGGTTTAGCTGTTCATCTGGACCATAAAAACATGTATTCTTTTTCCCACTTATGATTTGAAGAAGAAGAACTCCAAAACTGAAAACATCAGATTTTGTTGAATAAATGCCCTGTTTTATATATTCAGGTGGTGCATAACCCCTGCAAATAAATATATATGATAAGTAAATCATTCACTTAAAAACAAATTTTTATATTATAATGTAAATCACATAAAAATAATAATTTTACTATCTTGAAAATAAGATAAGTCACAAAATATTTACATCAAAGTAATTCATATATAATGTTTGCATACAAACTTCTATCATTTAATTATAAACAATTAATATATCTTTTCACTTTATTCGATCACTTAATATGGAATATCGCTTACGAAGCTTATTTTACATACCCATATATATTAAATAATTTGATAGTGTAAAAATTGTTTACGAGGTATATATAATACTTACAATGTTCCAACTATTCTGCTTGTATTTGCTTCTACTTCATCCTCCTTAAACATTCTTGCCATTCCAAAATCAGAAATCTTTGGTTTCATTTGTAAGTCCAATAGAATATTGCTGGCTTTTATATCTCTATGAATAATTGTTAATCTTGAATATTCTTGGAGGTATAATAGCCCTTGAATAATCCCTTCAATTATTTTCACTCTTTTTTCCCAATTTAGAACCAATCTTCCCACTTGATCTACATGTGGAAATACAAATCAAGTTGATCAAAAAACATATAAATACATCTCTTCTTCAGAGATAGTGACAGAGAGTCAGAATTTCAATTAAAAAAATTCAAATTAGATATTTTTTTTTAAAAAAACACGTGATAAAGCAAAGAGATTTAATATTTTTATAATTCTTTTCGGTCCATATTATATGGTATTTTTATCTTTTACATTTAATTCAAGATAAGTATATTTTTTTACATAATAAAATATTATTTAATTTTTTTTCTTTCAAATTTACCTTTATTTTTACATAACAAAATCCATACTATTTAAATTTTAGTTACTAGGGGTGAGTGAATATGATTTCTTATTGGGTGTATTTAAACTAAAAACACCATATAATATGAACCTAAGGGAAAAAGGGAACATACATCTATACATAATTAAAAAAAATCAAAGAATATATACTGGTACTTAATAGGAATAACAACATTAGTGGATGTTTACCTATAATTATCTTTTGATTGATCCAAATTCATAGTATAGGTAAGTCCCTTTTTATTTTGGAGGGGGAGGGTTCATGACCACTATTCCATATTCGTATTGGAGCTCGATTAAAATTAAATTAGATTTCAGAAGTCCCATGTCAAGGGTAAAACACTCCGTAACAAAAGCAATTCCGTACTAAGGAAAAATTAGAACTCGAGACATTTAGTTAAGGATGAATGAGTACTTATCAGTCCATCACAACTTTTATTGGTTTATTATAATTTGTAAGCAAGTTAAACTCAAATATAAAAAATAAAAAAAAAGACTTACTGTAAATGTAGTGGTCCAAGCTCTTGTTGGGCATATATTCATAGATCAACATTTTTTCTTGATTTTCAATGCAAAATCCCACAACTTTTACGAGATTTATATGTTGTAATTTTGCAGTAAGAATCACTTCATTTTCAAATTCTTCCAATCCTTGAGATGAAGTCTCTGATAACCTTTTCACTGCTATTTTTTCCCCATTCCTCAACATTCCCTATTTAGATTTATAAGAAGCGTATTCAGAATTTTGAGAAGATTGATGTATTATTACGAAGAAGTGAACTCAAATAAAAATTTAATCAGTTTAATCTTCAAATTCTCACTTTAACATATTATGTCCTTTTTAAAAATTATTGTTGTTTACATCTATAGTTATATTTTGTATCAAAGATGTTGGGATCAATTGAAATTTTAAAAGAATAAACCAGACCAAAAAAAGAAAAAGAAAAAAGTACTAAATAAGATGCAAGACATAACACTAAATAACCACTTAGGTATACCAAGTTTTAGAAAAGAAAGAAAACACCAATAACTAGTTAGAGAGGTCGTGTTATCAATTTTTATTTTTATTTTAAAAAGTAAATAAATAGACATAAAATTTGAATTCCTAATTTTACTTAGAGAGGTACACTCAATATCTATCATAAAACATAAAAACGGTGAATATTATCGTCGTAATTTATATGACACCATTTTCTTCTTTGTGCATCCCAAAAAAGATTATTTATAGCTTTAGTTACTAATTAACAACTCCTATTAGTAAATTCATCATCTTGAAGACCTGTCCCATCATTAATTTAATCAGTTAGTTTAAAATATAATATCGTGTTTTATTAATTTCTTGTTTTGTTTAAACTTTAAAATTATTTTTCAACTTTGAATTCTCAACCACCTATATTTATTTAGAGAAATTATGGGGATAAGCAAACATATATTAGTTAATTAACAAATTATAGCTATAGAGCCTAATTAAGTTTATTTTAGTGACTATTTGTGAAATATCCTTCTTCTTTTTTAAAGAATTTACTTTAAACATGTCATGCATATATTTGTAGTCCGGCACAAATTTCTGATTCGAATTTAAAAATATACCACAAGCCATCCAAAGATCATTGAAGATATTTGTTTTAAATTAAAAAATAACAATGATTAACCAGACCATTAATGAATTATTTAACCCAACAGGTGCTATATTATATATATATAAGGGAAAAATTTATAATTAGCAATATTAGTACCATTTTTTTGCTAAAATGACGTAAATTCAAATTAGAAATTTTTTACAGTGACCACATAATGATTCTGTTTCACATTTTCTTCCTATTCAAGACTCAAAAAGTATTTTGCTCCAATAATTTCTAATTATACAAAACTAAAAATAAAATATATATATATATATATATATATATATATATATATATATATAAGTAAAATATTTATATTTATTAATTTAATATAAATATCGATAGAATTTACCTCGAAAACAGGTCCATATCCCCCTTCTCCAAGTTTATTGTCAAATGAAAAATTATTTGTAGCTTCCTTCATCTCATCAAAACTAAAAACTTGCAAATTGCTATTATCTCCACTTTTTCTTGCTTTATTTTTACTTCCCATTTTGTTCCTTTGGTTCCTCTCTAACTCTAATATAAAAAAATAAAAATAAAAAGAAGAATATTAATAACACTCCTAAATTCAGTTAATAATAATTTCACATATTTTTAAAATATCTGAAAATATTAGAGTAAAAAATATATATATGTTTGACTTTTTAATGATAACATCTTCACGTAAAATTAATTAGAAAGAGTAATTACCTTGAAACTTAGGTACTTGTCTCCTTCGAAGATACCAAATTATAAACACTAACAATATCAATATTAGTAGTGCACCAATTGGAATCAAAATGATAACTAGTCGATTGAGTTTTTTCTTCTTCTTCACAATTTCTCCTTGTGTCACTCCATCAGCTTCTAAATTTTAAAAAACAAAAAAAAACAAAAACAAATAGTTGAGCCATCAATAAATTTATAATAGGTATAATATAATAGATCGACATTATAAAATTTGGTCTCAACTGACAAGTAAACGCTATATATCTAGATCAACACCTCAATTTGTCTTTTTTTCTGTCGTGGACACGTGACACTACGGTGACATATCAAGTTTATGAGATGATCAAACTGACACAGTAGAAAGGAGTTGAAATGGTTACATACCTTCTTTTTTTTTAAAATATGAAAAGATATAAATCCTTTTGAATAACAAAATGAATGGAGTTAGTTTATACCTTGTGAAGCAGCATGAGAAAGAAGAGAATTCCAATTAGTGTCTCCTGAAATATCCATTGCATAATAACCAAGCAGCCCTCTGCTTTTAATATAAGACACTTTAGTCCTAACAGTTTGAATATCATCATAACTAATCCAAGTATTTTCCGAGTAACAATAATCTCCAATAATTCTATCATCATGTATGGTTGTGGCGCGATGTTGCACTATAAAATCCCTAATTTGGGCATATGTCATCCACGGATCATCGTAGACATCCGATTTCCCGATAGCCGGTGCCCTGAGACCATGAATATTTGTATTATTCAATTTCCATGCATATCCATAAAAAGGAATACCAAAAACAATTTTTTGTGGTAGAACGCCTTGTTGAATCCATTGGTCGATTCCGTCACTACCACTCACATAGTTCACCGGGTCGAATAATTGTGCATGTGAATTTGTTTGTGATGGCGACCAATTTGGTCCGTAGAAGTCGTATGCTATTAGGTTGATCCAGTCTAAATTTTTTGCTAGTGATTGAACCGGGTAAATTGAACCATTGACTCGGGGCGAACCGGAAACGGCTGCCGTGAAAAGTAAAGCCACTTTGCTGGAGTTTCTTGCCTCCATGTTGATAGCAATGCGCCACTCATTCAAAAGGATGCCTTCATAATATATAATTATATAAGTAAATAAAAGATTATCTTCGTCTAACTTTTACATTAAATTCTCTTATTGCAAGGCTATTATTTACTCATCTTATTGACTAACGACAAAAGCTTTTAAATTCGTCATTATGAAATTTGACCATTTAGCAAAGCTGTCTAGGGACAAATTCGAATTATTTTGTGTATTTCACCCAGGGCCGGCTCTATGCTTAGGCAAATAAGGCTTTTGCCTTAGGCCCAAATTTTATTAAGAATAAATTATGTGTTAAAATTTCTATGGAACTAATTGATTATTTATTATAAAAAGTATAATTTTTTTTAAATATATTATTTTACCCACTTTAACATCTTTTATACTTTGTTAAAAATAAGAATTAATAGTGAAAAGTGTTGAACAAAGTGAATTACAATTTTTTTTAATTTCTTTTTTTATTTTAGTTTCAGGCATTACTACAACCATATTAAAATGGGTATACCAAGTCATCAACTTCTTGCATCAAATTCTATGGTTCTAACTCTTATCTTTATTTAATATTTGTCAACTTATTACTTATATAATTATGTTAACAATTCATAATTGCCTCACTGAAAGGATGTTTTTCAATGTTGAGTTGATAAAATCTTACCTAAAACTAATTACTGAAAAAACAATATTAAAATACTAATAATTTTCATCTAAATAATGTAAGAAAAATAAATTTTGAATAAATACGTACATGAAGTTTGTTTATATTTTAGGCCTAGAATCGAAATTTCGCTTTAGGCCCCCAATTACGTTGAGCCGCCCTTGATTTCACACTCTCTTTTTTTTTCTTATAAAAGGCCTACGTGTTTTAAAGTCTTTATCTTAGTTGGTAAAAATAAATCTAAATCACAATAAATTTAAACCAATAGAAACTCTCTAAATATTGATGTTTTAAAATATGAAATCAGGGTTCCACAATTCAAAATGATATCAGAGCAAAGAATACTCTAGATTCAAATTTCATCAATCATGTATATGAAAAGGGAAAGAATATTCAAATTGTTATCTCTGTTTGATAAAACTAGCTCTTAGATAAGATGATCACACAGTTTAGCATACAGTACCTAAATTCATCATGTCTGAAGCTGATTCAGGAAATATCCAACTAAGATCAAGACCATGAAATCCCAATTGTCTAGCTAATTTTATTGATGAATCAATAAAACTTTTTCTTGAATTTGGTGTTGTAGCCATAACTCCATATGTTGTTTTATTTGCACCTCCTCCACCTATTGACAATAAAATTTTTGCAGAAGGATTTTTTTGTTGGACTATGCTTGTAAATTGTATGAATGAATTTGGTGAAGTAAGAATTAATTGATTGGATTGGGAATTAATATCAGCAAATCCACAAAATAAATGAGAGAAAGGAGTTAGATCAATTTTGTTTAAGGCTATTAATCCACTGTCCCATAGCCAGTAACCTCCCTTAATTGTAATATTTTGGCCATTAGAGAAAATGATTAGTTGGTGGATGAAGAAAAATAAGAAAATATCAGTGTAGGAAAAGGCCATGGCTGAAACAAGTATGATTTTGGGTGAGTTTCATATTATATAGTTTCATGATTTGAGTTAACTATGCAACATGAGTTGTGGTGCGATGACTAGAATTCTTTTGCCCTTAAATAAAAATATCGGATTTGAGTCATTGAGAATGGAGAAAAGAACGTTGTATTGAGAACACCTTCTCTAGAACTGAGCCCTATAATTTACAAATTCAAATTTAATCCAATCTCAATTCACATCACAAATAAATAAAATTGAGTTGAGCGTGGAAAAAGTTGAGATGATTTTTTTTAGTTTCTAAAAGAATCATTAATATTTTAGAAAAGCTTATAGACTATTGATATGAATATTTCAATTTATGCGAACTTATCTTTTTCGATATAAAGTTAAAAACTTAAAGATAAAATATTTTTGAAATATGTGATTTTAAAAGTAATAATATTGTTTTAAAACTTGTAACCTTAGATTATAGAATAACATTTATCATTTATATTAAGAAAATTCATAAAATATTTATATACATTTAGCTATAAATTTTATCATTATTATTTATTAATTTAAATTAATATAAAATCTTAAATTAAATTTTGAATAGACGCTAATCTATAGTATCCTGTATAGAACCGTCAAAATGGGCGTAGCCCATGGGGACGGCCCAACCCCATCCGTTATTGGGGTAGGGTTGGGATATGATTTTTCAATCCCATTTAAAACTAGGGCTTGTAAGCCCTGCCCATATAAGCCCTTGGCCCTTGAGGCTTGATCGGGGCTAGGCCGGGATTGACCCATGGGCTAAAACTTTTTGTTTAAGAGTAATTTACAATAATCTCACTAGTATATAATCTTATTATTTGAATACACACTAAGTTGTAATATTATGAATCTTCGTACCCAGATACATGAATCTCAAAATATATGGACTCAAAATTAGGTTAATTTGTTCTAGATACACTTTATCTAAGTAGATTCACATGTATCTAAGATACATATACAAATCTCGCACCCACGCCTCCCTCCCATCTTGCTTGTCACTCTCTTATCTCACTCGTGTATCTGGTATGCGAGATACATGCTAAATACGACTAGATTTTTTCTAGTGTTAATGAAACGACACTATTATTTGTCATATTTGATTTGAAAATCTTCTCATTTTCTTAATGTTATAGAATTATAAGTTTGAAAAGGAAAAAAAAAAAAAAAAAAGGTTATCCCACTCCAACCCTCAGCCCTTCTAGGGTTGGATTGAGCATTTTCAGGTCCTATGAAATGAAAGGCCGGCCTTTCCCAGCCCTTCAAATTCTTTGGCCCGTGAGGCTTGAGCCGAATGAAGCTGGGCCGGCCCTTTTTGACAGCTCTAATCATGTAGTATGAAGTGGTATTTTTTTATTTTAGGCCACAGATCTATTTTATTTATTGTGGTTGACTCTTGATGTTTCTAGGAAGATGGTCTCATATTTTCTTTTCTTTTGATGTGATTGATGCATTGTATTTGATTGGGGAAATGGAAAGTAATTAATAAATACAAGGTTTGACTGGGTATTCTTCAGGAATAAGTCATGTTAGAAATTTTGCTATGTTGTAAAGTAAAGTAAAATAAGATAAGAAATATAAAAGATAAAAGCAATAAAAATAAGGAGACAAGAGATGAGAGCTTTTTTTATTATTCCAAGTCTACAAGTGTTTACAATATGAACCCTTATATCTTTATTTATAGTGTAACATAGAGGCATACAAAAGGTTAGTCATAAACATGACATTAACATGAATATAATGGGGAGGTTATGGAAGTAAAAGGTTACAAGAATAATGGTTATAAAGGTGGAGGTTATGGTTATCTTTATAATGGAGGAAAGTAATGGAGTAACTTCTTGATGTAGTGGACATCCACAATGTATTATTTTATAACATGCTATTGTTTTTTTCTTTTTATAAATGCAATATTTATTAACATGTTATATCTTTTATATGATTATAAAATTTTATAAATTGATGATCTTAAATATATCAGAATATTTATGTTGTTATAAAAAAATGTTATTAATTAAGGAATTTGGTATGAGATAAAAATATATTTTTTGGGATATTTACTTTTAAAAATTATCTAGATTCTCTAAAGTATTGGATATTTCAAATAGATTTGTTGTAGAAAATTATAACGTTATCAAAAAAATTCATATCAAAAACTATTCATATCACGCTTAAATATCTAAAAAGCCTTCTTTTGTTTTGTATTATAGTCAAGTTTTCTTATTTAAAATCTTCCTTGATACTTCATCTATTTTAATTGAATTTTTTAATTTTAATTAATTGTGTAGGACAGTGAGTATCTCTGATTTTTCTTCTGCTAGCAGGGACGGATTTAGTCAATAAGGTATGCGTTCACATGAATGCAATAGTTTTTATTCCCATAATGTATTTAAATTAAGAATATAAAGAATACTCATAAATATTTTTAATTATGAATTGAATTATTATTGTCTATTAATTGAAAAGTGTATAGCAACTAATAGACTTAAAATTTTGAATTTGCCTATATCAACTATAGAGAAGGCAAATTAGCTCATGAAACTATAACAGTTCGATTCGTCCAAATTTGGATTGACGATTACCCTGGGTATATATTAGTTTAGCCCTTTCAGTCCATCAAAATTGAGATGATATCTAATCCAAATTACTTCATAAATTAAAAAAAAATAAAAATTACTTCATGAAATTTTTTGTCAAAACATTTTAGAAAAATACAATTTCTTATTTAATATGTTATATACAACTATAATGAAGAAAATTATAATTTTTACTAGGCACTAAAAATTATAAACAAATAAATAAAGCAATTAAAACTTAATAATACTTGAACGGATTAGATTCTGATCTGTTTTTAATTTATTTCAATTTAAATAACTTTTAGGCGGATTAATAATTAACTCATCCTTTTACTTACTCAACTCATTTTTAACTCGCTCAATTTCAATCTAGCTCATCTATTTGACCCCAATAATCAACTATATTCACTAAAAAAACTTGGTATAAAGTGATTGATTCTTTGATGTTCCTAAGAAGATTGTCTAGTATTTTTTATTTTTGGTGGATGCACTATTTTGATTGGGAAAATGTCTAATATAATAAGTACACATTGACTAATTGGTCTTTGGATTATTTTGTTTATTTATTTATTGGTCTTTGGATTATTTATTGGACAAAATGGCTAATAAATTGACTAGTTAATCTTTAGGAACAAGTCAAGTTAGGAATTTGGGCAATGTTGTTTTCTTCTATAAATTGGATATTCATTATGCTATGATTTGTGGACTACCTACCGTCACATGACAAAAAATTAAGGGAAAAATAGCAATTAAGTCATTATACCTAACATAATTAGTCAAAATAACAATACTTTAAAAAATTTATTTAAAATGACAGAATGACAATATTTTTATAAAATAACATGTATTCAGATTTTAGTATTTAAAATTAATTTTATTTATGGAAAGAGTCCTATATTGGACCAAATTATATACCAATAACAGTTTAAAGAAAAACAAATTACACCAATACACATTAACCTTTTTTCAACTCCATTCACGTTTCTTCCCCACCTTTCATGTTTCAAGTTTATCTTTCTTCAAGGTGCTAAATTGTTGTTCATCAAGAAATCTTCTTTATTGTTAAATGAAATCTATTTATTAATTCAAGCAGATTTATCGATTGACAAGGTAATTTCCATTATCCATTTTGATTTGATGTTTAAATCACCGATTCTATATATTACGAATTTTCAGTCGAATTTTTCAATTTTTATGTGATTTTGTTTAGTTATTCATCAAATAGTTATGATTTTCAATTTTTTCAATTTTTTTTGTGATTTTCTTTTAATTTTTCAGATTTTGGAGAATCTAGAAATTCATATGTATGTTTATTTTTTTTTATATTTAATACATTCTAATTTTTGATAATTCGAAATTCAAATTATCAAAAATTTTGTCTTCATATTTGAGATTTAGTAGATTGTAGTAACTACATTAGCACACATACATCATATATTGTTTGATTTTTTTATACATTCATATTTAATAATTTCAAAATTTTCTTATAGGGTTACTAATGCACAAGTGAATACGGATTCAGATTCGATTTTGATGGGAAAAAAAGTCGGAAAAAAGAACATAGTAGATGAAGAAGAAGAAGAAAGACAAAGTCAAAGAAGAAGGTTACAAAATTGTATTCATACCACAACTGTATTCCTATTAATTTTTGTTTGTCAATTGTTTTTCTTTTACTCATCATTTGTATTTTTATTTTAAAATATTGTATTTCTTTTTTAGTTTGTAGAAATTTAAATAGGTATATAATGTATTTGTCACAATTCTATATCTTATGATTGAATACATAATTTATATAATTGTGACGAATACATTATAAGAAGGGAAATGAAAACTTATTGGTATTCATTTTTTCGTTTGAAATACAAAATCATACTGAAATACAACTTGATATTTGAAATACAAACTTAGTAAGACATAATTTGTATTTTATTTGGCTAAAGCAATATAATTTTATGAATACATAATATATAAAATTGTGCGACGAATACATCACAAGAAGGGGAATACAAAATTATTGGTATTCATTCTGCGATTGATATACAAAATGATATTGAAATACAACATGATATTTGAAATAAAAACTAAGCTAGAAAATACTTTCTGCAAATTTAAAGTGAAATAATAATATAACAAAATTGGATATTGAAATATAAATACAATTTATTTTGAATAAACTTATTCTAGGTATTATATATGTATTCATCGCAATTGTATTTTTCAATTTCATTTTGATCTACAACTAATTAGTATTTATATTTTGGTATATACTACACAACTGCCTTTATTTTTGTACTTGAACTAGAATGCCAAAGAGTTGTATTCAGAATAAATCAATACCAACATTTTTTGTATTTTAAATTAGTTATACATATCATTAGGTATTCGAATACATTTCGGATGAACACCTATTCAAAGAAGTTCAAACATTTAAATATCCAAAACAGAGGGCATTAGAAATTTTCCAACACTTCCACTCATATAAGATATAAAATACAAACTACTGTTTCCAAAAAAAAAATGAAATTCTTAAGAACAAAGAAAAAAACGCTAGAAAGAAAAATGGCAACATATGCTTTTTCAAAAACGTAATCGATGTTAAATTTTAAGATTTTTTTTTTTTACCTTTTTTGAAATTTTTTGTTCCATGATTTTCTCTATTCAGTTATTAATTATTTGTATTCTTTCAAATTAATCAAAATAAAATAAATACATAACTCAATCCTTAACAAACTAAAATATTGACATTTTAAATAAATAGTGAAACTATTGCTAAGGAGTCCCATTAAAAGCTAAAATATTGTTGTTTTGAAAATTTTCCCAAAAATTAATATTAACATACATTCTCATTTTATTAAATGATAAATTTATACAATTTAATATAAACACATGAATAAATATTTATCCTTCACATGTCAATCGGTTAAATCGAGTTAAAAACACAACAACTATAAATCTTTGAACTTGCAGTAATATTTCACTTGCTTCATTCATATAAAAGAAAGAAAAAAAGCTTTGATGTTGGAGAAGTAGGACAACGAGCTAAGAAGCAGCAAGCAATTTACATTAGAAATGGTACTGTCATTTCCACAAGAAAATAACCAAACAGAAGGCCTGCAGAGTACTACTACATATTGACACTATAACACTCCTAAAATTAGTAATGCTGCAACCTAGCTAGATCCTCTTCTTGCTGACTGAAAACTTCATAGTTAAATCCATATTGTTCCTTCATCTAACATGCCTCCATCTTGCTCCTGCATTGCATAAGCAGAGCAAAAAATAGTTAAAAAGTCCACTGTTGTTGAAATAATATACTAGTTATTAAACTAAAAAGACGATGAAATGAACATTGAACTCGGAAACACAATAAAAACGACATGGATATAGGTATTCTAGTCGATAAAATATGCAGCTTATTGACATCAGATTTAGTGCAAGAAGGGGAAACAGTGTTTAATCCCGAGAAGCTATTGTTGGTGGATTCATGAAGCTTAGCGACGCTGACAACCTAAGATTAGTGGTGATTGGACTGATGTGGTATCTTGGAAACTAGGATTTGATGGTTTACAAATAAGAGTCATGGCATTCAATCTCATATTGCAAGAAATTCATGGGGCACTAGCAAGAGCAAAAATAGTTGACAAGTCTACTGTTTTTGATTAATAGAGTGATTCAACTTGAAAAGAGATGAAATGAACAATGAACTCGGAAGTAGAAGAACACAATAGACATTGACTATAGCTTCATATAGGTGTACAGGTCAATATAAGTATGCACCTTATTGACATCAGATATAATGCCAGATGAATCCCAAAGGGGAAACAGTGTTTTATCCCAAGAAGCTATAGGAAGAGATAACCAACATAGCCATTTGATTCAGCCCCGCTTTTTGTGGTATTGGTTGCTATTGTTGGTGAAGCAAATATATGTCATCACCTCCTCTGCAGATTTGTTTTCATAAGTTGGATGCAAAATCCAGCTATACATTTAACTATTGACGTAGAAGTCAGGTTTATCTCGTTCAAATAAATTATCTTACATTGAACTAGTGTTTTCTATCTAATGTTGTTTATGCTGAAAAAAAAATATATTCGGACATTTCAAGATTAGAGAAGTTAATCATACCCGTTTCATTGCAGTCATTAGATCATCCAGGGAGTCATAGCCTTGTGGACTAAAACCAACTTGTTGCTTTGTTGGCTCCAAGAGGTAGTCTTCATTTGACCTTGTCCTTGAATCTGGGGTCAACTTTTCATGCTCGGTTTGCTGCACAAGTGTCGAAGAACCTCCACTCGATCTACCAATCAATGACATGTCCATCCTTCTGCCAAAGATTTCATTGCTTTGATTCATACTGTGGCTTAAAGAAGCCATGCTACCATCATTGGGAACCTGAGACCTTAAGTTGTTGCCAAAAGTATTATTTGAGTTGTGGGAATAATGTTGTTTATTATCGGCCCATGCTTGAGATGGTGTTTGATTCATACTCTGAACAGCACCTGCCATACTTTGACGGTATTGGATTTCTCCCCTTGAATCTTCAAAAGGAGGAGAAACTGAGGTAGTGGAAGTAAAATCAAGAGGGCTGTTCTGTAAATGAGTCACGGCTTCCCTTACAGTATTTTGTGGCAAATGGCTGTTAATGAAGGATTCTGTCAATGGGAAAGAATTAGACTGGAACTTCGATAACTGAATGGAATTTTGCCAGTTCTCATTACATCTACCATGTTCCAGAAAGTTGGAAGATCCATTAACACCAGTATTGAATGAGTCTGAGCTAAACGGAGTCATGTTTTGAGAGTGCTGATTTCCAAATCCTCCCCCAGTAAGTGGTTGCTGGGGATTCCCTTGAAGCAACATCGGATTATTTGGAACATTGGATAAGGAGTTATTTGAGCAACCGAGCACATCAGCTGTAAGCAGTCTCGACTCGTCCAAAGGAATATGCGCCGAGGACTTACTCTGCTGCAATTGATCAAGCTCCAATGATGCAGGAATGCCTTGAAATAAACTAGTATTCTGGCTGGCAGGCGGAATGTTTGGATTCAGTTTTGTGAAAGCATTAACGGAATTGCTCAAATTTTGACCATGACTAGGTTGGAGTAGCTGAGATGCTGCCAGGTTGCGCACGCTCAGACCAGCAGCACTATTTAGTCTGTCAAGCATGCCCCCTGAACTGTACGATGACAAGGCAGCATGAGTATACCGTCCTGATCCACCCAATGTTCGAAAATCTCCAAGCCCATCCAGTGAGCCCATTCGCACATAGTCCCTTCCCCCTAATGCGGCAACCATGTTTGCTTGTTGGGTTTGAACTGAATTGATCCTTTTCAAGTAAAGCCTATACTTCTGCAGAACAGAAAAGAAAACCAGATTAAGAATTCTGAAACTGTAATCTTTTTCAGTTCCAACAATGAAGGTAGGATGTACGCAGACCTTACCCCTACCTTTGTAAGGTAGAGAGGCCGTTTCTGATAGATCCTCGGCTCAAAATAAAGGTAGCCGACACTGTATTGTAAGAAAATAGACACCCAGTTCTTCTGCCCCCCCCCCACCCCCTCAGTTACCTACTTACCTTCTACCATGTCGTGTCTAATCGCCTCCCCCCCCCCCCCAGTTCTTCTTCAGCCTACCTCTACATCTCCTAACACTTGCTACAACCAACCTCTCGCACCTCCTTATTGGTGCATCCTCATCACGTGTTCTTGAATTATTCAACTAAGATAATTGAGCTCCATTTTAATCAGGATAATGTTACCATAAAGCTGTTTTAGATTCAGACACTACTGCATTACTACTTTCCAGTTTCTACGAAATATCCCTAGATGCGAAGTATTATTTGCAGCCATTTGCTAATTAACATTCATGGTATGTAGCAAGGTTATATCAGATTTTGCTCTCTTAGCCACATGAAAGCATAATCCAAGGCGAGAGAGCAAAATCCGATCCTCTCACAAATGATTCATCATTGTGAAACATTTATTGGCCTGTGCTTCAAAAATATTGGCCTTGTTCACTTCCACTATCCAAGCCATGTCTAATAAATCACTAATTGTGTAATGATTTAAAGAAAAAGGATCAAATAGAACAAATGAAATAACAAAGAAGAAGGAGATAAGCCTAGTGCCTGCAGATGGCTTGCCACATTTTCCCTTGTAAGCCCGTCAACATTCATCAGGTCAAGAATCCTCTTTGGGACAGCTTCTGCAATAGAAATAGAACAGAAATATTCATTTAATACGGAACATTCATAACAAGCATAGTCGGAGAAAAACTTAATAATGCTAAAGAACTCACTTTCGATGCCCAACTGACCAACAGCTGCAACAAACTTCCTGTGAAGTTCTATGGACCAAACGACACGAGCTCTCTTCTGAGTTGTTGGATCTTCATTGTCATTTCCATTTTCAAAATTCTCATCTTCTTCATCCTTCCTTTTCTTGTTACATTTTCCGTTTTGATCTACATTACCTGTTGGTGATTGCCCTCGACCACTTTCTCCACTTACCTGATAAGATTTGTCTTGATCATTAGACTTGCTCTGGCTCTTAGGCTCAACCTTCTTTTTTCTGATCACATGTTGCCATATGTTCCTCAACTCCTCAATTCGAACAGGTTTCACCAGATAGTCGCAAGCACCATGATCGATTCCCTTCCTTACAAGTTTGGTATCACTGTTTGCAGACAACACTGGACCAAACGAAAAGTTCAAACATCAACTAATTAAGAAATTCTCTCAAGTGTTAAATCCAAACATTACCCCCTAAAGATCCTCTATTACAAGTGAAACAAAATGCAATTAGTTACTCGAAGCTAATATAGAATCACAAGGGAGCAAAAAAACATATATTTTTTTTTTTGTTCAACCATATGGTATCCAAAACCTACTGGTCTGACTAATCCAAATTCACTCCACATAATCTCATCAAAAAGGGTAAGTTCTCCCTATCAGGAATTTCTCCATTCCCTGGATTTGAACCCGAGAACTTCAGTCAAGGGTGGAGGGATCCAATTCATCCCACAATATCCATTAGTGCTAAAGGGAACAAAAAGTTGAAAATGATAGATCTATGCAAATAAGATAAATGAAGATATTCTACTTACTTATGACTGGAAGATCCATCTCAAGACCAACAAGTTCAAGAAGTTTAAAGCCATCCATATCAGGCATGTGAACATCACTGATGACCAAATCAAATCTATCTCTATTCTCCCTCAACATCTTCAATGCCATCCTTGCCTGACTTGTTGTAGTTACTGTGCAAAAACAAAAGATCTTCAGAATAATAATGCAATTTATCAACAATCATGAGGAGGAAAATACAAAAGATTCATAAAGCTAGAAAGATCTCAAAATAAATCAGGAAAATCCAGGCTAGTAAAACTTGAAATGAGAGATAGCAAATGATTCAAAATAGAGAATTTGGGAATTGAATATGTACAAAAGCAAAAGCAAAAGCAAAAGAAAAAAAGTAAATCAAAAGAACTCCAATTTCCCTTATTGTTCTATCAATGATTATTGAAAGGACATGGTCAAAATCAAATAGAAACTGTACATGAAACACCTATTTTCCAGGGTAAAAGAGTTTAAAATGCTCCTGTTGAGTGTTGAAAACAAGAAACAACAATGATAAAACAAGAAAAAGAGTTCCTTTGTTTTTTTCTCACATAAAAACAGAAAACCTACTTCAAAACTAGACCTCACAAACAAGAAATCAAGCACCTAATTGGCAAATTATCATAATTAACCAAAAACAAAAAAAAAAAAGATCCATAGCATCAAGCATTTACCCTGATACTGGCATTTTCTGAGCAAACCATCCAAAAGCTTCAAACAAATAGGGTCATCATCAACAGCAAGAACTCTCATACCAATAGGAAAATTATCATAATTATTTCCCCTTTCACCACCACCCATATTCCCTCTAATTTCTTCCACAGTCATTTTCTTGAACCCCAAACACACCAAAAAAAAAAGATTACACCCCAAAATCAAGAATTCCAGACAAAAAAGTTCAAAACTTTACCACAAAACAAATCACTTCCTTGAATCTTTCTCAAACCCCCATAAACTCCAATTGTCAAAATAAATCCAAACGCACAAAATAGTTCAAAACTTTACCACAAAACACACAAAACAAATCACTTCCTTGAATCTTTCTCAAAACCCCATAAACTCCAACTGACAGAATAAATCCAAACACACAAAAAAGTTCAAAACTTTACCACAAAACAAATCACTTTCTTGAATTTTCCCAAAACCCCATAAACCCCAATTGTCTCAATAAATCCAAACACACAAAACAAATCACTTTCTTGAATCTTTATCAAAATCCCATAAACCCCAATTGCCTCAATAAATCCAAACACACAAAGAAGAGATCAAAGATTGGAACTTTGAAATGGTTTGTAGTAGTAAGTAAGTGATAAAGTTGTACGTGTGGACAATGATGGTTTATGGCTTGGTTACAACCCAACAATACAACAAATCATACAAAAAAAATTCTAGTCATCACAACTAAAACTTTTTCTTCTTCTTCTGTTTGTGTTTGTCTTTTTTGCTTTTTTTTCCTAATATGCTCACCCACCCCCTTACCCTCTACACCCCTCTATTCCATTGGTGGGTAATAAAATATTGCTTATTGGTGTCTGTTATATATTATAGTAGAATATATGTATATTATATAATATAGTGAGTGAATAATAGAGGTTTGTTTATGATCTTTTTCTTAGAACCTTTTTTGAAGCATGCATTTTTGGATGTAAGCTTTTTTGTAGCCTTAAAAAAAAACATAATACATAAACACGTATTCTATAACTTAATTTCAGCTAATGTCTTTAAACATCACGTTCCTTTAAAATGATTCAAATGACATTTATACTTTTCAATTTATATGTAAATAAATTAGTATTTATATTGTAAATGATAATTCATATGACACACACTCGATGATTAGTATCATGTCATGTACTTTAACTTAACATTAACTGATATTTATGTCCTTCAACTTTGTTCGCACGAGTTGACATTTGAATTTGTATAAAATTAAACAAGTAAACACACATATCATATATGACAATTCGATATATTTGAATTGACTTGTATTATGTCATATACAATGTGTATGTCTATTATTCAACTTCATAAAAGCTAAGTGTCTATTTTTACATATTCAAAATTGATGGACATAAATATTAGTTAAGATCAAATTAAAAAGGACACGTTTTATGTATTATGAATTTAAGAAAAGGATACCATGTGACACATATGTACACACTCACAATTCAAGAAATCTTGGCCATTCATTGGTCACGAAAATTATGGCTAAGTTTTCTTGAATCTTAATTAGATTTACCTTTTAGATCAAGATTGCCAACTAATCAAAGCTTTCATATCCTTTATTTATTCCTTTTATGTTCTAATGACTTCTTATCTCTTTTGTTTTAAGTTGATCAATAATAGAATAGAAAAAGAGTAAGTATTTTGCAAAGGGATTAAAACTTGTTGAGGTCGAGAAGAAGAATGGACAATCATTAATGAAGGATCTTGGTTAATTATTCAAGGTATAAACGCTTAATGATATTCCCGCAGGTATTTTTCTATATATAGAAATCATTTAATGCCTCCACTTTTTAACCATTTCTTTCTTTAGAGTTTGAATATGATAAGGTTTGAGGTTCCATTTTTGTTTAATTTTTTAACATTCTTGAAATGGACTCATTTTATGAAATGACTAGTTAGCCCATCAATTAAAGTGTTTAAATTATATACACTAGTATTATATTTAATTTATAAAAAAAAATCATGTTTGAGAGGGATATAAATGTAATTATAACTTCCTAAACATGTGCTATACTATTTGAGTCAATGAAGAAATTTTAAAGGTAAATTACTTGTGGGCATCACCAATCCTACACTCTATTTTACTCTGCAAATATAGAGTTCTCTATTTTTTTGACAATCAACTCCAATTCAATTTTCTATTTTACTCTCTAAAAAAGAATCTTCTTCTCTCTTTTCAATATTATATTATTATTTCTATTTCATTTTTGTTTTCGTATTCCATAATATAAATCTTTTCTTTCTTTCTTTTCCGAATAATCATCCTATATAATTTCATGTAATATAAAATATTAATTTTTTGAAATTTTTTATTTAATATTAAATTATATTTTATTCTAAAATTTTAAAGAACAACTACGAATAATTGAAAAAAGAAATCAACAAGCACAACCGCAATCACAACCACAACTTCTCTAAATCATACACTAATTCTTTTTTCGAATATCGTTAAATCTAGAAACGACCTACCGGATTACTAAATTATTGTTTTGATTTTTAAAATTATTATGTTATGCATTGTATTGTATTGTTATCTTGTATTTAAATTATTATGTTATGTATTATATTTTTAAATTAAAAATTTTATCTCATCATTTAAATTTTGTGCATTCTTTATAGTGAAAATTAACAATAACATCAAATTGTATCACAAAGTGAAGAAAATTTAAAAAAACATTTAAAATATTATTAATTCGAGATGAAAGTAGTATATATAAAATAAAATATTTTTAAAAATGTTATATTACATTTAAAAAGAATTGTAAATATTAGAGATTTAATTAATAGTCTTATATGAAAAATAATATATCAATTACAAAATAGTAGAAATAATAATATAATGTTCAAAAAGTGAAATAGAGAGTATGAATAGTAGTTCTCCAAATTTGGAGAACTGTTATTCAACTCTCTATAATTGGAGAGTAGATGACAAAATAGAGAGTGGTTGGAAAGGACATTCTCTTTTTTATTCTCCAAATATAGAGAATGGTGAGTAAAATAGAGTAGGGTCGGAGATGGTCTTACTTTACATTTTTTGCCTTTTTTATTCTCAAAGTTGAAACATAACTGTAGTTTGAAAATTTTGCCTTTTAAGGCAACATTCACTAACTTTTCTTTAATATATAATAAAAATAAATGTTTGGATATTTTAAGTGGAAAATTTAGTGTAATAAATAGAGAATAAGTAGATATAATCTTTTTCGGTTCATTAGGACTTTAAGACACTTCCCTAGATAAATTTGTTAATGAAATTTCCCTTTGTAGTTGTTCATTTTCAAAAAATAATAAATAAATATATATTTACACACACTCATTTATTTATTTAAAAAAATATCCAAAAATTGAGTAGATGACATAGCAATTCATTCAAAATGTTTATTGGAATAATTACTGAATATTCTTCAGTAAAATATAGTGATTTTTTAGTAGTGTAATATCTGGTGAAATAATTAGATCCCTTCACTTATAATTAAAAGTTTCGGATTCAAACTTTAGAAATTGAGAAATTCTTGATGAAAAACGTTTCACTTTTAAATAAATCTTATACAAGACAAATTTAAATTGGTCGAATCAATTAATTTGTGATATCTTATGATTGAAAGAACATATAAGTTGGCCATATTAGTTTTCTTTTTCCCAAAATAAGGAAAAATGTCATGACATGAAGTCGCCCTATTAAATTTTATTGTCTGGTAAAGTATTAGCAATAACATGTGCAATTAAATACAATTTTTGACTATTAGAGTGTTTTAGATGATAGCTTTTGAGATCCCAAAATAAAGTCAAAAATTTTCTCCAAACTTTTTAAGAAGATTTTTTTATTAGAGAGGGCAAAATTAGCTTATAAGTATATAATTAATTTACTTAACCAATTTAATTTTGAACGGATTAATGATTCACCATTTAATAATCTCTAACATTCATTTTGATCCCTTCAACTTAACCCATCTAATAATTGCAATGATATGTAGCACAAATTAATACATGAGACACATCATTAAAATATTTTTTTCCTGATATAAAGTCATAAATCATAATAAAGGGAAAACAATTTTTTTACGTAAATAAATAAGTTATAATAAAACAAGCAAAGAAATTAAAATATGATAGCACTTCTTCATTGTTTTTTTCTTGTTGATTAAAAGGTGGTTTGGAATAGCTTCTTGAAAAGGAAAGACTTTGTGTGGAGTGTACCTTTTAGGTGATAAGAGCTAAGTTTGTAAGTTTTATTTTAGTTTTGGACAATGATTTTTCTCCCACCTTATATTATAATAGGTTATGGTTTAAATTTATTTAGCACTTTATTATTTACTATGACTAGAAATGTAACAAATGATTGTTTGTTACTTATAATGTGCTTAAAAAGATTTTCTTCACCCATCAGAGTCGTGATGAGTTGTAATTATTCAGTTATTTTTATTAATTAGAAATTTTGAATTCAAATCGTGGTTTCTAGATATTATATTGTGTTTATTAGAAAATATTTTACCCCACCTTTCACTTCCTTAAAATGAATTTTTCTAAAGCAAATTTAACTTTTGTCATGTCCCAATACAAATGTCGAATACTAGACGAGAAACAAGAAAAAGAGAGAGAGAGCATTCTCATGACCATCAACGTATTTGATGAGATGTTTGGAGATCCCTCAACCCTTAATATTAAACCTCTTATTTGAGCTCTAGCAAAGTATAATCTTTCGATAGCAAGCGACTTTTTCTTTCCCACTAATTAATCTACATAAAATAAATTCAAATTAGTAAAATTCAATGAATCTCAGATGCAAAATAATTTAATCGAGTCCTTTTTCTCATGAGACCGATAAGTAGAGGTAGAGCTAGAAGTGCAGAAAGGGATATATGCAAATCAATTATTTATTATGAACACATAATGCACTCAAATATGTGAATTAATGGTCAACGAACTAGATTGAAAATCATGAGTTCTTAGATTCGAAGCAAATATACAAATTGATTTCTTTCATCTATCCAAATCTTAATGAATCGAGTTCAAATATCACGTCCACTCAAACTAGTTCGAAAATCACAATTATAAAGATATATAGTATTTGAAACATAATTACAAAATACAATAAAATCAATACAATTTTTATTTTTATTTTTTTTTAAAAGTGAACTCATAAGATTTCTGTTTCAAGTATCTAAAGTACCAAAGAGTACACATTTATTTATACAGGTCCTACACTGCAATAAAGTGCCAGATACCCTCCACGTTGCGTTCTGTGATTGGCTGGAAACAGGTATCACTGGGACCCACGCGTGAGATTCCCTTTATACTGTTCCTTAATAACAACATGTGGGTCGCAGGTCACTCCGTCGTCTTATATTAGTTGTTCATTTCTTTACACGTTTTTAAAAAAATCATAGGTAAGAGGGATACTTTCGAAAGAATAGAATTAACTATTATCTTTGTCTTTTTTACTTGTCAAATTTTGTTTTGACACACCTATTAAGAAAAAAATGATGATATAGTACTATTTTAATTTTATTAGTTGATGGGGTCCCAAATATACTTATTCACTATATTTTTCGAGGATATTAACTTAATGTTAATAAATTGATGGTATAATAGGAAAAAGAAAAAAATGTCTTTTTTTTATTTGTCAAAAATGACAAGTAAAAAAAAAATCAAATTAGGAAATATTTGATAAGTAAATAGGGACGGAGGAAGTATTGAATTGTTAGTTTAAAACTTTAAATACAATGTTTGTTTTGATTGTTACTTAAATTTTGTTGTATTGTATCATTTAAATTCATCGTTAGATAACAAAGAAAAGATTCATTTATGTAAAGACTAATTTTGTGTGATCGCGTCGTTATCTTAATATTTTCTTTTCAATTTATCTTTATTTATTATTTAATAATCATATTTCATCGTTTATCCTATCTTTTCATAGTAATTCTAACTCGTACCTTACTTTTCTTATAGGTTTATTACTCAAATCACGAATATGTAACATTATATAATGATGAAGAATACAATAAAATAAAATATAATACGTTGTAAAATAATACGTAACAATCATCCAAACAAAAGCATAAAGGTAAAATGAAAAAAAATATATATATTATCTTGATTTTATAGGTGTGGGCCCAGTTTGGGAAATTGATCCTAAAAGATTCTGCCACCTGTAAACAATAAGATCAAAAGGCTGTGAAAGAGGTCAGCCCAAAATCAGAACGATTATGTCACAAAATTCCTCTTTTAACTCTTTGAAGGAGAAAAAGTCTTGTTTAATTTTTTTCTCTATTATTTTTTTTATTTTTTTAAAAGGCTTCGGTTAGAGTGTTATTTGTGATTGTTTTCGTTACTATTTTTATGATTTTTTCACTATTATATTTATTTTACATACTTATTTTGTTGATATACTTTAGTAGAGTAAGGGTCTATCGGAACAATCTTCCTTCTTTCACAAGGTAGCCATAAGGTTATATATATCCACCCTCCCCAAATTTCATTTGTAGAATTATAAAAAGTATATTATTATTATCGTGTCATATAAATTAGAAAAAAATGAGAACGTAAAAATGCTTTGTGCAATTTATGAATTGTAAGTTTAAGTTGTAAAATTAATAACTAACACTTGTGTTAGAATAGACCATTGTTGCACTTCTTAAAGTGTGGCATGTAGTCTTTGTGTGATTTATAGATTAATGTTTGAATTGTAATATTTATTAATGATATTTACATTAAGGTAAATTAAACCGCCTAAGTTTGCAGTACCCCATATTTAGAATGTTTTTTTTTGTAAATTATGTGTAAACATGAGATGCTTTATGCTCCAAATCCCATAAGCATGTAGATTACATAATTTACTTTGATGCCCCCAATCTCTGAAATTATCCTCTTTTTTTAAAAAAAGAATAGACCTAAAACCGACTTAAAATTGAAATTATTGAGTATTAGAGTACGCTTCGATTTACGCTGTAATATTATTTAGTGGAATCCAAACTAACACATCATTATATTTGGTGAGTACCAGCTAGCTACCAATTGGAATGTCAATTTTGATAAGACATGAATATCAAATATGTACTTTTGTTAGTTAGCCTTATGCGTCGAGCTAATACATTTAGGGGCCGATTTAGTGCTTCGATATCGAGTTTAATTAAACTTAAATAATATTTTTTATGTAAAAAATAAATTTCGTAGCATAAAATCATAATAATGGAGGAAAAATAAAATAAAACAATGAGTATGTTTTGCAAAAAGAAAAAAAAAGTGATATCATGTCAATCCTTTTTCACTATAGTCAGTCGAATAATAATAGTACTAATTAATTAATTAACAAAGTGTACCTTAATTTCACGCATGATTATAGCATAATGATCAAAGCCAACCCCCTGTCCACCCCGCCCCCTCCCCAATTAGTTGCTTATGAGAAAAATGCAAGTTAATGTGTTGTTGGTTGGAGGTATTGGATACTCGATGAAATTAGTCGAGAAGTATGGAATTTGATCCGTTCGTGACCACGATTAAAAAAGAAAAAAAATATAACAATAGTTGTTCACTATTGACTTGACACACTCCTTAAGAAACAATAAATAATAGGGGTAATATTATTATTTTATCCTTTCACTTTATTAAATTTAATGTTTTGAGAAATGTGTTAGATGATAAATAGTATTTAATAGCAAGGGTAAAATAGACACAAAAATATAAATTATCTCTTGATTTTCTAAACTAGACAGGTATTGTTGGATAACTATTTTTAGTATAGCGGACAACTATTGTTAATCACATAAACGAAAAATTAAATGTTCACCTTTCACGTTTAGTTGTCAAAATAATTTACACTTCACTAAAACTATGAAACAATTTAAAATACTTCAAAAACTTCCATTGTTTCATATGTATTTATACTTCATATAGGAAATACTACTAGTTTTTGTACTACATACTTTACATTTTGGATTGTTTTTCTATATTCTAATTATTCTATAATATAACCACCATTGAAAATGAGATCTAACTTATATTAATCAATCAATAATCATGTGGAAGTCGCAAATGACACGTCAAATGAGGGGATTAGTGTTAATATAAACCACTAGTGTGAGCTTAAATTTTTTTAGTGGTGATTCAATTATATATATATATATATTTTTAAAAAACAATAAAAAAAATTAGTATACGTAATAAAGATTCAATCAAGTACCATGCATGTTCATCCATTAATTTTGTGCTATTGTTTTTCTATCCGTATTAGAGAGAGGTGATTAAACAAATATGATACTTTACAATTTAGCGAGAATACGAATATACTGAAGGTGTTCTAGGGTAAGATTTTGACCTAGAATTAGATCAGAAGGTTAATAAGCAGTTGTGTACGGTTGTCTAGTTTTCCTTCTCAATAGTACCATTTTTATTATCATATTGTTTGTTTTCACTACTGTTATTTTCTACATGACTTCTTCGTTATATATTTCTTTTTTTACTAATTTTGATAAAGTTTACTTGAGTTAAGAATCTGCCAAAAATAGTATTTCTACTTATTTACGATAAGAGTAAGACTACACTGAGTATATTGTAATTGTTTTTCTAATCTACTAAATAATTAAAAAGAATTAAAGTTTAATGACAACTTTACTTCTTGAGGAGATATTCTTGAAGATTCGAAGGGCAACAATTTACCAAAAGAAGTAGAATTTTTTTAATTAAAAATGGACCCCAACAAAAGCCATTGATTTTTTTATAAAAAATTAATTCATGTATTTATTTTTTAGTGGAAGCTAACATCATATTCCCATTAAAAATTAATAATTGGAATAAAATATCTACTTTTTAAATCACATAGGTTGAAGAGTGGAGGACACTTCAGTCAAATCATACAAAACATATTCCACTTCAATGTTTTGCAAATGTAAAAAACATGAAAAAATTGTTGATCAAATGTTTTCTTTTTTGTTTAATTGACCATTTATACTTGAATCGCATTAGTTATATATTATGACTTAAAATTCTCTGATACCCAAGATTATGTCTAAAAGTTTTTATTTTTGCGATTCAAATTTAAAATATTCGATTAAAGATGAAAAAATTGCAGGGTGTTAATGCCATATACTTCTAACTGACCCCGTATATATTATTTATTATCACTAACTAATAGAACAGTAGAAAAAAAAAAACCTTTTGGATTATCCTTGGACATCATGACTAAACATGATTATTATATATATTGACCTAAAAATCATCATGTATTTGGGTGTTTATCTCTTCTAATCCCCCCCCCCCCCCCCCCCTCCATATTTAACTTTCATAGTTAGATATTAATTATTGGAAAAACTACATATACACCTACTTTACTATCATATTTACTATTATGATATTTTTACTTTTCAAATATTTCGTATTTTACCACTACTTAAGAGTTTTCTACCATATATTGAGGAAAATACACTTAGGTACATGTATTTTGCCACCAGATACACTATATATAGGGAGCGAGGCGAGCGAGATTCGTATGTATCTCAGATACATGTGAATCAGTACACTAGATACATGTATTTGTAATACTAGATATATGCGAGAGTGAAGAGCGAGATGGAAGAGAGGCGAAGCAAAATTTGTTATGTATCCCAAATACATGCGAATCCACATGGATACAATGTATCTAGAACAAATTACACTTAATTTTGACCCCATGTATCTGGAGATATATACATCTGGACGTATCTAAATGTATTGGGATGCACAAAAATATGATAAGATACGTAATATTTCAAACTAGAATGTATCTAAGTAATTAACTCCTAAACTAGTGGAGTTTACTTAAGTTTCCTTCATTATTTAATAAACACACAATTACATAATCAGAATATGCACATAGATAACCCCTAGGCCACAACTTTGTTACTAAAAAAATGAAGAAAAAAATAAAATAAATTATAAAACACTAGCTGTCAAATGAGGTTTTAACCTATGATTAATCCATAAAGTTTAGTCTCTATTAGGTCAACCTTATAACACTTAAAAGTTATTTAAGTGAGAATTTGTATAATATTTAATTAATGAGGGATTCCAACATCATCATGAACTTAATCAATGTCCAAAATGTCATAAAAAGAAAGATTCATATCCACTTAATTAGTTGGCTAATTAAAGTTGTATAGTGACATAATTTGGTCTAGGGTGGATGACAGTTTTAAAGCAATCACTATAATTATCCTCAATTTAGCATTAAAAAATTAATGATTCAACTATATATCAATCCATGTACATGCCCTAGTTAAAGAGATTAATTATTTCTAGTATATCCCTTGTAGGAGAATGTTATACTTTATTTTTCGTATTTCTCTTTTTTCTTAAAAAATAATTAATTAGCAGAGTTTTTTTACCTTCCTTTATATTGAGGCTTTTGTAGTCTTCAAACGATTATTATTAAAGATAAAATAGAAAAAAATAATTAATTAATTAGCGGGTTTTTTTTTTTTTAAACCTTTGTTTATATTGAGGCGTTTGTAGTCTTTGACCAATTATTATTAAAGACAAAATGATAAAAAATAGCTAATATTATCTTGAATATCTAAAATGACAAATAGTCTGAGATAATTTCTTTATTAAAAAAAAGAATAAGGACAAATAATTTTGAAACAGAGGGAGTATATCCCATCGTAATTTTCATCCACTAGTAATTTGATTCCCAATTTATCTCTCTACACTTTTGTTTTGTGTACAAAATCATGAGTCCAAGAATATTTATTTATTTTCAAAATGTTTGAGACTTTGTATTACCAATGATATTATTGTATACAATTTTCACAATTTTAAAGAACTCAAATTCATTTGTTATTAAAATTTTAAACATATATATAGATATGTTGTTTTGTCTATCCAATTAATAATCAAGGTTGAGACACATAAAAATAAATTACCTAACTTTTCCACCACTAAAAGAATATGATACAAATGGAAAGGGCCTTATAATTAGCTTCCATTTTTGTTATAAAATGTCAAGGAATGTTATAAGAATATAACCCATACATTTCTAAAGAAATACTCCTAGTATAGTATAGTATTATATTTTTTTGAACTTTGGTATTGAATAAATATAATATTGAATGGCTGTCCATGTGAAATCTTTGATGGAAATTGTCTTTCTTCTATCTCACATTAGCTGCAATTATAAAGTTATTAATAGACAAACACATAATTGTATGCTTCTAAGTATCAACACCTTGACATTGATATCTTGAAATACGGATAATTTAAATTATACATACATCGATGAATAGAACATAAAACACATAAAATCAACATTTTAAAGCCCGACTCAATCCAAAGTCTTAAGTTCTTTCTTTCGATCGAAGTCAAGACAATACTTTCTATGATAAGGTACATATTGGTTTCTAGATCTCGTGGTTAGTTAAATTTTTCTAGCTAGGACTAATAAAATTAGATTACCCTCACTAAATTCATTCTTGAATTATTCATTTGATGAAATTAGTTTCGATATATAAAAATTTCTTATTATTTTTCCTTTCTTCGACGAAAGAAATATATGCATCGATACAGATCCATAAGCTAGTAGAAAAAGGATAGTGACACCTCAAGTAAACAAATTTTGTAATATAATGTGGTAAAAATTAAACAACAAATTCATGTATGACTTTGGTGAGAGTCCAATATTACAAACCAAGTAAATATTTAAATAAAAATGCACAAATCATATAAGTTATAGTATTCTTCATTATATTTTTTAAAAAAAGTTTCACAACATTACATATACCACTAGGAGACAATATTGATATGTCATAAGATTCTTGGCATAATATATTCTTCAGTATAAGAACCAAAAAAAAAACAAAAAAAAAAAGTCTACAAATGTTCTACAAGAAGTATTCATAAGAATATAAGAATTAAAATAAGAAAGAGTATTAAAGATGTCATAACATAGAACTAGTTTTATTATTTATTTATTTTTCTCTATGTCCAATGGGACCTAAATAACCTACCATGTGCAAGAGGGAAACAAACAAATCCCACTCAATCTGGAGCATACAATTTTTTTATTTATTAAAATATTATATAGTAATATTAAGATATTAATTTAATTAAGTTCCACGTATTGACTAACATATAATTTTTTTTACTTCATCAGGTTAACTTAACTTACAATATATAACTTTTCATAACATCATAACAAAACTGCTTACTATAACAAGTTAAATTCCTCTGTAAATATATTGCATACAAATTTCGACAATGAAGATTGATAGAGATTCAATTAATTTGAATCATTCACATCACAATAATAGTAGCATGAAAGCCATAAGTCGAGGGATCGGCCATAACGTAAGGCTATTAGAACTTTCACATCCCTCTCTATAGATAAAGAGAGATAAGGTCCGTCCTATCCATTTCTCATCGTTAATCTAAGTTCACCTAGCCCCTCGCCCTAAAGTTCTTATGAAGACCCTAGTATTGCATATGATGATAACGCCAAAATGATGGCGTAAAAATTATTTACAATATCGGTTTATATAACTTAAATCCATAAAATATTTGGATGGAATTCTTTATGGAAGCACTAATGTTAGCAATATTTTATCATACGCATAAACTAAAGATTTCAGTTTCACACAGACAGATGCATGCACTAACACAGAATTTCAAGGAGAATATTCCTATGTACAATGAATCTGCAGCCTGTAATTGGAAAATTAATAGTGAAATATAACACACAAGAAAAAAAATAAAAATCGACAATACAACTTACGAGATAAAGGATTCAAGAACTTAACACAGAGTTTAAGAAGGTAGGTATAATCTTGTGGTTTAACTAAAGATATGTAGAGTATACCAAAATGTCATGTAATCATTGTAGGCTTCCATGTGAAAAGTTGAAATTAACTACTTGCCAAAAAAGGAAAGATACGTTCTTTTTGAAACAGACTGAGAAGGACAGTAAGTCAGATAGATTGAAGCGGAGCGAGTAGATTATACACAGCAAATAAATTTGCATCTCTATTGCCAAGAAAGTTTGATCTCTACATAAAACACTGAGAATCCTAATTGTACAGAGAGTTGAATACAAAGTTCTAACCATAATCTTTTTCTGGGATAATACACACTGTTACATTTAGCAGACAAGTCAACTATGTTCTTGTCCAACGCATAAACTAATCATGTTCAATCTATAATGAACTGGCCAAATCTTACCTGTGCCACATTGCTCTGCAGCTCAATCTTTGAGTTGGTAACATCGGTGTCAGAACAGACAGTTTCTTGAATCAGTTATGTTGCTGCAATAAACACAGACCTTTGGTTTCTTGGTGCTGTGCAGCATTTCTTAGCAAACTAGCTAGAGCAAATCATTTTTGTCTCTTTCCAAATCTTAAGCATCTGTTGTGTTTGAATTCAGTTATACTCGGGGCTTGAGAAAGCCGTCCTTTGTTTCGTTTAGAAAACGAGTGTTTCTCCATTGCATTAACGAATTTGCGCATGTGCTTGATGTACTCAGGAAATGTCTCTAAATTACAATGTCCTCCACCTTCGACCCATAACGGATCATATTTCTCTTTGGCAAGTTCCCACAAACGCTTACCATGTGAAAAATCAACAACTTCATCTGATGTACCCTGCAAATGAAATTGGGAACTTGAGTGCAGGATATTAACGAGCTAATCCCTTATCGGAACTTCTACAGCTAGGTTAAGCGGAAAAAACAAATAAATAGAGCGATGAGCTAAACTATCATAGTATTCAAGAAATTCATTAAGTATTGACTACTACACAGAGTTCAGAATTTTTGCATTCTAGATGGAGCAAAAAGGTTTAATTGAGCACATAAGAACGAAATATAATGACACTTCAGAGGGTGATATCAATGACTTTTTGAGCACAGAAGCATCATAACCAACTTCACTACACATCAATGCCTAGTGGTATTGTACAATAAGTCACAATAGTAGATAGTGATCAATTGATCCGCAGAAATGCATCACTGTATATTGAACAAGTAAATCTGATTTCACTTGTGTAGGAGAACCTTCCCTGTAACAATTTCAAAAATGTTACAAGGATGATCAAGTAAGCAGGCAGCATTTTTTGAGAAATTCAGGTAGGATCTTCCAGTGACACATCTCATTCTGTTCTGTATCCTCCGAGAACCCGTCAAGCATTCAGTTAAACTATCACTGTTGCTTTTCATTGATATTCCTTTCCCAAGCATTAGTATCCTTCTGCACTATAGCTTCTAAGGTTCATTTAAAAGTTCCTTCATTTGACAGTTCATGAATATGGACTGAGTTAACTGTTTAATTTTCTTAGTCTCATGATTTCCCACCAAACGGAACTTAAAATTGTCATTTGTGCATATGACAATTCACAAATGTGCAGACACGAGATTTCTCAAAAAATATAGGGAAATGAGAAATTTTTTACATTGTCATCTTGGATTAGTCCCTCTCCTCTTTCCCACATTAGTATAGTATTATTTAGCAATCACATAGTTGCTTCTATGTTTACAACTATTTGTTGCTTCATTTGCTTTCTATCTTGCTATTTTGCTGTCATACTTTTCTTGCAATTCTACCTCAAAACTTTTCTTCTACCTCACAAAGGTAGGAGTAAGGTCTGCATACATCCTATCCTCCCTAGACTCCACTTGTGGGATTACACTGGGTAATGTTTTTGTACATTGTTATCTTGGACAAACCAAGGCTTGTTCTGTCATTTACTGAGGAAGAATTTCCGGCCTGGTTTACCTTGTCCTCTTTATTTCTTAATATGCCATATCTTGCAACATAAAATTCAAATATACTAAATTTTACTCTGACAATATCAAAGCCACCTTATGTGACGTGTTGACAACAGAGCAGAGATGTCCGTATCTCATTTTTCAAATGAAAATTCGACAAGTATTTTTACTGAGTGCTCACAGTGTGTCATGTCAGGTCATGGATACTCTGGCCTTTCAGAGTATCTGTAGTAAACAATTTCAACGACACAAGGCATTCTGAGTGCACGAGGACCAAGGAAATTAAAGACATATTTTTGGCAATATGCATAGTGAAATACTCTTTTTCTAAGCAGGTTCTTCAGTGTGCTCCATAAACTTTTATGTAGCTTCCAAAATTAGAATAATAACATCAACCATTGTAGGATTCTACTTAGCGCTACGGAGAGAAGAAAAGTATAAAAGATACTCGTGATTAGAAGCATAGAGTTGTAATAGTTGTCCAGAATTTTGAATAAAAGGATTATGAAATCATGTAAGGTAGTGGAGCTGAGAGATGTGTTCATTCATTTATCTGCAAACCTCTAAAAGCTTGATAGTTGAGAGATTTGAAAGACGAAATCCAAATAATTATCTTAATATGCAATCCTTGCCTCTTTATATAAAAAAAGGTTGCTTGAAAGAAAGGACCAGTAATGAACAAAAGCAGTTGGTTTTGAAGTGAATTAGATGCAATATGTGGATAATTTTCCTTGTAAACTCATAGTCTATAAGGGTCTTCTTAGAATAAATTCTTTCAAGGAGACAATAACTATTCTTGTAGATAGCGAGCTCGCTAATCATCTAAAGAGGAAGGGAAGTTTGAAATGGTCCACTATTGGACATTGACAGAAAAGATCATCATAAGTATTGCTGACAGGTTCAGTACAAATCACCCATAGTTTGGGAATTGCGCCGGACCAATGCTATAAGCTTCCAGAATCCAATGGAACCTTCAGTTGTTGAGTGACATAAGTGCTACACAAACACTTGGATGCACCTCCAGTTTTGGTTGAAACTGTTAGCAACTTCGTTTCACGCATGTCTACTATTTTACACGAAGAACTTGATTCTAAAGATCAAGACAATAACTAATAAGCGTGTACACTAACCTCCCCAGATCCCACTTGTGGGATTACACTAGGTATGTTGTTGTTTGTTTTGAACCAAAGAAAACTAGAAAAGTACTGGTCGCCAGAAAATCATTTTTCTTTTCTTTTTACCAACTTTAGTCTGATTAGTAACAATTATCAGGACCAAAAAAATTACTTAAAGACTTCTATCTTGATAAGATTTACTAGTATGTAATCAAAACCAAAGCAACAAGGCAGGTGGTTGACAAGCTTTTGTACAAGATTTTGGCATCATTTTGAAAGAAAAGAATAACTAGAAGTGCTATGTCTGCAACTCCAAGTTAGCTGGAGTATGCAATGGATTCTCATAATCCATTTCACTCTATCTGGACCTGTTTTATTCCAATACTCAATACTTTGGAGTTCTCTAGCACTAGAATTTCTCTACATTTTCCACTGACACACAAATCTCTAGACTAAACGACTCCTACAATACTGAGCCTAATGAAATAGCATCCTGACTTAGCCTTAAAGCCAACTAGTCAATGTCGCCTATTGTGTCATTTTTTCTAGACTTGTATGTATTTTGAGAGGTCTCGGGTTCGAGTCCCCTAGGGTACAGAGTCGCCTTTGTTAGGGAGCGCTTTACCACCCAATGTGGGACTTCCCGGCACGAATCTGGATTTAGTCGGGCTCCAATGTGGGTACCGGACACCGGGTAGGAAACCAAAAAAAAAAAAGAGAGACTGTTGGCCACTTTGACACCATTTCCTTCCATGCAATGTTACGTATACCATTTCCTATTTAAATACCGTCAATCACCGTGTTTTTGCATCTAACAGAAGAGTGCATTGGGAGGTCTACACAAAACATTACCGAACCATATCAAATAACTTCATCTCATATCATCCTCTATCAAAAATACTTACACCTTTTGTCGGTGTCATCATTTTTCATCTAGTCTAATCTTGTAAGATTGTATATCCATCTTAATATCCGGATCTCTGCAATACTTATCTTGTGGATCTTAGAGGCTCACATTTACTACAATATGAAAATAGTGGTCTTATATCCGTTTACGAAACGTGTCTTTTATTTTGGAATGTATCCTCCAATCACATAACAATCATGTAACACTCCATTTCACCAACTTAATATAGTTTTATGCGTTACAACTTACATCTTCCTAGTCCTCTATTATACCATTCTCTTAGAAGTTGGATTGGTGGTAAAACATATCTAATGAAGAAAATTTGAAGAATGAAGAACATAAAAAGCATAGTTTTTGTGAATAATAGATAGAAGTTTAAAGAACAAAAAGGGCAGCCTGGTGCACTAAACACCCCCTATGCGTGGGGTTTGGGGAAGGGCCAGACCACAACAGTCTATTGAATGCAACCTTACGTTACATTTCTGCAAGAGGCTGTTTCAACAACAGAAAAAATGTATGTGAAAGTATCTAGAGGGAAGAAGAAACTAGAGAAATAGATGTTTCTTACATGGATCACTAAAACTGGGCAGCTGACTTTTTGTATTTTGTCTATATTCTGCAAAATGAAAGAGATTTGTCAACATGGTGCTTTGTCACAATAAATCAAGCAGAAGAATTAGATGAAAAAAAGAAAAGAAAATACTTACTTTGAAAATGTCAAACCAGAATGTCATCTTGACAGGATATAGAACTCGTATTCCTGAAAGTATAGCGCTATGAAGAACAATGGCTCTTAACCTCTGTAAGCGAGATGCCAAGTGTAGTGTCGGCCCACTGCCAACAGATTGTCCATATAGAATGATATCCTCCTGCTTAATGCTGTATTCGCTCTTCAAACAATTATAGACAGCTTCTATGTCGTGGTACGTGTTGAACTCAGATGGCTGATAGAAGTAAACAGACATCAATATTTGGAGACAAAACTCAGAAGGCAAGAGGAGAGAAGCAGAAGAAAATGAACACAAGTGCACGATGATACGGTTTTATTGACATCATCGTGCTGACGAGATAGATCAATGACATGATGCCAATTGCTGTTAGAAATGGAAGTTAGCATGATAATTTTCTTACCTTACCTGACGATCCACCATATCCCGTGTAATCATAGCTGCAATCCAGCACACAAACATGACATCAGTGCCAAAGGAAAAGGAGGTTATAGCAAAATAACAGAACTTTCAAGAATTATAATTGCACGATGTTACAATGTTAATGCGACTACAAAATCCATGCAAGTTTAGGAAAGACATGTTAACGAGTTCAGAAACCAAGAAAATACAGAGAGCTCATACACAGAATTAGAACAAGAACATATTGGGCAGAAGCAATATACCACAAATCAAAGTAAAGATCAAAACTTTGGAACAACCATGGACAATACTCTCAAAAACAAGCAACCCCATGAAATCAATTATCCTATAAACACCCCCACAACCCCAAAACAGAAGGGAAAGAAAAAAAAAATTATCAATAAAAAGGAACATATCACATAATATTAGGCAGAAGCATTATACAAGAAAACAAAGTAAAGATCAAAACTTTATAACAACCATTAGCAATACAATCAAAAACAAGCAACCCCATGAAATTAATTATCCTAAAAACACCCCCAAACCATAAAAGAAAACACCCCAAAACAGAAAGGGAAAGAAAAAAAACAGAAGAAGAATATTATCAATAAAAGGGAACATACCACATAATATTAGGCAGAAGCAACATACAAGAAAACAAAATAAAGATCAAAACTTTATAACAACCATTAGCAATACAATCATAAACAAGAAAAACCCATGAAATCAAATATTCTAAAAACACCCTCAAACCAAAAAAAGAAACACCCCATAAGCCCAAACAAAAAAGAAAGAGGAATTATCTATAAGCTCAACAAACAGGTTAACAAGAACATATTAGGCAGAAGCAATCTACAAGAAAACAAGGAAAGATCAAAACTTTATAACAACCATTAGCAATACTATCAAAAACAAGAAACCCCATGAAATCATATTTTAAAAAAACACCCCAAAAACCCAAAACAAAAAAGATGGATAAAAAGGAGAGCCAAAAACGTACCACATAATATTAACACGAAGATGAGCTCTAAGCTCAACGAAAAGATCAATCATTTGTCCCAAATCAGCAGCATTTCCATGTGAGTAAAGAAGTGTAAATCTCCCAGATGGATGTTTCCAAAAAGTAGCTACAATTTTATTACCACCTTTTGTATCTAACAAATGAACATTTACATTCTTATCAGCTGTTATTCCACTAAAACAAACCCTTCCATCTTCATCTTTAAATACTTCATATGTTGGTGGCTCTGGTGGAAAAAATGCAAATTTTGCAGCTACACCTGCTGTTACATTCCCCATTATCAAAAAAAAACCCACAAACCAAAATTTTTCTAATAAAGATTTAGGCCATCAAATTGACAAAAAAAATAATCAAGAATTTCTGTTAGATTGATGAAAAAATGAGAGAAAAAAGTTTTTTTTTTTTTTTGAGATATTTTTTTTTTTTGTGTGTTTTTTGGGTTTGTTGATAATGGTTTGAGAAAGATCCGATCTAAGCGGGATGTGGGTATTGGGGAAACAAAGCCCCAGAAAACAAGAATTAAAAGAAGCAAAAGAACTGGTGCATGTTGGTTTCTGCAAAAATGCCCACTCTTTTTTTTATTTTTTTTTATTTTTATGGTGCTATTTATATTTATTTATCTTCTCTCTCAAATGTTTTTTTTTTATTTGAGTTCTAAGAATTCGGATATGCGATATAAAATTGTGACTTAAAAAAATTCTTTTGATTCTTATACTGTCTTACTAAATTAGCAAATCATAATTTATATGTTAAGATGTGCATTGATAAGTTGTATGTATTTATGTTTTTTTATAAATAATATTTTGTAATTAAAAACATTTAGATACACCTACTTTTATACAGATCCACTTATCAAGAATATTAGTATCATCATATATTTTACACCGAGTGTCATTTATTTATTTTTCTCGTAAAATTTAAAATAATTTTCTATTATAAAATATAAATTTATGAGTCAAGTTTTACATTTATAAAAGGATTGAAATCACGTTTTAAAATTTCAAATTATGTATTTTAGAAAATTTGAAACTTGACATTTGAAACTATGAATTCGATAAAATATCGCATATCTAAACGCTTATTAAATTTTATATATAATATACATAATTTTTTCCATGTCGTCATTTAGGCACGTAGAGAAAAGCCTTGTTGAAATACGATATTTGAAGATAAGATACTTGTTATATATATTATGTACAGATTATTTGATGTGTTGGGAATTATTTATAATGATGATAGCATATATATATTAGTTAAGTGGTGAAAAAAAGTGATTTTTTTTAATTAAGTGTCTATCGAAAATAATAATAGCATCCTCATAACCATCTTTCGAACCCACTTATGGGACATATTCAATACTATATTATTGTTGTTGATGATGATAGTGATGGTGTATAAAAAAATAGTCAGTCTAAGAAAAATTATAATATTTTTTGTTTGAATTTTTATTTTTTTTAATATGGTTTATAATTAAATAGATATTAATAATTTATTTTAGATTTTTTTTTATATATATATATATATATATATATATGTGTGTGTGTGTGTGTTCAATCAAAATATCATTGTATAAATTGGGACCAAGAAGTATTATAATACACATATATAGTTTCTTAAATGATCTGTTATATGCTCACGGTTTATTATTTTATTATTCCTATTTTTTTGGTGTAACTATTTTTAATTATTTATTTTATCATTACATATTTTTTAATTTTATTTGATTCATCAGTCATGGCCGCCCATTATCTATATGACCAAGTGAAAAGACAATTTTGCCCTTGGATTGAGGTAGGAAGATAGAGGTTAGTTGTGGAATTGTCAAGTGTTAGATGAAGTTAATTATCATTATATAAAGCATGCAATATATATTACACAAATATTATTAGTATACAATAATTGGTAGTTGAAGATTATTAGTTTAGAAATTTCAATCATCATTAATTTATAATTAGAAGATGTACTTGAACTTTATTTAACTCATAGCTCCTATTTTAGATAATTAAAGTCAATGGATACAATACACCAACTTATAATTAGAAGAAAATAGCTTATGGCATGAATAAAATTTATTTTGATACATTGTATTATTGCCAATTTAAATATAATGTTTATTTTAATTATTTGTCTTAATTTTTTTTTATCATATTACATTCTTGAATTTATTATTAGGTAAAAATAAAATCACATCATATGTGATGACCAATTTAAAGTGATCGCGTCGTTATTTTTTGTCTTCTTTTCATTTTTATCTTTTGATAATTTTATTTATCATTTAGTCTATCTTTCTATAGTAGATTTACCATGTCTCTAATTTTCTTTTATAGGTTAGTTATTAATGTGTGACATTATGTAACCTCATATTTGATCATTGGCTCGAAACATTTCTTATACCTCAAAAAAATGATGTCATCTATCTAAATATTATATTCATCAAAACAATATCTCTTATTTCAAACTCAAGAAAAGCCAAATTGGGTGAGAAAATAAAAAGACTCTCCAAAATCATAATAATATAATACAAGTATTACGTTAAAATAAATATCGAATATCGAGCGAGAAAAAAATGACGGAGGGTTAAGATTCGGTCAAAGGCTGCTATAGAAATCTAAATAACGAATTTGGTGTGTCAGAGAGACATTCTTTCTTTGTTTCTCAAACTTTGAATCTTCCTTTAGTTTACTATTAAAAGAAATATTATTTAATGATATATATTAAATATTGTTACTATTAAATTATAGTATAATATATACTCTTTTGTTCATATTAATTTTTTTAATTTTAATTTATGCAATATTTTTTATTTTTCAAAATTAAATTCTAATTTTGATTGTACATTTAGACATAAACTTTGATCTTTCTGTGTGTTTAAAAGTATAAAAGCAAGAGATTTTGTATGATTCTTTATACTCCCCTATATTTACTTGTTCATGTTGAATTTTGTGTGCCTCTTAAAAAATAATAATTAATATAACTATTTATACAATACACATATTTTTTATATATATAATTTAAGTCTTTAAAAGTGATTTGAAGAATAAATAATTAATGTTAAAAATAAATAAGAAAAAATATATCTTTTCTTAAAACGTTAAAAATGACAAGTGCAAATAAAAAATTATTTTTAAAATATTGGAAATAAAAATGAACGGAGAAGTACATCATATATTTTGATGAGACATCATCATTAAGAGATAGAGCAACCAGGTAAACAAAGAGTTTAATTAGTACTTAATTCCTTAAACAAATAATTACTAAAAAGGTAGTAATACAAAGTAAGCTTACTAAAGTAATTATGGTCAACTTGTCATTATGATTTGTAGGACATAGTCATAAAGACTATTAAATTCTAGAAGCATGTCATTATTATTATTAAAATACAAATAGTATAGAGAAAGTGTTAAATTAGGTGTTAGGCTTAACTCACACCCCAAAAGCTAGCTTAAAGGGAGGAGGATTGCCCAAGTCTTATAACGAATCCATCCATCTCATTAACCACCGATGTGGGACTTTTGTCATTCTTTAACACCCCACTTCACGCCCAATGCTTAGCATCTGATGCATGGACAATTTTGATTTTGGGGGCCCCAACATCGGGTGAGATGGGCCCTGCTCTGATACCATGTTAAATTAGGTCTTAGGCTTAACTCACACCCCAAAAGCTAGCTTAAAGGGAGAAGGATTGCCCAAACCTTATAAGGAGTCCACCCATCTCATTAACCACCGACGTAAGACTTTTGTCATTCTTTAACAGAAAGAAAATTAAAAAGACATTAGCATGAAGAGATTACGTATGAAAAATGATAAAGAAAATTATTATTGAATTTTCTTGGGCCACAGAAGCTGTGAAGGGTTAACAACAATATGGTCCTCTTTCATTTAATTTATTTATAAGAGAAACAGATAAACTTGGATACAAATTGATGTTTCAAACTTTACTCTTTCCGTCTCAAATTATCTGTCGTGTTTTTAACGTAATTATCTGAAATTATTTATTATTTTAAAAGTAATTTCAAGATAAAATTAAATATTTTGTTCTCATTTTACCCTTAATAGTGATTATATATATATATACCCGTTATAAAGAAAAATAATAACTTTATCATGTATTATAAAAGAACAAATAAAATAATTCAAACTTAGTAAGAATCAGATGACAAACCCCATTTCAGCCCAAATAAGTTTTGGATGGATCAGTAACTAATTCATTTATCAACTCAATTCATTTTAGCATGCTCAAATTCTGTCCAAATCGTCCATTTGCTACCTCTAGTTATATTATTACATGATGAAAGTTGATGCAGTGATATATAATCTTCATGAATTGGGGGATAAGCTTGAATTGAAGATTACTATAGCATTGTCATGATCAATGACAAGATGGTGAAAACTTGGGTTGTGAGTAGTGATAGTTACCACTCAATCACTCTTTCCTTTTGATGCTTTAACAATGGGGAACCATGAATTTGAAGACATTCCTTTTGAAGAAGTTGCATCATGAAAGTTGAGAATATATAATCTTGGGGAAATTATTTAAGCTGCACTTTGCATGCCAAGAGTAATGGAAAATGTGAACATACTTTTTGACTGGCCCTATTTTTGAAAATATTTTCTTTTAAGTCGAGAATCTATCGAAAACAGTTTTTTCATCTCGCGTAAGATAGGGGTAAGATCTGCGTACACTCACACTCTCCATACCCCACTTATGGAAATATTCACACTAAATATATTATCCTTATTGTACTTTTGATCAATTAGAGTATATGTCTAATAATCCAAGTACGCAATATGATTTAACAAGTATGTCTCAATCTCAAATCAAGTTCAGGACACGTATTATTCATTCTTGCAATGGACCTCACAAATTAACTATCCAAATCCACTCTTCCATGCCCTATATATTGTGCCTACAATTCCGTATAGAGAAAAAACTTATTTAACACACATTTTTGTTTACTCCAAATCATAATAGTTGATTATGGTTAAGTAATAAATCAAGGTGATCATAATATATAGCACTTGGTTTTTTTCTTCTTCTGATTTATGTTAAATAATTTGATTCGACATGAATTATTTTAAGTTTAAGAAAGAAAATAATATTTTTAAAATTGTGGTCTAATATGAGATGATATTTGTCATGTGATTATTATAAGACGTTTAAAATCTATGACCTTAAACATGTTATAACATTTGCATCACTACAACATTGTCTTACTATATATAATATGTTGATTGACACATATAAAGTTTTTATTGATTTCTACCTATCACAACTTTATATAATATATTGATATGTTATGATATATAATATAATCTATACAACATGAAGATATTATAGGAACCTCATGCTTAATTAATCAAACCTATCATTTTACTACAAGGTGGATGATCAATGGTAGTACTTTTTAGTATCATTGACATAGTTTAACCTAACCTTTGTATGTGTGGGGTGGGGGTTTGTTGAGTTTAGTTGGCCTACTTAATGAAGAAGCCATCATAAATGAGTGATTGTTATTTGTACATATTTTTTTTAGTATGTCATAAAAAAAGTGAGTATATAGTTGTAGTAGTACTAAACTAAAGTTGCAATTATTATATTTTCTTTCCTCAAAACTATAAAAAGAGGAAGCTTTAGTTTAAAGGAAAATACATTATTTAGTCAAAAAGGCCCCTTAGAATGCTTGGAATTTGGTGCACCAAGTGGATATTGAGCTTTTAAAGAGGTCTCTGTCTGTCTTCAAGTGTTTTTAATTTATGAAAAGAATTGAGTCAACAGAAGCATAATGTTTACAACTTTTGATTATTTATCTTAGTATACACTATATTCACTTTTAAAAAAAAAAAAGAAATCTAGGTAAAGGATCATCATTTTTTGACCTCCCTTTTTACTTTTGATTATAGTATTTAATTACTCACTAGTTACTTCCTCGTCTGTCCATTTTTGTCTGTCCATTTTTACTTGTTTAGTATTAACTTGGCACACTCTTAAGAATGAGTAATAAATATAATAATTTTTTTACTATATGCCTTTTGAATATTCAATAATTTGGAAAATGCAATGGAAATAACTATAGTTAATAGTAATGATAAATTAGGAATTAAATAACAAATTATTTCTTGATTTTTTAATCTGGACAAGTAAAAATAGATATTTAGTTTTTAGTGTAGTGAACGAGTAAAAATGGATGAGGGAGCAACTTATTCAAGTCTTTGGAAAATGAGAATTATGAGTCTTCCATAGATCAACCTACCCTAGTCTACTCTTTTCATTATTTTTCTTGTAGTTTAAGACTAGGACTTTAGTGTAAAACAAGCAATATAATGCATTGTTTGTACTTTAGAGCTTGTGGTCCAACTTGAATAAATGTTTTGTTTTTCTTTTAGTTCAAGATATAATTGCATTGTGCATATTCTGGCATTGTAGAGTTCTCATTTATATTGTGAAAGTTAATATATATTCTTGTAGGAGAAGAGCTTAGATAAAAGTTGTGGGAGGTATGGTATGAACAAATTGGACTAACTTCCCTTTGAACAACCAAGCATTAAAATCTCAATGCAAACAAAGTCATAAATAATGATCATATATTTACATATTAAGTTACTTTTGAATACCAATTTAAGTGACATTTGTTCCTCAATAATATATTACAAAAGAGATGCATGGAGTGAACCTCTGTTTGGACTGCTAAACAGTATATGTTCCTCCTCTAATCTTGTTTCGTCTCCAATAACAGAAATCCAGGTTTCTGCTATCTTCTCCACTCTTCCGTTTGAAATTTCTGCTATGGTGAACGCTCGTGATGTTCCTTCAGATTCTGCTGTCAAAGATGGGGGTCTGACTCGTGGAACAATAGCTCCGTTCAAGTATATGATATTATCATTTCCAACCACTATCATTTTGCGAAGGCCATATCCAGAAGCAAGCTGTTTGTGCATGTGACCGAAAATGACCAAAGGAACCGAATATGGAGAAGCCTCTTTTAATTTGGCTAAGGCTTGTGCTAGATCTGCACAAAATGTAACAATCATATGCTCATAAAACAAATTGTTCCATCGAAGTTGAGAGGATTTAATTATATTACTCTCATCAAAAAAAGTGACCTGGAGAGGTCATAGGTTCGAGCTGTGGAAACAACCTCTTGCAGAAATGCAGAGTAAGACCAGAGTGTAATAGACCATTGTGGTCCATCCCTTCCCCAAGAGGGAGCTTAGTGCACCGGGTCATCGGGATAAATGGGGTGTGTACAGATGAATCAAGGGCTTCAGTAAGAAAGATGTCAATTCATAAGTATTACCTGGGTCACCATGGTCACCCCCATCAATAAACCAGTCTCTTCCGCAGATGTCATCCACGTTAGCACCTAGCCCTGCATCTCCCTACTCTTAATACTTAAACCACAAAAATTTCCCGCAATGGGCAGAAGTACCTCAACAAAATACTACTTCAGAAAGCTATACACCTGTTGGACCATTATGAGCAAGGAATATAATTGAATGATCCTCTGGAGTGCCCATGGCAGCTTGTAAGATTCTCTCAGCACTTCCATCCATATCACGGACTCCATACCTAAGAAGGTAAAATTGTAATGTAAAGTTACAAGTCACCATCTAAGCTACATCCAGAGTGTTATAGCAGAAACCTGATATTGCAGATATTATTTGCATGATATTGCGTTATTTGGCTAGGGCTGGTTCTGATATTAGGCACAAGAGGCAAAGATAAAAGTCACTAAATTGGTTTTAGCCTATATTGGTATATGGAAAGTTTTCCTTTCCGATCAGAGCATTTTGAAAAAGATTATATCAAGTAATTAAGTTATTTCCATAGTTTATGCTATAAGAACACTCCACAGCTAGAAGAAGAAAATGGAAAAACATGTGGAGAGTGACCAGAAACAAATTCAGCCATTTTGTTGATGACTTGTAATGTATTTTTCTAGCATTTGCGGAAAAGAAATTGTGAATTAGGCATATAAATTTTGAAGACTATAAAGAGTCGATGTCTACATTGGAGAGGTACGCTTATGCCTCTACAAAAACAAAATGCATCAGAAACTTCAAACTGTAAGTTCCGAAATATTGGTTCTAGCAAATTAATAGGCAACACTAAACATGCTTAGATACTCAGGCTAAGCAGCATTCACCAATTATACAAAAAATTACGATGAAAAGTCGATGTGCATTGAAGAGTAAATAACTAACAAACTAGATTAGGACCACAAACCTTGCTTTGAGAAGCTGTTTCCGAAATAAGGGCCTACCACCACAAGAAAAAGGTCGTCCACCAACAATACTGAGTTTTAGTGTTGGGAGATCCATCCGACGGTAACCAACATGCTCATCACCAAGACTGACCATTATAAATAGTCAGCACACCAACAAGATAACTTTTACATTATAAGTACTTTTCCTTTTATTATATATGATGGGACATAAAATAGGTCAAGACAGAAATCCTTCATTATGGGAAGGACTTAACTGTCCGATTCATTTTTCTGGTATTCAGCTCTTCATATAAGCAGATAACAAGGAAAAGTAAAAAAGGAAATTGTCCTTATTCAGAACATGGATACGAACTAATGTTTTATCGTGATTTTTCTTTGGTTAAGACCTGACTTACAAACCAATCTTAATCTTTGTTTTCCCCTCAATTATGATAAGTAAGATTGTATTCAAGGTAGTTCAGTAGTTGATGCCTCAAATACTTTCCAAGATAAAATCAGAATCCAAGGAATTGAACCATCAGACAAATTCATATGCCAGATAGTTGAATTTAAAGGGAAATCTTTGCAACATGAGCCAGAATCTCAGAATCAATCTTTGTTCACTGGTCTGGGGTTGAATCAATCATGACTCCTTATGCCGAGAAAGACTTATTCAGCAAACATAGATTTTAGGACTTAGTTCGGATTACTTGTGGCAATTAAATTTATAATTTGCCAAATTTAAGTGAACCTTTTAAGTGCTCATAAAATTAAGCTTGTGGCATCTCTTAATACCTGCATATGGATAATTGCCCAGCCAAAGAGATCCCATTCTTTATAGTTATATTGCTATCCTTTCTTTTAACTGCAAATATTTTCCAGATGTGCAGATATGCACATGTTTTTGTTGCGTGATCTTTTCTTTTCCATAACCTGCTTAGTACATGTGTTGGATGTGCCTATTCCAACCACTACCAGACGTACCAAGAGGACCTTTCTGGATCCTGGCTATTTATTTTCTATCTTGAAATGACCTATCTTATCATCTATCTTCCTTACTTCTGAGACAAAGTGGTATTGAGATTGTGCAGAACACAAGATGGAAGGTCATGCCAGAGTAAGAAACTGACAGTCTTAAACATCATAAACAAGTACATAAGCTATGCTATTTAACATATAGATGTATAAATTTATTGAAACTAAATAATTATATATCTCAAAAGACATACCATTCCAGCTGAAGTTGAACAGCATCTTTTTCCCTACAAATTGAACAGCACACACTAAGAAAAAAAGAAGTGGATGAATTCATAAAACTAGTTAAAGAGGTAGAACATCTCACTATTAGAGAAAAATAATTTGTCGAGACATGCTAACTAAGTGGACAGGAAAAAAATGAGCCTGACAATATGTTTCATCCCTTTTTGATACTTCATATTTTGTCATTATGTTGTTTACAGTTAATGCTCGAAGTTTCTGGGGAAGTTATGTTTCAAGGAAAACATCCTTTAAATTTATCAATGATTTTCCACGGGCTCTACCACCAAAATCAATGCTAATTAATCCTACTTACGCACTACTACAGTTGTCACCCCATTTGCCATTATCAATAACAACCTTCATGAAGCCACAACACTAATACGACCACCCTATCTACCAGAGTTTGAAGTCCAACAAATAATGGAAAATGAATGAGAAAGTGAGTTTTTCCTCTAAGCAGTCGGATAAAATGGAACTTGGACTTACTTCCCAGAGAACTTTTGAGTATTCCATGCGTCATGGTTCCCTAGAATAACAGCTTTGGTGATCTCTAGATCTGCAATGCTTCGGACTAGATCCACATTTTCATTCCCAAAATCCCCTGAAGCAAGGACAAAATGAAGTGAACTGATAATTCTTCCAATCAAACCTGGCTAATGAATGAAACATAGTAGTTGAAAGAATACAATAACTATGTAGTATGCATTGTGGATAAATAGATGGGAGATTATTAGAAAACATGCCTGTAAAGAGCACCAAATCTGGCTGCAATTTTCACACAACAAAAATCATTAGCTGACAGAAGGGAACAAACCAAGATATGTTATAAAAGATGTTAGAATAGGAATAGATTTATACAATTCTATTAGAATAGGAATAGGTCTATACAGTCCTATTAGAATGGGAATAGTAATAGAAACAGAAATAGGAATACTAAATAGTATCCTACTTGGTAAAAGATTGTATTCTAGGGTCTATAAATAGGGTCTCAATCTAATAATGTAAACAACAACAACAATTCAATAATATTCTTTCCCTATATTTCTCACATGGTATCGAGCCTCTACGATCTTGGTAGAAAATCAAAGAGCTTCCGCTGTCGGCGGGTGGCTATTACTCATATATGTTACCTGCCTGGCCAATGATTACCGTGTATCATTCATGTGATTATTCTCATATCTAATTTGTGTAGCACCGTGCCATTATTCCGGTGACTACTTTCTTATATTTAATTTGTGTAGCACCATGCCATTTTTCCGGTGACTACTTTTTCATATTTAATTTATGTAGCACTGTGTCATCTTTCCGGTGACTACGTTTTCATATTTAATTTATGTAGCACCGTGCCATCTTTTTGGTGACTACTTTCTCATATCTAATTTGTGTAGCACCGTGCATCTTTTCGGTATTTTTTTCATATTTAATTTGTGTAGCTTTGTGCCATCATTCCGGTGACTACTTTTTCATATATAATTTGTGTAGCACCGTGCCATCCTTCCTAGGTGACTACCTTTTTTGCATATCCGATTTGCGTAGCACCGTGCATCTCTTTTCATATTTAATTTGTGTAGTACTTTGTGAATTTTTCCAAACTATTTTCACACATCCGAGTTGCACAACATAATGTGTCTTTTCGGTGACTCCCCAAATTTAATTTGCATAGTTTCATTCATCTTTCCGGTGACTCCTCAAATTTGATTTGCGTAGGGTTGTGCCATTATTCCAACTCTACCCGTATAACTTTTCTTTTTCAGTAGGGTCGTGCCATCATTTCGACGCTACCCATATTATTTCTCTTTTTCAATGGGGTCATTCCATCAATTTGAACTATCCTATATAATTTCTATTTTCTAGTTGGGTCGTGACATCATTCTGACCCTACCCATATAATTTTATTTCTTAGATTGTGACCACTTTTAGCCATCAAATCTAATACTCCGGCATATGAGCATATTCTGACCAATTTTTTGGTGACTTGTTTAATATCAACTCATCTATTGATTCTGACATGATCCATATACTTTATACTAGATTTTGAGCACTTACAACGACCGTTGCATTGTGAAGAAGTCTATATAGAGCAACCACCTAATTTTGTTGCTCAGGGGGAGTTTAGTAGCCTTGTATGTTGATTACGTAAGTCACTCTATGGTCTGAAACAGTCTTTGCAAGCTTGGTTTGGGAAGTTCCAACACTGTAATTTTATCACTCTGTGTTTTATTGGCATTATGCATTATTTCATGAGAAGACCAAGCACATTGAGATTGATTGTCAATTTTGTGAAGTCGAGTGATCAGCTTGCAGATATCTCACCAAGCCCCTCATCGGTCCTCGTGTTAATTACATTTGTAACAAGCTAGGTACATGAATTGTATGCACTAGCTTGAGGGGGAGTGTTAGAATAGGAATAGATTTATACAATTCTATTAGAATAGGAATAGGTCTATACAGTCCTATTAGAATGGGAATAGTAATAGAAACAGAAATAGGAATACTAAATAGTATCCTACTTGGTAAAAGATTGTATTCTAGGGTCTATTAGAATAGGAATAGGTCTATACAGTCCTATTAGAATGGGAATAGTAATAGAAACAGAAATAGGAATACTAAATAGTATCCTACTTGGTAAAAGATTGTATTCTAGGGTCTATAAATAGGGTCTCAATCTAATAATGTAAACAACAACAACAATTCAATAATATTCTTTCCCTATATTTCTCACAAAAGAAAAGCAAAAGGATTTTTCCAGAGAAGGTCTCCATTGTCCCAAGAAAGAAAGAAAAAGTGGAAACACTAGGGATCCTCCCAAAAGTTTGGTTTCTAAAATTAGTTTTCATAATGAAACTTGCATTTCACGATCTCTCATGGTTATGTTGTACGCCTATAACATTTTTATAAAAAATAATAGAAATCATTCCTCAAAACTACACAAAAGCACGGATGGGCAGATAAAGATCATTTCTTCCATGTCAAAAAAGCGGGATGGAGAAGAAACTCTGAAGCAACACTCAGATTTTTATTTCTCAAAATGTTCTTGAACACTGAACTGCAATTAAGTGTGTAGAATAAGTCATACTCAAAGCATATCCACTGCTCAGAGAGGAGAAAGTTAGCAACAATTGCTAATTATCCACTAAAGAGAGGAATAAAGTATGAAGATACTTTCCGCATTTTCGATCAAATTATTTTTGATTCATAAACATATGAATTAATTTTGATAGTCATGATACCTTTACTTTCCTTCCAACTAAAAACCTTCGTAGAATAGCAGAGCGGGACACAATTAATTTACAAAATTAAGTGTTACACAACAAAATACAGCTATGGTTCAGTTTGGAGAGGCAAAGAGCAAAGGAAATATAAGACCCAAAAGCAAGACATGTAAGGCTTCATAATTTATAGTCATCTATCCTCCTGTGCAACATCTACGCAGGACATGTTTTTAATCAGCCAGGCTATTCAGATGCAACTTTAGCATGGCAACTGTTCCATTAAACAAGATAATACTTGCCATTGCGAGAAAGCATTATGCGAGTATACAAAAAATACGACGATGTTCCATACCACGAATTATTAATGCATACTACAATACTTGGTGTACATGTTAAGACTAATAACAATTGGCAGTCAAGAGCTTCAAATTTAAGGAAAGTTTAGCTTCCTTTTTAGTTAATTAATCCAATTCAGAGAGCTTCCATTGAGATTATAAACCAAATTCTAGCTCCGTTTGGACACATATTTAACAGCTAATAGAATCAAAGTCCATGCAAAGTGAGCTCAAAGTACTAAACTAGTAAACTTTGGATAATTCACTGGGAAACAATACCGGAACAATCCTTCAACAGTTTAATGGTTAGTAGATGTGATTTCTGTTACTTTGGCTGGATTATTTTGTGAACTACAATTTCCCCAAAAAGAAACTAGCTTTTCAACAGTTCAATGGTTAGTAGAAACTAGCATATTCACAATAAACAACACCTCAATAATCCTAGCACAAAAAGAATATTTCCCCAAAAAGAAAAGCTAGAATAAATTAAACAAAATAAAGATGCCAAGTACCTTCAAGAGTTGAAGAGCCTTCCTATCTTCTTCAAGGTTCCAATCATCATGCTTCACAATCCCCATCATTTCCACAAAAAGGATAGTAACACAAAGTCAACACATACAAATTTGCTACTACTATTTAAACTGATTCAAATCACAAAATGAAAGTAATCTCATTATTAGCTAGTGTTTGGCTATAGAGTTGGGGAGTAGATTTTGAAATTTAACTTGAAATATTTTTCAAGGAATTGTCTCGCAAAACTTCAAATTCCAAAAATCACAACTTCAAAAACTCAAATTTTTAAGTTTCAACTATGGCGAAACGGGAGACTTCAGCAGCAAATGGAAAATGCTAGCAGTAATTCAAAAACTCCAGGCTACTATAGAGATATTGAAGCATATTATACAGTTGCTAATATGAGGTTAAAAACGCGAGGGTTTGAAGGAAAATGCGGAGCTAAAATTATTGAAGGATATGAAATTGATAGCTTACGACGTCGCCGACGACAACGATTCGGACGGAAGATGCCATCGGGAAGTGACCTCCGGCGAGTTTTGACGGCGATGGATTATGGACGGGGCCGGTAATGCCACGGAATTGAGTCGGCGCGTGTAACAACGTGCTGCCGTTGAACATATAGACGTGTTTGCCAACAAATTTTCGGAGGGCAACTAAATTAACTGTTCAATTTCTAATTGTTTTTGAAAGTCGAATATATATATATATATATATCACTTAAATCAATAAGATCAAACTGAGGGGCGAAGTTAAGTAGGATTGACGGGGCGTGAAGCTTGTTATTTTTTATGTGTATATTATAGATGTATATTGTGTATTGTGTTTCGATTAATTTGGTTGTTATTATTATTTCTTTTATAATATGTTATACTTCTTTTGTTATAGGAGATGTTATACTATTTTTTATGTCATCACTATTTTCTATTTTTTTAAAATTAAGGTTTGATGCACTTAAATTGAAGATCTTTTGAAAATAGTTTCTCTACCTCCTTGAGGTAATGGTAAATACTACGTACACTCTAACCTTCTGCAGATTCCACTTAATGAAATTTCACGGACTATATTTTTTTCCTTGTTATTGTCTATATAGTAGATGTTGATTATTTCAATGTATGTTTTAAAAAAACTATGAAATATAATTTAATATTTAAACTAGTTAAGGTATAAAGTTCTAAAATATAATTAATAATTTATGTATATTTATGACGAACTCGTCAAATAGATTTGTTATCTTTGGATTACGCGGTGATCGGAAGGTCACTTGTTCAAATAACTTCTGATAGAATATAGGATAAAACTGTGTATAATAAATTCTTCGATCCTTTTCATGAACCCGTACATATATATGGGAGCTTGTTGAAGGCCAAGAAGGAGAACTGCAAATCTTACGAGACATATAAAGGATGAATATGAATCGTAAGTTTTAACTTTATACTATATTTTTGACTATCTTGTGTAGTTTATATATATACTAGTAAAAGATAGCCCGTGCTGTGTACGGGCCCAATAATATACTTGAAATATTTAAGATATATATTTTTTATCATAAAAAACTTCATAAATTAGTTGGTCCAAACTTTTATCTAAAAATTTTAAAAGAAGATTTGTGTTATTTTCAAGTCGCGTTAATGAGCATGAGTTAAAATTTTTCTTTTAAATCTATGTGTTGACAATGAAATTAATTTAATTTAATTAAGTATATATTAAAGTAATCCGAATAAGTTATTCTTTATATTTTTTCAGTACTACTTTTTTATCAATATTATTAGGAGTTTATTTTATTAAATTAAATTCACTTAATTAATTTTATTGATTATTTTGGTAAGTAGTTAGTAATTAGTTTTATTAGAAAATATTAAAGTAAGTAAAATAATTAATTGCAGAGGGGGTGGGTAAGCATAATAAAATAAGTAAAAAATTTAAAATTAATTTTATTAAGAAATGAAACTAAGTCATTAATAAGTTTTATTAGAAAGTATTAAAGTAAGTAAAATGAAACATTATCATTTCATAATAATGACAATTTTCTATAAATATTTGCAACGGTAGCCTCTCTCTCATATTAACCTGCCAAGGCATGACATAGATAGTAGACAGTCAGCTCTCTTACAGCCAGTTACTGCGATTGATTGGGGAGAGAGTGCTAGTCTAATTGTCGGTACGGGTATGCTAATAGATAGAGGATCTTCCTGTCCTAGAATAAGAAAGTAGCTTGTCTGCCGTACTGGCTGCTTCATTGAATGTGTCGATCTGCATTCTATATAAGGAGTTGATTTGCATCCTTGTCTGGTAGTTAGCTAAGCGAGAACCCGTCAACAAGCAACCATGTTGACGGAGAGGAGCTTGCTATTCCCTTTATGAAAAATTTATGATAAGAAATAGACTTATTTAAATTTTAAAATTTGAAATGTATCATATAAAATGAACCGGAGGAAATAATAAATCTTACCGAAAGAAAAAGTCATGCGGAGAGAAGTTCTATATGAGAATTGTTTTGTTGAAGCTTAAAAGTGAAGGGAAAGAGTTGGGAGGGACCCATGGTAAGTATTAATAGGCACAATATATGATGTAACTAAAGGCTAATTATGTCAGAAAATTCCAAAAAACTCATAAAAATTGCAACAAATTGAACATTAGAAGCTATAAAATAAAAGTAAAGGACAAAAAAATCATCAAGCTATTGTAGTAATTTCGGGAAGTGCACACATTGACGGAGACGTGTGCGCTATTCCCCTTTCTTATATGTAATATTTGTTACACTTTATAGTATTTATACAACTTATTTGGAAACATGCATAATTAATTTAGGTATACAGCATGAAAATTTATAAATTATTTTTATGTAAGATAAAAGATGAAATAATTGAAATATAAATAAGTAATACATAAATAATTAAATCTTCATTATTAATATTTACATAAAATTACAGGTAAAAGGAATTAAAAATAAAAATTAAAGAAAAGGTGTTACCTAAGTTCGTCGAATGTCTTACTAATTCTTTTTACCCTCTCTTTATTTACATGTACACTTTGGAGCAAAATGGAGTCTTTGATTCAAGACTCTAGCAAATTACCGAGTCTCATAGAAACATGGAATCTTCACTACATCTTTGGGACCTTGAACATAAAGTGAACCTTTGGCTAGTAAGCCAAGCTGATATAATTTTCTCAATTTTATTTTATTTGTCTAATTTTAATTATTTTAAGTATATCATATATAACTCATTCTTAAAAATTAGAATAATCAAATTTTGATGGCCATAAAAATATTTCACTATGTTTACTAAATTTTCAATAACATTGTGGAAATTTGTATAGTACACTAATTTTTCGGCTAAAATTTATTTTATTCATATAATTAATTAGTGCTAACATAAAGATAAATTACTTTAAAATTGAAGTAGGGCCCATAAAATTGAAGATAAAGTTAAGAGACAACATGCCAGCATCCTTTTTATTAAAATTGAAGTAGGGCTCATACTTTGAAGATAAAGTTAAAGTGTATAGAGAATGAAATAGGGGTCTGGTTGTTTTGTCTGACTTGAAAAAGGTACATGGTTAATAGCACAGAGTACAATAGATTTGTAGCAAAATAATTATGGAATACCGAGAATGGCCCTATGCCAAGCAGGCATGTTGACGGAGAGGAGCTTGCTTGGTGCAAACTCCCTCTTATATAATAAGAGATTATCATGGTGTGGGGTAGATTGTGCGTATCTTGACTAATTTCATAAGATACAGGGCACTTTTCACCAACAACATAGCAACTCTATTTCAATGGCGGAGCCAGAACTTTGACTAAGAGGTGTCAAAATATAAAGAAGTTAAGGAGTGTTAATATGTAATATATATACATAAAAAATATTTTTGCTCTAGCTATAATTTTTCGATGAAGGGGCGTCGATCGACACCCCTCAACTATGTGGTTCCACCACTGTGACTATCCACTCAGGTTAGCTTCAAAATTTGTTTGTTCAAGGGTAGGATGTGAAGGTTTGTGTATGTACACAAACATTGTCCTTATCGTTGTGATATAGAGAATATAGTTTCAGAAGACCCTCGGTTTAAAAGGAAAGTATTCGCCACAAGACTGTAACTAAAGAGACAATAAAAAAACAAGATAAAAAACAAATACAAACGACTGATAGTAATATACATCAAAGAATAATAAATTAAGGAGGCTAGCTCATTCCCTCTCCCACTTACATAAAATGGGACAGAAAAAGTAAATAACCTTTACACTATCAAGTCACCAATAAATATGGCAAGGTGATCACTGTCCAAAAACAACTGAAATTCATAGTCTCAAAAGTAAGACAAACAACCTACTAATCAAATTAAAATAAATTAATATAACAAAAAATTCTTTACACTATTAATGTATATCATCGCGCAACCAATAGTGAAATTGTTGCATTGTCAACATCTATTTTCCCCATTTTAATATTGTCAACTTGATCTTCATCTTCTCTACATGTAGAAAATGCAGGCCTCTTAGGGGAATTCATAACTAAATTTTAAATATTCTTGAACATAGATGAAATTTCCAACATTGTAGGCCTATCCAGTGGATTTTTTTCGACACAAATCTAGAATAATTAATGTAAGGTCGAAATATTGAATTTTGACTACGAATTCGGATATCACCACAAAAACAACCTGAATATTCTACTAGAAAATACTTTCTTTAAAATAGATTTACACGACATAAATCTAGATTAATTAATGTGAGGTCGAAATATTTAATTTTGATTACTAATTCGGATATCACAACAAAAACAACATATTCAGGTGTAATTCTATAACTAGAGTATGGGCCTTGGGAGAGTAGGATATACACAAACTTTACGTCTACCTTTTGTGGGGTGGGGTAGAAAAATTGTTTCTGATAGACCCTTGACTCAAAAGATGAATTTGGATCTAGATTAAATAAAAATTTACATAATAAAAAAAAAATACAAGTCGATGTAACTAATGATTTATATAATATTTATAAATTAGAAGTTTGAAAATATATTGTCAAAGAAAAAAAAATTGGCTCCTCAAATAGTAACACCTTCGTGTAAAATGAGACAGGAGGAATAGATAAATGATCTTTACACTTCAAATCACCAATAAATACGATTAGGTAGTAAACGTCTATAAATAATTGGGATTTGTAATTTCGAAAATAAGACAAATTACCTGCTAATCGGATTAAATCAATCGCAAAGAGTAGCATATCATCTTGCAACCAATTGTGTAATTGTTGCATTGTCAATGTCTAATTCCCCATTTGGAATATTATTGCCAACTTGATCTTCATCTTGTCTTGTAGAAAATGCAGGCCTCTTAGGGGAATTAATAACTAAATTTTCAATAGTTTTGAACATAGATGAAATTTCCAACATTGTAGGCCTATCCAATGGATTTTTTTGGACACATAATAATGCAATTTGCATGCATTTTAATAGTTTACAAGAATGTGTTGTATCATCAAGTGATTGATCCATAAATTCCATGCCTTCACCATCTTTCCACATCTCAAATGCCTGTATTATTATTTTTAATATTAATTACTGGTCTATATACATAAATTAAATCTCAATAATATATATGAATTTATATTCACAACTCACATAATCAAGAAGGTCTAAATTGTCATCTGGACCATAGTAACAAGTATTCTTTTTCCCACTTATGATTTGAAGAAGAAGTACTCCAAAACTGAAAACATCAGATTTTGTTGAATATCTGCCTTCAATTGCATATTCAGGTGGAATATAACCCCTACAACACATTACAAATTAAATAAATATATATATAAAAATTAAGATTCGAGCTGTGGAATCAGTCACTGATGCCACACGCTAGTTTCAGGATAAACTGCTTACATCACGCCCTTTAATGCGTCAACCCTTTCTTAAACCCTACGTGAACATGATGTGTTTTGTGCACCGGTTATTTTTCTTTAATCAATATATATAAATAAATTTAATTCCAAAAAATTATGTATAATACTTACTTTGTTCCAACTATTCTGTTGGTATTTGCTTCAATTGCATCTTTCTTGAAAATTCTTGCCATTCCAAAGTCAGAAATCTTTGGTTTCATTTGTAAGTCCAATAGAATATTGCTGGCTTTTATATCTCTATGAATAATTGTTAATCTTGAATATTCTTGGAGGTATAATAGCCCTTGAATAATCCCTTCAATTATTTGCACTCTTTTTTCCCAATTTAGAACCAATCTTTTCACTTGATCTACATGTGGAAATACAAATCAAGTTGATCAAAAAACATATAAATACAAATTGTAATTAGTCTATAGTAAGATATATAGATAATTGGAGTTTGATCTCATGTCCCTGTGAATTAAAGAAAAAAGGAGGTCAATCAAACAGCCACATATTCTATATATTATCATCAAAAAATAGTTAATTGTTTAACGAATTTTCAGACATTGATTATTTTTCAATAAATACATAGCCCATACGATAATGTAAAAATATTTTTACGATGTATATAAATTAAACTCAATATAACATGGGAAAAAAAGAAGGGAAAAGAATGACTTACTATAAATGTAGTAATCCAAGCTCTTGTTGGGCATATATTCATAAATCAACATTTTTTCTTCATTTTCAATGCAAAATCCCACAACTTTTACAAGATTTATATGTTGTAATTTTGCAGTAAGAATCACTTCATTTTCAAATTCTTCAAATCCTTGAGATGAAGTCTTTGATAGCCTTTTCACTGCTATTTCTCTCCCATTTCTCAATTTTCCCTATATGGATTAATTAAGAAATGCTTGATTAAAAAAATAAAATAAAATTGGTACATGTATATAAAAGATAATTTGGAAATCATAAAGTAAAGAAAATGGAAAACTGCAAGTAAAAATGATATTTAAAAGCTATCAATCAAACTATATAGATAGCTTAATTTTCACTTTTTAATTAGACTTAGAAAAAGTAATATTATATGGCAATTTGATTAGTTGCTTTCATGAGACTTTAGTGTGAAATGAAAGAGTTGACTATGGTGTACATGTTGTTAGTGTAACGTGACAAGTTGGCTAGGATGGATAGGATTCTTCCGCTGTTGATTAGAACATCTCGAGTTTAAGTCATGAAAATGAGAAAATATTTGATATGAAGTATTTTTTTTCTTTTAATGAGTCTTATGTAATGTGAAAAGAAATAACCAAATATCTAGTGGACATCAAAAGAAGAAAACCATGAACCGGCACAACTTGATTTGGACTAATAATAGCCTGATTGACTAAACTTTTGCCCAAAAAACCACTTATTTTGAAAGTGTTTTTTGTCATAAGTGTTTTTGTGAGGAGTTACCAATTTGTTTTGACTTATTATTTTGGAATGCACATTTACAAATATTAGAACAGTACTTTGTGCTTGGTCAATATTTCAAAAGTGCTTTCGAAAAAACTTATCATTTTTTTCTAAAATGAAACAAAATGTTGATGTACCTTGTAAACAGGTCCATATCCACCTCTTCCAAGCTCATTTTCAACTGAAAAATTATTTGTAGCTTCCTTCATCTCATCAAAAGTGAATATTTGCAATGTCCTAGTTTCTTCATCTCCTTTTTCTTCATTATTGTTGCTTCCAATTTTGTTCCTTGGCACTTAAAAATTAGGAAAGAATAATTTTAGAAATTTGTAATGATAGAAAAATGTGAATATCTTTTTTAACGAACTAATAAGGAAATAGTGACACATAAATAAAACAGAGAACAATAATAACATATTCAATGTAGAGAAGGTAGGATGTACATTGATTTTACCCTACCCTTACCTTTACGAGGTAGATCGGAGATTGTTTCTGATACACCTCAACTCAAAAGAAAGATATATATCGACGAACAATTGTAAATAAATAAAGAGAGAGAATAACAATTTAAAGAATTACCTCGAAATTTAAGTATTTTTCTCTTTCGAAGACACCATAGTGTAAAGATAAGCAACAACAACATCAATAGAGATACCATTGGAATCAAAATGAGAATCAGTCGATTGAGTGTTTTCTTCTTCTGCATACTAGCTGATTGATCAATAGCTCCCACTTCTTGTATATCTTTAACTTCTAACAATGAAAAAAAAAACACAAATTGTTGAGACATTGTCCTTATCGGATCAAGGTTAATTCAGATTAGTCAGACAAGTGAATTTCTTGTTAAAGAAAATAAGGATGTTAGGTCAAATATTCAACCTTAAAGCTAGTTCATGAGGTAAGAGTCGCTCAAAATTCATATAAATAGACTAAGTCACCCATTCACAAAATCAATGCATGAACTCTATCACCCCTCACACGCCCAAGCCTACCAAATGTAGGGCGAACAACAAACTACGTTGACTCAACATTGGATAACCAAAATTGAGACGAGTCTAGCTCTGATATCATAATAAGAAATGGATGTTGAGTCTATACTAACTCAACACAAAAGCTAGCTCATGAGGTTAGAAGCAGATCCAAGATTTAAGGTTAGGCAGCGACCTCAAGTTAATAATTAACTAACTAAGTTCACAGTCAAATATGTATATACTTAATGAAGTTCTTAGTATATTGTACTCTAGATTCACCTCAACATGAGATAAGAATTGTGTAAAATCATATAAAGAGAAGAAATTACCTAATGCAGCAGCCTGAGAAAGGATAGAAGTATAGTCATATGAGACTTGCCATGCCACATATCCCTTCAATTTCTTCTCTTTTGCATAAGAAACTTTGGTTTTCACTGCCTCAACGTCATCAAAACCAACCCAAGTTGTACCAATAGAGACATAATTCATCACATAAGTTGAATTATACGTTGAATTTTTAGCGCGATATTTTATCATGTCTCTCTTGATACTATTGAAGTCCAATATACCATTTGTACTCGCGAATGGCTCCTTTTCACCTTCAGTACCATACAGAGGATCTTTTGGCCCTGGCCCTGTTCCCTCCGCGCCAATTTGGTTATTTTTTGGACTAACCAATGTCCATACAAAGCCCAAAAATGGCAATCCTAACACAATATTTTCACTAGGGAAACCAGATTTGATCCAAACATTAATCCCATAATCAGTGTTCAAAGTATCATTTGTTGAATCACCATACAATGCTGCAGCAGGGGATGTGTAATTTGTTTTCCCTGGATCATAGTAATCAAATGCAAAAACATGTATCCAATCCAAGTTTTTCCTCATTGACTCAATTGGAAAACTCAAATCTTGAATAAATGGTGTGTATTGACTTGCCATGGTCAAAATAAGTCGCGTTTTTTTCGACTTCTTTGACTCTAGATCAATAGCTACTCTCCAATCATCCAAAAGGGTAGCCACATTCGACATGTCTTGCGATGAAGTAGGCCACATCCAGCAGAAATCAAGTCCATCAAAACCATAAAATCGCGCGACTTCAATAGATGAGTCAATAAAATATTTTCTTGTAGGGAAGTATGTGCTTGACATTAATAGGTACATCTCTGATCCATAAGAAGATTGATCATTTCCACCTATTGATAAAATTGTCTTGACTGATGGATTTTTCATTTTGACAATGTTATTGAAGTTTCTAAGTTGCTCATCATTTGATGTTGTGACAATCATGTGATCTATTGATGAGTTGAATGCCAAATCAGCATAGCCATATATGATATGTGTGTAAAGAGATGAATTTATGCTTTGGATATTGGAAGGATTTGTTGTGTCATATTGCCAATAACCAGCTTTTATCCATGTTTGATCTAATGCTATTGATTTGTGTAGTTGGGATTGAAGAATTGTGTAGAAGAAAAGAAGAATGGCAATGTGTTTGAATGCCATAGAATGAAGTACATTAACTCATTAAAGAGGCATTTAACTTATATATATTGAGGCATTGACCACCAAGCTAAGGGATAGTGGTGAATGGACATAATATTTCTAATCAAAGGTCTCGAGTTTTCAGATTCGGAAAATGATTTTTTTTTATAAGGAGCGATTCCCCCTTCTATGGTCTTTCATGTGCGAATGCGAATTAGTTGGCCACCAAGGGTTAGTGAAGGATGAATAGGATCTCCTGCTCTAGTTAGAAGTCTCTTATTTAAATACTGAAACAATGAAAAAATATTTTGAGAGAAGTATTTTTCGATTTAAATTCGAACTAGTCAGACTTCAATGTTGATTCCTCACGTCTGTTAGGACACAAAAATTGATCTTTGACAATGTGAGTAGTTTTATATTATACTATTTCAATATAATTTAGCTTATTGTAACTAGTTACACTTGATACATTAATTATTTCCTAGTGGAGGAACCACATGCCATGAAGGGTCATGAAGTTATACAATACAAGAATTCCTGATTATGCTATTATTTTTGCAGAGAGGCGAACTCGGGATATAAACACTTTATATTTCTTAGAACTAAACTCATTGAACTTTAAAAATTATGGTTCAAATTTAATATTTATTAAATTTTTTAATATAATTTCAACATTAGCATACATTATATTTAATTAAACTCATATTTATATTCTTGTAAATTTCTCTAATGATAGAAATTTACATCATGACTTGGAAAAACAATAAACGACATGCAAAACTAATCAAAGTCGTCCTTGCATGCTGGATTTTCCCCCCCTCAATTATTAGTCTTAAAGTTTTAGTAGACAAATTTAAATGCATGAACAATTTGTTTTATTTTAATAGAGTATATTCTTTTTATTATTATTTTATTTAAAATGTAATGTCCGACGACTTACACTTCAATGATTTTGGTCCTGTCCAAAATTCCACGAAGAAAGATAGAAAAAAACACGTCATATTATTATTATTTTTCAAAAATGATGTGACATTTTCTTTCAACAATTATTTTAGAAAATATCTATATCATATATAAAGTACTATAATACTATCGTTATATTATGTTATTATAATGATAGTGTATTTCGATTGAACTTTATATTTTTTCTGATTTATTCTTTCCGTTTAATATTAAAAAGAAAATACAAACAATGAAATTATAAATCGAAAGTGGATTTAAGCTTAGGAGGTAGAGCAAGAATCAGTGGCTTTCTGCTTCTCAAATCTTATTAAGTTTCTGATCCTACTTCAGACTCACCTTCAGTCGTGCAAACAAGCTCCTTCCTATTGATGATTGTTACATATTGTTTCATAATTAATGTATCGTATCATTGTATTATATTATGTTGTATATATGATATCGTACTGTATTGTTCTAATGAATATAATGTTTGGATAGATTGAATCGTTCTTCATCATTACATAATGTTAGATATCGAATGATAAAGTGGAGAGCGAATAGTCGTAAGTCGTAAAAGTTTTATTTTATTTTATTAATTTCATTGATTGCCACTTTAGTCAAATTTTTAATTTAATTTTCTTATATTAATTAAATTTCACGTACTGACAACAACGCATGCTACAGAAAGTCAACAGAGAATAGTTGACTTTAAATGTTGACTGACTAAAGTTAACTACAATTTTTTTATAATTCTGGAAAATAAGTAAAAAGAATCAAAGAAAATCATATAGAAAGCTATTGGAAATCAAAGTCATGTGAAATTTTCAGCAATATACAACTTTGCTTTTAACATTTGTTCACATATGGGTAGGGATGGAGGTGAAGATGAGGTGCGTTGAATGGTGAGGACTGATCGAGGATGATATAATATTGAATGTGAAATGTCATTTGTGGAACTTGTTTTTTAACTTGCTAGAAGTTAGAACTCTACCATTTTGGACTTTTACCTATATTTTCAAATAAAATTATTTCATGTTTTAACTATTAGATATTTTTTTGTCCAAGTATTATAGTTTCTATTTTAAAAAGAAATTATTTTTCAATTACATTTCAAATAATAGCTAAACTTTCATTATTGTGACTAGGGGTGTTCACGGGTTGGTTTGGATCGGTTATTGGTTAAAACCAAAACCAAACCAACATAATCGGTTTTAAAATTATCAAAATCAAACCAAACCAAATATAATATACATTTATCGGTTTGGTGATTATCGGTTTCGGTTTGGTTTGGTTTGGTTCGGTTATTCGGTTATTAACCATACCCAAAAATAAAAGAAACAATTCATTTAAAATGTGAAAAAAGTACAACAATCCATTCAAAAAGAAAAATAGTTAGAATGACTTAGATTACTGAACTTTCGATCACTAAATTTACTATCAATAAAACTTTAAAATTCACTATGTTGGCCTAGAAGGAAGAGACAAATAACATTTTCAGTCCCACAAAGAATTGACATAGACACTCATATACATGAAATCAATAAGATAAATGTTTCATCTTGGACATTTTTCCTTTCAATAAGTAAATTATAAAGAAATTTTAATGAAAATATGTATAAGATCTTTAAAATTGTTTATAAAAATAATATATTAAGTATGCATATTAATAAAATATATGTATATAATTCATTGGTTTGGTTCGATTATTTCTTCGGTTTTTTAAAAAAAAATCATAACCAAACCAAATACTATCGGTTTTCAAAAATCTAAAACCAAACTAAACCAAACCCAAATAAAATCGGTTTTATTTTATCGATTTGGTTTGGTTTTTCGATTTGGATCGGTTTTTATCCAAACCGTGAACACCCCTAATTGTGACCACTTTTGGGTACGTAGAGATGATTTGGTACACCGAATCTTAATTTACATGATTTTATAAACCTTTTAATCTATGTTAGGGGCGATGATATTGCGATGATAAGGCGGAAATGACTGACTGTAATAATTAATATGATAATCGACGATAGCATGCATTGATGTAGATGGTTAATGGTGGTTGTTGTACATTAATGATGACTAGTAATACTAATTGCATTTAAATTGTGGTGACTTTGTGATAAAAATACGTAGTTTCAATGACAATCGATAATGATAGTGATAATAACTGATGAGTGGGAAGTTAGTGATTGTGATTAAGACAAAAATTAATATATATCAAATGTTACACCAAACTAATAAATACATAATAACTGTTTGGACATGTATGAGTATTGCGTATCATAATTAATTAATATCTATTTTTATTTGGGCAAAGGGTCAAAAATATCCCTTAACTTTGGTTTATTGTTTGACTTTACCCTCGCCGTTAAAATGAAGTTAATTTTACCCTTTCCGTTACTAATTTCACCAAATTTACCCCTCATTAGACGGAATCCCCAAAATTGACTCAAATTGACCCGAATTTAAAAAAAAAGCCCTATTCCCTATTTTAACCCAATGACCCGACCCCATTTAGAATAACCCGGTTAACCCTATTTTACCCATTCTCCCAAATTTCCTTTACCCATTTTCTCTTTGAATAGATAATCTCCTTTTCTCCCAAATTTTTCATTGTTCTTCCTGCATCTCTCTTTCGTTCACCTCTGATTTTTCTTCTTAGAAAATGTCATAAAATAGTTATTCGTCTCAAAGAAAATGTGCTTGTGGTTTGGTGGTCAAAACACTGATTCTATTCCCTCTTGCTTATTCATAAATGGATATTACCAATTATCTAAATATTGTAAATTGCCACAAATTATTCGATCAAAACAAAAATAAAAAATCATATAGCTAACTATAGAGAATTAAGAAGTAAAAATAGTTTAAAAAACGAACACCAAACAAAGTACAACAATGATATTGTTGGAGTCCTAATCCCAAAAAAATAAGTGTAAAATGGTAAATTAATGCCCAAAAATGAAATAAATAGTTCAAAAGCTCAACAAATAAGCCAGAGGATGTGAATTTTATTGAAAAAATAAAGCCTAATGCAGGAAAATTTTTGAATCCGAGCCAATCCGGAGTTAAATGGTGATCGGGGATTTCCCGCTTCACCAAAGTTGACATCGAGCAGAAGTAATGTCTGAGAGCTTGAAGCTCCTTGCTGGAGATAACGGGGAAAGGAGAAGAGAAGCAGCGACGCTGGTTTGGAACGAAACTCTGGTTCATCGGATCTTGAAGCTCATAGTTTTGCTAGAGATGGAAATGAGATGGGGGTTGTTAAGTCTGATTGTTGGCTGTTGTTTTACTGTGATGAAGGTGTTGGAGGTCATCAATGCTGACTGGAACGACTAACAAACAATATAAAGAAAACCCATAAAAAGGGAAGATGGGAACGGGGCTGGCGGCGTGCTCCGATAGTCGGAGTTGTGGCTCCTAATCGCCATTAATGGCTTTGTTGTGCGAGCTCAAAGCTGGCACAACTATTTTGTGACATTTTCTAAGAAGAAAAATCAGAGGTGAACGAAAGAGAGATGCAGGAAGAACAATGGAAAATTTGGGAGAAAAGGAGATTATCTATTCAAAGAGAAAATGGATAAAGGAAATTTGGGAGAATGGGTAAAATAGGGTTAACCGGGTTATTCTAAATGGGGTCGGATCATTGGGTTAAAATAGGGAATAGGGTTTTTTTTAAAATTCGGGTCAATTTGAGTCAATTTTGGGGATTCCATCTAATGAGGGGTAAATTTGGTGAAATTAGTAACGGGAAGGGTAAAATTAACTTCATTTTAACAGCGAAGGTAAAGTCAAACAATAAACCAAACGTTTAAGGGGTATTTTTAACCCTTTGCCCTTTATATTTTATTGAGATACTTAATTTTTATAAACTAAAACATCCAATATGATACATGGATTTATTTATTTTACATGTCATGGTTCACATATTTGTCACTTTATTATAAGTAGTACTACGTGACAAATTAAACACAATTACATATTCGATCATTTCACAGCTTGAGGTGATGCTCCCCATGTTTGTGAAGCTGCAAGAATTAAAAGTAGTAGAAGAATAGAAAAAATAATTAAGAATATAAAGCAAATGAAATTAATCTTGGAAGTCATAGTCTAAATAATTCAAAAATTCCTTTTGTTTTCAAATCCTTGATTTTCGAATTGAGTGAGTCCAAATAAATCAAACGATTTCCGTAATGTGTTACTACAACATTTTAAATTAGGAAACAAAAAAAATAAATTCATTCGATACTCGAAAAGTTCCAATATATAGTATGATATTTTAGGACAAACAAATTTTTGTAACATTAATGATACCTAAAATTTCACAAAACTATCGATGAAAATTAACAATATATATGATCATGCATTCATTGAAATCTCATGAGAAAACACCGATAAAAATAATGTCTTTTTATTATTAAGTAAAAAAAAAGAAAAACTAAATAAAATATGGGGAAAACTTCTACTTTTCAAAAGTACTTTTTTTCAACGGTGAATAATCGACGAAAAGAAAAAGAAAAACTACTAATTTCTCTTATATAGAAGTGAGAAGTTGGGAGGACCAACACAGTGGGCCCCATGTGTTGGTCCTTCCAACTCCCACTTAAATACTATACATATTATATATATTAGTATATATATTTTTCTCTTTTTTTTTTTTAATTTTTTCTTTATTCTTTTCATTAAATATTTCATTTATTAATTTTATATATATATATATATATATGGGCCCCACCAACTTCCACTTAAATACTACATATTATATATTATTAATTATTATACTATAAATACTACATATTATATATTAATTACTATACTATAAATGACTTAAATACTCCATATTATCTATTACAATAATTAACAATTATTTGACACTTTAAATTCTATCAATGTCGTATAAATTAGGATAAAAAACCTAACATATAATATTTAAATTTATTTAAAAATAATATAAGTAATACTATACATTAGAATAATTAACATCTTAATTAGTTAAAACTTATATAAAAAATTTAATTGACTCTCTAAATTCTATGGGTACCTCTTATTTGAAATGGGAGTTTGGGAGCACCAACACAACACTAAAGAGATCTTTAAAATATTTTGAATTATTCATTATTATGAATTATAATATTTTGATTTTTACGTAGTTTACAAATATATAAATTTCATTTAAAAAAATTAAAGATATCATACGCAAATTTGATTCTCGAGAAATAAAAAGTGTGACATAAAATAGGATAAACGAAGGATAACTCTCAATTAAATTTATTTCACTTTTTATTTTCCATTTTTAACATAATTTTTCAAGTTGGATTTCTACGAATTCTATAGTAGACCCATTTAAATTTTACTTTTTTGTTTTAAATTAGAGAACTTGGCCGCACTTCGCGTGATCATTAAAATTAAATATTTTTGATTAATTTAATATATACTCTGTTGTTTAATCGTAATATTATTATTTGTTTTAATAATATGAAGATTGTGAAAAAAAAATAAAGCTTCACAAATTTTACATCTATTAAATAAGGAAGAATATATTTTTTATCAAATAAGTTAAAATATATTTGCTAATAACAAATTCTTCCATTGCATGAGGTTGATCCTTTAATATATAATATATATTCCGGTGTACCATTCTCCTTAAATGTCTAAGAAATATCTCATAATGTCAAATAACACTGTAATACTCCCTCGGTCCCTAATTACTTGTCCACTTTTAAATTAACACATTTATTAAGAAATCAATTAATGACATAGTGATTTTATCATCTTACCCCTATTAATTATGAAATAGATGAAAAGTTCTGCAATTTTCAAAGTAATTAATCATTTAATTGAGGGTATAATATGTAAAAAATGTTCTTTCTTCATTTATCAAAATGGACAAGTAATTAGAGACAATTATAAAAGAAAAAGTGAATAGGTAATTAGGGATAGAGGGAGTACTAAACAAATGCATCAGCAAATGAAATTTATATTAAAAATATATTGAATAATGACGTAATGATACCTTAATAGAATTTCCTATCCATTTAAAAAAAAAAAAAATATTCACCCTTTCAATTTTGTTATATCTTCTTATTTAGTAGAAGAATCGTCATTTATTATATTCTACTTCACCTTAATTTGTACCATCAGAGTTTTAAGAATAAACATTAAATTTTAAATCGAAATAAAAATCATTGAAAAATGACAGAAAAAATAATAATTGTATATGAAAATTAAAATAAGCTGCAAGAAATGCATTTTCACGATAATTTTTTGAAATATATTGATAACAATTAAAATAAAGATGTTATTTTATCTTTAAAATTAAGTTTGATTGAATTGAATTAGTACAATGAGAAAAAATATTAAACTAATAACTTTTTAATGTTATTAAATGCATTTTCTTTTTAATTGAGTAGTAGATTAAAAGTTCCAAATTAGGATATTAAAATAATATCTTACTCTCTCCTTAATTATTATGGTATTGCAAACATTTATTTTCCTTAAATAGTGATTCATTTTCCATTTACAGTTATATCCAATTAATTTCTAATGTATTGAATGTGGTTATGGGATATTGAAATAATATCTTTATCTTTCCTTAATCATAATAAAATTATAATTTAACATTTATTTTTCTAAAATGATAATTTTGTTTTAATTCCTACAACATATTGCTTACTATATTCAATGTAATTATAATAAAACATATTGTATTTAGTATGACAAAAGAACTCAACAATTGGAAAAATTAGATAAATGGTAATCTTAGCTTCTAAGAAATGTCACATCATCATTTACGTATCCAACTTTATATATATAAAAGAGTTAAAAAAGAAAAAAATCAGTGATTTAAGAAAATTATATAAATAACATTAATGATGACATGAAGATTAAGAAAAAACGTCAAATAAATTAGTAGTATTGATGATGATAAAAGTTAAATAAATCATTTTTTCAAATATTTAAATTTTTAACATAAAATTTCCAATCTTTTAAAATTAAAAATAAATATTAAAAATAAAATAAAATATCAAGGCAATATCTATTTTAAAGAAAAATATAACCAAAATTGTCATAAAATTTTCAATATAAATTTTTCAGTCTTTTAAAATCAGAAAATGCTAAAAAAATAAAACTAAAACTAAAAATCGAGGCAACAATTATTTTAAGGAAAAAATAACAAAAAATGTCAGAAACATTGATAAGAATAAATAAGTATCTATTGCTAAGAAGGTGTCGCCCACATTTTCTATTTTAGCTTTAATGTATAGTATTACTTATATTATTTTAAAATAAATTTAAATATTATATGTTAGGTTTTTTATCCTAATTTATACGACATTGATAAAATTTAAAGTGTCAAATAATTGTTAATTATTGTAATAGATAATATGGAGTATTTAAGTCATTTATAGTATAGTAATTAATATATAATATGTAGTATTTATAGTATAATAATTAATAATATATAATATGTAGTATTTAAGTGAAAGTTGGTGGGGCCCATATATATATATATAAAAAATTAATAAATGAAATATTTAATGAAAAGAATAAAGAAAAAAAAAAAAAAAAAAAAGAGAAAAATATATACTAATATATATAATATGTATAGTATTTAAGTGGGAGTTGGAAGGACCAACACATGGGGCTCACTGTGTTGGTCCTCCCAACTCTCACTTCTATATAAGAGAAATATAGATAGAAACTTTAAGATGAAGAAAGATCCAAAAATTTTAAAAATAACAAATCAATTATGTAAAAATAAATGTGTAATTCTTATAAAGTTATAATAACTAATTTCTTCAAATAAATAATTAAATGAAAGAAAAAAATGTAATTAAGAAAATAATATAAATAACACTAATTATGAGATTAATAGCATTGATGAGGAAATGAACTAAATATGATCATCTTTTTTAATTCTATTTTTAGAAAATATATATAAACTTTAATTAAAGATAAATAAGAAAAAAAAAATTAATTAAAGATACAAAAAATCAAGACAAAATAAAAGAAGAAAGAAATTAGAAGAATAATGAGGTTGAAAGAAATAATAACTAATTTTCTCTCTTTTGAAATCACAAATTAAATTTTTGCTTGCTCTCCTCCTAATTTGATACGAATTTCATAAATAGAATGATTTTTTCTCCAAATAATTTTTCTTATCCTTTGAAACACTAATCAGCCTTCTTATAAATTTCTCAACCACAATGAATTTTCTCTCTTTATAGAAGGACTAAACATTTTTCAAAAACTCTTTTATTTTGAAAAAACTTTTTGTTAATTAATCTCTTTCTTTACATCAATGTCTTGACAAAAATCATAAGATATTCTCTCTTTCTCTTTGTTAAAAAAGTCACATGACCTAGAAATTTGATGGACATCTTAGCTTACGTGTTTCGATACCATATATTGATCATCATCGTCAGAAGAAGAGCCAAAGTGAAGAAATTTATTCTTATTTGTTACAAGTGCTCAACTTTTTTTTTTTATACGCTAAATAATTATAAACAGTTATGAAAAATGAATAATTTTTATCTTTTCATCTTCCATTTTCATTTACTTAAATCTATATTAGTATAATGGATGTTATAAAGGGCATAATTAATCGGGTATGACATAAATACTTTTTTTTTTCAAATACAAATAAAAAATACAAAACAAAGATAAAATGTCAAAAAAAGGAGAAAAAAATTGAATAGAAATACTGGTCATAAAGAGATGTCACATCGATATGTAATTATATCAATGACATATAAATTGAAATTAAAAAATTACATATTTTATTTGAAAATCACGTAATAGTACTATAAGGTATAATAATTAACAACTTAACATATTTTAAAATTTTACTTGACTCTCTAAATTCCATATGTCTCATGTAATTGAGACAGAGAAAAACATATATTGCTTTAAAATTAATAAAAATATTATAAATTATAATAATTAACAACTTAATTTTTTTTAAAAAAAACCCTTTAAAAAAATTTAGTTGGCTCTCCAAATTCAATCGGTATTACAATAATTAAAACGTAGAAATTAACATAGATTGGATTCATGCTGACATTTATGTTTCCTCTTTTTAAAATTTTTCTTTTATACTTTATATAAATAATTTTTTTATGTAAAAAGTATTATAAATCATAATAATTAACAGTTTAAAATATTTGAAAACATATAAAAAGTTTTTGTTAACTTTCGAAATTTCATCTATACCACATAAATTGGGAGAAATATAGATATATAGATATTTTAAGTTGCTAATTATTGTGAGTTATAATACGTTTTATGTAAATTTCATATATATTACTCGCTTTGTCCTGATTTATGTGATACAAATTAAATTTCAAAAGTCAATGAATTTTTTATAAGTTTTTTTTTTATATTAACTTGTTAATTATTGTGATTTATAATATATTTACGTAAAACATAATCTAAATAAAAATAATTAGCAACTTAAAATATATAAAAACATATTAAAAAATTGATCAACTTCAAATTTCATACGTACCACATAAATTAAAATAGAAACAGTAACATATATTGGGCCCCGTGCTAGCACGGGGTCCCATATCTAGTATACTTGAGAAAGTACCCAAAAACACTATAAAAAAGGGGGTAAAAAGCTCCTACAATTTATTTTTTACTACTCAAAAATAATTAAATATTTCTTTCAACGATAAAATGTTCGAAGAATGAAAAAAGAAAAGAAAAATTACTAACCTGTTTTAGAAAGTAGCCAATTTTGGTCTGCTGCCACGTGCCACGCAAAGTAACCACGCAATCCTCTACCTTTAACATAAGTAACCTTATTTCTAACGGTTTGAGTATCGTCATAACTAATCCAAGTATTACTAGAATAACAATAATCTCCAACGATCGTTGCATTATACACTGTTGTGGCACGGTTTTGTACTATATAATTCCTGATTTGAATATAAGTCATCGATCCATCATCAATCGAACCAGCACTCGATTTACCATTTGCAGGAGCGCTAAGTCCATGATTATTCGCATTAACCAATTGCCAAGCATAGCCATAAAATGGAATTCCAAGAACCAACTTTTGTGCTGCAACACCTGCTTGAATCCATGAAGCAGTCCCATCACTACCGCTCACGTGGCTCACGGGGTCAAATAATTGTGCATGTGAATTGGTTTGTGATGGTGACCAGTTCGGTCCGTAGAAGTCATATGACATGACATTGAGCCAGTCTAAGTTTCGAGCCACAGATTGAACTGGATAGTTCAAACCATTGACTCGGGGTGTGTTGGAAACAGCCGCTGTGAGGAATAGTGATGCCCTACCCGAATTTCTTGCCTCTGTGTTGATGGCAGCACGGAATTCGTCTAAAAGAGTACCTATTTAAGACAATTAAAGAAATTACAAATGTGCTCCATCGGACATTTTAAATTGGATGGTCACACAATCATTATTTCATATGGAGATCATTAATCGGTGGAGTTAGGTTTTGAATTCAAATTTCCTCTAAACCAATGACAAAGGAAGCATATATATATATATATAATGATTCATATGTTCAACAGAACTCAACTCATCCCAAAGTAACAAACATATTAGTAAAATGATGACCACACAATTTAACGTACCTAAATTTGTCATGGCTATAGTTGATTCAGGATATTCCCAATCAAGATCAAGTCCATGAAATCCCAATTGTCTAGCCAATTTTATTGATGAATCAATAAAACTTTTTCTTGAATTTGGTGTTCTTGCCATGACTCCATAAGCTGTTCTATTAGCTCTCCCTCCACCTATGGACAACAAAGTTTTAACCGATGGATTCTTCCCCATAACTGTGCTCGTGAATTGTCTGAACGAATCTTGATCTTCTGGCGATATGACTAATTGATTCGATTGAGGGTTAAGGTTTGCGAACGCACAAAATAGATGTGTGAAAAGAGTTGAATCAATGCTGTTTAAGGATAATCCACTATCCCTAAACCAATACCCTCCTTTAACTACATTATTTTGGCCATTAGAGAAAATTAATTGTTGGAGGAAGAAAAATAAAAAGAAAAGTTTGATGAAATTAGCCATTGAATTGAAGGTTAATTGTGACTTGGAATTTATGAACATATATAAGTTTCAAGAATTGAGTTAATTAAAAGATTATTTAATTACTGTCTACCGGCGGCTTTTAAGTTTTAACTAACTTGTAAAGTACAAAGTGATAGAATTTTCGTGCTTCTAAAAATAGAATAGTCAACATTTGCTTATGTATTATAAGCAAATGTTTGCATATGTCGTTTGCAAATTGTTTCGAATTTATTTTTATCATTAACCTTTTTTGAAATAATTATTTAGTAAATAAGTTCTTTTTTTTTTTTTGCAGCTTATGAAATTTTTAGATCACGATCTAAAGTTCATTTTTGAGCAAATTAAAAAAATTATGAGAAAATTTGTTAGATCACGATCTAAAAGTTTGAGTTTTATTAGAACATTAGACGATTATTTAATATTTTGTTTGTAAGGTGATAAATGTATGAGAAAACATCGTTGAATTCGAATCTAATCTGGGGAAGGGTAATTCCTTAAAGGCATAACTTTTAAAAGTAGGAACAAAATCCAAATTTGATGGGGGTTGCACTAGGGATTGATCAGTTCTTAGATTGTTTTTAGGGACGTACAAAATCGAACCAAATTGCAAACTGAGTCAAACGGGAAAAAAAATCTGACTAGTGGTTTGGTTTGACTTGGTTTGGTATTGAAAAAAAAAACCCGATTATATTTGGGTTGGTTTGGCTTTAACTAAAAAAAATCAACCCGAGACCAAATCAAACTGACATTATATATGCAATTTTAAAATTTTATTTTATACATAAAAATATTTACTTTGATATAATTTTAAAATATTTCTTGTACTATTTCATAGTTTTTATCTTTTAATATATTATTTCAAGTTTAAAACTTAGAATTCGGAATGGTCCAATAAAGATTATAGTTCATAGATGTTGATAATTATAATAAAACTTAAATCAAAATCAAATTAATACTAATGCAAAAAGAAAATTAATTCAACACTAAGAATGACAATAATATTGAATATTTGTTCTTTAATTTTACATTGGTTTAGACAATTAAAATACATAATCTAATTTTAATTTTCCTTAAATATTTAGTAATGTAACTAATGCTTATTAAACTTATTTTAGCATGATTTAGTACTTTTAAATTATGATCATTTTCATTATGACTTTGCAATATTTATTTTATATGATGATTTCATTATTATTTTTTATTGAATATTTTAGTATCATCAGTACTCATCTCATATTTTGTGTTATTTTCTTAAGAAACACCTTAGATAATTGTATTTTGGTTGGACTAAAGAAATATTTGGAGCACAAGTTAATTATATGTTTGTATGCAAATTTTACCAAAAAAATCCAAAAATCTGAAAAAAAATAATAATCTAGGTTTATTAGTTTGTTTGATTTATAAATTTAAAAATTTGACACAATGGTTTGGTTTGGTTTGATATTTGAAAAACCTGAACCAACCCGGTCATGTACACCCCTAATTATTTTTATTTGTGTTGGTGATGGAAGAAATAACATATTATACTCAAGGGGAGGTATCATGGTGTATGTTATTTGCAGATGACGTAGTATCGATTGACAAGATACGTGACATAACTATATTAGAGGTTTGAAAACAAATCCTAGTGTCTAAAAGTTTAGGTTGATCATGACTAAAACGGGGTACATGAGGCAAATGTGGAATTGATGATTCATATACAAGTCATCCCTAAGAGAGGGGGCTTCAAGTATGTTGGGTCAATAATTCAAGAAAATACGAAAATCAACGCTAATGTCACGCATTTTATTGGAGCAGATGGTGGGTGAAATATAGGCTCACGTTCGATGTCCTAAACGAATTAAATTTAGTTTTATAGAGTGGTTAATTAGATAAAATATGTTGTACGAGGCAAAATGTTAGTCAGTCATTAATTTACTCATTCAAAAGATGGAAATAACGAAAATGAGAATGCTTAGATGGATGTGTAGATATATTACTCCCTCCGTCCCATTTTATGTGGCATCATTTCCTTTTTGGTCAGTCCCAAAAATAATATCACATTTTCTTATATGGTAAATATTTAAAGGTACAATTCCTCTTTTATCCTTATTGGTTCCACTTAATCTTAAAATAATACTCCAATACATTTATGAAGAGAGAGAAAAGTGGGTCTACTTTTTAAAGGACAATTTAGTAAATATTTCAAAGTCTTCATTTATTTCTTAAACTCCGTGCCCGATCAAATGTTGCCACATAAAATGGGACGGAGGGAGTAGTAGAGATATGTTTAAGAGTGAGGATATACATGATAAGTTGGGAGTGACCTCCATAATAGACAAGATGCGGATAACGAGGTTGAAAAGGTACGTACACATGAAAAGAAGGAGTTAGATGCCCCGAAGAGGTGGACAGTGATAGGCCCAAGAATATGTAGAGGTAGATGAGGAAGAATTGGAGAGAGATAATTAAATAGGATATGACACACATTCACCTTAGTGAAAACATGTCCCTAAAATAGATTAAAAGTTTAACCAATGATAAAGTTAGCCTATTTTCAAATAATACATAAATATGTGGTGACTGCGTTATCTATTTTGTCACGTTATGATAGAAATTAAATTTGAATAGTTTCTTTTGAAAATAGGTTATCTTGGTGATTTATTTAATTTGGTAATTGTTGACTTTTGAGGGTTATAGATTATAGAGGAAACTACATATTAGGAATCAATTAACTAAAACTTATAACAGCAGCCACATGTAATTAATTTGTATGATGATGATGCAAAATATGTGTTATATGTACGGCAATTTACAAAGTTTATTCATTCTTGTTGCTGATTTTATTACTTTATTAACTAAAAAAAATCTCTAAATAACTCATACTCATCTCAATTTATACAAATATATTTGACTAGGTAAGGAGTAAGGGCTATTCAGAATTTTGAGAGGATAAAGATGTAATGTTACGAAAAAGTGTATTGAGATTGGTTGAGTCCATGATTGTATGTTATATCATCCAGTACTACTAGCTTTAATATACACATTTTTTTAGTGCTATTTTTTTTTTTTTTAGGAATTTTCAATGTGAAAGACTTGAAAATTTTGCAAGAATAAAGCAAAATAAATAAAAAAAATTAATGAAAACACCACAGGTGCTATCAATAACCACTTAAAGAGGTGTACCAAATCATCATCGTATTATATAATACTTTGAATTTGAATTCACACAACTATATTTAGATATTTTTTTAGAAATACAACACTACTATATATATAACTCATAAAAAAAATTTAGACTCACATGAACTCGAGAAATCCCTTGATATGAAGCTTAAGAAACGTAGAAAGACTTGTAGTATGTTATTAAAAAGGAGGAAATGACAAATATAGACAACTGCTAATAACTATTAACAACATATAGCCCAACATTAATAAGCATTAAATAGACAAATAAAATATTAGCACAAATTGTCCCAAAATTAATTCGGCATAATAATAGGTGTTTTTTCCCTCCATTATGAAACTAGCAGTTAATTATTAGCATAAATTAAGGAGACGTGGTTTTTTTCCATGGGTATATTTAACTCTTGTATTGATAAAGATGGTCATTCAGTTTCCATGAAATTCATCAATTCAAAATCAGTGTATCCAAAAAAAATCAATGCACTTCAACAACAGATAGACAAAAATAGATGACATCTTTGATAGTTTTGATTCATCATAGCGAAGAATGCGATAGTAAAAATTATTTTGTTTTTTCAATGGAAGGGGTGGTTATTACAACAAATATTGATTTCGATTGATTCAAATTGATTTCAACTCATCTAAATGTCGATACTTTCATCAATTCCTTTGGATTTCATTATTAGATTAATAACGATTCAACACTGATGTTGATACACAATATTATGGGATTACACGCATACGTCGAATTGAAAAAAATATATTTATTTCAATGGATTCATATTGATATCAAATCATCTAAATATCAATACTTCCATTAATTTCTTTGAATTTCATTGTAAGATTAATGATGCTTCAATACCATTATTAATATAAAATAATATGAAATTACGAGTATACATAAGATTGGAGAGGTTACTACAATTATTTATACTTATAGAATGTCAATTTTATAAGGAAAATAAGATTATGTCAAGGTATTAATTATTCTGAAAAAATAGTTATGTATACATTATGTATCTTGTAAAATAAATATGGTGTATAATTACGTGATAAGTTTAGTTAACAAGTGAATTCAATTAGTTCTATTTGTATACAGAATCTTTCATTCAAAGAATATTTGTGAATTTATTATAAGTTTATAATTACATTGTTGATTATGTATACTTGAAACTATTTTGAATTCATTTATTTAGACGTTGTATACATTTATGTATATTGTAACTATAGTATGTATACATTGGTCTGTATTCATTGTTGTATTTATTGGTTCTGGTATACATTAATCAAAGTGTATTTGCATGGGTATAATTTGAAGTTGTTGGTGGAGATTGAAAAAGTCGAGATCATCCTATCGATTTTTTTACAAAAATTTTATGAGAACCTTTCTTACCCATCGAATTGATACCACAAAATCAAAATCTAGAATCAAAACTATTGCCCAGATGAGTTGAAAAACTTCAATTTCACAAATCATGAAATTTTCTAATGATTTGGGCAAGAAAACACTCAAGTGTATATATATGAAAGAGAAATTTATGAGAGAACAATGGAACATAGGTTAACAGATTGAGAATTGACGGCTAGACATCAGCAAACATAAAAAATTTAAAAGCGAAAGAGAAAAAATACACACTATGAACGAATATTTTAATAGAACTCAATATGTAAAACTAATAAACAAAAAGCAAATCATCTTTTATTTAAAGTAATGAAGAAGAAGAATTGAATAAATAATTACATAATCAATAAAAAAACACTATTAAAAAAAATCGTGTGTATGGGAAAGAAGAGCAAAAAAGGGGAGAAAAAAAACCACTTCCCAATAAAAAAGGACACCATGTTGTCACCTCCTAAAATTATTTAATTTAATTAAAAAGAAATTTTCAATACATGGGCTACTAATGGCAAAATTTAATTTTTAAAAACCCTTTTTTGTCAAAAAAATCAAAGGGGGCTATATGTTGCCAATTAGTAAAATGGAATGCCATTCCGTGCCACTTTTTTTTAATTAAAAAGTCGATTTTGAGATGATCATAATATTTTTTAAATATTTTGAAGTGCAGTAGTTTTTATATAAAGTGTAAAGAAATGTCCTGAACAAATGGGCTGGAGTCTTAGAGTGAGCCCAATTAGGTTGATAGAAGCTTTTAAGGGCCATCAGATAATGGGCTTATACTCTGCGTCCGAACCAATTTCAATTCCCTCTCAAATTCCAATTTCACCTCACAAATGGTCTTCTTGCCTATGTTTCCTTACTTGACTTTGGGAAATCCTTATGTGAAATCTTTGAATTTCATCTTAAAATGTTGATTTTTTTAGCTAATTTGATAACCGTGTTGTTCGGGTAAGCTTTCGTGGCACTATGACAAATTATTGTTTCTGTTGTGATTTGAACCTGAACTTAAGACGTCATGAGTCTCATACCGTTTTATTGGATCACAATATGTGGTTAGTTTGCCACTAAAGTCATTTTTGGTGTTATTGTTGTTGTTTAATAAGTTTTGGGAAAGCATTTTCACCTCACAAATGTGAATTGAAGTATGATGAATGTTGGAGTCATGAATGATTACTGTGATAAAATTGCTTCTAATTAATGCTCCAAGCGCAAAACAGAACTATAATCGTATATAATCACGGTATAATCTCTGTACACCGACAAAGAAAAGGAAACATTGAATCAAACCGACTATATATCTTAAGATCCCTGATTTTAGTGCATTCAGTATTTATACCAAATCAACAAATGTAAGACATATGTAGGGGAAATGATCAAAATAGTCCTTAATGTATGGGCTTTGATTCCATTTGATCCTTAATATATGAACTTCATGGAAATGGTCCTTTATGTATCATAAATTTTGATCAATTTGGTCCTTAACCCTAAAATTAATATATATATATTTGCCATCAAAATACACGGAATATGTAAAAGATGCGCTCGTTCAAGACTTTCCTTCCCCTGTTTCCAAAAATTCCAAAAGGGCATTTCAAATTTTTTTAAACCAAAAGGGCAAAATCGCTCCTGACAGAGCGATTTTCTTTTGACAAAATTGACGCCGTTACTCCTTTAAAAAACATAAAAATCGCTGCCGGTCCAATTTTATTTTATTTTTTTCTTTAAAATCGCTGTTGTGAATTTTTTTTTAACAACGCTACCCCAGCAGCGTTTAAAAAATAAAAATAGATGCTACAGTAGCCATTTTCTTAAAAAAGTTAAAAAAAATTTTTTATTAAAAATTCCCGAGGCGAGGACTGCTTAAAAAAATAATGGAAAATCGCTGCCACGACAGCGATTTTAGTAGAAAAAATTTCCCAATTGAGTTACTTTATAATTTTTTATTGTATACTTTTTGATTGCTAGCAGCAATTGGAAAATAATAATAAAAATTCTTACTGAAATCGCTGCCTTGGCAGCGATTATTTAATTTTTTTAAAACTAAAATCGCTACACGTGGAGCGATTTTCCATTATTTTTTTAAGCAATCCTCGCCTCGGGAATTTTTAATAAAAAAAAATTTAAACTTTTTTAAGAAAATGGCTGCTATAGCAGCTATTTCTATTTTTTAAACGCTGCTGGGGCAATGTTGTTAAAAGAAAATTCACAGCAACAATTTTAAAGAAAAAAGAAAAAAATTTGGACCGGCAGTGATTTTTATGTTTTTTAAAGGAGTAACGGCGTCAATTTTGTCAGAAGAAAATCGCGAGCGATTTTGCCCTTTTGGTTAAAAAAAATTGATGTGCCCTTTTGGAATTTTTGGAAACAGGGGAAAGAAAGTCTTGAACGAGCGCATCTTTTACATATTCCGTGTATTTTGACGGCAAAAAAAAAGAAATATATTAATTTTAGGGTTAAGGACCAAATTGATCACAATTTATGATACATAAAGGATCATTTCCATCGAGTTCATATATTAAGGACCAAATGGAATAAAACTCATACATTAAGGACCACTTTGATCATTTTCTCGACATATGTATTGCGTTCAAACAATTATCACTTAACCATGGTTCGATTTTAACTGTCAAGGTTAAAATTTTAACCAAGCTCATCTAGTTGATCAAGGATGGGTGGAGGGTAGACAAGTATGAAAAAATCTTTTATAGATGTGAACATGACCTATTGAACCACAATTGAATCTTGTGTACAAGCTATGGCCTACAAACCCAACATTTGGGGCAGTGGCATAGAAGTCAAGAGGATCTTTACATGTAAGGATGCTACAGTAGTCAAAACATAATATGACTTTCACATGATTTTATCACAAAGCACTTACCAAGAAGTTCAGAGGGGTGGAAATTTTTGAGTCGGAAATAACTTGTCTATCTTCATAAAGTTCCTACTTTATAAGATTATATTTTTCAGACTTTATTTATAAGATTATACTGGGTATATTGTTGTTATTAGTTTTGAAATTGTTTATCTTCTTGGTATCAAGAATTATTGTATGTGCAACTATAGTGGAGGAAATCAAGATTTTCATTAATAGAATTTAATTATAAAGAAGTAAATACACGAAAAAACCAAGGAAATATCCAAGGATGGTGCATTTATAAATGTGAACATGACTAGAACAAATATCCAAAATTTATCTTAACTTTCCAAAGTGCAGCAGGAGTTTCTATGAAAGTAACCAAACACAATTCTCATCACAAAAGGACAAAGCATACTACAGATTGACCAATTCAATTTTTACAAGCAAAGGTGTTAGGCAAATCAACAATATAGTTTTGAGACTTTTACCAACAAGTATATTACTCCCTTCGTCCCAATTTATGTGATGTTGTTTGATTTTATACAAAGTTTAAAAAGAAAGAAAGATTTTTGAAACTTGTGGTCTAAAGAATGAATATTTTAAAGTTAAATTATTAGTGAATATAATAATAGACAAATCAACATTATAGTATTGAGACCTTTGCCAAAAAGTTTATTACATGATTGGAAATTAAGACATGTAGTACAAAAGACTATTCGCTTGATATCAAAAATCTTTACTTGACTTGAAATCTTAAGCATCTCAATTCAATTTTCACTAGTCTTAGACGATCCTCTATGCAAGTACCCCTCTTATACTCGAGCCTCATCAGAGAGTATTTTAAGGAATTCTAAAGGACTCTTTCCTATTGCACAAAAAGATCGAACTATTCTCTACAAAACTCTTCAACGGATCCTCTTTTTTTCAAGTAGTAGATCGCCTTTTACTTCTAAATGTTTTCGAAAAGGCTATGCTCCTTCCTCTTTCTACTTGTTCTTCCTTTTTCGAGTTCTTCAGATACAACATCTTGGATAAAATCCGGGTTCTGGTATGCTGGCAGTGTGTTTCCACCACCTGAAATTCCTACTATGTACACACATCTTCATGTTGCCTTTGCACATATCAACACTTCGAATTTCGAGGTTTACATAAATAACTCTGATGAACCATATATCTCAACCTTTACCAAAACTGTGAAACAAAATAATCCATCTGTTATAACACTTCTATCCATATGGGGTGGAAGTGATGAATCCCCTGACTTCTTCGCGATGACTAGTGAATTTTCGCGTAGAAAATCATTCATCACAAGTTCAATAAAAACTGCTCGACTATATGGATTTCAAGGGCTTGATCTTAATGGTGTCTACCCAAATACAGCTGCAAACATGACTAATATGAGAACATTCATTGAAGAGTGGCGAACAACGATTAATTTTGAGTCCAACAATTCATTGATCTTGACTATGGGAGCATACTATTCACCAATGTTAATAGATCAATTGATGAAATATCCAGTAGAAACAATTGTTAAAAACTTCGATTGGGTTCATCTCAGAACATATGACTATTATTTGCCTTCAAAAAACAACGTTACACGAGCACATTCAGCTTTATATGATCCATCAAGCACGCAAAATACAGATTATGGTATAAAGGAATGGATCAAGAATGGCTTACCAGCCAATAAAATTGTTATAGGCTTAGCATACCATGGTTATGCGTGGACGCTTGTGAATCCAAATCATAACATGATAGGCTCACCTGCAATAGGTCCAGCAATAACAAACGATGGATCATCGATGAATTACAGAAACATCAAGGGATATATGCAAAGTTCTGGAGCCATACTTGTCTATAACTCAACTTATGTTGTGAACTATGTTACTATTGGATCATTATGGATTGGTTATGATGATGTCGAGGCTATAAGAACTAAAGTTTCTTACGCGAAGGATAATGGGCTTCGTGGTTTTGCTGCATTCCAAATTCCTAACGATGATGTCGTTTGGGAGCTTTCAAAAGCAGGTTACATCATAATCCTTTGAAAAATCTCTCTTATAGTTTGTCTTCCAGTATACTTGTCACGTAGAATGTTGAAATTGGAAAAGTTACTAAATATAGAAAGAAAAACTCTTTTTGGAACAGACGAAAAAAGGAAAGTAAGACACTAAAATTGGGACAGGACGGGGAAGTATTGTTTTACATCCATAGGAAGGGGAATAACCATCATACAGAGCGTGCTTATTCATTTCAAGATTTACTCAGCTCTATCACACATTTTCACAAATTTCTTTGTACATATATCTTAGAGCTTTTTTCTGACTTTTGCTTTTGATAACACCATATAAACATGATAACATTCTTTACAGCCTCAGACGAAGAAGAAGAAGAAGACCATCGCGGTAGCAAGAGAAGGCTACTAGCAATTCTTTTGCCAACGATCACGATCAGTACCATTATCGTAATAAGTTCAATACTTTGTATCTTAAAAAAGAAAACTGTAAGATCTGAAGGTAAATAATATATATCAATTCCTTGTCACTCTTTCTTTTAAACGACTAATCGGAATATAGTGGAACTTAAAAGTTTTACCTTTGATTATAGGTATCGAGGAATTGAACGAAAGAGCTATAGGTCGTAATCTCAAAGTTTTCAGCTTTGATCAAATAAAAGAAACTACAAACAATTTCTCCATCAAAAACAAGATTGGAGAGGGAGGTTTTGGACCTGTTTATAAGGTATTGGTAACTCAACTAGTCGATTTTTTGGTACTTTGACAAAAATCTAAATGTGAAATTGACGAAAATAGAATTGCTTGTACATAGAAAGTTCTATATCTTCTAGGATTCTCTTCTTGATCAGTATTTCCTCCTCGGAATACTTTGTAAGTTTTCCACATAATGTGTCATAGTTAAGACATATAACTCTAGTTTTAGATATTTGAGTTACATTTTAACAATCTCTGGCTCTCTGTACCCCCGAATCTTAAAATTTAGATCATGAAGGATCCGCGACCTCTAAATCATACTCCTTATTGTCCCAGGGAAGGTTAAGTGATGGACAGGAAATCGCAGTAAAACGTCTTTCAGAATGCTCTAAGCAAGGAGTAGAAGAGTTTCAGAATGAGGTCTCACTTGCTTCAAAGTTACAACATGTCAATGTTCTACAACTTCAGGGGTTTTGCATCGAAAAAGAAGAGAAAATACTGGTTTATGAGTACATGTCAAATAGAAGTTTGGATTTCTACCTTTATGGTGCGCGTAATAAACTCTTAACTCATTATAAAATTATTCATAGTATACTTGACAATGCTTACATAGGAACGGAGAACTTCAATCTTGAGAACTTATCTAAGATATGTAGAATGTATTAAAAACGTACATGTAGTTACTAAGAATTGATTGTCTGATCGATGCAGACCCCGTGAAGAGTCTGACATTAGACTGGGAGACGCGTGTTCGTATTATAGAAGGAGTTACTCAAGGACTATTATACCTCCAAGAGTACTCAACATTCACAGTAATTCACAGAGACTTGAAAGCTAGCAACATTTTACTAGACGACGAGATGAAGCCAAGAATCTCAGATTTCGGTATAGCTAGACTTTTTCAGAAAGACGAAAAAGAAGCAAACACTGGAAAGATTGTTGGGACTTAGTAAATATCATGACTCTTAACCATTGTTTACTTACTTAATATACATACTCCCTACTTTTTAACATCTCTGATTGTGTTTTGTAGTGGTTGTGTTCCTCCAGAGTATGTTAAACGAGGCGTATACTCCAGGAAATATGATGTTTATAGCTTTGGAGTCTTGTTGTTGCAAATCCTTGGTGGAAAGAAGAATTCATGTGAATATGGCATTGAGAACGATTTGAATCTTCTTGAATACGTAAGTTCATTTCTCCCTCATTGGTAATGAAGAGCTGAACTTTTGTGCTTATATATAGTAAGGAAGTAAATCCATAACCTCAAATATAATGAGAGGATTTGATTCCTTGAGGACACACAGTAAATTCTGTGATCTCGAATACAGTATGAACACAATAGAATTACTAACCTTATTTGATCAAAATTCATCAGGCATATGAACTTTGGCAAAAAGACAATGGAGTGGATTTCATTGATCCATCACTGCAAGATGATTTTCGAATAAGTAAACAAGTGAGATACATGCAAGTTGCACTATTATGTGTTCAAGAAAAATGGGAAGACAGACCATCCATGTTGGAGGTATACTCCATGCTCAAAAATGAAATTGAAGTCTTGCCAAATCCTAAAGTTCCTGCCTTTTCCAAGAACAAAGAGGATATCGCGAAAGAGACTTTAGTCACAGTTGAACTAGCTTGTTCGGAAAATAGTCTCACTATTTCCCAACTTATAGCTCGTTAACACTTGAAAGTCTGCGTACATCTTACTCTCCTCAGACTCCACTTGGTGTTATTGTTGTCCTTACTTGATTTTTTGGGAAATCCTTGTGTGATGAAGGAAAATTGTTTTAAGTAGTGAATTGAAGTAAGATGAATGTGAAGTCATGAATGATTACTTAGTATATCAACAACAAATTCAGTATAATCTCACGAGTGGGAGCATGTGGAGGGTGATGTGTACGCATACCTTACCCTTACATTGTGGAGGTAGAGAGGATGTTTCCTAAAGAGCCTCGGCTCGAGTAAAACATTTTTAAAGAAGGTTAGAAAAGGGAATATATATATGTAATGTATCGATATTATATAATGGTATACAATATGATGTATAACTATATATCAAAGATGTATATTCATTCATATATACAATAGTTCCTTTATACTTTGTTCCAATCATATTGTAATATTATTTAACTCTGCAAATTTGTACATTATCACAAACATAGCTAAGCACTGAATAGATTTAGAACTATTTGGTTGACTAATACAAGGTGTGATGTATTTTCCATAAATATATACAAGATTGCACATTTTTTACGATTATTGAATTATTAATTTGATGTGAACATCAAATATGAATAAGTTGTTACATATTTCTAAATGTTCCTCTAGACCTTACCTTTTTGCTGAAAGAGGCTATGTACAATGTTACTTCAGGATTTTTCTTTATTTACAAAAAGTAGTGGATATTATAGTTGAGAATGTTCTATGGACTATGGACTATATATACACAATCAAAAATTATGGTGAATAAAAGTTTTCGGAGTCGAATTTTGAATATTGAATCGTTTTTAATAGTAAGCATTTTATCCTTTAAATTAGACTTTTCCGTGTAAATTTAAATTAATCTAACTATACAATAAATATTGAACATCGAGTAAAAAAAATGGACTTATGAGCTATGAGGCACCATGAAATTGTAGTCAACTCCATGGATAAACATCTCTTCACATTATTAAGAATTTAAACACATTTTCATTTTTAAAGATTGGTAAAAAGGTCAAAAACGAAACCACTACGGATTTGTCAACTTTAACTATTCAAAAAAAAATATATATCTTGTCAATTTTAACGTTTTGATATATATATATATTTTTAATTACCTTGTCAGTTTCAAAATACTTATCACGTTATAGTTCTTGGGAGTTAACTTACTAAAATTTTAATTAAAATTTTAAGAAGTACTTTTTCACTATATGGATATAAGAAAAATTACAATTTATAATATTTTTCATTTATTTTGAATCTCAAAATTTTAATATTAAAATAGTATTAAATTAATTTAATTAATTCTTGAAAAATGTAATGTGATAAGCATTATGGGACGGAAGGAGTAATATATTTCATTAATAACTTTATCTTGTCAATAGAGCTGACTCAGAATTATGTCCCTTTTTTTTTGCCATTAATTTTGTTCATTGACACATAGTTCCACTACCCTATACATATTTTTTATTTGAATAAATTGATGATAACAACTTTCAGAAAAATAAAATCATTTTTCTTAAAATAGAGCTATTTATGGATATCACTATATTTTGTAAAAACAAAAATTAAATATCACTATAAAAAAATAATAAGAGGGTTGAAATTGCTACATCAATTAATTTTTCCTACAAAGAAAGTCCACAAGAAAAATGAAAAGTGAAATAACCAAAAATTTTGCAAAATTCCTATTTGATTAGTATTTTTATGTTTCCTTTTTTTAAATCTAATAAAGCTTACCAAGAAAATTTGTCTTTGGTTAATAGATAAAATTTCTATTTGACTATTTAATAAATATTTTTTACTTTTCTTCACAAATAGTGTGGACCATTTGTCTTGGATGATCATGACTTGTCGCAATATATTACTCATTATTAATTTAATTAATAAGATTGATTTGACAATATAAGAAAAATTATTTATATTATTGTGTATTTGAGGTGTCAATCCAAGTTCATGATACATATTGTCCACTTTGGCTCTACATGCCTTGTGAATTTGTCCTCACTATCAGAAAAGTGTGAATTACATGGAGATTTTCTTGGGGATTAGTATAAAAATCTGTAGGAAACTTATTTTCCTGCAAATTTTCATATTAATCCCCAGGAAAATCCTCATGTAATTCACATTTTTCTTGTAGTGCCTTGAGCTATACAACCGCCATCGAGCTCAATAATCGCATGTATCATGTTAACTTGTATTATGACTTATAAATAAAGCTCTTTACTTCATCTTTCATTTTGATGTGGGGTACATTTAAGGTGTCATATGTTTTATTTAAAAAATATATATAAAAGAAAAATGACTGAGTTTTCGAAAAATTGATTAAACTTATAGTTTAAGAGAAATCAAATTTTTAAAAAAGAACAGAGTCGCCACTTAATTTTTTAGTAAAAAAATCAAGAAAAAACTTACAGTTTTCAAAAAGATTTAAACAGATAAAATCAATTGAAAATAAAAGGGTTCGAAGTTCAATGTACATTCTGAGAAGGTGTTAGGCCCTCGGAATGTCCGCTAACTTGCGATTGACCGGCGATTTGACTTAAAATGATTTTGACTAATTTTGAGAAAATGATTTGACATAAAAATAAATAAGTAATAATTTACAATATTCGATTAACTTGAGAAAATAATTAAAAGAATAATTTTAAATTTTAAAGAAAATTGGAACTTAATTGTAACAACTTGGTCAATTAAGATTTTAACAAAGTTAGATTAGTTAGAATTTATTTAAATCATTTTAATAATGAATTGAACCAATTTGATTAATTAAAGCATAAAAACCATTTTAAATTAATTGAGGAATAGATACAAAGTTTTGACTACATTTATTCAATAAAAGTGTTGAGTTTGAGAAAAACTATACTAACATAAAATATAGTTCATCTTTTGGGGAATTCAATTAATTTATTTAAGGTTAGAGTTAATAAAGATTAGTCAAACATAATCAAAACAAATAGAAGGTAAAAGAGATAATGAAATTGGGCCCCTTCTTGGGCCAATTTCGCTACAATTTTTGGGCTCTATACCCAATTTCCGTTTTTGTATACACTTGTTGTATATCAGCGTATATTGGATGAATACAACCCATTTTTTTTTGTATATAAGACTGTATACCAAATGTATACAACCTAATTCAACTTCCAAACCACTGTTTCAATTTTTGGCCTTGCATTTTTTGCGTTTTGCCATGTATAGCATGTATACAAAAATCTGTATACCAATGTATATCAGCCTGTTTTCTATTTTTTGAAACTGTGTTTCAGCTTCTCTGTTCTGTATTACAGCTTCCAATTGACAAGGTTGACTCGATAAAAAGATTTGAGCTTTCACGGCTCATCTCGAAAATGCAAAGAGAGAGTCCACAAGGACTCAGGTAGATTTCATAGTAAGCAAAAGAAAGACAAAGCCAAGTTAGCGAAGGAAAAACCAATCTTAAATAATAACAAAGAAAACATAACTAAGAAGAAAAAAATTCCAGATAACTACATACAAATGAGAGAAATCATTTAACAATTTACTAGACCTTGGACTCAAACTCAACTTGGAAAATGACCACAAATAGCAGATAAAAAAAAAAGAAGCCAAAGCTCAATACATACGACCAAATTGAACAAAGATAAGCTTAATAGAAGAACACATACAAAAGGGTAGATGATTGACAAAGACCTAGCTAAAAACACTATATAAATAATTAGAGGAAAAAGTGATTGACTTTGACAAAAAAAAAACTACAGACTCAAGGTAATCAAAGTCAAACCTCACATTGTATCTCACTACTGCCTATTCAAATCACAGTGAATGAACCCAATGCATGACACAAGAGATCTAGAAATCATGCCAATGAGATAGCTAATATTACTTAAAATCGCAACTACTCGTAGCAAAGAGTCAAAACAACTAGAAGGCAAGCGACAATTTATACCTCTTTCTTTCACTGAAACATTAACTAATACAGAATCACCAAAAACAATCATAAGATGAAAAAGGACATCAACTTTGAAAGAGCAAAGGAACTAAAAATGAACAAAACCCAAGGTCTGGAGAGGAAAAGAAACAACAGATGGATAGAGAACCACAAGTATGAGGAGCCTTCGAGACATTAATCACGGAAAAGCAAGTCATCAAACCGATTTCGATAGTCACATAATGAACATGATCATAACGCCTGAAAAGAGTAATGCTGATATTCAGCTCACATCTAGGCATATTCCAAGAGACATGAACATTTCTCTAAACAACCAATGAAATCTTAAAGTATGTGAGTACTAAGACGATATTATAATAACACAAGAGACGAGTACAAATCGAGGTATTTGGAATTCATAATAGGAATGAGAACAACATAAATATTCGCAATAATCTGAAACAATAGACATAATACAAGTTATTGGACTAACAAAATGACCGAATGGAAATCGCTTAAAGAGAATAATTACAGCTAAATTCATTTTGTGAAAATGATCAACAAGTTAAACTAAAGTAAATCGAGATTGGAAAATGTTTACCTTTTTTAGGGCCGCGAGCTGAGACAAGAACGAGCAGAGACCACGAGCTTCCACCACCGAAACAAGACTCTGAGAAATTCGATGAAGGAAGCAGCAGCGAACCAGAAAATGGAGCAGGTAAAATCTGGATTTTTCAGCCTATTTCGAAACCTATTTCCTAAGTATTCATATATAATTGATATGACTAGTAATTTTGCTCTGTTATCCTCTCTAATGTTGGTTGTTATCTAGTTTTTTGTAAGTTATCTCCCACCTCAATCTCTCTGTTTCCCTTTTGGATTCTCTAACTCTATTTCCCCCTCCTTTTTACAGTGAACAAAAGCAAGTATATATAAAAGGGAATCATTAGGGTTCGAGTTTGGGAGGGAAAAATCTGAAATTCGGATAGCAACAAGGACCAATTCGAAATTCAAAACTCCCAAAATCTTTCACGATTTGGGTGAAACACCTTTTTCTTGCGGTTTTAACCCATTTCGAAAGAGGAAAGTGGGGAAAATCGCGTGCTTGCTGTGCTGCTGCGACATTAATAATTGAAAGGGACGTCGGAGGAAGAAGACAGGCGAGATTCTTTGTCCTCTCTCTTGTTACTGTTGCTGGACTGAATTTTTGGGCTCGATTTGCTCGCAATTTAGATTGGAAATCTGCTGGGTTTGCGTTTCTGGTAAGAAGAAGTTGTACAAGGGTCTTTTGTACACGTATTGATGTTGTATGTGGAAGTCTGGTGGGCTGCTGGTAAGTTTAATTGGAAATAAGGAATGAGAAGTGGGTTTGGGCTGAATTGGGTCACTTTAAATGGCCCAAAATGGTCTTACAAATGAGTTAAGGTAGGGCTAAAATTGTAATACAAAAATGGCCCTAGGAATTACAATTATGGCCAATGGAAATTAAGAAGTTAGCTAAATTTAGCTAATTTGGAGAATTTGACTAAAATTTATTATAAGATGAATTGATATTGATTAATTAATGAACTTCTTAATTTCTACGAAATAAAATAATTAACTTACTTATAAACTAATTAACTCAAAAATATAAACTACTGATTAACTAAACTAAAACCAAATATTCGAATAACATTAAAACTTTTTTTGAGATGATCTTCAGATATTCATGAAATATACTAATTATATACATAATTATGTAAAACATATATATTTTATAAAAATTATAAAAAGGTGATGGACTATTTAAAATAACTTGCAAACTATATATTTTTTTTAAAAAAAATTAATTTTTTTTGAAATTTTCTAAAACTTATTATTTTGAATTATTTCAAATTAAAGAAACTCGATAATTAATTTATATTGTGGAGGTTCAAAATTGGGTGTCAACAACTGTCCCTTATTTTACTTGAATTGATGCAAGAAATTCTAGGAAAATGAAATTGACTAATCAAATTTTGACCAACCATGTCATCATCTTTGGAAAAAGGGATTTGGTATGGACTTTAAGAGTTATGGCCAAACCCCGGAAATAGGTTTTCTACATATCTTAGGCTATATGAGAATTCAGGCCACTTGCAGTTCGATACGCTCGATTTGACGCACGATTTGAAAGAATTCAAAAGTCATCTCGATATCGAATTATGAAGTGACCAGAATGCTCGGGATTAAGATTTGAGAGAGAAAGTTGAATACAACCGAGTTTTCAACATTGATACCGCCTACATATTCTTCAACCTAGGAAATCAGGCTGCTTGTAGTTCGACTCAATCGGTTGAAAAGGAAATCTCTTATGCTAAGATATCCTTTGGTTCTGGAAGAGTGACCCAATCAGTCGAGTATGAAAAAGAGGCTTGCAACCTCTTAGTCATGAATGTGGTACACTTCACACCCATAATTAAGAATTTACATGGACATAATTTCCAAACCTCTTGGTGCATTGTTACTTGGATTGGAAAGCTGTTTTCGGTAGAGACAAAAATTTTCGAATGCGAAACTGAAACCAACAAACCCAAAGATAAACCCACATGCCTTATGATAGGGTGTGGTTTGATTGTGGCGGAAGTCGCTCCTCAGCTCGCGTCCTAAGAGTTTGACACTCCTCTTTGGACTATGTCCCAGTTCGCTGCTAAGAAAAAGTTCTACGTTGTGCTGCATCCTTTTTGATGTCGTTCGCACCTGTGGTTTGTTTTGGAGAATTTCGAACTCTCTCGACAAAGATTGAGATAAAATTCATTAGCATAAAAATGCAATTCAAATAGGAGATAGTGTCTTTTACCGTATTGACACTTAATTGTTCTCCTTGATCATTTGACGTCATTTTCGTCGGGTTTGACATAGACCAAATAAAGCTTGTGTCTTATATTTGCAATACAATCTTCGATGTACTCTTCCTTTGATGTTAAAGTAATAAAATAGGTTCATGTAATATGTTGATAGTTCTCTTGATGTCGTCTTTGCAAAGGAAAATGATGCAGTTGATGTTGATCTTCTTGTGATGGGTAAGTCTTTCTCTTACGATGCATGACTCTTTCTCTTGCAATGCATGACTCCTTTCTCGGGATGCATAAATCTCTTTTTCGCGATGCATGAATCTTTTCCCCCCACGATGCATGAATCTTCTCTTGCTATGCATGAATCTGTTTTCTCGCGATGCATGAATATTTTTCCTGCGATGCATGAATCTTGTCTTGCGATGTTCGAATTCCTTTTCCGCGATGTATGAATCTTTTCCCCGCGATGCATGAATTTTTTCTTGCAATGCATGAATCTTTTTTTTTCTCGCGATGCATGAATCTCTTTTCTCACAATGCATGAATCTTTTTCCCGCGATACATGAATCTTCTCTTGCAATGCATGAATTTTTTTTTTTTTTCGCGATGCATGACTTTTCTCTTGTTACGCATGGTTTCTTCTCTTGCAATGTATGAATCTTCTCTTGCAATGCATGGACTTTTTCTCGCGATGCATGAATCTTTGATGATGCCTCTGTGATACCGAACGAAGATGATGCTTCACCCAGCAACATAGGTTATCTTCTGGGTATCTCTTGGGCGGCGGTATCATCTCAATCGACAATGTAAATAAAAATGACATTCGGGGTATTGGTATCATCCCATTTGAAAATACAATATAAATGACTCTCTGGGTAGTGGTATCGTCTCATTCGACAATATAAATAAAAATGATCCTCGGAGTAGTGGTATCGTCTCATTTGACAATACGATAGAAATGACTCTCCGGGTAGTGGTATCGTCTCATTAGACAATACGATAGAAATGACTCTCCGGGTAGTGGTATCGTCTCATTTGACAATACGATATAAATAACCTTCAGGGTAGGAATATTATCATATCTGATAATATAACGTGGATAAACGTCTTCCATGTGTCTCTAGTTGCTGGGAAATAGCAATATTGCTCTCTTCGTGGTTTTCATTTGTCCCATCTCTGAAAATAGTTGCACGTTCATTATGGACTTCGCCTTGTTGGGAATTGAATGAAATAATGTTATTCATATTCCAAAATCTTTGATATAAGCAGCATAAAATATTTCCTGCATCCACAGAAAAATTGTCAATTTTGGGGAGCTCTTTGCCCCTTTGACTTCTCCATATTCATTGAATGGTGGAATATGTTGATCTTGAGGCAAGCTTATAGACCTGCGTCCACAGAAAAATTGTTAGTTTTAAAAAAAATGAACTGATCCATGTCGATCTCTTCGGTTGTCTGCTCCTTGTCTTGCTATCTTCGGTTGATTTCTCCGATCTCCCGCTTCTTGATAGATAAGACGAAACACTTTTTTTATACAAATATAATTGAAACATGAAAGAAAAGTTTTTAAGGAAAATAGATTTTCAAAAGTAATGTTTGGAAAAAGTCACTGCCAAGTGTCATGTCGCGTCAAGTTTAATGAACGTCATTCGGAGTTGGTGTTTTGAGATCCGTCGATCACTTGTTGGGAAATATTCAAAGTTGCTCTAAACTCTCGCTGAACCATATTAAAATTTTTGAGGTCATCCTAAAAAATTTCTGTCCCAGTTAACTGTCTTCACTTATCTCGAATTGTTGGTGAGCAAATCACGGAAATTTTGATATCTTCTCAAAATTTTTGTCCAAGTTGCAAATCTTAAAGTAACTTCAGTCTTAACTTTGTTGAAGAGATCTTCTTCTTGAGAATTTTTGAGTCCGTCTAAAAAAATTCTATCCCAGTTTCTATTGTAAAGAGAAATAAAAACCTTACGGGAGATATGACCGAATCCTTGTGGTGCCTACGTATCCCGTTGAGGCAAAAATCAGGTCAAACATAGTTCCCCCTTCTCGAGGACTAAAAAAATAAGAAAAATTACAAAGAAACTAACCGAGGTCGACATAGGCCGCCTACGTATCTCATTCTTGAGAATTCAGGTCGAACGTAGTTCAAATACAAAGAAATATTTAAAGGGGATAAAGGGATGACCGAGGCCGACACAGGCCGCCTACATATCTCATTCTTTGAGAATTCAGGTCAGACGTAGTTCATTATAAAAGGGATAAAATTTTAAACGAAACGATTATAAGCAAATAGAATGATTACAAGCAAATAGCACAATTACAATGAAATGACTTAAACTGAAACTTCACACATAATATCTCTTGACAGCATCTGAGTTGATCGGTTTCGACCATTCGGTGCCATCCATCTCTGACAGGACTAAGGCACCTCCAGATAACACTTTGCGAACCATGTAGGGTCCTTGCCAATTTGGTGCAAATTTCCCTTTATATTCATCCTGGTGAGGGAAAATACATTTGAGAACCAATTGACCAATCTCAAACATTCTAGCTCTTACTTTCTTGTGGAAAGCACGAATCATCCTCTGTTGATACAGTTGACCGTGACAAACAACAACCATTCTCTTCTCATCAATCAATGTTAACTGATCGATCCGCTTGCGAACCCATTCAGCATCACTCAATTCAGCTTCTTGGATGATTCTTAATGAAGGTATTTCAACTTCTGCAGGTATAACTGCTTCTGTTCCATATACTAGCAAATATGGAGTAGCTCCAACTGATGTTCTGACAGTCGTTCGATAACCCAACAAAGCATATGACAACATCTCGTGCCATCCTCTATGATTATCAATCATTTTCTTCAAAATATTCTTTATGTTCTTGTTGGCAGCTTCTACCGCTCCATTCATTTGGGAACGATAGGCGGTTGAGTTTCAGTGAGTAATCTTGAATTGTTCAGATATCTCTCTCATCGAGTGACTGTTAAGATTCGCTCCATTATCAGTAATGATGGATTCTGGTACTCTAAACCTACTTATCAGGTTGTTGCGTACAAAATCAGCTAAAACTTTCTTGGTTACCGACTTGTACGAAGCTGTTTCCACCCACTCAGTGAAGTAGTCAATGACAACCAAAATAAATCTGTGTCCGTTAGAGGTGGCTGGCTCTATTTGACCAATGACATTCATGCCCCAAGCTACAAATGGCCAAGGTGAACTCATAGCATTTAGTTCATGAGGCGGGACACGAATCAAATCACCATGCACTTGACATTTATGACATTTCTGCATGAACTTGCAACAATCGTGTTCCGTAGTCATCCAAAAATAACCGTCTCGAAGGATCTTCTTTGCCAAAGTGAGTCCTTTCATATGAGTGCCACAAACTACGGCATGTATCTGTTCCAAAAGCTTTGCAGCTTTACTAGCATCAACACATCTGAGAAGACCTAAATCTGGAGTCCTCCTATAAAGGATTTCTCCACTTGCAAAGAAATTGAGGGTCATACGGCGTATCGACTTCTTCTGGTTAAATGTTGCATTCTCAGGATAAGTCTCGTCCTCTAAATACTTTTTGATGTCAAAATACCAAGGTAAACCATCTGGTTCCGCTTCAATATGCGAACAATGGACATGCTGCTCTTTTACCTCTATATCCACTGGATCAATATAACTTGTATCTGGATGTTTAATCATCGAGGCAATGGTGACAAGAGAATCAGCGAACTCATTCTGCGTCCTAGGAGTGTGTCTGAACTCAGCTTCTGTATATACTGTACGTACAGTGTGATTTTTGGGTTCTTTACTGCCCATTCTTCTTGAACCTGATGAATCAGCAAATCTGAATCTCTAATAACCAGCAACTCATGAACATTTATATCAATTGCCATCTTCAGACCGATGATGCAAGCTTCATACTCAGCCATGTTGTTCGTGCATTCAAATCAGAGTTTAGCCGCTATAGGATAGTGCTAACCGGTCTCTAACACTAAGACCGCTCCGATTCCTTTCCCTTGATGATTCGCTGCTCCATCAAAGAACACTCTCCAACCAGAGTACGCTTCAGAAATATCATCACCCAAAAATGCTATTTTTTCATCGGGAAAATAAGTTTTGAGCGATTCGTACTCTTCATCAACTGGATTCTCTGCAAGATGATCAGCCAAGGCTTGTGCCTTTATCGCTTTCTGAGTCACATACACAATGTCAAACTCACTCAAAAGCATTTGTCATTTAGCCAACTTCCCGGTCGGCATCGCTTTCTGGAAAATATACTTCAATGGATCCATCCTGAAAATAAGGTATGTGGTGTAAGAAGACAAATAATGTCTCAACTTTTGAGCGATCCACGTCAAAACACAACACGTTCTCTCCAAAAGAGTGTAACGAGCCTCATATGGGGTAAACTTTTTGCTCAAGTAATAAATGACCCGCTCTTTCTTCTCAATTTCGTCATGTTGACCAACCACACATCTTAATGCGTTATGTGAAACAGACAAATATAGCAATAACGGACTCCCCTCTCGCGGAGGGACCAACACCGATGGATTGGACAAATAGTTCTTGATAGCATCAAAATCAGCTTGACATTCTCCGGTCCACTTGATCGAGGCATCTTTTTTCAATAACTTAAAGATTGGCTCACACACCACGGTGGATTGAACTATAAACTGATTGATGTAGTTCAACCTTCCCAAAAAACTCATCACCTCTTTCTTGGTCTTTGGAGGAGGTAATTCTTGGATTGCCTTGATCTTAGAAGGGTCAAGTTCAATGCCCCTCCTGCTGATTATAAATCCAAACAACTTGCCAGCTGGCACTCCAAAAGCACACTTGGTGGGATTTAGCTTCAAATTCTATTGGCGTAGACAATCAAAGAATTTCCTCAAGTGAGTCAAATGATCCGAACTCTCGCGGAACTTGATTATGACATCATCTACATACACCTCGATCTCCTTGTGAATCATATCGTGAAAGATGGTCGTCATGGCCCTCATGTAAGTAGCACCGGTATTCTTGAGACCAAAAGGCGTAACTTGATAATGATATATACCCCAAGGCATGATAAAAACTGTCTTTTGTCCATCTTCTTCGTCCATTAGGATTTGGTGGTAACCCACATAACAATTCACAAATGACTGCATCTCATGCTTAGCGCAATTATCAATGAGGATGTGAATGTTTGGCAATGGAAAATTATATTTCGGGCTAGCTTTGTTGAGATCTCTGTAGTCAACACAAATTCTGATTTTTCCGTCTTTCTTAGCAACCGGAACAACATTAGCTAACCAAGTAGGGTACTGCATCACTTCCACTACTTGGGACTTGATCTGCTTTGTAATTTCCTCTTTGATCTTCAAACTCAACTCAGGCTTGAACTTTCGAGTCTTTTGTTTTACTGGACTGAAATCTGTATTGATCGGTAACTTGTGGGACACCATATCCGTACTCAGCCCTGGCATGTCTTTATAAGACCAGGCAAATACATCAATGTACTCCCTGAGCAAACGAACCAGGTATCTTCTTAGGGCTTTAGTTAGATGGACACTAATTCTGACTTCTTTGACATATTCCTCATCCCCGAGATTCGCAGTTTCAGTTTCTTGAAGATTTCGCTTGTGTTGATTCTCGAATTGTCGAAACTCTTCAGCAACATGTTCGGGTACCTCATTTTCTTCTTCATACTCCTCACATTCATCATCACCTGCCTCATTTTGTTTGTTCAGCTCATGACATGACATGACATTGACAAGTTTTAAATTATTATTACTTAAATCATAAACAAGAAAAGTTAGGAAAGTAAACACGTAAACAGATAAGTAAACATTTTTTTTTATAAAAGAGGCTTTCATTTAAATTGAAAAAACAAGCACAAACTTTAGCCATGGTTGAGGGCCATTTTACTTTTTCAAACATCACAAGGGAATTTAAAAACTTCAAACAAATAAAACTACATAAAAGGTGGGTCTCGGGCCTATTTAGATCTACCACCAATTTTAAAATAAACAAAGACACATGTCTTTTCTACCCAGATGAGCGGGAGATCAGGAGTGGTGTGGAGGTCCAGTTATGCATCACAGATGCCTGGTGTCCCAGCCTTTTCCTCGATGATCGCATCTATCTCCTCAAAAAGGCTCCAGATTCCTTCTCCGAGACCACCATCGTTGACATTTTATCGTACCGAAAATGACTGGTACAGATGAGGAATTGGCCTGGCCAATGCTTAATCCACTCTCTTGCTTTTCATCTCTGCTTCGTCATCTGTTGGGACATATCCCAAACCAAATTTTTCTCCTTTGGCGAGAATTTGGATAGGCTCGACGATTCCTTGAAAATGTTTCCCCAACCCAAAACCTGGTTCGAAACCATTCTGGAGCATGACAGTAGCAATTATCTTGTACACTGAGGGCATAGGAGGTTGCAGAGCCAAATCATCACCGGTGGCATTTACCAGCTCTACCGTGTAGAAATCACAACCTCGAGAGAGATCATCAACGATCGACGGATACCCGTTGGAATGGCTTTTTTCACCGTAAATGACCAATTCCTGGTGTTTCCAAAAAATTTCATTAGTTGGTGAAGGGTAGGAGACACAACCCCAGCCATATGAATAAATGGTCTTCCTAGAAGCAAGTTGTAACTGGTATTGATATCCAGCACCTGAAATTCCACATTAAAATCCCCAGGACCCTCCTGAATATCCAAGTTTACCGCACCCAATGTGTTTCTTTGCACTCCATCAAAGGCCCTCACATTGACTTGGTTCTGGTGAAGCTTTCCCAAGTCGAATTTCAGCTGCCTCCGAGTCGAAAGTGGGTAAATATTAAGACCGTATCCGTCACGACCAAAACGTAATTTATTATCTTATCCCGACAAATAGTGGTGACGTGCAGAGCTTTGTTGTGCATCCTGCCTTCAAAGGGCAACTCTTTGTCACAAAAACTAATTCGGTGTCCTAGAATGACTTGGTTTATCATAGCTGCTAGATTGTCACTGTTGGTACCCACGGGCACATAAGTATCATCCAGAACCTTCATCAACGCTTGCCTATGTAGTTGTGAACTCATCAACAAAGCCCATACAAAAATCTGAGCTGGTATCTTCTCCAAATGCTTCACAATTGAATAATCTTTCGGCTGCATTTTCCTCCAGAACACTTCGGCTTCAGCTTCACTAATCGGTCTTTTAGTCTGATCTTTCTTCTGCCCCTATTGGGACAATTCTTCTGGTGTGTAGCACCTGCCAGATCTGGTCATGCCTTGAGTAACAGCCGTTTCAATCACAAATTTTTGTCGGGTAAGAGTTTCTCTCGGCACCAAGGCAACAGCCTTCTCAAGCGTCAGAATCACAAACTCTTTCTTCTCTCTAATGCTCAACGAGGCTGCAGCCCTTTCCAACTCATCAGAAGCAATCAAAACTATTGCCTTTGTCACGCACCAGTCATCATCTATCTCTGTCATATTAACAGAGGCGCGTCCATGATTTGGCAAAGGATTACTATTGACATTGGGCGCGACCGTCTGAAGAGAGACCACGTTCTGGTCAATCAGGTCTTGGATCTTATGCTTCAGGTTGGTGCAGTCCTCAGTATCATGTCCAACACTGTTGGAGTGATACGTGCACCTCTAATCGGGTCTGTAAAACTTTGTTCGGCTTTCAATAAGTGGAATGAAAATACTGGCGGGATTCTTCTCAAATCTAGGATGGGGGATGGGGGGATCATAATTGCCTTGTTGAGGAGGAGGCATTTGACGATAATTTAGAGTGTTTGGACGGGGGGCTTGATATTTGGGATATGAGTTGGTTTGGTAGTTTGGTTGTGGAGCTTGGTAGTTCGAGGGGGTATTTTGGTAAAGTGGAGTTGGGGTTTGGTACATTGTGGGAGGCGTTTGGTAATTTGTCTGAATGTTGGCACAGTTGGGGGCGGCATTTCGGTAGTGACGAGATGGGGTCTGTTAAACTGGAGGGGGAGTTTGGTAGCTAGGAGGGGGAGTATTTGGATAACTGGGAGGTGGGGTATTTTGGTAATTGGGATGAGGGGTATTTTGGTAATCAGCCTGTGCATAAGAAGCCGGGAATGAACTCTGTGAAGGTCGAGAACGACCTTGGTATGATGAGGATTTCCTTGGGGTCTTCTTCCCCTCATAAGAGATAGAAGACACATCCTCTCTTTTCTTCTTCAACAAGCCCGAAGATCCGGGCAAGGCAGGAATACGGGCAATCTTCCCAGTTCTCACCTACCTTGACTATCTCAGTAAATTTTGCTCCAACGAGCAACATGATTCTGTCATAATATTCGGGTTCCTGCACCCGCACAAACACTTCGACAATTTCCCTTTCTGACATGGGAGGTCTAACTCTACCTGCCTCCTTTCGCCATCTATATGCGAATTCTCTGTAACTTTCGGTCGACTTCTGCTTCATCTTCTCTAATGAATAACGATCAGGAACGATCTCCACATTGTAGGCGAATCGTTCGATGAAGTCCTTAGCCAAAGCGTTCGAGCTAGGTCACTGTCTCGTTTCGTGAGACGTAAATTATTCTAAAGTCTCTCCGCTCAAACTTCGGCTAAAAAGCTGCACTAACAAAGTTTCGTCTCTCCCAACTCCCACGAGTTGGTCACAGTACGCCCTCAGGTGTGCTAAAGGGTTTCCCGTTCCTCTGAAGATGTCGAATTTTGGCACCTTGAACCCCTCCGGGAGGTCTAAATTAGGATGAATGCACAGGTCTTCGTAACTCAACCCGACGACCTCAGAAACGCAATGCAACTCTTTCATGGCTTTTCTAATTTCCTCCTTCATATCCAGTTTGGCGGCCTCTTCCTTTGACCACCACACTCTCTCTCGCTCCTCATAATGGTCGAGGTCGGAACCATTGACATCATGCTCGTCAGGAATCGGGATTTGGACAGTGGATTTCTGAGGTAGGGGTGGAGGGATGGAGGGACTTTGGACATTTTGAGTGGTTTCGTAGTTTTGTGGAAAAGTCTGGGGGTTGGTATGTTGATTTTGTTGACGGAGGGAAGTTTGCGAGTTGTTAACGTTTAGGTTTTGAGGGGGTGGACCAGTTTGGATGTTGGCATGTTGGGGAGGGAATGGCACTTGGAGGTTGGTATTTTGAGGAGGGGGTGGTGTCTAATAAGAGGTGGAGGAATAGTGGAGATTTTGGGTGGTTAGATTGATGATTGAGGGATTTTGAGCAGGACTAGAGGGTGGGTTTTGAGCCTGTTCAGCACCCGAAGGAGGAAACTGAGGTGGAGGCCTTCCATCTGCTGGGGCATGGAAAGCAAAAGTTGGATTAGGCATGTCTTGCCTTTTCTGCATTTCGACCCGCATCTCAACGATCTGTTGCATCAACTACACAATTAACTCATTCTGATCGACGACGATGGGCTGAGCCACAACAACATCTGTTAAATCAGTATCCTTAACGTTATCGCCCATTGTTGACTTGCCGTTTCAAGAACTTTGACTGGGGAAGGAATCTGTAGCCCCTTTTGATTTTGTAAAATAGGATTGTTCAACCAGCTTATCAGCACAGATCAGTTCTAACTACCTGTAGAGAAAAATAACTCAAAGGCAAGTTTATTAGTTTCGATTAAGGACAAATAATGCAAAATAGCACATAGAAAACATGTAAACACATAGAAGTTGCTTCGTTTGAGGACACGTTAACCCACGAGTATTGGGGACTGATGATTATTTTTTTTTGAACAAGCAGGAATTTGCTCATTTTATTTTGAGGCTAGTGACTCAGAAAGGTTAAATTGCGTCGAGCTAAGGTCTTCTTGCCGCATCTCTCGGCATTTATTGATGGGAATTCAATGTTTCCTTGCAGAATGAAAGAGGGGAGAATTTTTTTTGAAAAAGATAGGGGTCGAGCCTTGAAAGGCTGCCTACGTATCTCCCAAGGAGAATTCAGGTCCTACGTAGTTCAAATACAAAGGAAAATTTTTATTTCATTCATTCATTTCTGGTGATTACAAGAAAAGTGAAAGACAGACAATTAAACTCCTAAAAGATAGAGTGTGCTTCCATCCAAGCTATTTTTCTTTTGATTGTTGCATTAATCATGTAGGGGTAAACTCGTATGCTTCGAGGGCAATTTCTCATTCCCTTCTTTCCACCGTCCCTGTAGAGGAGACCTATAGACAATTTCCTCCCCAGTATTTTCTTCGGCAGCTCCAATGTGAGTGTCTTCGGGACCATTGTTGGCGGTCTCTTGGTTAAAGAAATAATACTTTCCATGTGGCTTTCGAAGCGTCAGGGTCATATTTTTTAGGGCATCGCATTTTTTCTGCAAAACAGTTATTTCTTCATCTATAACAACATATTTTGTCATCTTTCCTGCCAACTTTGCGTCTAGTGCCGCGTTTGCTACTCGTGCGACCACATTGACAAACTCTACTTCCATTCTCTTTTCTCTGGTTTCTTGGATCTCCTGTTTGAGCCGCTGCAATTCCATCCTCAAATCCTCCTCGGTTAGCTCTATGTCGATACTCTTACCTTTTTCCATCATAACAACAATTTCACCTTTCTTGAGATGATAGAGTAATATTTTAGGATTTGGTATTGAGATTTTATTTCTGGCTGAGAAAAGCAGGACTCATAGAATTTTGGTCAGACATTTTAGTAGTGACTTGTATTTGATACTGTAGGAATTTTTGGAATTTTTGAAAAGGAGTAGGCTAAGGATGTCCTCATTTAAAGCAACGTACCACGTAAACAGTTAAAGCACATACATCGCGTCCTAACAGATATGTGACCCTTTTGTGCCCAGGGTAGGCCTAGCGAATTGACGGATGTATATGTCTTTTTAAGCCAATTCATTATCCTTAAAGTACTTCAATAATAGCATTCAAAAATATTTGACAAACATGAAATTGGGGAAAAGAGTTCAGAAAATAAATTACAAAATAAAGTACAAATAAAGCAATCCTATGCGGGGGATGATATCAGACTTCAAGCTCATCCTGATCTTTCACCAAGTCTGGCTCTCTTGGCAATGCTGACCTCTTCCCACATAGCATATCTGTTTGCGCATAGGTGATCTCTTGCCAATCGAGTCCCTTCTTGATGTTTGAACCTCTCGACCGACTGAATCTATTGCTCCATGCTATCATCTAATTCTGAGATACATTGCCTGGATTTTTGTAGCTCTTGCTTCAACTGAGCTATGACTTTGGCGTCTTCTGAGTGTCGACGTTAATGCTCTAACTCATTCCTATCAAACTTCTCTTGGAGTTGATGAAGTCGGATTTGATGCTTGGCTCCAACATCTGCAATAACATGGGGAACATTTGGACCAGGCTCTATAGTTTCGGCGAGGCTCTTCTTTAACCATTCTTTGTAATCCTTAGAACATTTGGGACGGAACCTATTTGGTACCGGCTCACCCAATACCCTTTTAGTCTTTCATAATTGAAGCATCTTTTTAGTAAAAGCGACTTCACATTTCCATGATCCGTCGCAAATCTTGTCATGTCTTCGATCTGAGGAAGCTCTTGTTTCCCTCCTAGCTATCTAAGTACTCGAGAAGGAGCATATGACCGAGTTCCTCTCAACCCATCAAATATCAAGTAGGGGGCCTTTCCATTTCAGATCACAATTTGTTTTGTTACTACCAAGCATTGAATCGACCACTGCACATTTTCCTCTCTCAAACCCTGAAGCCTCGGGTACCAAAACTCTTGGCCTCCAGTCTTGTTGAAATGATTACGTTGCACCCACCAATCATGACTTTCGAGTCTGTTTGATCTTTCCAAGGGACCTGGTTCTGTTGGATCATGAGTTTTGATCAAGTGACTCATTATCCACCATTGAAGGATCAGGTTGCGCCCTTGAAAGAAACGTGTTTCATTTTTACATCTATCCAATGCCCTGTAAATGTCGGCAAGGGTCATAGGGGCCAAATTATAGTACTTTCTTGCAGACCCGTAGCCTACTCCATAAAAAATAGCATGAGTAACCATTACTACACCTGGATGGATGGTATAGTTTGGTCCTTGGGGAAACACCATTGTCCCAAGTAGACATATCACAAAAGCGAGGGGGCGTGTTTCCTTCCATTTTTCTTCCGAAACAAACTCTACTTTGAACTTCTCGTAAGCTCTTGCGCGTCCAAATCAATAATACAACTTTCGAAGTAGAATATTTGACCCAGGAAGCCTGTCCATCCATTCAGCTTTGACGAGCGACAATTTTTCTTTGATTTTGGCAAAATCCCACACCTTTGGAAAGAGAAGATCAATATCGGGTTGGCGTTTCCTTTTGTTGCCCATGTCAACACTCTCGTAACTGGCAAGAACTTCATCTATAGTCAGAGTTAACTCTACTTCCCCAAACCGAAATACCATGTTATCGCTGTCTGAAAATTTCACCATCGTTCCAATCAAGTCAGGGTAAGCCACTATTTCCATTAATGACGGGAGATGACCTATGTGTCTTTGAACTTTCTTCTTATCTTACTTGTTCATGAATTTTCATCAAACTTGGAAGTAAGGATCAGGTATAGTCACCATTCGGGTTCTCAACGATTCAAATGTCGAATTCATCCTACAAGAAAAACAAACAAAGGTAAGTTAACCCCCACCCCCACTTGATAATTGATTTGTTTAAAAATGACATATACATCCTTCAATTAAAACACATAAGTATAATTGTCTTTTTATTGACCAAAATAGGTCAAATAGACACAAGGTGGGCTTCTAATGGGCCCAACACGCCTTGGGTGTTGGGTCAACTTAGTTTAAAATGCGATAAATTTGGGATTTGGTTTCGCTCTATTCTAGTTGACTAAGAGTGACTTTTGAAAGACCGGAAACCCAAGTGGACAACTTAGGCTGGAATTCACGACAACCATTAGACGCATGACGTACCAATAAATTGTCGATCCTTTCAAAAAAGGGTTGACTATAAAAAGTCCGGCTGCGATTATGCAGAAACTGTCTTTAATATGCTATACATAAAATAGGAAGATGCCAAGAAATGCAATGACAGTTATATCAATTTAAACACATTAAGCGCAAATAAACAATTTAGCAATTAATACAATTAGTCAAGCAAGTCAAATCTTATGGTTAGAACTTAATTAAATCCCCAGCAGAGTCGTCATTTCTATTTTATTTTAAAAAATATATATAAAAAAAATGACTGAGTTTTCAAAAAATCAATCAAACTTATAGTTTAAGAGAAATCAAATTTTCAAAAAAGAACAGAGTCGCCACTTAATTTTTTAGTAAAAAATCAAGAAAAAACTTAAAGTTTTCAAAAAAATTTAAACAGATAAAATCAATTGAAAATAAAAGGGTTCGAAGTTCAATGTACATTTCAAGAAGGTGTTAGGCCCTCGAAATGTCCGCTAACTTGCGGTTGACCGGCGATTTGACTTAAAATGATTTTGACTAATTTTGAGAAAATGATTTAACATAAAAATAAATAAGTAATAATTTACAATATTCGATTAACTTGAGAAAATAATTAAAAGAACAATTTTAAATTTTAAAGAAAATTTAAACTTAATTGTAACAACTTGGTCAATTAAGATTTTAACAAAGTTAGATTAGTTAGAATTTATTTAAATCATTTTAATAATGAATTGAACCAATTTGATTAATTAAAGCATAAAAACCATTTAAAATTAATTGAAGAATAGATACAAAGTTTTGACTACATTTATTCAATAAAAGTGTTAAGAGTTTGAGAAAAACTATACTAACATAAAATATAGTTGTTGACACCCAATTTTGATCCTCCCCGATGAAAATTAATTTGCGAGTTTCTTAGTCCTTAAACAATTTAAAATAATTAGTTTTATAAAATCCAAGACACTTTTCAAAGTTATTTTATGCGATTTTAGTCAATTTTCATAATTTATAAATAATACACACACACACACACACACACACACAGATATATATATATATATATATATATATATATATATATATATATATATTTTACATAGTTCGTGAATATAATTAGTATATTTTATAAACATTTCAAAAATCATCTCAAAAGATATTAATTTTAGTAAGTATTTTATTAAATTAGCTTAAATTATAGTTATAATTTTGAATCATTAATTTACAATTAAGTTAATTATTTTATTTCATTAAAGATTAAAAAGCTCGTTAGTTAATTAATATTAGTTGGTCTTATTTAGTTTTTAGCCGAATTCAGAAATATCCACCCAATTGTGACTAAATTCTTAATTAGTCTGGCCGAATTCACGATTTGTAAAACTATTTCCTAATTCCAATCTAACTTGCCTCACCTTAAACCATTTTGGGCCTTCTCTTAATACCAAAACCGACCCAATTCTCTTTATTTTTCAGCCCACAAAGACCTAACCCAGAAACAAAAGCCCATCCCACCAGTTTCAACCAAACAAAAAAAATAATAAAAAAAGAGACCCACCAATAACTCAATGCAATATTACAGTGATCCAACACACAACAACGCACAACAATTTCAAATAGATTACCACCGACCTCACCCCACAATATCTTCTTCTCCATCATGAAACCCACTAACGAAAAAATTCCAGAAAAATCGCAAAGCCCATAATTGAACCCGGCAAAATCCAGCAGCCCTTCAAGCGTGACCCGAGTCCAGCAAGCCCTGTACGTGCCTCATCTCCTTCCAGCGAAAGCGAGTTCACGCGATCGAGAACTCCCTCAGCCCTGCTTTGCAACAACCGCCCATTTTGATCTTTTCCATCCGGATTCTAGGGGATCTTGGTTGAATTTCCATACAACAACAACTTTTCCTTACCCTTGGGGGGGAAATTTGAATGAATTTGGTTGGGAAATTCCGATTTCGCCTCCAAGTTCCTATCAGTTTTCTTCCCCAAATCTGCCCTAATTTCCTGGCTATATATACACTCTTATTATTGACTGTATGGAAGGAGATTTTTTTTGGCAAGAACTTATAGAGAAATGCACCTTAAATATATATACATTCTTCCCTTGTTCGTGAGCTGCTAGTATTCATAGGAGTTTTCGGAAGTTCGAAATCGGTGGTCAAGTTGTTACTCCTTGTTCACCCTATCCACGTTCGCTGCCCACAACAAAGTAAACAACTCTTGGCTTATTCCCTTCTTCTTTCCAATTTCGATGAGTGTTAAATCAATAAATATTTGTAGTTGGGTTATAAGTTGATCTTATATAGTTTGAGCCTAAGTTTCTCTTCTCCGTAGTCTTTTCGAAACTATTATTTGTATTTTATATTCAAAAAATTATTTTATCGCTTGTTTGATCTGCTTTTCTCTGTTTATGGCTCTTCTCGAGTTTTTCTTAGCTGAGTTGTGCTCATTTAGATTTCTGTTTGTTTATTCGTTAATCATCTTAATACTACTCCGTCCATACTTGTCAACATAGAGTCCGTGTTTGCTCGTCATGCGTTTGGAGGATGTAAATGAACGAAGCGGTCATGTTTAGCTATTCTCAATAAGAGTTATTCTAGTTGCGAATCTGCCTGAAGAATGCAAGTTTGTTTATATCGTTAATATCGATTCGTGCAAATATGATTTCGTAGAATATGTGGCTTTAATTTATGTCGGTCATTGCCTCCAATTCATCCCTTGAATGCTCTGGTCGTTTGGTAGGTTGACTTGATGAAATTTCATGGCTTAGTTGCAAGTTTGCCTGTTGATGCTACTGCTTTTAGAAGAGTTAATTCGGTTAAAATGATGTACCATGGTCTAAGTAGTTATGATGGATCACATGCTTGAAAATGTCTTTGTATTGGATACGTATTCATTTTTGAATGTTATTTTTATTTGGTCCGATATTAAACCTCTTCTGTTATTGCAACTTTAGTTACTAACAAATTTTACTTTATTTTAGTCTTAAATAATGGCTTAGTTCATTTCGTAGCATGTATGCTCTTCCTCAAAAAAATTTCTTTCTTTCTTTAGTGCACAGTGTTTAAAGATGTGTTTCCTGCTTTTGCTTCAACAATATATCCAGTAGCTTTGTCCATATTTGATTTTGTTTCATTCCTCCTTGTTTAAGCTTATTTTGTTATAATAAAGTTAGTAATTATTAGTTATGTTGCCTTCATTATTCTTCATCTTGGATGTACCTAATTGTCATTATTCCATATTAACATTTTGATTAGCATTAGCCTTAAATAGGGGGCTGCTCATTTTTCTTGCATTTTATTTCATAGATTCTAGTTCTTTATGTGGAATTTATTTTGTCTAAATCCTCTATGATTGAGTGGTTATGCATAAATGAGATTTTGTTCCCTATTTTGCCTTTTGACGGAAAGTTTTCTTTGCCTATGGTTTATGTGATTTGCATATATTATATAGATTTAAGATCTTGGTTGCTTGCATGTTAATAAGAAGCCTCATATTTAGTAGGTTAAGGTAGAATGGCTATATTTCTTTGAACTATTGTTGAGAATATATTTTGTGTCCAATTGGGTATTAAAATCACTTATAATAATTCTTTTATCTTAGTTCTTAGTCAATTATTTAGCTTGCCTTGAAGGAGCTCTTTGTAATTTTCAAATGGGTTTCCTAATATGTATTGTTAAAGTATGATTCATGCTCAATTAATTAGGCGAGCATTCATCTAGAGTTAGTTGAATTGCTTTTTTTTTTATTTGTCAAATAGATAATGTGGTCAATAGAAATATCACTTGTGTGTATATAAAAATTTCCGTAAAGTCACTAATGCTCATTATTTATATTTCTTTGCATGAATGGCCTCTCGGGATGAGCCCGACCCCCCCCCCCCATTTTCCTCGCACTCTCTTTGCTGGGCTTCAACCCAACAGTTCGAGTCAACCTTAGGTAAAAATACAGGTGTTCGGAAGCAAGAGATACATGAAAAGGGTTAATGTAGATGCCGATATACACTGATATACATCAGTTGTATACCAAAAAGGGAAATTGAATTAAAGCTTAAAAATATAGCGAAATTGGCCCAAGAAGGGGCCCAATTTCATTATCTCTCTTACTCTTCTAACGATTTGATTATGTGTTGACTAATCTTATTTAACTCTAACTTTAAATAGCTTAATTAGATTCCCCGAAAGATGAGTTATTTTTGTTATGTTGGTTTACTTTTAATATATTTGTGCTCATTTATTTTACTAATAAGATCTTATATCATTAATTGAATTAAAACTCTTTATTCTTAAAAAGAAGCGTTATTTAATATTTTTAACACACTTTTAGTTCGTTAAAAAAGTTATTTTAAGTTAAGGTTTCTCCCAAAAAAACTTTAAAAAGCCTTTTCAATTAATTTAAAATAATAATACTTACTTAATCATTTTGTCAAAAAGGTTAGTCAAGACTTTTGTTCTTCAATTAATTTCATGTTTTAATTTATTAAGTTGGTTTAAATTATTATTTCAGAAATGAATTGAATAAATTCTAATTAATCTAATTTTATTAATATTCTACTCACTTATTTTTCAAGTCAATTATTTCATTTTGGACCCCTTTTCTCTAAAAATAAAACAAAATAAAATGTGTCACTTATTTAACTCTTTTTTTTTAGTTAACCAAAATATGATAAGTTATTCTTCTTATGTTAAATCACATTTTCTAAAGATTAGTCCAAAAATATATTTTAGTCAAGTCGCAGGTCAACCGCATGTTAGCGGACACTTCGAATGCTTAAATCCTTCTCGAAGTGTAAATTGAACCCCGAATCTTCTTTGATATTTTCAAATTATTTTTTCTATTTAAATCTTTGAAAATTATAAGTTTTCTTAATTTCTTTAAAAAAATTAAGTGGCGACTCTTTTGTAAGTATTTTTCTCGAATTGTTTTATACTTAGAACATTTCAAAAAGTAATTTTTCTGAATACAGTAAAATTACGACACAACAGAAATGGCGACTCTGCTGGAAATTTAATTAAGTTCTAACCATAAGATTTGACTATTTCACTAATTATTATTAATTGTTGAATTATTTATTTGTGTTTAATATGCTTAAATTGTTATAAACTGTTGCATTCATGGCATAACATATTCTGTCAAACGACGCTTATATTTTATTTTTCACTCAAAGGACGATTATGCGGGCCTCATTCGTTCGTTAACCAAATTGTTCTCGGGGCACCCTGACGAATGTAGTTGGCTACTGGATAGTCAACGGTCGTTAATTATCACAACTCAAGTAGTCCGCTTGGGTCACCAATCCACTTTAAAGAAAACTCACTCTTAGTCATACTAGGATAGAACAAGACCAAATCCCTGAAATTTAGCGCATTGGCCTAAGATGACCCAATACCCAAGGCGTGTTGGGTCTATTAGAAAGACCACCTTAAGTCCAGAAGGCCCACGGTCCGAACGAACGCTCATACTTGCGTGTTTGAAGGATGTATGCGCTATTTGACAAAATGTTGTGTCTTGGGTTTGGGGGGTATCTAATTATTTGTATGTTTTTGTAGATGGCTAAGCAACACTTGAGTTTCAAAATGGTCACCGAGACACCAAATCTCCTTCGTGTATGGTGGTATAATCTGAATGCATATCAGAAAAGAGAACTTTCCATTCACTTAGGCCACCTCCCGTCGATAATGAATCTCAGAGTCTTGCCTAAGTTCATTGAGGTGGTCACTCGATTTTGGGATGATGAGAGGATGGTGTTTCGCTTCGGAGATGTTGAAATGACACCAACTGTTAAAGAAATCAAAGATTGCCTAGACAACGTCAGAACGTACCAGAAAAGGAAAAAACATCCAGATCATCACATTTTGCTACCAGATAAGCCAACCAGCACAGAATTGAAAAACATGTTGCTATTACTAAATGCAGACTGGCTAGACACCCCGAGTATTTCATTTGTGAAATTCTATGAACGATGGGATCACGAGAGTTATTATAAGAATTTTCCAAATGAGTTTCACAGTCACAGTAGTTGGAGTCAAACTCAAACTCTAGCATTTGCCGTATGTCTCTTAGGAACGATGGTATTCCCTCAAGGCGAAGGGAATGAAATTGATACTCGGGTTGTCATGGTTACACACGCCATCTTCGAGGGCGTTGGTAAGAAGGGACAAGTTAAAAAATACTTCAACCTAGCCTCGATCATTCTAGCCGACATTTACCGATCTTTGGGCCAATGCAAAAACGGGTTTCCATTTTTTCAAGGTTGTAATATTTTGCTACAGTGGTGGATGTCTAAACATCTAGTGAAAACATACGAGACTCAGAAACAGAAATTGGCTGAACCACAAAAAGAAAGCCACCTCGACCATTACGAGTTTCACTTAAGCATCAACAGGTTCAAGATCCACAACACTAGAGAAGCATGGGCTAAAGTCCTCCACGACATAAAAGATGAAAACGTACAATGGATGTTTCAAGATTTCATGTCAGAAAAAATAGCTCTTCAGGGGGCTAAGTGTCTTTTCCTAATCCTTCCTGGCATTAGAGGGGTACGACCTTACAATTCTAGCAGGGTAATGCGGTAATTTGGCAGAAGACAGATTCTACCTTTCAAAGGAGACACTAGCCGCTACATCTTTGACTACAACGGATGCGACAAGATACCTTACGCCAAGGATATTTGTCAAGAATGGGCTGGACGGGTCAACCTAAAAGAGAGCATGGCAAAAAATAGATATGAAGCCGGGTATGTGGATGAATACAAAAAATGGTTGCAGGATTATCTGCGTGGTACACTTAACCCGACGCCACGCACGGGCCGACAGATTGAAGATGTCCAGGTAAGGCTCCAAATCCAAGCCTACCATTTTCAGCAAGAATGGGACCGAAGAGAGGGAGAGTTTCAACGTAGGGAGCAAGAATATATGCATAGAGAACAAGAGTTCCAGCATCGAGAATATGAAAGCCAAAGGGCATTAGCTTTTGCCACGCAAGAGTTAGCTGACGCGAGAGCCTTCCTGATACGTTTGGACTTGAACTTGGATGATAAGCTTAACACCCTCCAGGGCATGTCAATGCCTTCCAAAGCTGCGTTCGCTGAACCACATGTGATAACCAACAAGTTCCTCATTCGTGAAGAAGTGGAAAAAGCCAGAAGAGGAGCAGGTCCTTCAGCATTTTAGTTATCTTATTCCTCTGCGTGGGATTGATGTTCTTGTATATGCAATTTTATCCCTTCCCTAAAAGATGTATCCCTTTGCTTAACTTTGTAATGAATTCTCTATTGTTTATGAATCTTATTTGGGGGATGCAACAATTTGTTTCAAAAAGCCAATACATCCTTCAATTCGCTAGGCCTACCCTTGGCACAAAGGGTCACATGCATATTTAGGACGCGATATTTGTCTGTTTACTTGTGTGTTTAACTATTTGTGTGGTACGTTGCTTTGAATGAGGACACTTTAGCCCACTCCTTGTCAAAAAAAAAAAATTGAAAAATGTCACAAGTCACTACCAAAATGTCCAACCAAAACTCCATGAGTCTTAAGTTTCTCAGTTAGAAATAAAATCCTACTACCGAATCCTAAAACACTACCCTATCATCTCATGAAAGGTAAAATTGCAGCTAAGATGGAAAAAGTCAAAAGTATCGACATAGAGCTGACCGAAGAGGATTTGAGGATGAAATTGCAGCGGCTCAGACAAAAGATCCAAGAAACCAGAAAAAGGAGAATAGAAGTGGAGTTTGCCACCGCGGTTGCACAAGCAGTAACTGCAGTACTAGACGCGGAGTTGGCAGCAAAGATAACAAAATATGTTGTTATAGATGAAGAGACAGTTGTTGTGCGGAAGAAGAGCGATGCCTTCAAAGATATAACCGTGATGCTTCAGGAGCCACGTGGAAATTACTCTTTCTTCAGCCAAGAGGCCACCAGCAGTGATCCCAAAGGCTCTAAACCTGAAGCTACTGAAGAAGATACTGGGGAGGAAATCGTCTATAGGCCTCCTCTTCAGGGACGATGGAAGGAAGGGAATGAGAAAACCATCTTCGAAGCATATGAGTTTACCCCCCGTGATTAAGGCGACAATCGAGAGAAGAATGGCTTGGGTGGAGACACATTTTATCTTTTAGGAGCTTTATTGTCTATTTTTCACTTTCCTTGTAATCCTCAAGAAATGAATGAATGAAAATGAAACTTCCTTTGTATTCGAACTACGTAGGGCCTGAATTCTCCTTGAGAGATACGTAGGCAGTCTTTCAAGGCCCGGCCCCTATCTTTTAAAATTCTATTTTTCCCCTTCATCCTACAAGAAAACATTGAGTTCAGATCAACAAATGCCCAGAGAAGCAGCAAGAAGACCTTAGCTCAACGCAATTTGACCTTTCTGAGTCACCGACCTCAATATAAAAAAAAACGAGCAAACTCCTACTTGTTCAAAAGGCAGTCCCCATTATTCGTGGGTTAGCATGTTCTCAAACAAAGCAAATTTTATGTGTTTATCTATTTTTTATGTGATATTTTGCATTATTTGTGCCGAATCAAAACTAACTGATTTGCCTTTGAGTTGTTTTTCTCAACAGGTAGTTAGAATTGGCCTGTGTCGATAAGCTGACTGATCATCCTTATTTCACTAGATCTAAAGGTCCTACAGATTCCCTCCCCAATCAAATTTCACAAAAGGGAAAAGCAGCAATGGGTGATAACAATGAAGAAACCAGCCTTACTGATGTCGTGGTAGCTCAACCCGCCCTTGCTGATCAGAATGAACTGATCCTGCAGTTGATGCAACAAATTGCTGAAATGAGGGTCGAGATGCAAAGAAAACACGATTTTCCTCCTCCAATTTTTGCTGTCAACGCTCAACCAGACGAAAGACCTCCAGCTCAAATTCCCCCTCCAAACATGGAACAAGCTCAGAACCCGCCTTTAAGCCTTGCTCATAATCCCTCCATCATTGACCTTACCACCCAAAACCCCCATTATGCCTCAGCCTCTATCAAACACCACCCCCTCCTCAAAATACCAACCTCCAAGCACCACTCCCTCTCCCCAACACAAACCACCAAATTGGCCTACCCCCTCACAGCCAAAACGCTAATAACCCACGCACTTCCTTCCTTCACCAAAACCAATATACCAACCCCCAAACTTTTTTCCAAAACTATCACGCTCCTTTAAATGGTCAGAGACCCTCTATTGCTCCACCACTACCGCACAAAACCGCTTTCCAAATATCAGTCCCCAACGAGCATGACGCCCATGGTTCGGAGCTCGACCATTATGAGGAGAGGGAGAGAGAGTGGAGGTCAAAGGAAGAGACCACCAAGATAGATATGAAGGAGGAAATTAGAAAAGCCATGAAGGAATTGAACTGCATTCCTGAGATCGCCGGGTTGAGTTACGAAAACCTATGCATTCATCCGAACTTGGACCTCCCGGAAGGGTTCAAGGTTCTAAAATTCGACATCTTCGGAGAAACGGGGAACCCCTTAACACCTGAGGGCCTACTGTGACCAACTCGTGGGAGTTGGGAGAGATAAAACTATGTTAATGCGGCTTTTTAGCCGAAGTCTGAGCGGCGAGGCTCTAGAATAGTTTACGTCTCATAAAACGAGACAGTGGTCTAGTTGGAACGATCTGGCCAAGGACTTCGTCGAACGATTCGCCTATAATGTGGAGATCGTTCTTGATCGTTACTCATTGGAGAAGATAAAGAAGAAGTCGACTGAAAGTTACAGAGAATTCGCATATAGATAGCGAAAGGAGGGAGCTAGAGTTAGACATTCTATGTCAGAAAAGGAAATTGTTGACGTGTTTGTGCGGGTGTAGGAGCCCGAATATTATGACAGAATTATGTTGCTCGTTGGAGCAAAATTTGCTGAGATAGTCAAGGTAGGTGAGACTAGCGAAGATGGATTGAGAACCGAGAAAATTGCCCGTGTTGCTGCCTCGCCCGGATCGTCGGGCTTGTTGAAGAAGAAAAGAGAGGATGTGTCATCTATCTCTTATGAAAGGAAGAAGACCCCAAGGAAATCCTCATCATACCAAGGTCGTTCTCGACCTTCACAAAGTTCATTCCCGGCTTGTTATGCAGATACTGATTACCAAAATATCCCTCATCCCAATTACCAAAATACCCCTCCACCAAGTTATGAAAATACTCCCCCTCCTAGCTACCAAACTCCCCCTACAATTTACCAAACTCCACCTCATCACTACCAGAACGTCACCTCCAATTGTTCCAATGTTCAGACAAATTACCAAACTCCTCCCACAATGTACCAAACCACAGCTCCACTTTACCAAAATACCCCCTCAAACTACCAAGCTCCGCAACCAAACTACCAAACCAACTCATGTCCCAGATATCAAGCCCCTCGTCCAAACACTTCAAATTATCGTCAAATGTCTCCTCCTCAGCAAGGCAATTACGATCCCCCCCCCGTCCTAGATTTGAGAAGAAGCCCGCCAGAATTTTTACCCCGCTCATTGAAAGCCGAACAAAGCTGTTCGAGCGATTAACTGCGGCAGGATATATTCATCCAGTGGGGCCCAAGCCGGTTGATACTAGCTCAAAATTTTACAGACCTGACCAGAGGTGCGCATATCACTCCAACACTATTGGACATGATACTGAGGATTGTATCAACCTGAAACATAAAATTCAAGACCTGATCGATCAAACGTGGTCTCTCTTCAAACGGTCGCGCCTAATGTCAACAGTAATCCTTTGCCAAATTATATAGGCGTCACTATTAATATGATAGAGACAGATGACGATTGGTGCGTGACAAAGGTAATAGTTTTGGTTGTTCCTGATGAACTAGAAATGGCTGTAGCCTCGTTGAGCATTAGAGAGAAGAAAGAGTTTGTGATTCTGACACCAGAGAAGGTTGTTGCCTTGGTGCCACGAGAAACTCTTACCCGACCAAAGTTTGTGATTGAAACGGTTGTTACCCAGGGTATGACCAGATCTGGAAGGTGCTACACACCAGAAGAGCTGATCCAGGGTGTGCAAAAGAAGGATCAGAATAAAAGGCCGATTAGTGAAGCCGAAGCTGAGGAGTTCTGGAGAAAAATGCAATCGAAAGATTATTCGATTGTGAAGCATCTAGAGAAGACGCCGGCTCAGATTTCTGTGTGGGCTTTATTGATGAGTTCGCAGTTGCATAGACAGGCTTTGAAGAGAGCTTTGGATGACACTTATGTGCCTGTGGGTACTAACAGCGACAATATAGCAGCCATGATACACCAGGTCATTCGGGGACACCGAATGAGCATTTGTGACGAAGAGTTGCCCTTTGAAGGCAAAGTACACAACAAGGCTCTGCATGTCACCATCAAATGTCGAGATAAAATGATAAATCGTGTATTGGTCGATGATGGGTCTGGTCTCAACATCTGATCGCTTTCGACTCTGAGGCAACTGAAATTAGATTTGGGAAAGCTCCACCAGAACCAAGTCAAGGTGAAGGTTTTTGATGGAGTGCAAAGAGACACATTGGGGGCGGTAAACTTGGATATTCAGGTGGGTCCTGCAGAGTTTAATGTGGAGTTCCAGGTGTTGGATATCAACACTAGTTACAACCTGCTTCTGGGAAGACCGTTTATCCATATGGCCGGGGCTGTGCCGTTTACCCTTCACCAACTGTTGAAATTTATTTGAAAAGACCAGGAATTGGTCATTTATGGTGAAGGGAGTCATTCCAATGGGTATGCACCGATCGTTGATGATGTTTCTCGAGGTTGTGATTTCTACACGGTGGAGCTGGTAAATGCCACCGGTGATGACTTGGCTCCACAACCTCTTATGCCTGCCTGTACAAGATGATTTCTACTATCATGCTCCAGAATGGTTTCGAACCAGGTTCAGGATTGGGGAAGTACTTTCAAGGAATCGTCGAGCTTATCCAAATTCCCACCAAAGAAGCAAAGTCTGGTTTGGGGTATGTCCCCACGGAGGCTGATGAAGCAGAGATGAAGAACAAGAGTGTTGATCAAGCATTGGCCCGGCCAATTCCTTATCTGTACCAGTCATTTCCGGTACGAGAAAATGTCAACGATGGTGGTCTCGGGGAAGGAATCTGGGGCCTTTTTTAGGAGATTGATGCGGTCATCGAGGAAGAGGTTGGGACATCAGGCATTCGTGATGCAGAACTTGAGGAGCGATTACAGAACTGGACCTCCACACCACTCCAGATTTCCCGCTCATCTGGGTAGAAAGGACATGTATTTTGTTTATTTTCAAAATCGGTGGTAGTCCGAAAGAGGCCCGAGACCCACCCTTTATCCAGTTTTACTTGTTTGAAATTTTTAAATTCCCTTGTAATGTTTAAAAAAGGCGAAATGACCCTTAGTCATGGCCAAAGTTTGTTCTTGTTTTTTCGATTTAAATGAAAGCCTCTTTTATCGAAAATTTGTTTATTTATCTGTTTATATTTTTCCTAACTTTGTTCGTTTGTGATTTCAGTAATATTAATTTAAACCTGCCAATGTCATGTCATGTCATGTCATGAACCGAGTGAACGAAATAAAGCAGGTGATGACGAATGTAAGGAATACGAAGAGGAAAATGAGATACCCGAACATGTTGCCGAAGAGATTCAACAATTCGAGAATCAACACAAGCCAAATTTGGAAGAAATCGAAATTGTGAATCTCGAAAATGAGGAATGTGTTAAAGAAGTGAGAATCAGTGTCTATCTGACTGAAGCTCAAAGAAGAGACCTGGTCCATTTTCTCAGAGAGTACATTGGTGTGTTTGCCTGGTCTTACGAAGATATGCCGGGGCTGAGTACGAATATGGTGTCTCACAAGTTGCCGATTAATCCAGATTTCAGTCTGGTAAAACAAAAGACTCGAAAGTTCAAGCCTGAGTTGAGTTTGACGATCAAAGATGAGATTACTAAGCAGATCGAGTCTCAAGTAGTGGAAGTGACGCAATATTCGACTTGGTTAGCCAACGTTGTTCCGGTTGCTAAGAAAGATGGAAAGATCAGAATTTATGTCGACTATAGAGATCTCAACAAAGCTAGCCCGAAAGATAATTTTCCATTGCTGAACATTCACATCCTCATTGATAATTGTGCTAAGCATGAGATGCAATCATTTGTGGATTGTTATGCGGGTTACCACCAGATCCTGATGGACAAAGAAGATGCAGAAAAGACAGTTTTTATCACGCCTTAGGGTGTATATCATTATCGGGTAATGCCATTTGGTCTCAAAAATGCTGGTGCTACTTATATGAGGTCTATGGCGACCATCTTTCACGATATGATTCACAAGGAGATCAAGGTGTATGTAGATGATGTCATAATCAAGTCCCGCGAGAGTTCGGGTCACTTGACTCACTTGAGGAAATTCTTTGATCATCTACGCCGATATAATTTGAAGTTAAATCCTGTCAAATGTGCTTTTGGAGTGCCAGCTGGCAAGTTGTTGGGATTTATAGTCAACAGGAGGGGCATTGAGCTTGACCCTTCCAAAATTAAGGCAATCCAAGAATTACCTCCTCCGAAGACAAAGAAAGAGGTGATAAGTTTTTTGGGAAGGTTGAACTACATCAGTCGGTTCATAGCTCAATCCACCGTGGTGTGTGAGCCCATATTTAAGTTATTGAAAAAAGATGTCTCGACCAAGTGGACCGGAGAATGTCAAACTGCTTTTGATTCTATCAAGAACTATTTGTCCAACCCGCCGGTATTGGTCCCTCCGCGAGAAGGGAATCCATTATTTTTATATTTATCGGTCTCGGATAATGCATTGGGATGCGTATTTGGTTAACATGATGAGACTGGGAAGAAGGAGCGAGCCATTTATTACTTGAGTAAAAAGTTCACTCCATATGAGGCTCGTTACACTCTTTTGGAAAGAACATGTTGTGCTTTGACTTGGATTGCTCAAAAGTTGAGACATTATTTGTCTTCTTATACCACGTACCTTATCTCCAGGATGGATCCGTTAAAGTATATTTTCCAGAAAGTAATGCCGACTGGGAAGTTGGCTAAATGGCAAATGTTTTTGAGTGAGTTCGACATTGTGTATGTTACTCAAAAGGCGATAAAGGCGCAAGTCTTGGCTGATCATCTTGCAGAGAATCCAATCGATGAAGAGTATGAACCGCTCAAGACTTATTTTCCCGATGAGAAAGTTTCGTTTGTTGGTGAGGATATTTCTGAAGCATACCCTGGTTGGAGAGTATTCTTTGATGGAACGGCGAATCATCAAGGAAAAGGAATCGGAGCAGTCTTAGAGTCAGAAACCGGTCAGCTCTTTGTAATATTCAAATGGGTTTCCTAATATGTATTGTTAAAGTGTGATTCATGCTCGATTAATTAGGCGAGCATTCATCTGGAGTTAGTTGGATTGCTTTTTTTTTTTATTTGTCAAATAGATAATGTGGTCAATAGAAATATCACTCTGTGTGTGTATATATATATATATATATATATATATATATATATATATATATATTATTTTATTTTTTTCCGTAAAGTCACTAATGCTCATTATTTATATTTCTTTGCATGAATGGCCTCTCGGGATGAGCCCGACCACCCCATTTTCCTCGCACTCTCTTTTTGGGCTTCAACCCAACAGTTCGAGTCAACCTTAGGTGAAATACAGGTGTTCGGAAGCAAGAGATACATGAAAAGGGCTGATGCAGATGCCAATATACACTGATATACATCAGCTGTATACCAAAAAAGGGAATTGAATTAAAGCTTAAAAATATAGCGAAATTGGCCCAAGAAGGGGCCCAATTTCATTATCTCTCTTACTCTTCTAACGACTTGATTATTTGTTGACTAATCTTATTTAACTCTAACTTTAAATAACTTAATTAGATTCCCCGAAAGATGAGTTATTTTTGTTATGTTGGTTTACTTTTAATATATTTGTGCTCATTCATTTTACTAATAAGATCTTATATCATTAATTGAATTAAAACTCTTTGTTCTTAAAAAGAAGCGTTATTTAATATTTTTAACACACTTTTAGTTCGTTAAAAAAGTTATTTTAAGTTAAGGTTTCTCCCAAATAAACTTTAAAAAGCCTTTTCAATTAATTTAAAATAATAATACTTACTTAATCATTTTCTCAAAAAGGTTAGTCAAGACTTTTGTTCTTCAATTAATTTCATGCTTTAATTTATTAAGTTGGTTTAAATTATTATTTCAGAAATGAATTGAATAAATTCTAATTAATCTAATTTTATTAATATTCTAATCACTTATTTTTCAAGTCAATTATTTCATTTTGGACCCCTTTTCTCTAAAAATAAAACAAAATAAAATATGTCACTTATTTAACTCTTTTTTTTTAGTTAACCAAAATATGATAAGTTATTCTTCTTATGTTAAATCACATTTTCTAAAGATTAGTCAAAAAATATATTTTAGTCAAGTCGCAGGTCAAACGCATGTTAGCGGACACTTCGAATGCTTAAATCCTTCTCGAAGTGTAAATTGAACCCCGAACCCTCTTTGGTATTTTCAAATGATTTTTTCTGTTTAAATCTTTGAAAATTATAAGTTTTCTTAATTTCTTTAAAAAATTAAGTGGCGACTCTTTTCTAAGTATTTTTCTCGAATTGTTTTATACTTAGAACATTTCAAAAAGTAATTTTTCTGAATACAGTAAAATTACGACACAACAATAGTTCATCTTTTGGGGAATTCAATTAAGTTATTTAAGGTTAGAGTTAATAAAAATTAGTCAAACATAATCAAAACAAATAGAAGGGTAAAAGAGATAATGAAATTGGGCCCCTTCTTGGGCCAATTTCGCTCCAATTTTTGGGCTCTTTACCCAATTTCCGTTTTTGTATACACTTGTTGTATATCAGCGTATATCGGATGAATACAACCCATTTTTTTGTATATAAGACTGTATACCAAATGTATACAACCTAATTGAACTTCCAAAATACCTGTTTCAATTTTTGTCCTTGCATTTGTTGCGTTTTGGCATGTATAGCATGTATACAAAAATCTGTATACCAATGTATATCAGCCTGTTTTCTGTTTTTGAAACTGTGTTTCAGCTTCCCTGTTCTGTATTACAGCTTCCAATCGACAAGGTTGACTCGATATAAAGATTTGAGCTTTCACGGATCATCTCGAAAATGCAAAGAGAGCGTCCACAAGGACTCGGGTAGATTTCATAGTAAGCAAAAGAAAGACAAAGCCAAGTTAGCGAAGGAAAAACCAATCTTAAATAATAACAAAGAAAACATAACTAAGAAAAAAAAAAACCAGATAACTACATACAAATGAGAGAAAGCATTTAACAATTTACTAGACCTTGGACTCAAACTCAACTTGGAAAATGACCACAAATAGCAGATAAAAAAAAAAAGCCAAAGCTCAATACATACGACCAAATTGAACAAAGATAAGCTTAATAGAAGAACACATTACAAATGGGTAGATGATTGACAAAGACCTAGCTAAAAACACTATATAAATAATTAGAGGAAAAAGTGATTAACTTTGACAAAAAAAAAAAAAACTACAGACTCAAGGTAATCAAAGTCAAACCTCACATTGTATCTCACTACTGCCTATTCAAATCATAGTGAATGAACCCAATACATGACACAAGAGATCTAGAAATCATGCCAATGAGATAGCTAATATTACTTAAATCGCAACTACTCGTAGCAATGAGTCAAAACAACTAGAAGGCAAGAGACAATTTATATCTCTTTCTTTTACTGAAACATTAACTTATACAGAATCACCAAAAACAATCATAAGATGAAAAAGGACAGCAACTTTGAAAGAGCAAAGGAACTAAAAATGAACAAAACCCAAGGTCTGGAGAGGAAAAGAAACAACAGATGGATAGAGAACCACATGTATGAGGAGACTTCGAGACATTAATCACGGAAAAGCAAGTCATCAAACCGATTTCGATCGTCACATAATGAACATGATCATAACGCCTAAAAAGAGTAATGTTGATATTCAGCTCACATCTAGGCATATTCCAAGAGACATGAACATTTCTCTAAACAACCAATGAAATCTTAAAGTATGTGAGTACTAAGACGATATTATAATAACACAAGAGACGAGTACAAATCGAGGTACTTGGAATTCATAATAGGAATGAGAACAACATAAATATTCACAATAATCTGAAACAGTAGACATAATTCAAGTTATTGGACTAACAAAATAACCGAATGGAAATCGCTTAAAGAGAATAATTACAGCTAAATTCATTTTGTGAAAATGATCAACAAGTTAAACTAAAGTAAATCGAGATTTGAAAATGTTTACCTTTTTTAGGGCAGTAAGCTGAGACAAGAACGAGCAGAGACCATGAGCTTCCACCACCGAAACAAGACTCTGAGAAATTCGATGAAGGAACCAGCAGCGAACCAGAAAATAGAGCAGGTAAAATCTAGATTTTTCAGTCTATTTTGAAACCTATTTCATAAGTATTCATATATAATTGATATGACCAGTAATTCTGCTCTGTTTTCCTCTCTAATGTTGGTTGTTATCCAGTTTTTTGTAAGTTATCTCCCACCTCAAGCTCTATGTTTCCCTTTTGGATTCTCTAACTCTATTTCCCCTTCCTTTTACAGTGAACAAAAGCAAGTATATATAAAAGGGAATCATTAGGGTTCTAGTTTGGGAGGGAAAAAGCTGAAATTCGAATAGCAACAAGGACCAATTCGAAATTCAAAACTCCCAAAACCTTTCACGATTTGGGTGAAGCACCTTTTTCTTGCGGTTTTAACCCATTTTGGAAGAGGAAAGTGGGGAAAATCACGTGTCTGCTGTGCTGTTGCGACATTAATAATTGAAAGGGACGTCGGAGGAAGAAGACAGCGAAGTCACTGTCCTCTCTTGTTACTGTTGCTGGACCGAATTTTTGGGCTCGATTTGCTCGCGATTTGGATTGGAAATCTGCTGGGTTTGCGTTTCTGGTAAGAAGACGTTGTACAGGGGTCTTTGGTACACGTATTGATGTTGTATGTGGAAGTCTGGTGGGCTGCTGGTAAGTTTAATTGGAAATAAGGAATGGGAAGTGGGTTTGGGCTGAATTGGGTCACTTTAAATGGCCCAAAATGGTCTTACAAATGAGTTAAGGTAGGGCTAAAATTGTAATACAAAAATGGCCCTAGGAATTACAATTATGGCCAATGGAAATTAAGACGTTAGCCAAATTTAGCTAATTTGGAGAATTTGACTAAAATTTATTATAAGATGAATTAATAGCGATTAATTAATGAACTTCTTAATTTCTACGAAATAAAATAATTAACTTACTTATAAACTAATTAACTCAAAAATATAAACTACTGATTAACTAAACTAAAACCAAATATTCGAATAACATTAAAACTTTTTTTGAGATGATCTTCAGATATTCATGAAATATACTAATTATATACATTATTACGTAAAACATATATATTTTCTAAAAATTATAAAAAAGGTGATGGACTATTTAAAATAACTTGCAAACTATTTTTTTTTTTTTTTTTTTTGAAATTTTCTAAAACTTATTATTTTAAATCGTTTCAAATTAAAGAAGCTCGATAATTAATTTATATTGTGGAGGTCCAAAATTGGGTATCAACATCATATGCATCCCCTCTATAAAAGTTTATTGACCCTAGAAGCACATAGTCAATCATTCTCTTTGATGCACCCTCATCTATTTGTCCTCTATATATCATAGGCGCTAGGAACTTAGAATCCTCGTCGAGGTTTGACCTCACCGTAATGAATGAGAGTTTGACTCTTATATCATATTAGTTATCATCATAACCATAACACTTATTGTCCACTTTGATCCAACAAGTCTCAGTCGCCTTATGACTGTGTTTCTTGGGCTATGCCTATGTGAACTTATGGTGTGTTATAAAGCTTTTAAATTTCCTCTTCTATGCCAATGTAAGATTGACTTAAGATGTCATGTGTATCCTTCTTCAGAAACTTACCAGGTTAAAACAATCATTGTCTTTAACCCATTTTTATTAGTCAGCCCTTTGTCATGAACGTCACATAATATAACTCAATCTTTAATTTAATAAATAGGTACCACTCCCAAAACTTATGATAAATGTTGGAGGAAGCTTCATTACTTTTTGTAATACTCTATAAGAAATAATCCCTTTAATTAAGATAGAAATTACCTATAAGATGATGATATAATTTGAACAAAAAAGATACATCCAAGAATAAAAAACCAAACTGTTTTCTGAGAGGTCCCTATTAATCTTATTATCATAATCATAATACTTATTCTTAATCACAATTGCACTAAAAGTTGTCAAGAATGTTACAAATTCATCAAATTATTAGATTAATTAGAAAAACAATACTAGTAGTTGAGTCAAAATATAATTTATTGACAAACTATCTGACAAAGTTAATCACTTAAAATTAATTTATTAGAGACAATTTAATAATTGTCATGTCAAAGACATTAAAGAATATTCAGAAAGGCATTTTGAAAACCAATTTGATTTTATCTCTTTTTGTTCTGTTTAAAAAAGTTTTAAGTATTATACATTTTAAACCTTATAATACTAACTAATAAGTGAACCTCTTTTATTTATTCATGCATCCACATATACAATATAAAATTATGAAAAACAGAAATTCAAATGTTAAAGAACATTTAATTTTATTACGTTGTGATGTGTATATATATCTATATCACTTATGATATTTATTTTAATAATGTATCATTATTTCGCTCCTGATTTTATGAAAGAATTTTCCTAGGGGTACTTTTGTCCAAATATTATTTTCTTCCTTAAAATGTGACTACCTTCCTATTACTTTGTTATGTGAGTGTTATAATTTTTAATTTCCATAGCTCATCACTACAATTCTTTTATATATATAATAATAATAAAATAAATAATAAAAGTACCATTAAGACTTTAAATAATTGAAGGCATTATATAATAAGGGCGGCTTCATCATTTTATGGCGAGATTGACTCAACATTAGGGTTGTGCACTATTCGGATTAAATCGAATAACCAAATCAAATCAAATCGAATTTTTATTTGGATTGGTTTTTTTGGTTTTTCGGATTGATTTTGAATTAATAAATTACTTTGTTTGGTTTTTTGGTTTGGTTTCGGATTTTAAAAAATAAAAACCGAAAAAACCAATTATATATATATATATATATATATATATATAATGCTTAGGTTTAGAATTAAGTGGAGTTAACCACCTTTGTCCTTTTTTGGTTATTGCCTTTGATGATGATTACATTTATATTTTATGTTTGAACATCTATAATAGGTATACTTATAAGTATTGCGTTTTAAGTTTTACTTATGATTTATATTAGAAAGTATATTTAAGAGATTCAATATTATTACTTTGGTTATGTTATTAATTATTGACATAACCGAATAACCAAACCGAAAAAAGCCGAACCGAATAGAGGAAAACCAAACCAAACCAAATTTATTTTAGATTGGATTGGGTTACACTTTTACTAAACTAAAAACCAAAAAATCCAAACCAAATAGTGCAAAACCAAATCGAAAAACCGAATGCACAGCCCTACTCAACATCACAATAGCCAGATTTGCATTAATACTTTACGAGATCGTTTCGTTGAATTCAACACATCAAATAAGACGTTTGTTTACGATCTCGTATAACTAATATATGTGCGAGTCATAAAGAAATATATATTATTTTGTATAGGATAGAAGATAAACTGTAATTGCTATCTTATAGCTAGGTTCAACCACTATAGTTGTTCGAAACACACAAACCATCTCGTAATAAACTATTACATGTTTGAAAATTAAGACATGTAGTACAAAAGACTATTGCTTGATATCAAGAACCTTTACTTGGCTTGAAATCATAAGCATCTCAATTCGATTTTCACTAGTCTTAGATGACCCTTTGATCAAGTACCCCTCTTATACTCAAGCCTCATTAGAGCGTATTTTAAGGAATTCTAAAGGACTCTTTCCTATTGCACAAAAAGATTGAACTATTATCTACAAAACTCTTCAACGGATCCTCCTTTTTTCAACTAGTAAATCGCCTTTTTACTTCAAAATGTCTTCGAAAAGGCTATTCTCCTTCCTCTTTCTACTTGTTCTTCCTTTTTCGAGTTCTTCAGATACAACATCTTGGATAAAATCTGGGTTCTGGTATGCTGGCAGTGTGTTTCCAACACCTGAAATTCCTTCTACTATGTACACACATCTTTATGTTGCCTTTGCACATATCAGCACTTCGAATTTCGAGGTTTACATAAATAACTCTGATGAACCATTTATCTCAACCTTTACCAAAACTGTGAAACAAAATAATCCATCAGTTATAACACTTCTATCCATATGGGGAGGAAGTGATGAATCCCCTGACTTCTTCACGATGACTAGTGAATTTTCGCGTAGAAAATCATTCATAACAACGTCAATAAAAATTGCTCAACTATATGGATTTCAAGGGCTTGATCTTCTTGGTGTCTACCCAAATACAGCTGCAAACATGACTAATATGAGAACATTCATTGAAGAGTGGCGAACAACGATTAATTTTGAGTCCAACAATTCATTGATCTTGACTATGGGAGCATACCATTCACCGATGTTAATAGATCAATTGATGAAATATCCAGTAGAAACAATTGTTAGAAACTTCGATTGGGTTCATCTCAGAGCATATGACTATTATTTGCCTTCAAAAAACAACGTTACACGAGCACATTCAGCTTTATATGATCCATCAAGCACGCAAAATACAGATTATGGTATAAAGGAATGGATCAAGAATGGCTTACCAGCCAATAAAATTGTTATAGGCTTAGCATACCATGGTTATGCATGGACGCTTGTGAATCCAAATCATAACATGGTAGGCTCACCTGCAAGAGGTCCAGCAATAGCAAGCGATGGATCATCGATGAATTACAGAATCATCAAGAGATATATGAAAAGCTATGGAGCCATACCTGTCTATAACTCAACTTATGTTGTGAACTATGTTGCTATTGGATCATTATGGATTGGTTATGATGATGTAGAGGCTATAAGAACTAAAGTTTCTTACGCGAAGGATAAGGGGCTTCGTGGTTTTGCTGCATTCCAAATTCCTAGCGATGATGTCGATTGGGAGCTTTCAAAAGCAGGTTACATCATAATCCTTTGAAAAATCTCTCTTATAGTTTGTCTTCCAGTATACTTGTCACGTAGAATGTTGAAATTGGAAAAGTTACTAAATATAGAAAGAAAAACTCTTTTTGGAACTGACGAAAAAAGAAAAGCAAGACACTAAAATTGGGACAGGACGGGGAAGTATTGTTTTACATCCATAGGAAGGGGAATAACCATCATACAGAGCTTGCTTATTCATTTCAAGATTTACTCAGCTCTATCACACATTTTCACAAATTTCTTTGTACATATATCTTAGAGCTTTTTTCTGACTTTTGCTTTTGGTAACACCATATAAACATGATAACTTTCTTTACAGCCTCAGACGAAGAAGAAGAAGACCATCGCGGTAGCAAGAGAAGGTTACTAGCAATTCTTTTGCCAACGATCACGATCACCATTCTCGTAATAAGTTCAATACTTTGTATCTTAAAAAAGAAAACTGTAAGATCTGAAGGTAAATAATATTTATCAATTCCTTGTCACTCTTTCTTTTAAACGACTAATTGGAATATAGTGGAACTTAAAAGTTTTACCTTTGATTATAGGTATCGAGGAATTGAACGAAAGAGATATAGGTCGTAATCTCAAAGTTTTCAGCTTTGATCAAATAAAAGAAACTACAAACAATTTCTCCATCAAAAACAAGATTGGAGAGGGAGGTTTTGGACCTGTTTATAAGGTATTGGTAACTCAACTAGTCAATTTTTTGGTACTTTGACAAAAATCTAAATGTGAAATTGACGAAAATAGAATAGCTTGTACATAGAAAGTTCTATATCTTCTAGGATTCTCTTCTTGATCAGTATTTCCTCCTCGGAATACTTTGTAAGTTTTCCACATAATGTGTCATAGTTAAGACATATAACTCTAGTTTTAGATATTTGAGTTGCATTTTAACCATCTTTGGCTCTCTGTACCCCGAATCTTAAAATTTAGATCATGAAGGATCCGCAACCTCTAAATCATACTCCTTATTGTCCCAGGGAAGGTTAAGTGATGGACAGGAAATTGCAGTAAAACGTCTTTCAGAATGCTCTAAGCAAGGAGTAGAAGAGTTTCAGAATGAGGTCTCACTTGCTTCAAAGTTACAACATGTCAATGTTCTACAACTTCAGGGGTTTTGCATCGAAAAAGAAGAGAAAATACTGGTTTATGAGTACATGTCAAATAGAAGTTTGGATTTCTACCTTTATGGTGCGCGTAATAAACTCTTAACTCATTATAAAATTATTCATAGTATACTTGACAATGCTTACATAGGAACGGAGAACTTCAATCTTGAGAACTTGTCTAAGATATGTAGAATGTATCAAAAACGTACATATAGTTACTAAGAATTGATTGTCTGATCGATGCAGACCCCGTGAAGAGTCTGACATTAGACTGGGAGACGCGTGTTCGTATTATAGAAGGAGTTACTCAAGGACTATTATACCTCCAAGAGTACTCAACATTCACAGTAATTCACAGAGACTTGAAAGCTAGCAACATTTTACTAGACGACGAGATGAAGCCAAGAATCTCAGATTTCGGTATAGCTAGACTTTTTCAGAAAGATGAAAAAGAAGCAAACACTGGAAAGATTGTTGGGACTTAGTAAATATCATGACTCTTAACCATTGTTTACTTACTTAATATACATACTCCCTACTTTTTAACATCACTTCTTGTGTTCTGTAGTGGTTGTGTTCCTCCAGAGTATGTTAAACGAGGCGTATACTCCAGGAAATATGATGTTTATAGCTTCGGAGTCCTGTTGTTGCAAATCCTTGGTGGAAAGAAGAATTCATGTGAATATGGAATCGAGAACGATTTGAATCTTCTTGAATATGTAAGTTCATTTCTCCCTCATTGGTAATGAAGAGGAGAACTTTTGTGCTTATATATAGTAAGGAAGTAAATCCATAACTCAAATATAATGAGAGGATTCGATTCCTTAAGGACACACAGTAAATTCTATGATCTCGAATACAGTATGAACACAATAGAATTACTAATTAACCTCATTTGATCAAAATTCATCAGGCATATGAACTTTGCCAAAAAGGCAATGGAGTGGATTTCATTGATCCATCACTGCAAGATGATTTTCAAATAAGTAAACAAGTGAGATACATACAAGTTGCACTATTATGTGTTCAAGAAAAATGGGAAGACAGACCATCCATGTTGGAGGTATACTCCATGATCAAAAATGAAATTGAAGTCTTGCCAAATCCTAAAGTTCCTGCCTTTTCCAAGAATAAAGACGATATCGCGAAAGAGACTTTAGTCACAATTGAACTAGCTTGTTCGGAAAATAGTCTCACTATTTCCCAACTTATAGCTCGTTAACAGTTAGAAAGTCTGCATACATCTTACTCTCCTCAGACTCCACTTGGTGTTATTGTTGTCTTTACTTGATTTTGGGAAATCCTTGCATGATGAAGGAAAATTGTTTAAGTAGTGATTTGAAGTATGATGAATGTGGAGTCATGAATGATTACTTAGTATATCAACAACAAATTTACTATAATCTCATGAGTGGGAGTATGTGAAGGGTGATGTGTATGCGGACCTTACCCTTACATTGTGGAGGTAGAGACGATGTTTCCTGAATTGCCTCGGCTCGAGTAACACATTTTCAAAGAAGGTTAGAAAAATTGAATATATATATACCAGAAACATAAAAAAAATTCCACCGCTAATCAATGAAAATTTTGTGCTATATATAAAACATGATTTTTAATTTTGACACTATTTCCACCGAACTAGCTCACTGGGAAAACGCATGATGCCATGTCTGTCTTTTGGAAATAGCCTCTCTATTTCTACAGGATAGGCGCAAGGTCTACATACACTCTATTCTCTCCAGACCCCATGCTATTGTTGTATTTCATGAGGATTGTTGCTGGTAATTAAGAACAAAACAACTTGTTAATTGTACAACATAAATATGGAAGATTTGTAAAAGGAACATAATGTGGAAAAACAAAAACAAACTTAAAGTAAACGAATAAAACCAGAAATATAATATGATGTATAACTATATATCAAAGATGCAGATTCATTCATATATATACCATAGTTCCTTTATACTTTGTTCCAAAAAATGATGTTTTTTTTTTTGGTATTGTAACATTATTTAACTTTGCAAATTTGTACAATATCACAAACATAGCTAAACACTGAATAGATAAAGAACTATTTAGTTGACTAATACAAGTGTGATGTATTTTCCATAAATAAATACAAGATCGCACATAATTTACGATTATTAATTTGACGTAAACACGAAATATAAATAAGTTGTTACATATTACAAAATGTTCCTCTAGACCTTACCTTTTTGCTGAAAGGAGGCTATGTACAATGTTGCCTCAGGATTTTTCTTTATTTACAAGTAGTGGATATTATAGTTGAGAATGTTCTGTGGACTATGAACTATAACGGTAAATATTCTGTGGACTATGAACTATAACGGTAAATATTTTTTCATTTTCAATAAACGTTTTCGGAGTCGAATTTTGAATATTGAATCATTTTTAATAGTAAGCATTTTACTCTTTAAATTAGATTTTTCAATCTAAATTTGAATTAATCTAACTACACAATAGATATTGAACATCGAGTAAAAAAAATGGACTTATGAGCTATGAGGCACCATGAAATCGTAGTCAACTCCATGGATAAACATCTTTTCACATTATTCAGAATTTAAACACATTTTAATTTTTAAGGATTGGTAAAAAAGTCAAAAACGAAACTACTACGGATTTGTCAACTTTAACTATTCAAAAAATATATATCTTGTCAATTTCAACGTTTGATATATATTTTTTTAATTACCCCGTCAGTTCCAAAATACTTATCACATTATAGTTCTTGAGAGTTAAATTACTCAAATTTTAATTAATATTTTAAGATGTATTTTTTCACCATATTGATATAAGAAAAATTACAACTTCTAATATTTTTTAATTATTTTTTAATATCAAAATTTTAATTTTATAATAATAGTAAATTAATTTAATTTAATTAATTCTCTGTGATAAGTATTATGGGACGGAAGGAGTAATGTATATCATTAATAACTTTATCTTGTCAATAGAGCTGACTCAGAATTATGTCCTTTTTTTTGCCATTAATTAGTTCATTGACACATAGTTCCACTACCCTATACATATTTTATTTGAATAAATTGATATAACAACTTTGAGAAAAATAAAATCATTTTTCATTGGTTTTAAAACTACTTCATAAATAGAGCTATTTATGGATATCACTATATGTTGTAATTTTTTTAAAATATCACTATATAAAAAATAATAAGAGGGTTGAAATTGCTACATCAATTAATTTTTCCTATAAAGAAAGTCCACAAGAAAAATGGAAAGTGAAATAACCAAAAAATTTGCAAAATTCCCATTTGATTAGTATTTTTATGTTTTCTTTTTCTAAATCTAATAAAGATTCCCAAGAAAATTTGTCTTTGACTAATAGATAAAATTTCTAGTTGACTATTTTAATAAATATTTTTAACTTTTCTTCACAAATAGTGTGGACCATTGGTCTAGGATGATGATGAATTGTCGCAATATATAACTCATTATTAATTTAATTAATAAGATTGATTTGACAATATAAAAAAATTATTTACATTATTTCTGTATATGAGGTGTCACAATCCAAGTTTATGTTACGTATTGTCCACTTTGGCTCTACATGCCTTGTGAATTTGTCCCTTGAGCTATACAGCCGCCATCGAGCTCAATAATCGCATGTATCATGTTAACTTGTATTATGCCTTATAAATAAAAATCTTTACTTTCATCTTTCATTTTGATGTGGGATACATCTAAGGTGTCATGTGCACCCCTTCTATAAAAGTGTATTGACCCTAGAAGCACATATATAGTCGGTCTTTCTCTTCGATCTACCCTCATCGATCCGTCCTTTATATATCATAGGGGCGCTAGAAACTTAGAATTCCCGTCGAGGTTTGACCTCTCACATGAGAGTCTGACTCTTATATCATATTAGTTATCATAATCATAACACTTATTGTCCACTTTGATCCAACAAGTCTCAGTTGCCTTACGTATGTGTTTCTTGGTAGGCCTTCATCGATCCAAAAAATGTGTATATCATGTGAACTTATGGTGTGTTATAGAGTTTTTTAATTTCCTCTTCTATCCCGATATGTAAGATTGACCTAAGATGTCATGTGTATCCTTCTTTAGAAACTTAGCAACTTAAAAACCTAACAATCATTTTCTTTAACACATTTTTATCAGTCAGCCCTCTGTCAAAAATGTCACATAATATAACTCAATCTTTAATTGAATAAATAGGTACTACTCCCAAAACTTATGATAAATGTTGGAGGAAGCTTCATTACTTTTTGTAATACTCTAGAAGAAATAATCCCTTTAATTAAGATAGAAATTAACTATAAGATGGATGATATAATTTGAACAAAAAAAGATACATCCAAGAATAAAAAACCAAACTGTTTGCTGAGAGGTCCCTATTAATCTTATTATCATAATCATAATACTTATTCTTAATCACAATTGCACTAAAAGTTGTCAAGAATGTTACAAATTCATCAAATTATTAGATTAATTAATATTAAGTTAAGTAGAATATATACAAGCAGAAAAACAATACTAGTAGTTGAGTCAAAATATAATTTATTGACAAACTATCTGACAAAGTTAATTCACTTAAAATTAATTTATTAAAGACGATTTAATAATTGTCATGTCCAAGACATTAAAGAATATTCAGAAAGGCATTTTGAAAACCAATTTGATTTTATCTCTTTTTGTTCTGTTTAAAAAAGTTTTAGGTATTATACATTTTAAACCTTATAATACTAACTAATAAGTGAACCTATTTTATTTATTCATGCATCCACATATACAATATATATCTATATCACTTATGATATTTATTTTAATAATGTATCATTATTTCGCTCCTGATTTTATGAAAGAATTTAAAATTTAAAAATTAAAACTCCGTAAATCATTCATGAAATTTCAAACTTACAAACTTTTGCACATTATGTTAAGAGTTCTATATGTTATTTCACATTTTTCCTAGGGGTACTTTTGTCCAAATATTATTTTCTTCCTTAAAAAGTGACTACTTTCCTATTACTTTGTTATGTGAGTGTTATAATATTTAATTTCCATATCTCTTCACTACAATTCTTTTATATATATAATAAAATAAATAAAAAAAGTGCCATTAAGACTTTAAATAATTAAAGGCATTATATAATAAGGGCGGCTTCATCATTTTATGGCGAGATTGACTCAACATCACGATAGCCAGATTTGCATTAATACTTTACGAGATCGTTTCATTGAATTCAACACATCAAATAAGACGTTTGTTTACGATCTTGTATTACTAATATATATGCGAGTCATAAAGAAATATATATTATTTTGTATAGAATAGAAGATCGAATGTAGTTACCATAATTGTTCGAAACCCACAAACCATTCCGATCAAATTAAACTCTACATTATTAATACCTCCGATCAGTGGCGATGCCACATGTACTTGAGGGGTGTTAACCGACACCCCTTTATCAGAAAATTACTTTGTACATGTAGCTGGGTTAAAATATTCTTTTAATATATTAGCATTACATATTGACATTTCTTAGTTTTTTTCGTGAATTTATTTCTTTATATCTTGACACTCTTTAGTAAAAAATTTAGCTCTATCACTGCATCCAACGCCAAACGGCACCTTACTCCTTAGTACAAAATAATTAGACCAAGTCAACAATATTATTAAAATGTTCCAGAAAAAAAAAAACTAAATTGTTCTAAATTCAGATTTTAAATTTTCAATCATATTTTTAATGTAGAATGTTCAACCTATATGACCAAGCCATTGATGAAAACTTGGTGCTCATGTGGACCATATCCATTAAATTATGTCCTTTTAATTTTTCTTATCTGTCCATTTACGTCATGGGGCATGTTGCATTGAGGTGAGAAAGGTTATTCCATTACAATTTTAAAAGAATTACGAATTCATAATTTAAAGGGTACGTGTTTGAAATTTTAGTTTCAAAATTGAAAATTGTTACATGTTAAATGAACTTCCTATGAAAAATAGAAGGTTTAAATTAATGTCACTAAGTTTTAAGTGAAACCATAAATGAAAGTTTATGTCCACCCCTGCAATATAAAGAATTTGTACACTATAATGCATTTTATTAGTCTATTTACTTTATTTTTTAGGTTATTAATCTCATTTGTTAAAAACGATTTTTATAGTAATTATTTTTAGGTGATATAATTAGTATAATAGAAAATTACATTATTAGTGTATAAAATTAAATTTATTTTATAATTGTTATAATTATAATTGAATCTTAAGTCAATTGGGTTAAAGGTGATGGCGTAAGATCCAAAAAATATATATATTAAGATAGACCATTCATCATTTTTCATAAAATAATGATAGCAAAGTGAAGAAAGCTACTTAAGAATCAAGGTAGATCTCAATATATTCCATTTTCCATTACATAAACTTAAGGTTACATTAGGGTGTGTTCTTTTGAAAAATAAATGGGCTTCTTGCTTATTTTGTTTCAAAATATAAACAAAACTTATTATCTTAAAGTATTTGTATATATAATCTAGATAAACGCTATAGAAGATAGTGGTGAAGGGTAGGGGTAGTGGGGTCGTAGGGATGAGAAGCTATAGAATGGATAAAGATAAAGTGTGTTGGATGGTGAAAAACATACAATCAGTATGTGGGAGTAATGATTCAATAGGGGCCGATGCCTAACTTCTCGACCCATTACTCACTCATTCTCGATTCAATATGTATTATAAACTCACGAGCAATTAAGTTGACCTATGATAACAAGTAAATAGTTTTATATCCTTTGTATTGCAACCACATGAATAGCTAGTAATTACGTCTCGAGTGGACAACTATATTAGGTGCTTGTCAAACTTCAATCATCCTAAGGGAAATCTTATTAAGAACTTTTCATCTTTTGACTTATATTAAAATCAAATGTCCTTCTAGAGTTTGAATTAATCAAAAGGTATGTGGTGAAGTAGTGGTTACTCTTTCATTCTTAATCAAATGTTTCAGGTTCGAGATTTGGATATGAAGTCCTTATTGATAGAAAATGTGGGACTTCTCAGTACGGATCAGGATTTAATCAAGGGTTCAACCAACTCTAAAGTAGAGTAGTTGTACTTGCCTTTTTCTTAGAGTGGATTGAGGAAGAAGTGGAACTCAGATGAGAACGTAGAGAGCATTTTACCTTCAATTAGTGGTGGAGTTAGTAATGTAGTGAAGGGTGTACAAATTTTCTTTCTAAGTTTTGTCAAGGGTATGCAAAATTAAATATATGCTCATAATAGCTATCATTTAACCTCTATACACCATATAATTATCCGACGAAGAGTGTGTACCTAACTCCTTCCCTTAAGGTGGCTCGACCGATGCTCCAGTTTCTAACACAAATTTGAATTTAATCAGACTTCAATATAAGTACCGGACATCTCAGGAGACCACAAAAAAAGAGAGTCAAAAAGGCATTAACTCCATTGAGAAGTGGGACAATATATACTCATAACTAACTAGTCAAAAATATCAGCTTTTTAATACCAATTCCTTTAGGTAATCTTCAACTCCATTCACACATACCAAGTCATGTTTTTCATGTCTTGTGGACAAATAGAAACAGCCAATTCCTTAATACCAAAAAAATAAATATTCCAAGTTAGACCTTTATCAAGGCTCCATTTGTCCTATAAATAGAGAAGAAACTAAAGCAACAAACATATGATCTTATTTTTTTTGTATCAATAAAATGTCTAACATTATGTTATGTTGTATTGTCTTTTGTCTTTCCCTTTGTTCTGGTGTCATGGCACACCCTCCCTCTAAAGGTGTCAAAGGTGCATATTACCCTTCATGGGTATTTTCAACTTTCCCACCATCATCCATAGACACATCTTTGTTCACTCACATCTACTATGCATTCCTTGTACCAAACAACACAACATTTAAATTCGATATTGACGATGAAACCTCCACTCTCCTCATCAACTTCACCTCCACCCTCCGGTCCAAAAGACCGTCTGTCAAGACACTCTTTTCGGTTGGGGGAGGAGGTGAAGGACCGGCTAGGTTCTCGCGTATGGCATCAACATCTGCCTCTCGTTTGTCATTTATAAAATCTAGCATAGAGGTAGCTAGAAAATATAAATTTGATGGATTTGATCTTGACTGGGAATTCCCTCAGAACAACAAGGACATGGAGAATTTCGCGAATTTAGTAAACGAATGGAGGGTTGAGGTTAAAAAAGAATCTTTGGCTACAAAAAGGCCACAACTTTTGATCACAGCAGCTGTTTACTTCTCTGTTGACTTTTTCCTATGGGGTGAATTTAGATCATATCCTGTGCCTTCAATTAACAAGAACTTGGATTGGATCAACTTAATGTTCTACGATTATCGTGGATCATGGGACACGTCTGCCACTGGTGCACAAGCAGCATTATTCGACACGAAAAGTAATGTTAGTACAAGTTATGGACTAAGCACTTGGATCAAAGCAGGGGCCTTAAGAAGCAAATTGATTATGGGATTGCCACTTTATGGTAGGACATGGAAATTGAAAGATCCAAATGTTGATGGAATTGGTGCACCAGCAGTTGGTGTTGGTCCTGGTGATGAAGGGACATTAACTTATAGGGAAATTGAGAAATTCAATGAGGAAAATAATGCTAAAGTTGTATATGATTCTGCTACTGTTTCTGCTTATTCTGTGGCTGGAACTTCTTGGATTGGCTTTGATGACACTAACTCTGTTGCAAGGAAGTTACACTATGCTCAATCACAAAGACTTAGAGGCTACTTTTTTTGGGCTGTTGCTGGTGATAAAGATTGGAAAATCTCAAGAACAGGTAACTTGCTTTACACTTATTTTACGAAAAAAGTATTCAACTCGTATACACTGACAGTGTCAACAATTTCTTACACTATTTCACATTTTAACTTGTTGTCGCAGTATATAAGTTAAATCCTGCTAAAAAGAAGATGTAGCATATAGATATTTGCTAAATCACAATCGATTAAATCTCTTACGGAGACTTACTTTATTCTTTTTCTTATTGTGTAGCTAAGCAATCATGGATTATTTCCTAAGAGATGAAGGGGGGAACAAGACTCTTCCTTTGGACTTATATATATATATATTTTGTTTGTGAAAGTGTATTGAAGCTGAATAGTTCATCTTCTTTTTATTTATGCACTATATATATGTTGTACCATTTAGTTATATGTACTTTCAGCTAATAAAGTTTATTTTAAAGTGTAAGAGAATACAAACTTTTAACTTAGAAATTTGTTGAATGAACACTCAAATGTAACTTGTACTCCTCTAGTTCAAATTTTCTTAACATTTCCCAAAAAGAACAACAAGAAATGCATCAAATATAAATCATAATTCGTCTTAGTACTAATTCGAGTGTGAAGTGTAAATAGAAATGGAGAAAGTATATCAAATAAACTCAATCAAATGATCCATTGATCGATAAGTATTCCCTCTCATAGACTGTGTGGCTGCACCTCAGATTTCATCATGATCCCATGCCATAGAAGCTGAAATTATTATGATCAATTGTTAAGTTTTCAACTGTCGATGCCATAATTTATAAACAGTATGCTGATTATGAAAAAAATAACTAGGCATATGTCTACAGATTTAAGTTATATACATTGACATACTGTATATAGCTGGTTAATTACCATTTTGTTAGTTTACCTTATAAGTGCCCTGATTGTGTAAGTTATACCGTCTGTGCATAGAACTTAAACCCTATGTCTAGAAATGGAAGAAGTTTAGAAATTTTACCTGTTCTTGAAAGAGTCCAGTTGCTGTCAGAGCCAAGTGCCCAAAAAAAGTAACCACCAAGACCCTGAGCCTTAGCATACTTGATCTTGGCTCTGATGGAGTTCGTATCATCATATCCAATCCAATTTTTTCCAGAATATGAATATGTTGAAACTGTTTCATTATTGTATACTACAGAGGCATTGTTTTCTGAATTGAATGTTACTATATCATCATACGACATTTCTCCGTGAGTTCCAGGACCAACTCCTACTGCAGGAGCTCCGATTCCGTGATCATTTGGATCCTTCAATTCCCATGTATTTCCATATAAGGGAATTCCCATGACTAACTTTGTTGAAGGAACCCCATCTTGTTTCCAGGATGAAATTCCGTAGCTTGTGCTAATATTGCTAGACTTATCGTATAACAAGGCCGGAGCACCAGTTGCTGAAGTGTCCCAAGAACCTTGGTAGTTATAGCACATAGGGCTCAAGAAATCAAGATAGTTGCTTAGAGCTTCTGTGGGATAAATTGTACCCGATAAGAGAACGTTTGGGGAGAAGTAAACAGCAGCAGACAGGATTAGTGGAGGTTTGGAGGAAGCTAGTGACTCTTTGTTGATGGCGAGGCGCCATTCTTTGAGGAGCAATGCTAGATTGAGCATGTTTTCTGACTCGATAGGAAATTCCCAATCAAGATCAAGGCCATCAAAACCGTAATTTCTAGATACATCTATCGTTGATTTGATGAATGCAGCGCGATTATCTTGGCAACTCATCATACTAGGGAGTAGTGGAGAACCTGTATCTCCTCCTATTGATAGCATGGCCTTTGTTGCAGGGCTATGAGAATGGATGATGGATGTGAAGTTAATCATTGATTGCTCGTCAACTTGGCTTACGAGCAACTGGAACGATGTATTATCAGGCACAGCAAATGCGTAGAAAATGTGGGTGAAATATGCAGTAGGGATGCTTGATGGAGGAGCTTTTTCTGCTAGCCATGAAGGCCAATATGCACCTTTGATGCCAGAAAGCGGAGGTGCAGGTCCAGGAGCTGGAGCAGGTGTATCAGGATATGGTACTGAGGCAGGGACCGGAGGTATAGATAGTGGAGCTGGAGCTGGAGGCATCATTGGTGGACTAGAGATAGGAAATAAAGGCTTGGATGGTGAGGGTGGACTAAAGTAGGGAACAGAAGGGCCGGATGGTGAAATAGAGGGGGGTGTTACAGGCCTGTACGGTGGGATAATGGCTGGAAATGGAGGCATAGATGGTACAAGGAAGATCGGATTGAAAGGCGGGGATGGTGGACTAGTGGCTGGAAGTGGAGGCATGGATGGTACAGGGAATATAGGTATGGAAGGTGGGGATGATGGACTAGTGCTTGGAAATGGAGGCAGTGAAGGTATAGGCAAGCCCGGAATTAGAGGCGAGGAGGGTGAAATAGGAGAGCCTGGAAATGGAGGCACAAGTGGTATAGGAAAGCCTGGAACTATAGGCAGGGACGATGGACTAGTGCTTGGAAATGGAGGCATTGATGGTATAGGCAAACCTGGAATTAGAGGCGAGGACGGTGAACTAGGAGATCCTGGAAATGAAGGCACAATTGGTATAGGGAATCCTGGAACTAGAGGTGGACTAGTGCTTGGAAATGGAGGTTGTGATGGTATAGGAAAGCCTGGAATTAGAGGTGAGGATGGTGAACTCGGCGATCCTGGAAATGAAGGCACAAATGGTATAGGTAAGCCTGGAAATAGAGGTGAGGATGTTGAACTAGGCGATCCAGGCAGTGATGGTATAGGTAAGCCTGGAATTAGAGGCGAGGACGGTGATCCTGGAACTAGAGGTGGAGACGATGGACTAGTGCTTGGAAATGGAGGCAGTGATGGTATAGGTAAGCCTGGAATTAGAAGCAAGGACGGTGAACTAGGCGAACCTGGAACAAAAGGTGCAGATCGTGGACTAGCGCCTGGAAATGGAGGCACAGATGGTATTGGAAAGGTGGGAACAGACGGTGGACTAGTGCCTGGAAATGGAGGCATCTCAGATGGTGCAAAGCGCGACGGGATTAAAGGTGGCATTGTACCAGAAAATGGTGAAGGAGACACAGAAATAGGAGTTGATGCAAAACACACATGAAAATAATTAGCACCAACTGCAACAACAACCAAAAAAGTTGACAAAATTTGTACTACTGCAGCCATATTTTGTTAGTCACTAGTCCTTCACCAACAATAACATACATGAAAATGAGATTTATAATAAAAACAGAAAGTGCCAATGTGCTATCTTTGGTAACTACATTATTTGTTTGTCATGTTTTCTTATAATATACTATTAATTACATTGATGTTGTTAACAATATTGTTAAAACCTCTGATTTTATCGACATATACATCTATGTCACACAAAAAGTTAATTATTCTAATTTGATTTTGGATCTTCCTAGGCAAGCTTTATCATAGTCAAGTATATTAATTTCTCCAATTTAGCAGACAAAACATTGTTGGACCAACAATGTGGTTATTATATGTAAGAAGGAAGATAATAGTTACATAGCAATCTTTTGCACTCTTGGTTCGTAATATAGGTGTTTGTTTTTGTAATAATCGAATCTTTTGCTTTTACTTTCTATTTTGATTTTGTAATTTTTATTTTGATAATGCTAATAATTTATTTCATATTAAGTAGTTTTTTAATTAATCATCATTGTTAATTCAAATGTCATCAAGATATTTTGGTATATCACAACTAAATCTTTAATTTTTTTAATATAAAAAGAATCACGTTGGCTAAATTATTGGAAAATGCAAACGATTTCTTGAAGAAAGCTACATATATAACTTGATTATATATATTTCCTTGTTTTCTTAAAGAATAATTGATTTAATAGTGTTGGAATAGAAATATGTGTTTAAAAGTATATTAATTATCATACACTTAATTGATTTGATTTTGGTTCCAAAAATATTTGAAAGATCAAATTGATTGATTTGGTTTGATTCCAGCATTTGAAATTATGACTTAATTGATTTGATTTCTTTTTAGTGAAAAACAAACTCAAACCGAATTGTTCTTTAAGGAATTTTTAGAAATGATCAAGAAAGTGATTGTTGAAATATTCTAGTAAGAGGAGATTTATCTCTAGCCTTATTATATGTTTTGGATTTCAAATCTCAGGGTGTGTTTGGTATGAAGGAAAATGTTTTCCTGGAAAACAAGTTGATTTTTGACTTATTTTCTCATGTTTGGTTGGTGAGTAGAAAATATTTTTCGAAAAATATTTTTAGTGTTTAATTTATGAATGATTTTTTTTTGAGAAATATCTTTTATTTTTACTAGGGTAGAAAATAATTTTTGAAATTGAAAATATTTTTTAAAAACAAACTTAAATTTTTTTGGGGGTGGGGGGGGGGGGGGGTAGGGGGTGGGTTGAGGATAGGGGTGAAAATTTGAAATTTTGAAGTTGAAAATATTTTTAAAAACAAACTTAAATTTTTTGGGGGGATGGTGGCTGAGAGGGGGGGGGTGGGAGGTCGAGGGTTGGGGTGAAAAAATAAAATTTTGAAGTTGAAAATATTTTTTAAAAACAAACCTAATTTTTTTGGGGTGGTGGGGGATGGGAGTCTTTGGTAGGGGTGAGTGGGCTGGTGGGGGGGGTCTTTGGTAGGGGTGGGTGGGATGGGGGGCTGGGTAGGGGTGAAAAAAATGAAATTTTGAAAAACAAACTTAAAATTATTTTGGGGGTGGTGGTGGGGGGGGCTGGTAGGGGGTCGAGGGTAGGGGTGAAAAATGAAATTTTGAAATTGAAAATATTTTTTAAAAACAAACTTAAGTTTTTTTTTTTTTTTTTTGGGGGGGGGGGGGGGTGTAGTGGGTGGGTGGGGGGGGGATCAAGGGTAGGGGTGAAAAAATGAAATTTTGGAATTAAAAATAATTTTTAAAAACAAACTTAAATTTTTTTTTTTTGGGGGTGGGGGAGGTGGGAGACGGGGGTCAAGGGTAGGGTGAAAAAATGAAATTTTGAAGTTGAAAATATTTTTTAAAAACAAACTTAAATTTTTTTTGGGGGGGGGGGGGCTGGGTAGGAGGTGCGTGAGGGGGGGTCAAGGTAGGGTGAAAAAATGAAATTTTGAAATTGAAAATATTTTTTAAAAATAAACTTAAATTATTTTTTTTGGGGTAGGGGTGGCGAGTAGGGGGTGGGTGGGTTCCGGGAGGGGGGGGACGAGTGTAGAGGTGAAAAAATAAAATTTTGAAGTTGAAAATATTTTTTAAAAAACAAACTCAGTTTTCTTTTTTTTTTTTGGGGGGGGGGGGTGGCAGGCCGGGGATGGGGCGTGGGTGATCGAGGATCGGGATGAAAAAATAAAAAATTGATGTTGAAAATATTTTTAAAAAACAATAAAAAAACTGATTGGGGGGGGGGGTGAGAGTAGTGGGTGGGGGTAAAAAATAAAAAATTGAAATTAGAAATATCTTTTAAAAATAATTTTTAATATTTTTTTGGGAGGGAGTGGGGGTAGGGGTAGGGGTGAGGGTGGGTAAAAAAATTGAATTTAAAAACAAGCTTTAAATTATTACTCCCTCCGTCCCATTTTATGTGGCAACATTTGGGTGTTTAAGAAATAAATGGGAAATGTTTACCAAATTGCCCTTTAAAAAAGTAGACTTTTTTTCTCTCTCCTCATAAATGTATTGGAGTATTATTTTAAGAATTGAATTTAAAAACAATTGCTTTTATAAATATAAGAAATGTATTCTTTTTTTTTTAAAATGGGACGGAGGGAGTATTATTTTTTTTTGGGGGGGGGGGGGGGGTTGGTTGGGGGATGAGTTTGAGGGTAGGGACAAAATAAATTGATTTTTTCAATAAAAAAATAATTGTAGTTTGAAGTTGGAAGAGAGTTTTGGAAAATGTTTTCCTTAAGTTTTGAAGGGAAGTCATTTTCCTTAAATTTGAGGAAAATGAGTTGATTTGGAAAACATTTTCTAAAACATTTAACCCAACCAAACATGAGAAAATTGGAAAACATTTTTTCATACCAAACACACCCTCAGTCTCATGAAAAAATTAAAGTGATATTATTTAGCCTTGTTGAAAATAGTTTAAGGAGGATGTGTTCAAATTTGTATATGTGTTTTTTTTTTAAAAAAAATATGAAAGAAATTACATTAAATAGTAATAGTATCTAGATCATAATTAAAGGGATGGAAAGTCATTAAACATAAAAAGATTTACTATCCAAATAATTAAAGGTAATCTCATTAAAGAAAATAGTAAGTTAATCATTTCTTAATACTATATAAGATAAGCATGGTGCTTCATCATTTTCATTATCAAAAATACATTTTTGAAGAAATTATAACAAAAAAAAAAAAAATGGCATCCTCTTTGTCTTTGTTTAAAGCTGTGCTTCTTCTTGTGCTATTTTTCATGGGCAATGCAGGTATATAATCTCTTTACTTTATTCTTTCTTTACCAATCAAGAATGTTAAGAGATAAAAAAAAATATTTTTAAAAAAAATTATATTTCCTTTTTTCAAATAATCAATCAATCAACTATATCGCAAATCATTAACATGAGTTGTGGTGAGGTTCAGGGGTGGAGCCAACAGTCAGTGGGTTCACCCGAACCCCCTTCGGCGAAAAATCTTACTATTTATACATGGTTAAAATTATTTTTTATGTATATAAAGTAGATGTCAAACCCCCTTCGATTAGTTTGTATGTTTACTTTTTCATATTTTGAACCCCTTATTAAAAACCCTAGTTCCGCCAATGGTGAGGTTATTCATGATCTCATCATCTTTATCTAGATGTATTGAGTTTGAGATTTTAAAAATAGAAAAAACATGTTAATTCGGATTTAGTTAATCCACAATACAATTACAGAATATCATATGGACCAAAAAAAGAAAACTAGTTGAGATATATATGGTCAAATGCATCAGATATCTTTCATCTTTAATTAGAGATCTTGAATCTAATTATGAACCTTACGCAGCATGAATCTGAATTAATCAAAATTTATTATTCTTTTTTATTTATTTTAATTTTATTTAAATTTTTTTTTTTTTTTTATTATGACAGAGGCAAATATTTGTCAAGAGCAAAGCAAAACATTCAAGGGACCATGTGTAGAACAGGCAAAGTGTACAAGTGCCTGCCAAAGTGAGGGCTTTCAATTTGGAGAGTGTAGTAACTCCATTTGCTATTGCACAAAGCCATGTCCTCCCAATAATCAATAATAAATATTTTTTTAATTACTTTTTAATTATCATTGTACTTTTATGAGGCTCAACTAAATATATAAATCTACTTAATTTGATGGTCAATCTATATCTATTTATTCTTGTTTATATAGTATGATGATATGACATAGTTCTTCTCACAAAATGAGATGAATACTATGAATTGGGGCACTAATTTATTTATTTTACATTTCCTTCTTAAACTAAACACACAATCAATTATATCGCAAATCAAAACTAGTTGAGATTAGTTACAAACATAGCATCATGGGATATATTGTGATGCATAATATCTCTCAGATTTCTATGTCCTTAACTAGAGATCTCAGATTTTAGCTATGAAACGGAGATTAAATCTGGTAGCTAAAGAGTGTTTCCTCCTTTAATAAATTTTATTGCACAATACGAATGTAAATTGAAACAATCATTCAAATCAACTATACCACAAATCAAATCAAGTAGAGATTAGTTATGAACTTATTAGCATCACGAGACACAATGGGATGCATAAAATCTATCCATTCTTAATTAGAGACGTTAAGTTCTAGTTAAGAAATGAATATTTCTGGTAACTAGAAAGTGTTTCCTCATATAAATTAGTTGAATCAGTAAAAGAATTGACAATTTTCTCTTTGCCCATCTTCTTCTTCTTCTTCTCATTTTCATATAGAAAAGAGGGAAGGGAGGAGGAGATGAAGCTATAGCCTCATACAAGGGTTAACACAATTTAAGACCATATGTTATGTGCTCAACAACACACTCAGTTTAATCTCACTCATAGGATCTGGAAGAAAATGGAGTGTATGCAACTTTACCCCTACCTTATGAAGATAGAGAAGTTGTCTCGAATAGACCTTCAACGCAAGTAACAATTCCATATGTGCTGAATTTGAAATATTGGAAGATTTTGTCTCAGAAGCAAAGTGTAATAGATAAACCACATTTAGTTTCACTTCAAAATATTGTTTTTTTTACCTCCATTCACATGTATGACTACCATATAAGGATCAAATGATCCATATCACTATGTAACTAGTGAAATTCCAAAATCAAGAAGTTGACAAAAAAATTAATTTAAAAAAATAGCAGAATACATTTCGTTTGTAACTAAAACGAAAAATCAAAAAGGTGTTGAACCCTCCTCAGGCTTGTAGTTCTGTAGCAGAAAGAAGACCAGCTTCACACTGAATGGTGCAGCTGTCATGAATCGTGCACGCACTTCAAATTCTTTTCGTTAGCATTTACAAGAACTCAACACGCGGAGATCAGTTTTGCTTTTCTCTCATCCACTCAACAAAATTATCCAAAATCACAGGCCATGCTTGGTCGAGATCGTAGTTTTCAAGGTCTGGAAAGCTAACCTGCAAAAATACAAAAGAATGACCAGCTATTAGAATTTAGATTCATGAAAAAATTCAAATTTCAAAGATTACTTGAGAAATCAATTAGTAAAGAGATTCAATAAAATGAAAAATGTTGCAGCTAAAGATAGGAACCTATGTCAAGGGGATCCAATACAAGAAAATTATCATTTCTACCCTTCCTCCACAGCACAATTTTTCGGCTAAGGGGATTCAATTGAACCCCCTTTACCAAAAGGTACCACTACTGGTGCTCCTGTATGCGTCTGATCATAGTGCAAAAAGTAGTTGATAGAAACAAAAGAAGCAGGATCCAGAAAGGTAAAGTGAAATCGTTTGTTCTGCTAGATTAGCATTTGCATAATACTCGGTAAGTGAGAAGTGGGCAATATAGAACAAAATTTTTTGTATGGTCCTCAATGTTTGGCATAAGTTTGAATTTGGTCCCATTCGTCTAATCATATCACCCTGAATTACATAGTTTGAGATTGGTGTTTATATAGTGCCTTAGGTCATTGACAGCCAAATAAAAAATGTAAACTAGAAAATGGAAAGGAGAATCCGAACGAAAATAGCAAAAGAGAGGCAGACATGTAACATATTTTAAGTTGGTGTCGGCTATATGAGCTCTCACGAACCACATTTCCTTCTAAGCCAGAAGGAATTCTATAACATAAATAGTTTACCTCTTGGCAAAATCGAAGAAAATTCATCCATTGATCCATGTTGATCACCTTATAATCAGTCTGATTCTAGCATGAAGGAAAAGACAGAGAATCAGTGCTGTCAAATTTATAAGACATAAAAAATTAAAAATCAACATCATCATTGTTATTACTTAATTTTCCTAACAGTTTAAAAGCCTAAACGCTAGGGTCCTTCGGGCAATTATATCATAAACTATGCATATGTGATGCCAAAAGATATTCAGAACATGTAAGTGAGTACCTACCTTGAGAAACTCACTAAATGAGTCAACCTGAGCCCGGAATTGGGGCCCCAGAACAAGATCAATCAGTAGACAAATGCTCTCGATGTCCACACACTTCTGCTTATCCTCTGAGAAAGACAAACCAGGCACATGTTAGTAAATGTATTAGCTTAATAGAGATTAATGCGACATAAACGAAAAAAATATGAAACCTACTAGGCTACATATTTGTTTATCAAAGAGAAGTTTACCAGTAAGGCAGTAACGAAAAGCGTAGGAATAAAAATCCTCAAAATTTTCAGGCATCATAACCTGAATATGTAAATGATCCAAGGTCAGCTACATGAGCATTAGAATCTTGCAAAATTATCCCACATAAGTTTTTTTTTTTGAGATAAAGGTAACTGATCCCACATAAGTTAACCAAAGAGCTGACAACAACATACCTCTGCTTCCAATTTTGGCAGGGATTTTTTCAATTTGTTAATCGTATCAACCTGGAGATCTTTTAAACCTTTTCTCCATTCATCCTGACAATTAGAAAAGATTTCCCAACACAGAGGAACTAAATTAGTCACAGAGGAAAAATGCACTATATTGATACAAGAGTAAATGCTAAAGGCAACTCGAATGAGAATGTAGTTGTATCAACAGAAAGAACAAGCAAAACACTGACAATCAAAAAAGGACCAACCACCAGACAATTCCAACGATACATCATCCATGTGAATACATCACAAAAGAGAAACACATTGAAATGTCTTATACTAGGGGTGTCAAAATGGGTGGGTTGGGATGGATTACCCGCCCAAAAATTACTTGTGCTAAAAATGGGTCATATCCCAAGCTGCCCAACTCTTACTAGGTTCTAATTTCATTGTTTGTTCTTTTATAACTTTTTAAGTGCATAATAACACTATTTTCTCCTTTATTGCGGCTGTACATAACATATCAAATAAAAAATATCTTTTTGAAAATATTTTGGCGAGATTTTTATGTGTCAATTTGGGCTACAATATCAACTCAATTTTTAGATAGCTTGAAATGGGTTGAGCTAATAAATGACAGGGTCAATAATCAGCCCAAACTTGAACGGGTTGTGCGGATCATGTTCTTATGGGTTAATTTGGCAACCCCTCGTTTATACTCAAGAGGAAGCTGAACAAATAAATAGCAGTATCTTACCTGAGTAAAATATCCCTGCTTTTCAGCTTTCAATTTCCTGATCCATGTGAATAGTAAGTTATATAGATTACAGAAACACAACATTTCCTCAAAAATAAATTATTGATCACATAGACACATATTGACAGCAAATGGCTTACCAAGCGAGCATCAAAATTTTGACATTTGTATGGTCTACTCCAAGATCTGAGCATAGTGCCTCAATCCCCTCTGGACTGTGCAAACAAAAACAAACAGAAACTTAATGAAGATTCCAAAATCCTTTACTTTCAAACACTAATAGAAAGATAGTGATGACTCCCTCTGATACCTTAATTGCATCAATTGTTGAGAATTTCATTCATAAAGTTATCACATCTCAGTTCAATGTTAGGATTAAAGAATTAGAACTCTAAAAAATTATACTGACATTTCAATAGAAGGAAAGACCTACTTGATGAATTACTGTAATTTTACTGAAACCTTTTCTCTTTAAGTCGGCATAGTTTACAGCGTGTTATTAAATTTTGAGATATTCTAAAACTAAAAATCTATCAAAATGTACTTGTACTGAAAGAAGGAAATAATAAGAGGTAATTCCGATATTCAAAGGAACTATGAAGTTTTACAGTAAGCTAATATGCCTAGTTGACAGGAGCAACAACTACTTGATGCGAGCAGACCATATTAATGTTGCTAATCAAGCACATTTATTTTAGGCAAACTCGGTTTCACAAAATTACGAATCAAAACAAGCTACTGCCAGATAAAATCCTAAGAATGACGTAATTTTTAGCTATCACTTCCGTCAAATCTGTTCTTTTAAGCATTAGTATTGATAGCAATGACCTTTAGCATGGAAATAAATGGTATAGCTACTTGGTAGAAACCCTTATAAAATCCAAAGTATTAAAGAATTGAGACCACCAAACCCTTTCCTGCTCGTAGAATTCCCCTCAGTGATATGATCCAATCAGAGCAACAAATAGTAAAACACATAGTGACTTCCATTATAGTTTAATGTTAGTATTTGTTTTATATAAGTAATTCTATGCTAGATAATAACCCATTCACATGAAACATATGGACATTGACATTCACTCAACTTTTGCAGTAGCAGAAGAAACAAACTCCTCCTGCAGCTACCGAAGATATATGCACAGAAGGAAGACAATGTTAACCATGTTTATGACCCTGGAGATCATCATATATCCACTGTTCAGCTAGGTAAATCATGGATCAAAACAATCAGCATAGATGCAACTTAGTTTGCTAAAGTAGAAAAACTTGGGAAAATAACTTGTAGAGTTGCTCTATATATACCCTTTAATCACAAAGTTCATGAAAAGAAACATAGGAACAATAGATAAGCTATTGAAAAAAGGAACTCACTCGATCATGCCTAGCAGCTTATTGGCATACTTCTGAAAAAGATTATCGACAGACAACCCAAACTTCGTAGTCTTGCCTGAAGCTGAATAGAACAACGAATCTTTCAGGAAACTATAGGTGAAGGCAAAGTAATATATAACTGTAACAAGTTGACCATAAAGAAGAGAAAATAAAAGGAAAAAGAAAATTGCAAACATCCAGCTAGAGGAAATATATTTCATGGAAAAAGAAAGCTTATTTAAAGTCGAAACACCACATACCATGGTCTTCAACATTGTTAATAAAATTTCATAAAAAGATGAGCAGAAGTTGGATCAAAACTTGCAAATTAAGATAGACAACATTTTTATGGTGGGAGAATCAAAACAGAAACAACTTGAGACTACTGAAGCTGAAGCATGATAAATTTATCACTTCAAATATAGAGTTAGGACATAGGCAGAGCTAAAGAGAAAGTTACAGGTTTGGTGGAACCTAGTTGCTTTGGCCAAACTCCTATAGTTGTGTTAAGACATTCACTTAATACTTAATAAATAATCTAAGCAAAACCGAGTAAGCTGCCTTTATTGGATTTCAGTGCCCATAAATTCACAAATTCTGGCTCCGCCTCTAAGTTAGAACAATTATCAGAAAACAATGCATAACACTAAAAGTATCCACAGTAAATAAATCACCTTTACATGCCTTATTTGAGAAAAGGCAGTTTACTTATAGTTCATTAGCTTCTTACAGCAATTCCATGTGAAGACCAGTATTCAGACTCGACTGCCAAATATATTTTCTTCTATAACTGTATCCAGTCTAAAAAACATAATGCAACAATGGTATGGCAGTTGATTCTGGTGTTCACATGGAATTTTCGATATCATTAATCTTAAACAAGCTACGAAAACTCGAATAAAAGAGTATGTATCTGCACATTTTAATTTACCTAATTTCGAGATGTATTCAAACTAGGGATTAAGAAAAACAATGCTGGTTGAATCTTATGCTTCCTTTAGAAATTACAATCACCGTATACATGATGAGGCACATACTTATCTAAGATCAGCAAAAAAACTCAACGCCTCCCTTAATATAGATCAATTATTCAACTAAGACTCAAATTCCAAACTCGGTTCTATCAATCCTCTATATCCATTCCACTCCATTCAGACCCATCTCATTCCAATAACCCATAATCACCCACTTGATTATAAATGCAAGATGAAAATACATGTACTAGATAACTCTATCCACCAAAGCCTAAGACAGATGTAAAGAAATTGTTTTTGTCTCTGAGATTTGAACCTCATAGTTCTCACCCACTTCATTGACCACTAGACCACACCCTAGCGTGCCTCCTCTACATCCATCCCACTCCTCTTGTTTTCCAATATAGAAAAACACCTACTTGATATCAATGCAACAACCCAAAAACACTTTATTCATTTCTTTTAATAATACAAGTGGCATCCAAACTAGCTTGCACGCATCTCAACTAATTCAAAAAGATTAAAACTTGATACCTCATGATTTTTACACACTTCATTACCAGCTAAGCCACACCCTTTAAGTGCAAAATAGTAATTTTTTTTCTTTTTCTTGATACCCAAATCCCCATTTCAAGGTTCCAGAATCTAGATAAGCCCCAACTCATTTACAAAAAATTGAACTTTAAAATACCCTTCATCACTAAGAAACAAACCCAATTTTTTTATAAAAAAAAAAGAACTTCAAATGAACAGTACCAACAACTAATCACATAGATAAGATGCATCACAAAGGACCAAAAAAAACAAGAATTTACCAGTGGTGATAGATTCCGAGCGAGCAGATTTGGCAGAAGTAGATTTGGGTGTGTCAGATTTTCTCTTTGATGCTCGAGGCATTTTGGTACGATTTTGAAAGCTCAGCAGAGAGGGGTTTGAGAGGTTTTTGGCGTGCAGAGAATGTTCAATATATATAACGTATAGAGTGAGGGTGGCGGGGTAGAGAGGGCGTGGGGGTCAGGACTGCCAACTAGGATAATCAAAAAAGCAAAAAGTATAAATTATGTAGTGTGAAAAATAAAAATTATGGTTACAAAAAATGTATCCAAGGGGTAACAAGGATTGTTTTTCTCTTTTTGTTTTGTTTACTTATTTGGTGTTCGAATTTACTGGTATAATTGATTTAATTTCACATTACTTAAGATTTAGTAATAAAAAAAACACTATTTAATTACTAGAAGTTTTTCTAAAAAAATAAACTATGAGAGTATTCATTCTCTAAAGTTATTGAAGCTTTGACTTCCTTTTACGTTGGATTATATTTACTTTTTAATAAAGCCGTGTAATATGTTTGATTTGAGATAATTACGAGTCTCAAATGTAATTTCATTAGCTTAAAAATGTGTGAGAATTACATAAGATAACTAAATTATTGAAATATGTGTACAAAATTATTAGTATGGGTGGGGGTGTTGAAGTTGAGGATGTTGAAACAAATTACCTAGGCAAAAAATAATCAAGAAAATAAGTATCGGATTTTCTTGTCTTGATTTTCACATTTTGTGAACTGACGACAATAAATAAGAGGGAGTGATAGTGAAAAAACTTGTAAGAAAATAAGGATAAATCTCAAATTGTTGTTTATCAGGACTCAAATAAAAGGCCAAGACTTAAAGTATGGTAGTAAACAGTTTAAGTGAAAAAAATAAGGAGATAAATATCAAAAAAAATTATCTTGATTCTTCTGTTGTGCGAACTAACGACAATAAATAAGAAGGGTGCATAGAAAAAAAATAAGGACAAAGTCCCAAGCTCTTGCTCATTGAGACTCACAAAAACAAACAAGAAATCAAAATCCACTTGAAAGCCTGATAGTAAATTGCATGAGTGAAACTCAACTGAGAACACGAAATATCACAAATTGCTCTTATAACCTTTAAAATCTATAATCATGAAGAGAGACTTTAAAATATTCTATAATTTTTTAAATTTTAGAGATAAGGAGGAGCGCCACCTATCAGATCCTTTGATGAATTTTTTTGTATATTCTCTTTCATTAAATACAAATATTAACATTTCTAGCTACTTAAATTTTGTATTTTACTCAAGAGCACTCAGAAAAACTTCTAAGTGTTGAAAATAGGGTTTGTAAAAGAGGTAACTTAATTACTCAATTTTATAATATTGTGTTAAAAAGTATCACATAGTAAAAGCTTTCAATAATCTTTATTAATTATATGATTAATAGATAAGAAACACAAATAGACAGTGTGCTCAAAATATAATTAAAGAAATACCTTTTGAGGTGTGAGCAAATATCCTGAAGCAAGTCCGCATTTAGTTCTGCAATGTTTTCAAAATTATAACAAAATCTTCTTACTCGGGTGACAAGTATTGTATGAAAAACTGATAGCTTTTTTTTTTAGCTTAGATTAGTCCTTATATATAGGTCCATTTTGTAAACTTCAACTTTAATTCACGTCATGATTTTGATATGATAATCTTACAAAAAGATGTTTAAAGAACACATCTGATGCGGAAGTCGCAGAGAAGAGAGTGGGAGTGTTAGCCGCAAACTTGATTTCTACCTCCTGCTCCTAGCCTCATGTTACTGTGGTGTTCAATGATGAAAGATATAGAGAATATGTATTAACCCTAATTGGCAAAGAGGAAACTAATTTATAGAAGTTAATTAAGACTTAATGTGGTACGCTTATCAAATAATGTACGAGTGAGATATATTTTTAATCAAATATTGATTATGGGCTTTACAAAATATATTGGGCCACGGTATACTTTCTATCATATACTATTACATTAGCAACTTATCATGTTCAGTTCATAAGCTATAAAACATATAACATTATGGTCCGCAATAATACCTCATTGAGACTTATCGTGTAATAACTCAAAATAATAATGTATACATCACTATGAGTAATTAAAAATAATAATTAACATATATATATATATATATATATATATATATATTAGAAGCACATAATTAACCTCAAAATGTCAAAACTTCGTAAATGCATAAATCACTAGTATAACAAAGATCCACCTTAAATATCATACCACACTGATACCACGTGTAAACTGAATTTTTAGTTCACTAAAAAAATCTGAATTTTTAGTTCACTAAAAAATCTTAAACATTCTAAGTTTACAAGAAGTTGTTAAGAAAAATGCAACAAATAAGAGGAAATCAACAATTGTTTTTAAAAGGGTTTGAATACCGCCTAAATCAGTGAAAGATAATATTTCCAAGAAAGCTAGCATAACAATATATATTTTATAGAAATCTAGCTTAACAATATATTATATGCAGAAGACACTATCACAGAAGAGAGCGAAAACGTTAGTCACAAAATCGATTTCTACCTAACTCCTTACGCTAGTTTTATGTTGCCACAATCGTTAGCAATAAAAAAAAAGGTATAAATAATATGTGGTAACCTTAATGGGCAGAAGGAGAACCACCAAACACAACACAAACTAATTATGTATTTTATCTCGAGATTAAGCAGACGGTGTAATTATATTTCTTTAAAAGAAACTCCATAATGGGCTTGGAGCTTCTCATAAACATCCTTATTGGGCTTTACATATATCTGACCCAAACTCCTTTCACTAATTGGGCTTCATTTTTGCCCATTACACCTCCGAGAAACCCACTATAAAAAACCGCAAACTAGGGTTTCTACAAATCCTCAAATTCCAACTTCAGCAGCAGCAGTCATCTCCGAGGAGGAAGTCGCCGCCGATCGTGAAAATGGTGAGATTCCTTTCCCCACTAACCCTCATTACGAACACAGTACCTCACAATTTCTGTTGAATTTACCCTTTTTTTTGGTGTGTGTAGCCGTCCCACAAGTCTTTCATGATCAAGAAGAAGCTGGCGAAGAAGCAGAGGCAGAACAGGCCTATTCCTTACTGGATCCGCATGAGGACCGATAACACCATCAGGTATTTCACTTTTCTCTTTGTAATTTTTGGTTACTTTTTGTGTATTGTGTTAATTTTGGGGATAAGTAGTTGTGGTTCTCTTTTTTTTTTTTTTTTTTTGGTTCTTTTGCTGTGTATTGTGTTAATTTGGGACTAAGAAGTTGTGTGTAATGTGTCTTCACACTAAAAAACAGATTGTTCAATTGGGGAGTAGATGTAGTACCTTTCTGCACTATAGCAGAGGATATTTGGTGTAAGTTGTTGAATTTGCAAGGTATTATAAGTATTAGTTGGGAATGCCCAGAGGAATATGCTAGGATGGATAATCATTATAAAACCAATAGAACAAGCTCTATTATCTATTGTATGACCCTGTCTAGATGCATATACCATGTCTGGAATGTGAATGGAATCAAGTTGTATTCCAAGGGAAGAAACGTGCTTTGGCTGCAATTGTGAAACTAGTGATCCAAGATGTGTAGTTTGAGCTTGTCTGAAACCTAAGGTAGCTACTATCCTGTCTTTACTTATCTACTACCCTAGCTAAACATGAAAAAGTAGTAGTGGAGTAGGTATGCCTATGTAGGAACTGGGACTATGTCTAGTTGTCTAGTTTTTTCCCAATGTGCTTGATTATCTTGTTTGGTAATAAAATCTCCTATACCGGTGTATGAGGAAAGGAGTGACAATCTCATTTTTCTTCGGTCATAGGTTGGTCCATTACCAAAAAACCTCTTCTCTTCTTTCTCCAAAAAAAACCTCTTCTCTTGCATTATTAGGTTCCTGTTTCTGTTTGTGTTAATTTTGGGGTTATGAAGTTGTGTGTATTGTGTCTTTACACTATAGACATTGCCAAACTGGGGAGTAGATGTAGTATCTTTGTGCCCTTTAGGTAAATGGCTGATTAAACTACTGGACACCTGTTTTTCCAACAAGTTGAATTGCGAAGATATATTACAAGACCTTGTTGAAGCTGGCCAGAGGAATGTGCTAGGACGGGAACTTATTTTAAAACCAATAGAGCAAAGCTGTATTATCTTATGGCCCTGTCTGGATGCATATACAATGTATGGCATGGAAGGAATCAAGTTGTATTCTGAGGGAAGAAAATGTATGTCAGCTGCAATTATGAAACTAGTGATTCAAGATGTGCACTTTTGAGCTTGTCTGAAGCCTAAGCTAGCTAGTGTCCTGTCTCTACTTAACTACATTCCTCGCTGAACGCGTAAAAGAAGCAGAGGAGTAGGGCGCCCGTGTGAATCAGCAAGGATCACTTTGCAAGGCAAATTACTATAAGGGTGAAAAGAACCTACTGTTGTCTAGCTTTTTTGTGTCTTTTGTGCTTTTGTCCTACTTAGTAATGAAATTCCTTATAATTACCAAAAAACTTTCTTGCAATTTTAGGTTCCTTTTTATATGTTGTGATGATTTTGGGGATACATTGTTTTGGGTATTCACTTTTATCGTTGTAGTTTTTTGTGTATTGTGTGGATTTTGGGGCTAAGAAGTTCTGGGTATTATCTTTCCTCTTGCATCATTAGGTTCCTTTTTGTATATTGTGTTAATTTTGGGGCTAAGAGGTTTTGTATTTTTTGGTTCCTTTTTGTGTGTTGTGTTAATTTGGGGCTAAGAAGTTGTGTATTAACTTTCCTCTTGCAATTTTAGGTTCTTTTTTGTATATAGTGTTAATTTTGGGGCTAGCTAGGACTTATCTCTTTGTAATTTTTTTTGTATATTGTGTCAATTTTGAGGCTAAGAAGTTGTGTTTTGTTCTAAGGTACAACGCCAAGCGCAGGCACTGGAGGCGTACCAAGTTGGGATTTTGAGGTGGATGGCTTGGAGTTCTCTTCAAGGTTCCATTGAAAAATTTATGGGATTTTGGTTACTTACCGTTTTGTTTAGTAGGAGCTTATTTCTGAAACGAAATCTAGTAGAGTTATTTTCTACTGATGTTTTGGGAAAATATTTTGGAGCTATATTCAGCTGAGTTTATGTATTGAATGAATATTTTTGGATTTACTATGCTTTGTTGATGCATTTTTAGCATTCGAATTTGTGCACTGGGGATTCCATAGTAATGATCGTACTAGACTTGTCTGTTGAAAATTTCCATGGTGGAAGGTTAGGGTTTGTTTAGTCAAAGTAACTTAAAAAGTGACGAAAGATCTTTTCGTATACAAATTATAGTTCTTACTCCATCTCTTCAACGTTCGAATCATTAATATTAGAAACTAATTTTTTATTTTTTTTATTTTTCATTTGGTGTTTAGCATATTCATATTGGAGTATGATTAAATTTAGATTCATGTTGACTAGTCTTAGATTGGGGCTGGATTTGCGTGGCGAATTTCTATATTGGATAGCTTTGAACTAGTTACGTTTGAGGTAATAAACAAAAAATTAAAATGCAAATAACAACGTACTTTTTTCTTTGGCCACTCAAGAAATTTCATAAATATTCAATATGTGAACAACGAATTTAAAGATTCTTTATCCCTAACTCGCAACTTCCCAACTCCACCCCACATAAATTTTGAAAAAATATATTTAAGCTTGCCCCGCTCAGTACCTACAAAATCTCCAACCCGCCCTGACCCACATACATTGTAACCCACCCCACTTCGCTTCCGCTCTGCCTCATTTCCATCCCTATGCATAAATCTTAATTGAGCGATATCTACTCCTTTAAAAATTAAAACTATTGAGCTCAAACAGAATGGATCACATATATTCCAAAAAATTTATGATTAATACACAAGTTTTGAGACTCACAAACTCAAAGAGAGAGACATCTTTCCCTAGGAAATTGTGAGTATTATTTCCTAGGTCGTCAATAAATGGATCCAAAAAAAATTTGAGATCAAATAGAGGTTATCAAACATTCTTGAAAATTATTGACCACACATGAAAAATTGAGAATAATTATGAATTTTTATTGCGTATTCTGAAAAATTCATGGATTAATATACATGAAAAGTAGACACAATTCTAAATTCCTCTTACGTGACCCATATTCCGAAAGAGCATCGTACATGATCAAAAAATACAATAAATTACCTGCTACAATATATTAAACTTACTTACGTAGTATGTATAGTAAATCAAATCCAAATTATAATAATTTCCCTTTCTTCTAAGTATATCAATAACAGACCAAAAACAAAATATTCTAGTACTCTAGTAGTTATTTTGTAGTGGAACAAATTAAGTCAAAATTTTCCAACAAAAAACAAGGAAATTACAAGGAGAAGAAGCACAAAACAAAATGACCAAGAAAATAGTAACTAATTTTTTTTAAAAATAAAAATAATAATTATTGTAAGATGATCCATCTTTTAAGGGGAAAAATGTTTTAATGGTTTCTCCTTTTCTACAGACATTTTCAAAGGTGACCATAGACCAAAAAATGGTCTATAAAAGGAGACCCAAAAAGAGACAGTACTTTGAGTTTCCAAGAAAAGTAAAAAAAAAAAAAAGAGTTTTTAGTAATAAAAACACCAAAAAAACATAGGAGAGAGACAAGAGAGCAAATTTATTTTTGCCAATAAGTCTCTCTCCATTAAATTAAAAAAAATATAACAAATCACTCTTTGTCATCTTTTCCATGTGTTAAATAAATTTAATATTTTTGCTACTCTTGGTTCCTCTTAATAAATTATTAACATCATCATGGCGTCTAATTTATCTTTGGAAGATATCAAGAATGAGCAAATTGACCTTGTAAGTTACATCTCTTTTTTCACCTTTATTCTTCCATTTTTTTAATAATTAAATAAAAGTACTCCGATGATAAAGGCATTAAGTTTTTGGCGTTAGTGAGTTCAAAAAATATATATTTTCATATTCATATATATTGAATTCGAGTCGAAATCCTTCGAACATTTTAGTTTTCCTTTTTTGCACATATATATACATAGTTCGAGTCGAAATAATTAATTTAGAAATTTATGTAATATACATCGATTGTATAATTATTTTTTTATGTGGGATTGAATGATTGTTACAGGAAAACATTCCAGTGGAGGAAGTGTTCCAACAGCTAAAATGTAGCAAAGATGGATTGTCATCTGCTGAGGGCCAAAAAAGGGTTGAAATTTTTGGCCCCAACAAACTTGAAGAGAAAAAAGTAATTTCTTTTTTAAGAATCATATTTTATTTTAATAAAAATCTTTAAAATGTGTATTAATTATAACCTATGCTTTTAATTTATTGTAGGATAACAAACTTCTCAAGTTCTTGGGGTTCATGTGGAATCCTCTCTCATGGGTTATGGAGTGTGCTGCTATCATGGCTATTGTGTTGGCCAATGGAGGAGTAATTACAAATTTACTTATTTTTCATACTTACTTATTTTTTTCACCTTACGTACTGGTACTTGAGTCTGACTAAATTTGAATTCGCATTGAAAAGTCACACATTGAAGGGGTAAAATGTTCCTTAGTAAAGGTGACTTACCATACCAGGATGGGACTAAATCCGGATTCGTGTCGAAAAGTCCCATCATTGAGAGTTACTACGCTCCTTAATAAAGACGACTTTCCGAATTGGGACCGGACCAAATCCTGATTCGTGTCGAAAATTCTCACATTGAGGGGTAAACACTCTCTAATAAAGATGACTTCCCATATTGGGGTGGGACTAAATCCGGAAGTTCACATTGGGGTAAAAAGGACTTTCATACCTAAGGCTCGAACACAAGCCTCTGATTATAGATAGAGGAGTACTTACTGCTCCAACACAACTTTATTTTCACGTTGACATGGCCAAATAGTGTTTGATTTAGTAATGGTGAAATCTTGAAAAACAAATTGCAGGGCAAGCCACCAGATTGGCCAGATTTCGTTGGTATCACAGTATTGCTCATTATAAACTCCACCATCAGTTTTATTGAAGAAAACAGTGCAGGAAATGCTGCATCTGCCCTTATGGCTAATCTTGCTCCCAAAACTAAGGTACCCCATACTATATTATCCAGTGGCGAATGCAGGATTTAAATTTCATCGGCCGTTTTAGTCCTCAGTGTATTTATCAATTTTATATGTAATGTTATTGATTCCAGATTTTGAGAGATGGAAAATGGTCAGAAGAGGAGGCCTCAATCTTGGTTCCAGGTGATATAATTAGCATTAAGTTGGGAGATATCGTCCCAGCTGATGCTCGTCTTCTCGAGGGTGATCCTTTAAAGGTTGATCAGGCTGCACTCACCGGTGAGTCATTGCCCGTGACAAAGTTCCCAGGCACTGAGGTTTTCTCTGGTTCCACTGTCAAGCAAGGCGAAATCGAGGCAGTTGTTATTGCCACTGGTGTTCACACTTTCTTTGGAAAGGCTGCTCATCTTGTAGACAGCACAAACAATGTTGGCCATTTCCAGAAGGTAAAAGAAATGTGTTTTGTGAAATAAATTTAAAAAATCAGTTGGTGTGATTTGGGGATTTCTAAATTTTAGATTTGGATTGTGATGATGATCAATTATAGGTGTTAACTGCCATTGGAAACTTCTGTATCTGCTCTATTGCTGTGGGAATGGTGATTGAGATAGTAGTGATGTACCCAATTCAGAAGCGTAACTACAGAGATGGAATCGACAACTTGCTTGTGTTGCTCATCGGAGGTATCCCAATTGCCATGCCAACAGTCTTATCTGTGACCATGGCTATTGGATCTCATAGGCTTGCACAACAAGGTGCCATAACTAAGAGGATGACTGCTATTGAGGAAATGGCTGGTATGGATGTTCTTTGCAGTGACAAAACCGGTACCCTCACCCTCAACAAGCTCACTGTTGACAAAAACTTAATTGAGGTTGGTAATTAGGACAACGTGATTCCTTTTTATCATTGATTATTATAGTTTTTTTCTGAGGAAACATGAAGGCTAAAGCGTTATCAATGCGTAATGGTGGTTGTAGGTTTTCCCTAAAGATGCAGACAATGATACCGTTATGTTGCTTGGTGCTAGGGCTTCCAGGATCGAAAACCAGGATGCTATTGATACTTGTATCGTTAACATGTTGGGTGATCCTAAGGAGGTAATATGTTTTATTATTAGGTGACATTAGTACATTTTTCACCATTCCAAGAAGTTGTAAATTGACCATGTATGTTTCTTTGTCACATTGCAGGCAAGAGCAGGCATCCAAGAGGTTCACTTCTTGCCTTTCAATCCAGTTGAAAAACGTACAGCCATTACCTATATTGATGACAAAGGAAACTGGCACAGGGCTAGCAAAGGAGCTCCCGAGCAAGTAAGATAGTGCTTTTATATTTCCGTTGCTTCATGTATTTTTAGTGTTTTTCATCTCACATGTCATTTTCGCCAGATTATTGAACTTTGTGAGCTCAAGGGAGATATCAAGAAGAAGGCCTTAGAAATCATTGACGACTATGCTAACCGTGGCCTTCGTTCTTTGGGTGGGAAGAGCAAGGAAAGTGAAGGCTCACCTTGGGAATTTGTTGGCCTTTTGCCCCTTTTTGATCCCCCAAGGCACGACAGTGCTGAAACTATCCGCAAAGCTCTTGAACTTGGTGTTGCTGTCAAGATGATCACTGGTGACCAGCTTGCCATCGGTAAGGAAACTGCACGTAGGCTTGGCATGGGAACCAACATGTATCCTTCTTCAGCTCTTCTTGGAGAGCACAAGGATGCAGCCATTGCTTCAATTCCCGTCGATGAGCTAATTGAAAAAGCAGATGGTTTTGCTGGAGTCTTTCCCGAGCATAAATACGAGATCGTGAAGAAGCTCCAAGATATGAAACACATTTGTGGTATGACGGGAGATGGAGTGAATGATGCACCAGCACTCAAGAAGGCAGACATTGGTATTGCTGTGGATGATGCAACAGTATTTTGCTAGAAGTGCATACGATATCGTATTGGTGAGCCGGGTCTTAGTGTCATCGTGAGTCTTTGTGCTAACAAGCGGAGCCATCTTCCAGAGGATGAAGAACTACACAATTTATGCAGTTTCCATCACAATCCGTGTTGTGATGGGATTCATGCTCATTGCCCTTATCTGGAAGTTTGACTTCTCGCCCTTCATGGTCCTTATCATTGCCATACTCAATGACGGAACCATCATGACCATATCTAAGGACAGGGTTGTGCCATCTCCATTGCCCGACTCATGGAAACTTAATGAGATCTTTGCCACTGGTGTTGTCCTCGGAACCTACCAAGCTATCATGACTGTTGTGTTCTTCTACCTTGCAGCTGACACTGATTTCTTCACTGTAAGTATTAAGACTCTCCCCCTAACATGAAACGCAACATGAAATTACACTAACAAAATCGTCATATTCGTGCAGGAAAACTTTCATGTTCGATCAATCAGAAACTCTCCAAATGAGCTTACAGCTGCACTTTACCTTCAAGTGAGTATCATCAGTCAAGCTCTCATCTTCGTGACCAGGTCACGAAGCTGGTCCTTTGTGGAACGCCCTGGCCTTATGCTCGTAGGAGCTTTCTTTGCAGCCCAATTGGTGAGTATTGTAATACGACAACCTGAATGAATTATTCGACGCAAAAGTACTCCATTTGAATATACAACTAACTAAAATTCTTAACTTTCAGGTTGCAACAGTGCTTGCTGTATATGCAGACTGGGAATTCGCCAGGATCAAGGGAGTTGGCTGGGGATGGGCAGCAGTCATCTGGGTCTACACTATTATTACCTACTTACCTCAAGATGTTCTTAAATTCATCATTCGTTTCGGCTTGAGTGGAAGGGCATGGGACACAATGATCCAAAACAAGGTAAAAACAAGCAACAAATTACTATAACATGAAGAAAATTTCATTGAATTCTGTTCTTGACTAATTAGTATTTATGTTTCTTGAATACCTTAGACTGCCTTCACAACCAAGAAGGACTATGGAAGGGGTGAGAGGGAAGCACAATGGGCTCTAGCTCAACGTACTCTTCATGGTCTCCAAACACCTGAAGCCGCTGGCCTATTCAACGACAAGAACTACAGGGAACTGTCTGAGATTGCTGAACAAGCTAAACGTCGTGCCGAAGTTGCAAGGCTGAGGGAGCTCCACACACTTAAGGGACATGTTGAATCAGTTGTCAAGCTAAAAGGACTAGATATTGAAACCATTCAACAACACTACACTGTCTAAACAAGTTGAAATCAATTAAGCTTTTTTTCTCCATACAAGGAAGGACAATTTTTGCAGCTGGCATTTTGTTGGATGAAGATTATAGTATTTGGCTGAAGAACAAAGGCTAGCTGTGCATAAAAAGAAATTGTAATTACTAATTATTATTATATCTTTGTAGTTATCATTCTATCTTATGTATTGTTATATTTTGCTAGACCAAATCTGTTTTGTCTCCACAATTTTTTCAATTCGAATGAGATCTATTGCTCCTTCTTATATATATATATATATATATATATATATATATATATATATATAATATAATATGATGATCTACAAATCAATAGATGAGAGTTGATGGAAAGAAACTAAAAGTGAAGAAGTATTTCAATTAAAAAAAAAAGTAAAGACTAAGAAATTATAAAGAAAATAATGAAGCTTGCAACTTATTTGCTTGTACAATTTTAAAACAAAAAAAGAAAGTAAGAGAAAGATAAACTAACCAAACAAATGTACTTGAATCTTATATCATCTGAGGTGGATTATCTAAATCATTAGTCTTCCAATCAACCTACTATAATCCTTCTAGCCTAGAACCTTTTTTGTTTTTAGACTACTAAGACAGATAGAGAGGTTCTTGCGCTCCTACCACCTCTTGACAAAGTAGGCTAATAGACAAGTGTACACAATAGTGTGTGGCAAGACCAGAAAGAAACCTGCCCTTTGACACCAAGAGATACAAGTTGAGTGTTAGTTACCGTCCATAATAAGTGAGACTAATCTAAAAGATACGACAAATTACTTTTTATAATATATTAAAATTAATTATGTATGATGTGATCCAAGTCAATGACAATGCAAAAGTTGAACCCGATGATCTCTTCCTCCTGAAGTATGGAAAAAGGAAGAAAAAATAGTCAATCACAGGGAAGGAAATAGAAAAGCTATGAGACTGCTTTCCTTGTTCAAGTCGGTATTTAATGAGTAAGTAGTAAGTGAGTTATGGCCCACTAAGTAAGGTTTATGTAGTATGTATAACAAATCAAAATCTAAATTATAACAATTTCCTTTTCTTCTAGGTACTTCAATATCATACCAAAACCAATAGTCTAGTAGAAGTTATTTTGTAGTGGAAGAAATTAAGTCAAACTTTTCTAACAAAAAAACAAGGAAATTTACAAGGAGAAGGAAGCACAAAACAAAATGACCAAGAAAATAATAACTAATTCTTTTAAAAAATAAAAGTAATTATTGTAAGATGATCCATCTTTTAAGGGAGAAAAATATTTTTAAGGTTTCTCCTTTTTTATAGACATTTTCAAAGGTGACCATAGACCAATTTATCGATAAAAGGAGACCTAAAGAGGTAGATGAAAACAGGCATTTTGTTGTATTTTAAGTTTCCAAAAAAAAAGTAAAAAATAAATAAAAAATACAACAAAACACTCTTTCTCATCTTTTCCATGTTTTGAATAAAATTAATTTTTTGCTTTTCTTGGTTCCTCTTGATAAATTATTAGCACCATCATGGCATCTAATTTATCTTTGGAAGATATCAAGAATGAGCAAATTGACCTTGTAAGTGACATCTCTTTTTTGCACCTATATTCATACATTTTTTGACTTTTAATAAAACTAAAAGTACTCCTAGTGATAAAGGCATTAAGTTTATGGCGTTAGTGAGTTCAGAATACACATACACATATATATAAAAAATTATTTTTTCATACATATACATTGAATTCAAGTTGAAATCCCTAGAATATATGTCTATTCTTATCTCATTTTCACCTTTATTCTTTCATTTCTTGATTTTTCTTTTTATACTAAAAGTACCCCGACATGAAGGGCTAATTTCGTTTCTAGAGTTAGTGAATTCATAATAAAAATAATCATAGTAATATGTATGTATTTGAATTTTCTTTTTGCAAAGACATTAACATATATAGTTTGAGTTGAATTATCAAAAATATATTAAGTTTAGAAATTTAAGTAATATACATCGACAATATAAAAAATTTAACATGTGATTGAATGATTATTACAGGAAAACATTCCAGTGGAGGAAGTGTTCCAGCAGCTAAAATGTAGCAAAGAGGGATTGTCATCTGCTGAGGGCCAAAAAAGGGTTGAAATTTTTGGCCCCAACAAACTTGAAGAGAAAAAAGTATTACTATTTTAAAAAATCTTCATATTTTATTTTAATAAAATCTTGAATATGTGTATTAATTATTACCTATGCTTTTAATTTATTGTAGGAGAACAAGCTTCTCAAATTCTTGGGGTTCATGTGGAATCCTCTCTCATGGGTTATGGAGTGTGCTGCTATCATGGCTATTGTGTTGGCCAATGGAGGAGTAATTACAACTTCACTTATTTCATATTTATTTATTTTTCAATTTTCCACCTGGTGTCTGGTACTTGTACTTGAGTCTAATTACTAAACTCGAATTCGTGCTGGAAAGTCCCATATTGGGGATAAATGCTTCCTCAGAAAGGTGAGTTCCCATATTGGGGCCTGACTAAATTTGGAAAGTCGCACATGGAGGGGTAAAATGCTCCCTAAGAAACATGACTTCCCATACAAGGGACTCGACTAAATTCGGATGTGTGTTGGGAAGTCTCAAGTTAGGGTAAAACGCTCCCTAATAAAAGCGACTTCCTGCGCCAGAGTTGGAAAGTCTTACATTGGGGGGTAAAACGCTTTCTTTCATAAGTAGGGCTTGAAAACGAGCCCATGATTAAAGATGAGGAGTACTTACCACTCTAACGCAACCCTTGATTTGTATTCTCATTTTTTACATGGCCAGATAGTGTTTGATTTAGTAATGGTGAAATCTTGAGAATAAAATTGCAGGGCAAACCACCAGATTGGCCAGATTTCGTTGGTATCACAGTATTGCTTATTATCAACTCTACCATCAGTTTTATTGAAGAAAATAGTGCAGGAAATGCTGCATCTGCCCTTATGGCTAATCTTGCTCCCAAAACTAAGGTACCCCATACTATATTATCCAGTGGCGAATGCAGGATTTAAATTTCATCGGCCGTTTTAGTCCTCAGTGTATTTATCGATATTATATGTAATGTTATTGATTCCAGATTTTGAGAGATGGAAAATGGTCAGAAGAGGAGGCCTCAATCTTGGTTCCAGGTGATATAATTAGCATTAAGTTGGGAGATATCGTCCCAGCCGATGCTCGTCTTCTCGAGGGTGATCCTTTAAAGGTTGATCAGGCTGCACTCACCGGTGAGTCATTGCCTGCGACAAAGTTCCCTGGTGCTGAGGTTTTCTCTGGTTCCACTGTCAAGCAAGGCGAAATCGAGGCAGTTGTCATTGCCACTGGTGTTCACACTTTCTTTGGAAAGGCTGCTCATCTTGTAGACAGCACAAACAATGTTGGCCATTTCCAGAAGGTAAAAGAAATGTGTTTGTGATATAAATTTAAAGAATCATTTGGTGTGATTGGGGGTTTCTAAATTTTGGATTTGGATTGTGATGATGATCACAGGTGTTGACAGCCATCGGAAACTTCTGTATTTGCTCTATTGCAGTAGGAATGGTGATTGAGATAATAGTGATGTACCCAATTCAGCAGCGTAAATACAGAGATGGAATCGACAACTTGCTTGTGTTGCTCATCGGAGGTATCCCAATTGCCATGCCAACAGTCTTATCTGTGACCATGGCTATTGGATCTCATAGGCTTGCACAACAAGGTGCCATTACTAAGAGGATGACTGCTATTGAGGAAATGGCTGGTATGGATGTTCTTTGCAGTGACAAAACTGGAACCCTCACCCTCAACAAGCTCACTGTTGACAAAAACTTAATTGAGGTTGGTAATCAGGGCAACATTATACATTTTTATCGCGATTGTTCTAGGCATGAAGGCAAAAGTGTTATTAATGCTTAATGGTGGTTGTAGGTTTTCCCTAAAGATGCGACCAAGGACACTGTTATGTTGCTTGGTGCTAGGGCTTCCAGGATCGAGAACCAAGATGCTATTGATACTTGTATCGTTAACATGTTGGGTGATCCTAAGGAGGTAATATGTTTTGTTATTAGGTGATATTAGTACATTTTTCACTATTCCAAAAAGTTGTAAACTGACCATTTATGTTTCTTTGTCACATTGCAGGCAAGAGCAGGCATCCAAGAGGTCCACTTCTTGCCTTTCAATCCAGTTGAAAAGCGTACAGCCATTACCTATATCGATGACAAAGGAAACTGGCACAGGGCTAGCAAAGGAGCTCCCGAGCAAGTAAGATAGTGCTTTTATATTTCCGTTGCTTCATGTATTTTTAGTGTTTTTCATCTCACATGTCATTTTCGCCAGATTATTGAACTTTGTGAGCTCAAGGGAGATATCAAGAAGAAGGCCTTAGAAATCATTGACGACTATGCTAACCGTGGCCTTCGTTCTTTGGGTTTGGCAAGACAGGTAAGCTAATGACTTTGCTTGGATCAATGCATCATATCATTGATCGTCGTGGATTAAGTGTGATTATGTGGTATCTATGCAGACTGTACCTGGGAAGAGCAAGGAAAGTGAAGGCTCACCTTGGGAATTTGTTGGCCTTTTGCCCCTTTTTGATCCCCCAAGGCACGACAGTGCTGAAACTATCCGCAAAGCTCTTGAACTTGGTGTTGCTGTCAAGATGATCACTGGTGACCAGCTTGCCATCGGTAAGGAAACTGCACGTAGGCTTGGCATGGGAACCAACATGTATCCTTCTTCAGCTCTTCTTGGAGAGCACAAGGATGCAGCCATTGCTTCAATTCCCGTCGATGAGCTAATTGAAAAAAGCTGCTGGAGTCTTTCCCGAGCATAAATACGAGATCGTGAAGAAGCTCCAAGATATGAAACACATTTGTGGTATGACGGGAGATGGAGTGAATGATGCACCAGCACTCAAGAAGGCAGACATTGGTATTGCTGTGGATGATGCAACAGACGCTGCTAGAAGTGCATCTGATATCGTATTGACTGAGCCAGGTCTTAGTGTCATCGTGAGTGCTGTGCTAACAAGCAGAGCCATCTTCCAGAGGATGAAGAACTACACAATTTATGCAGTTTCCATCACAATCCGTGTTGTGATGGGATTCATGCTCATTGCCCTTATCTGGAAGTTTGACTTCTCGCCCTTCATGGTCCTTATCATTGCCATACTCAATGACGGAACCATCATGACCATATCTAAGGACAGGGTTGTGCCATCTCCATTGCCCGACTCATGGAAACTTAATGAGATCTTTGCCACTGGTGTTGTCCTCGGAACCTACCAAGCTATCATGACTTGTTGTGTTCTTCTACCTTGCAGCTGACACTGATTTCTTCACTGTAAGTATTAAGACTCTCCCCCTAACATGAAACACAACATGAAATTACACTAACAAAATCGTCATATTCGTGCAGGAAAACTTCCATGTTCGATCAATCAGAAACTCTCCAAATGAGCTTACAGCTGCACTTTACCTTCAAGTGAGTATCATCAGTCAAGCTCTCATCTTCGTGACCAGTCACGAAGGCGGGGTCCTTTGTGGAACGCCCGGCCTTATGCTCGTAGGAGCTTTCTTTGCACCCCAATTGGTGAGTATTGTAATACGACAACTTTGAATGAATTATTCGACGCAAAAGTACTCCATTTGAATATACAACTAACTAAAATTCTTAACTTTCAGGTTGCAACAGTGCTTGCTGTATATGCAGACTGGGAATTCGCCAGGATCAAGGGAGTTGGCTGGGGATGGGCAGCAGTCATCTGGGTCTACACTATTATTACCTACTTACCTCAAGATGTTCTTAAATTCATCATTCGTTTCGGCTTGAGTGGAAGGGCATGGGACACAATGATCCAAAACAAGGTAAAAACAAGCAACAAATTACCATAACATGAAGAAAATTTCATTGAATTCTGTTCTTGACTAATTAGTATTTATGTTTCTTGAATACCTTAGACTGCCTTCACAACCAAGAAGGACTATGGAAGGGGTGAGAGGGAAGCACAATGGGCTCTAGCTCAACGTACTCTTCATGGTCTCCAGACACCCGAAGCCAGTGGCCTATTCAATGACAAGAACTATAGGGAACTGTCTGAGATTGCTGAACAAGCTAAACGTCGTGCTGAAGTTGCAAGGCTGAGGGAGCTCCACACACTTAAGGGACATGTTGAATCAGTTGTCAAGCTAAAGGGACTAGATATTGAAACCATTCAACAACACTACACTGTCTAAACAAATTGAAACCAATTCAATTTCCTTTTTTTTCTCCATATACAAGGAAGGATATTTTTTGTTGTTGGCATGTTGTTGGATGAAGATAATACCATTTGGCTGGACAACAAAGGCTAGCTGTGCATAAAAATAATAATTGTAATTACTAGTTATTATTCTATCCTTATAGTTATTCTACATTTTATATATTAAATTTTATTTGGCCACAACCTTTCAATTTCATTGTGTTCTATTGCTCCTTATTTCTTTCTTCCTAGATGCCAAATCAATAAATGAGAGTTGATGGAAAGACCCCAAAAATGAAGAAAGTATTTCAAGAAAAAACTGAAGTCTAAGAAAGTATTAAAGAAAATAAAGAAGCTTGCAGTTTATTTGCTTGTACAATTTAAAAAGAAAGAAAAAGATCAAGTCCAAGGTGCGGCATCCTTCTAAACCGGTCGGGGGGGGGGGGGAGGGAATTTTTCTAAAACAAAGATAGGCGTGCCAGAAAACAATGTGAAGTCACCTCAATTTCATTATCCAGGTAGCTAGGTTGGGTGATCTGAGGGGTTTAAGGGTTCTCCTACTACAATTACCTCCCTCTTCTATTTGAAAGGTAAAAGCCCACCAAAGAGAGACAAGTGCTTTCATGAAAGGATTATTTGGGTTTGAAGCAGTTATTACGTTACAAAAGAAGGGAACAGATTATTTTTTTTTAAAAAAAAAATGAAGATTACACAAGGAAAGAAACCTCTGGTTGGAAAGTGATGGAGATCAAATCATTCTCTCTTATTCTGTTCAAAAATCAATAAAATCTTCTTTCTTTTCTTACATTACATAATAGTCAAAAAGTTTAATAATTGAATTTGAGTTCTGATAGTCAACCAAATGTTAATCATCTCTATAAATATGGTTTTAAGCAGAATGTTGTGGTGCTTACAAATCTCCTGTAAACCATACAAAATTATAAGCTCTCAACTCCTCTTAAAAGTAGTTAACACATGATCCTTCCAGTAAATTTTGCCATCACATTTCTTTGAAAGCTACCTTGAAGAACATACAGGTAAAACTACAGAAGCATGGTCTGTTAATCAAATGTCTAGGTTCCAAAATTAGTACCTGCTTTACACTAATACACAACGTCAACGTTTTGCTGTTAAAGTCGAACAAGACTATCATTTCCCTCCAGAAAGGAAGTGAACACGTCGGAGACTGCTAAACTACTTCTATACAACAACTACTAAGCCTCAATCCTAAGCAAGTTGGGATCGACTATATGAATCATCACTATCCATGTCGTTTTATCAAGAACCCGTGCCAATCTAATATTATTGAAAATAATAATAAGATTTGGCATCCTCTTTTATTGCTTCACTCGATGCTTCCATGACGTTAATTCAGAAGGGATCAAGTCTTCATTACATGAAAGAACAGCCTGTGCCATCAGTTTTCCAAGCAAAGCATGGTAGAACAAACCCCTGGAACCAAGCCCTGTAAATAACCAGTACTTACATTCTGTTGGGCCGCCAATGAATTCATCTACACAACCCAAGAGTGGAAGTGATCCTTCGGTAGTGAGTGGCGGCATTGCCCTTAGCCCTGCACATGTTCCTTTTACGGTCCAATTCTTTATAGCTGGATATACAGCAGATGCCTTCGGTAGTAACTCTGCAAGAGCTTTGGAGGCTTCTTCTTGGGGAACGTGTCTCGAAAAATTCCTCGATTTCCATTCCCATGTTGACCCCAAATACAATGTTTGAGGTCCTTGGACAGCAAGCCATGCATCTGAAAGTATAGAGGGGCTGTTTTCTGGATAATCCTCTCTGAAGTTTATCATTCACAAATACTTCTAATTAGTTGCATGTTGGAGGCAATGGATGTTAAAATAGTTTGAACAAGAAACTATGTGCCCCGGATACTCAACACAGAAAAAAAAGAAGGAAGAGGACACATGAAAAAGGTTTTAAGAGTTTTTTTTTTGTGAACTTGGAACATGATGATAGGTTGAAAATTCATCCTCATGTTAGAAATCAGAATGGATAAACTCAATCTACCCAAATTCTTATAAAACTCTACAAATATTTCTCATCTAGAAAGAAGAATAAAGGGACAGAAGTCGGTGGAATAGCATCACGAAGAAAGTTTGGATCAGTTGCAGTCCATATCCTGGCAGTTTTGGCTGTGCATAAGCTATTCGGGTTAATAGTCTAAATTGTGTCCATGTTTCAAAAAACATCTGCACACGATTCCCTTGACACACCTTGGTCTATGGAGTGAAATGCAGGGTTCACGAAAATGGGAAGGTAGTTACAATTAGCCTATCACAATCATTAGAGGCTAATGTACATCAAAGTATAATTTATGACTTCATATCAAGGTAGCTAAAAATAGGACATTCAGTACTTCCCATATACCTGTCACTACATTGCTAAAGAAATATATTCATGATAAGTGGGGAGACTACAGAAATAAACCAATATCGACATTTTTCTCAACATGAGGATCAAGAAAATGGAGATATTCAATGAGCAATAACACCCCTATACATGTACCTGATGTGATCAGGGAGCTGCAAGTGAGCAATAACACCCCTACACATTCTCAAAGGAAGCCTTCCAGAGAGTTCAGGAAGAAAGGCTGCTCCAGAACCTAGACATACGACCACTGCATCATAATCACCTGAAAAGAATATGCTAATCATTAGGATTTGACAAGCTCATGTAAAAACAGAACCATCTAAATTCATAAATCAATCTGCTCTAAACACTAGCACAATCTGCGAGAAAACCCCTATAATAGGTCAAAACTCCAACTCCGAGCTTGACTAGACTCTACAGAAGATAAAGGTGTTCATTGTTGGAAGTCTGTCTTAACAGTATCTTTGGTGGGGCTAGAAGTGGAGTACAAAGTTAACTTTCCTTATTTGTTTAGGGAAGCAAGAAATGTGGGTGATTGTGCAACCTTCTAATTTAGCTTTCATTTTTTGATAAAGGTAACATTTGTATATCAATCATCAGCTCAAAGCTGGTATCCAAAAATTTACATCATATCCTCCCTCCACACGTGTGTCGGGCATAAACAAAAGATAAAGAAAAGAAAGAAGAAAAAAAGAGAACTATCCCTCGATCCTCCTTTCACCTTTATAAGGACCCTAGAATGTCTACAATAGCCACAGGGTCATCTATATACTCTGAACTACACCAATAGCAAAAAGTGATAATGCAGTTCATTTTAATCTTGTGCAGAGGGCTGCTCTTGTTATCAAAATTCCTAGAATTCCTTTCTTTCCATATGGTCCACCAAATAACAGCTGGGACAATTTTCCATCTACTCTTGTCTGTGCTGCCACTGCCCTCCATATTCCAGCTTTCTAGAGCCTGTCCTGTCTGGAACAGTCCAACTTATACCTCTGAAGCTAGTAAACAAATTCCACAACTGGCCAACCACTTTACAATGCAAGAACAGATGATTAATTGTCTCTGCAACCTGCTCACAAAAACAACATCTTGGGCACATTTGTATTCCCCTCTTCATAAGATTCTCTTGTGTAAGTACAACCTCTTTCACCACCAACCAAGTAAAAACTACCACTTTATATGGTATTTTAACCTTCCATATAAGCTTCCAAGGCAGAAAGTTAACTTGGGATCCCATCTGATTCATATTTCTATATGCAGAACTAACAGTGAATAAACCTTTATTATGACATTTCCATTTAAGAGTGTCTTCTCCTTCCTTGAATCCTAAGAACTGATCAAGTGTTCCATAAAATTCAGCCAATCTTTCCACATCCGAGTCTTGCATCAGTCTTCTGTAGGTAAGGTTCCATCCATGTTCAGACCAAACTTCATAAAGAGTAGACTCTTGTTGTTGGTTCAAGTGATGAATATCTGGGAACAAGCGTTTGAGGCTTCCATTCCCTAACCAGTTATCTTCCCAAAACCTGATCTTCCTCCCATTGTTCACATTACATTCAGTTTTTGCATAGAAACCATGCCATAAGTTTCTAATTGATCTCCACAAACTGGTTCCATATGTGGATGTCACTTCCTTAGTCTTCCAGGGTCCTTCCTTCCCATATTTGGCCTGGATCAACCTACCCCACAAAGATTGTTCTTCTAAAGGAAATCTCCACAACCACTTCATGAGAAGCCTTTTGTTCTGCTTCCTAGGATTTTTGATTGCCAGTCCTCCCTGCTTCTTGGATAGTAGCAGTGTCTTCCATTTTACAGAAACAAAATTAATTAGTATTACCCGTGTTCTGTTGTATAAAGCAAGTTAATCATAAAGAGGCATAGTTGATTGATTGTTTTAGTTACCAAAAAACTGTTTCAAAAACATATCTACATATGAACTTTCACTAGGAACTGTTGTAGAAACACTTCATGAAGCACATTCTCATACTTCTCTTTCTTGAAAAAAGTTCACCAAGTTCAAATGCATCTTCTATCTTTTTGAAAGACCAGAACTGTCAAAAGTTTCTCAGAAACCGCTTTTCAGAATAACAATTAGGATCACCTTCCAGGCTGACCCAAAAGTTAAAAAATGTATCTGAAAATCCACATGAGAAGCAAGGAGATTGACCGATTTTCACCAAGTAACTAGCTGAGTTAAAATATTCATACGGGGAAGTCTCCCATTTGAACTACCAAAGGAAGCCTAACAACTTGAATGGAGAACATGGAAAGAGAATACGAGAATTGAGAACCCACTTCTTGGCTACATTCTTTCTGGTGGTACAAAACTATTGTAAGGACCTGAGGAAGCTAAGGTGATTCAATAGCATACCTGCTAATTCTAGAAGATTAAGAACTGATTCCTTGTGCAAATTTAACTCTTTACATGAAATGCCCAAACTGCACTTGGATTTCACAAAAGTTTTGCATGCTAAGTAGAGAGCCTGAAAGATAATCAAAAGTAAGAAATTTTTTTAATGATACAAAGGAAAAAGACCTGTTCAGAGTTCTATAGTTACAGGATTTCTCCCTTCAAACCTCAAGATAATTCTGAGGATTAACATTCACGGCTTCAGGCATATGGAAGGCTAAGTCCAGGGGCACACACAAATCAGGTACAAGCTTCTGTGCAGCATCCTTATGAATCGACTCAATTCTGCAGCTGGCAATGCAGTTTTGAGCATTCTACTCAAGGAAAAGAAGACAATTACCCATAATCATGAAATTACATATAAGTTTCTTGTTGCATGCAATAATTTGATGCACTCACATCATTCATCATGTGCATATTCTTCACAGAGAGCACTGGTCTCACGAGTCCGCTGTTGATCATTCAAAACCAATATGTTTAGACTGTAAAAAGATGGTTATACCTCTTCCATATAGTACAAAGAAAGTATAAGCACAATGAAGGACCAAAAGATAGGGGAGTGGGTTGACTAAAGTGTACATGACAGTTTACAACTTGTGGTAGTGAACATATTTAAAGAAAGAAAAGGTTCACTTGTAAGCTCAGATAAGCTGCTGCAGTTCAATCATGAGTGATGACTGCTGCAGAACATACAAGTTAACAGAAACAAGAGATTTGTTAATAGAATGATATGCTTTATCTGATGCTAAAGATAAATGGATGTCAAAACAATTTTAAGCAGGACAGAACAGTGAATATTTATTTAAACTAAACTTTTTTGTCAGTAATTTAAACTGAAAATATTAACATCAAATGGAAAAGGAATCACATTTTTACATCTAGAATTTGAATTTATTACCAATATACCCAAAATTATATACCAAATGTCTTAGCAGAACAGTTGAGGATTAGCCTCTTATCCCTTATTCCCTTTTGGTGCCCCCATAATATCCCTGTAGGTATATAAGACTTGGTGTTGATATTAGAAAAACATATCTTTTTCTAGGTTTTCTACATTTTGGTATACTCCCTGTATTCTATTTTTGCGCAAACATCAATGAGATCTTATTATTATAAAAAAAAAAAGGAGACGTCCTAGCAGTTTACATATTGCATGTTTTATACTACTAACCTTCTCCTGACTATAAAGTCGCCTTCTTTTGGCCCAGTTTTGGGCATAACCATGTCTAAGGACTTGGAAGATCGAGCATCTTCAGCAACATTTAGAAGCTTTAAACTTTCTTTCCAGCACTCTTCTCCCCGCCACAGAAGCTTAACTGCAAATTGTGAGTTAAATCTCAGAAAGGGATTATAACTTTACCAATGTTCAAAAAAAAAAGAATCTCAGAAAGGGATTATATCAAAATAAATTATTTTATCTTTAAGTGAATGCTAAGAGACGAATAAAAGGAACTAATTTGAAGGAAGAACTCTGAAGTCCAATGAGTTGTCTCCTCCTGATAAAACCGTTCGCATGTACCTTTGGGGGAATAGGGATGAAGGAGTCCACCAGACATTCCAGATGCACCTCCACCAATGCCAACTTCATCATATATGTCTATGCAAAAATTTGATTCCTCTGAACTTTGCTATACAACATAAAAAAGATGCAGCTGTAATTAGCTGCCTATGCTAATTGAACGGAAAAGGAAAAAAGAAGCTGCCATATGTAACTTAGCAGTAAGATTTACAGATAAAACTAATCTGTCAACGGAACTAAGTTATATATGCTAATGATATAAGGAATTTCTAGACTTGGATAAAACAAATTTGTGAAAAGAAGGATCGGGCCCATTTGGACATAATTTATTTTTTTGCCTCTTCTCAAAAAAGAAAATTCCACCAAAACCTGTTTGGTTAAACATTGTTTCAGTTTTTACTCCAAACTTGAAAAAGTGGTCCAGAGAAATTTTCCCATGGACAACAACAGCATACCTACCACAGGTAGCGTCTGGGGAGGGTAGGATGTATGCAGACCCTACCCTATCTTTGTGGGATAGAAAGGTTGTTTCCGATAGAGGAGAACTCAATTTCCCCCAGAAAACTTCAATATTTTTTCAAGTGAAATATGTGTTCAAACACAACTTCAACTTCAAAGTACCCATTTTCAACTTGGCTTAAAATACAATATTTTACCAATATCACTCAAGTCATGTACAAATACCTACTAAATATATATACACCAGATATTTTTTACAAATTAATTACCCATTTCTCAGGTTACCAATCCACTTCTTATAAACAATTTCATGTAATTAGCTAACATAACCTAATAGGATTGGTTTCATTAAGAGAGTTCGAAATATAAAGTAAACACACGAAAAACCCAAAGAGGTCAACATTACTAAATATACATTAAAAAACATAATCTAAACATGTATAAACAATGTAATTTCAGTGGGGTTCGGATAACCCCTTGGCGCTTCCTGGCTCCGCCACTGCCTAACACTATAACTTAAAAGCCTTTTCACCTTTGGATTAACGAAAAAGTTATTAACTTTGTTGCCTCCTAAGAAAGTGCAAGTAGAACTCCATAGGCAATAACTATATGTAAAGACAAAGTGGGGAATTGGGGATACTTGCAACAAATGCCAAGCCATAGACAATCCAGCAAATCCAGCACCAAGAACAGCATATCTGAATATAAAATCCAATTGCAAACAAAACTCAAGTCAGGAAAAAAAGAAAAAAAATCAAAATTCAATGTATATATTTCTACATTGGCTTATTTACTAACCTGAGGGGCTTTTGTGAAACAGCAGAAAAACATCTGATAGATAAGAATGAAGAAGAAAAAGACACCCTTTTGGGAAAATAGTGTAAAAGGCCACGACTTTGTGATAATTTTGTAGAAAATAGAAATGGGTTTTGGATTATAAGCGCCATTGAAGAACCTGTAAAGGTATTGGTAATGGTGTCTGGTTTTGCAAGTCGCTAAGGTTTAAGCAAAACCCGTTAACCCGAAATTCGGGTTATATGGAAACGGATAATTCATTTGAGCTTTCTAACGATTCAATTGTTACGTTGGACATTTGGTAGTTGCCAGTTGGACAAACGTAGATAGTTGCGGAATAAAATTTTAATTACGTTGTATTACTTATTTAATAAGATAACTATCAGGATTAATAATTAGTAATAAGATAATTGTGGAATTAGTCATTTGAGAATAAAACAATGAAAACGAGAAAAATGTCGATGAGGTCGTTTGTAATTATTTTATTTTTTTATAAACAAACAATTTATTCTTTGAAATTATACATGCATGTTATTTTAATACAATAAACTAAACAACAAAAAAACAATACCATGATAATTAATTCCAAATATGCTAATCACTACATAAACTCAACATAACTTGTCTTCAAATCAAAGGACCTCTAGCACATTCACATTGAAAGTCTCCAATTCTATAACAATACAACATAGTTAAAGTTCTACCCGATGATATATGAAACTGGACACTTCTCACAAACAATAACTATCCATAGCAAGAGAGTTTTCTTATCATTATAACCTACCTATATATAGAAATAGAATAACATTATATAAGCCCTAACCTATAACAGCCACAAATATCGAATTAAGTCTTCGTAGTAACGAAAATCTAGCAAATAATACCTTCCCCTCTTGCAACGAGAATTTTTTTATTTTATATAATATAAAAATATATAAAAAAAGAGAGTAAAGGTATAAAATTAGGGAGTTTGGTAGGAAATGACAATGGGATGCTGATACATGATTGAACATGGGTCAGCATTTTTTCAAAAGGTGCACCTGAGAAAACCCACTGCTCTAAGTAAGAATTTTTCTTTTCGTCTTCTGCGCAGTCAACTGGAAGTCAATCAACCCCTTTTTCTGCCGCCGGTCCTTCCTCCACCGCCGATCAACTCTGCACCGCCATCATGGGAGGCGGCGGACTTGAGAATGGCACCACCAGTTCACCGAGTGCTGAACCTTCACTGATCACAAGCCAGCTTTCCGTACTGTCAATCAATGACGACGAACATTCCTCTGTTTCAGTTGAGAAAGATCCCAGAAAAATCGCTAGAAAGTAAGTTCTTTTGAGTTTCTCTCCTAAAAATGTGGATTGTGGAGTACGAGTGCTCTGTTCTACTTTGTCCTTGTGTGTGCGAAATTGATAGATAGAAGTATATATTTTTGTCAATTATATGTGTATGTATACACACATTGAATTGAGTTATGCCGAGAATGTTAGCAACTTAGTTGGTTGGCCTACTTGTTGGGGGAGGGTTGGATTCCCTACATTGTAAATTGGAAATTCCTCCTCTGGTTTCCCTTCCCCTACCCACATTTTTCAAAAAATAAATAAAAATTGAGTTGTGCTTCTGTTTATGAGAAATTTACAGAAAGACAGAGAGAAAGATCGAAATGATCCCTTATTTTTGGCTTTAGATTCAAATTCATTCTTTATATTTCACACGAAGCACTAGTAGTCCTCCATGATTGAATTATTGGAGCACTATAAGTTCCCTGCCTGACCTGTATTTTTTTTTTTTTAAGGCTCAACTATGTAGGATCACCTTATTATGCATTGAAGCTACAGCTCTGAAACAAAAGTTTTAAACTTTTAAGTTGAGAAGGGTAGGGAGGGTCTATTATCCCTGAGTTCCAAGTGTTGCCGTTAGTTCTAAGTATTACACCCTAGATGAGTTTTGCAGTTGGTTCTAAGACTTAGGACATAGGTTCGGGCCCTGTGCCATGCGAACTAAGCCTGACATTAAGTTGAGAAGGGTAGAGATGCAGATCTATTATTCCCGTACTTCTAAGAGTTGACTCTAGATGAATTTTTCGGTCATAAAAAATACTTAGCCTTTTAGAATCCATTTAAGATTAGAAATTGATTTTTCTTTTGGTTTTGTGCATGCTTGTAATTACTCCAGCACTTCATTAGTGCTAACGTTATGATGCAATTACCTTTCTGGCGAAAACTAAAAGAAAAAATCTTGTGTCACGACCCAAATTATGATTCAAGACGCGAAATGGCACCCAATGAGCCACTATCCATTAGGAAAACCTCTAATCTAAACATGTTGATATTGAAGAGAAGATGAAACAATACTATACTTTCTCTTGAACCGCAGTACTATTATTTGATTGGATCATCAAATCTTTTATGTCTCTTGGGATTTCTTCAATGTTCAGTTCTACACACATCTACTTTTTTTGGAAGTAAACAACCATTATGTGGCATGGGAGTCACATCGAAAGTTAATAGTAAACCACTTCAGCGAATAGCTTGTAATATTGCATTGCTTCTAATACTAGGACCTTTTACCGTGACTTTTGCTCGTTGCATACCTTGATCCACTACGATACCGATAATGTTTGTTGCTGTGGTTTGAGCAGCAAACAATGATCCTTTTCTCGTACCTTTGAATCTAAAAGTAGCAAGAGGACCAAGAAACTACTCGACCCTGTACATCTGTAACAATGACAATGGTATTATTGAACTTGCTTGACTATGAATAACTCTTTTGGTATTCTACATGAACCAGTACGTCCATACCCGTGTAAATAAAATCTCACCATCCATACATAACGAATTGCTATGGTATATTCATGTCATAATATATGAACAAGTTTTGACATTGGATAATGTGGCCAAGAGAGGAATCTCTCTATGCAACAGATGTTCCTTATGTGGTAAGTCTAATGAGACAGTGAGACATCTCTTCTTACATTGCAACTTTACTGAGCAGCTGTGGCAGATTTTCCTTAATCTCAGAGGCATATCTTGGTGTATGCCTAGCAAGATTGATGAGACTCTATTCAGTTGGGAGATGGCTGGAGTTGGGGCTACAAACAGAGAAAGATGGAGGATGATCCCTGCTAGTATTTGGTGGACTATATGGAGGGAGATAAACGAGAGATGTTTTGAGAATAGGAACAACAACCTGTAGGAAGTAAAGCTTAAGTGTATTTTGTTGTTTTGCTTTTGGTGTACAAATGTCTACTCCAATGAAACTGAGTCAATCATAGATGTTTTAGGATCCATGTAGATTTGGTTCAGTTTTTGGATAGATTATACTCCCTTTCTGCTTTTGTAAATATGGTTTTTCAGTACTACCTAAGTACTATATGAAATACAAATGTTAACAGTTTCAAAAAATATATGAACAATAAGAGCTGGCGTTTTTATTGAGATTATAATTCATAGGAAAGAAAATAGATGTATGGGTGGAATCAAATATGCAATATTTACAGGCAAAAGTATTTAGTTATGGGGAAAATCAATATATTAGTAAGGATCTAGTAGGATAGAAATAAAGCATTGGGTTGAACTCTTCTTTGGTGTCAAGGTAATAGCTGTGAATAGTCATCGACTTCTGGGAAAGAGTAGAAGGAGGAGACTTATTATGGGGCGTACAATGCATTACAAACGTATGATCATTATCCTTTAACGAGGTTATTCTATTCCACCTCTTAGAAATAAAAATATTTAATAGCATGACTATACATTTATACAAAACTTCTACCCCAAGCACATGCAATGGAACCATAGACAATCAAGTGAAATCCAATCCACGAAATAATTTAATCTATGGATAGCGTCGCTGTGGTAAAGGTTGTAATGCAGAAGGCAACATTACTGCAAGACGTAGATGAGGAGGTCATAAGCGTCTACGGAATGAAAAAGACATATATGGCAGAATTGTAACTATTTGATATTGTTAAGTCCCACGTCGGTGGGATGAGGCAATTATGGACTCCTTATATGGATTTGGGCAATTCTCCCCTCATGAACTAGCTTTTGGGGTGTGAGTTAGGTCCAAAGCCTAAATTAATAAACATATATAAACCTATGGAAGCATAATATACTAGATAGGAAGGTATAGCGGAATATCTGGCCAATATTCCATAAACCCACTAAAAGGACTTAAGTTGTGGAGCTATTAAATATGAGTACAAAATACGAGACATAACTTGAATTTAACAAAGTACTAAAGTTTGCTAATAGGAGAAGTTGCCTCCACGGTCTAGTAGTGGCTCAACTCTATTGGACAAGACTGAATCAAATTGGAATCACTGCTCTACAGCTAAATCACCCCTGTTGACCTGCACACATGTAGTAACCGCGAGCAGCGAGTCTAAAGGACTCAACAAGATTATCGACTTGCTTTCCCAGCCTATTCCTGACTCCCTGAGGCAAGTCCTTAGAAATCGCCTGTAGTGCATACATACACAATAACACGGCAATACATGTGTAGAACAAACTGAAATCATGAATGTATGTAGTGACAGTAGATATGATGTGACTACAGGTTGATTGACTGCTAAAGCTGTTGTGGTGCTATGAGTTATTCCTCACTCAAGCTCAACTTGCCAACTACACAAACATAGCTCATGCTCGTCCACACACATGAACAAGGCAGTTTGAATGCAAATAAACACACCATACATCATGCTTTAAGGAAAATCAAGCAAGCTAAGAGTTAAACTCTCACTTGCTTCGAAAATGGCGAACTTCCCTTGACTTGAATATCTAAAGTCCTCTCAGACAATCTCTTTTGTCCTCAATCTATTCAAAATCATAAATAATGGGTCCAAATTAGCCGAGGAGAACTAATCCCATGATTTAAAGACACTTCGGGGTCAAGGTCAATTCAAAATTCTTCCTCACATCAACAATTTAAATAGCAAAATAAATTACATGTACACGTTACCCATTAGCTATGGAATCCCATTTTATAATCAAGATCATATTTTGATAGTAACTGGTCGGTCAAAAGTCCAAATGCATCCTTTTAGGGCTTAGGCCATATTCCCCAATTTGATATCTCAAATCACATGTTTTCGTGGTTCAAGTTCTATGAAGATCACGACTAATCATGGGTCCAATATAAGGAATCAATACCTCGAATATGAGGTTGAAAGTTGAAACTCTGAATCTCTATAATCCAAGACCGAGAACCTCTTACTCAAAAATCCCAAATTCCTTGTTAAAAACGATGCTGAAGTCTCATAGCAACTTTTAGTCTGCTACAAGTCCTCTATTGCGTTCACATCCCTTGGCTCGCTTTTGCAATGCAGTCAAGTTCAGGCTTGCAACGTGGTCGTGTAGAGAGCTCGACAGGAGTTGACTTGACCCTCAACCTTCACACTTGCACTCTATGACCTTATTTTTGTGATGAACCTTTTCGTTCCACGATCGTGATAGAGGAAGGCATCAACAATAGAAATATCTGCAATTAATTGACCCTAACTGGTGCAGAAACACCTCCGAGCCTCTCGGTTCCCAATCCAAACATGCCAATATGTCCAAAAACATTATATGGACCTATAGGTTGTCTTAAATCATGAAATGGCACTCAAATATTCCAAAAGAGGGTTGAGTTGTATGCCTTTGGGTAATAAACATAAAGCAGTAGAAATATGATGACATTTTGGAGAAGACGGAGAAAAAGCTAGCTAAATGGAAGGCACAATACTTGTCCATTGGGGGAAGATCATTTTAATCAACAGAGCACTAGATTCTCTACCAACTTATATGATGTCTCTTTTTCCAATACCTTCTAAGGTGGACAAAAGGCTTGAAATTGAAAAGGGACTTCTTGTTGCCAGTCAACAAAGAGTGTAAGGGGTATAACTTGGTAAACTGGAAAACTGTCCAGCTGAGCAAGAAGTTGGGGGGCTTGGCATCAGAAATTTGAGGTTACACAATTATAACTTGCTGATAAAGTGGTTATGGAGGTATAATGGTGAATACTTCTCACTGTGGAGAGGTAATTCAATGCGAATATGGGCATACTGAACAGTGGTGAACAAATATGGAGCTGTGGTTTGGTGATCTTTAAGAGCATTATGGCATAAGCGGGAAGAGGACGCCCCATTTAAAGTGGGAATAGTGCAATAATCAGGTTCTGGAGAGATGTCTGGATTGATCAAATCCTTTTTAGAGAATCCTATCCTGATCTATTCTCCCCGTGTACCATCCAAATGCTACTGTAAGGACTGTTGGACATCCCAGGATTGCAACTTTTTCTTTAGGAGGTATTTGAATGATTGGGAGGCGGTGAGAGTGCAAAACCATTGAAGGAAATTGAAGTTTTTACATGTATTTCAACTGTCCCTGACACAATAAAGTGGATACATAGTGAAAATGGTGTCTTTTCCGTCAACAGAATATACAAGAGAGGAAATGGTGGAGAAGCTGGAGGAAGTTCAACTTTATGAAAGTATGTTTCGGTAAGTATAGCAGTAGCACCAACAAAAGTGAAATGCTTCTCTTGGTTGGTGGTCGGGAAGGCTTGTTTGACAATAGAAGCTTTCAAGAGAAAGGGAATGCCTGTACTCCCTAGGTGTTTTTTGTGTAATGAAGTAGAGGAAACAAACAGTCACATGTCCCTCCACTGTAAATCTACATCTCAACTGTAGGCCGTTTTATCAGCCTCACTGAAGTCAAGTGGACCATGCCAGAACATACCGCAGACCTACTGAGTTGCTGGATTAAAAGTGGTGGGAGCAAGAGTCAGAAGAAATGGTGGAGGGTGATACCTGCTTGCATCCGGTGGACAGTGTGGAAGGAAAGGAGTGGAAGAAGTTTTGAAGATAGATTCAATTCTGTACTGAGTGAAATGGAATTGCATTGTATCTTTTTATTTTTGGTGCAAAGAGCAATGTATAGAGGAAGTAGATGATCTGGTAGATTTATTATTTATTATGAGCCCTGTAAATCAGTTTTATTCTTCTTCTTTTAGTTTAACTACTCTTTATTAAAATGCTGAGGAATAGAACAATATTAGTTTATGAAAAATAAAAGGGGGTTGGGTTTTTACACTTTGATAATGTTAAGTTAAACGTTTGAAATGGCAAGAGAGTTAAAATGTTGGCTGAGCAGTGGTCTGATGATACTCTTCTATTTGAGAAATTCCCTGACTTATATACATTATATAATTACCATCAACAAGAATTGCACTATAGTTGTCTACTAGTCTTCTGGTGTATGGATCTTATATTGAGAAGAAGTTTCAATGATCAACAGATAGAAGATTCTTTACTGTGGAAGGTTAAAGCATTTTCTGTCAGGGCATGCTACAATTTTTTTTTTGATGAAAATGGGAGGGAACTATGAAAATTCTGGTGTATGGATCTTATATTGAGAAGAAGTCTCAATGATCAACAGATAGAAGATTCTTTACATTGGAAGGTTAAAGCATTTTCTGTCAGGGCATGCTACAATTTTGTTTTGCTGAAAATGGGAGGGAACTATGAAAATTTGCCATGACGGAATATTTTGAAGACTGTTACACCCTCACAGTGGCTTGCTTCACCTGGACTGCAACTCATGGTGCCTGTCTCACTCATGAAAACCTATAGAGAAATGGTTTTGTCATTTGCAGTAAATGTATTTATGTGAAGAAGTGGCTGAATCAGTTTATCACTTGCTGCTCTGTTGCATTTTCACCAGGCAGAGTTGATTTTTTGTTTATGGGAAGTTTTGGAAATCAATTTGTCATGCTAGGAAGCATAAAACAGGCCTTAAATAGCTGGTACAATTTTTTGTGAAGCAGATTCTACTGGGATGGCAGTGTCTAGTCGTACTTTCTGGAATTGGTTAGAGAAAAAAGGAACACATTTCTCATGTAAAGGCTTGGTGTTGAATAGTTTCTATTTGTGGTCAAAGAAAAATGTTGTAACTGATTTTGTTTCACTATTTGATCTGATGTATTGCTTCAATATTTAGTTGAAAGAACTTGTTCCTCTGGTACTCTCCTAGTACCTTCTTTAGTACTTGTTAAGGTGTTGTTACAATAAAACATTTGAACTTTCAAACACCTGAAAATCTTTGTAAATTATCATATGATTTCAGAATTTAACTACATTATTTAGCTGAAAAATGATGTGCAAATATGGCATAAACAAAAAAATAGGCGCCTTTGATGATTTTATAATATGATTTTATTGATTTTATTTCTTATCAGGTATCAGATGGATCTTTGTAAAAAAGCATTAGAGGAGAATGTTGTTGTATATCTGGGAACGGGCTGTGGGAAAACCCATATTGCTGTTTTGCTTATCTATGAGATGGGGCACTTAATAAAGAAACCCCAGAAGAGCATTTGTGTGTTTCTTGCTCCCACTGTGGCATTGGTGCAACAGGTTTTCTTCTTTCTTTTTTTTTCTTAACTTTTTAAATTTTTTGACATCAAGGATGTGAACTACTATACATTAAATCAACTGGCTGAATACCAAATATCTTCCCTACTATTGAGGCTGTATTTGAGAGCTTTAAGCATAAGTGTTTCCTTTTGGATGACCACGTCCATATCATTGCGCTTGCTGTTGCTTCAATGGCATCACATATCTTTCGTCTACTGTTCGGATGTCATCGCTCCTTTTGTCCAAATGTCGCTCCTTTTGTTTATCATATTTTCTGATAGAAATTATTATTGATTTGTGGCTAGTATGTAATCAATATTTTTCACATATATATAAACACTAGGTGTTTCAGGCTAGTCAAAATTAATTTAATTTCATGCATGGATATTTCTGATTTTGCTGAAAACTGGTCAAGTGATTGGCATGAAAAAGGCCTACAGTTTTGCACCTCAGAGAACCAGAAAGCACTCTTCGATTTAGAATGTCATATGTTATGTCTAACTAATTTTCTCTTCATTGAAATTGTATTCCTATTAAACTCATTCTGTTTTTCTGTGTGTATTTTTCTTTGTTGGGGCAGGGTGGGGAATTTAAAAGTGTATCTGCAACTTCATAATATATTGGCCTAAAGGTTATTTGCTTTTTCATGTGCTTCTGAAATTGGAAAAGCAAGCCAAGGTCATAGAGGAGTCTATTGACTTCAAAGTTGGGACATACTGCGGCAAATCAAAGCATTTGAAGAGCCACCAAGACTGGGAGAAAGAAATGGAACAGTATGAGGTAAGTCTGCAGGATCTTTTTTGTTAATGATATACATTATCCCATCAGTGTTATTTGTTTGAGGCAGAAGCTTAGGAATTCTTGATAGACGAACTCCCTAGTAGAGATTTTAGTGCAATTAGTAATTGAAATTTGAGTAACTGATGTAAGGGTGACAAAAAAAGCCGAATAACTGATGTTCACTAAATTATCTCCCATATACTTGGAATATTTGTACAAACCTGCAATAAGACACTATCTTTGTGCTGATCTAACTCTTGCAGTAATAAATACTCTTACTTTCCTTAACAAAAGGAATATTTCCTATCTACTTTTCTCTCTTCCTGTGTTAATCACAACATCTGGATTAGATTATATAAGTAATTCTTGTATCTTTTCTTTGCCTCCTAAATATTTAATTGATTAAGGTTTGCAACTTACTGCACAGTTTGGAATATCTTCATCTAAATTGAGATTTTGAACGCGAGGAAATGATCTTATGAAGTGACAAATCTCAGATGTTTGCTTGATAGCGAGAGAATGGGAATATATATTTTGTGTCTACCCTTTGTAGGATCAAGAGATTTTATGCTTTGTTCTAAGGTATTACTATATTAGTAGCTTCCCATGGTCAATCACTTTTTGATTAAAACATTGGCAGAGGAGTGCCACAGTTTCATAATGCCTTTAATTCTGAACGTTTACCTGTCAGTCCTCCAACCACAAAAAAAAAGCTTTTGAACTTTTTTATCTCCTTCTAGGTGAAAATTCTCCAATTGGAATATTTTTCCAGAATTTCTTATAAGGTCCTACTATTCCCAAAAAATCTATTGTTGGCTGTTTTCTCATTCCGAAATTGGACTGCATCAGTCATTCTTTTCCAAGTTTCAATGGCTATGAGTATATGCTATTCCACTTAAATCTTCTGAAGAAATACAAAGTGTAGCTGCCCAAGTGGGTGACCTAGCAGTTGGAAAGATGGAGTGACAACCTTGGGAACCAAGATAGAGTGATTGAACCATGTGCTATATATTGTTGTCTTATCATCTTAGGTCCTTTCTCTTTTGGACTGTGGATGAGTGTGAATATCGCTGAATGGCTGACTATTATACTATATCTTTGTTTGCCACTTTCTGAACGTTTTGACCAACAAATTTGCATGTTGTTTGTTCAGGTCCTTGTTATGACCCCTCAAATACTGCTACATAATCTTTCCCACTGCTATATCAGGATTGAATTTATTGCTCTTCTGATATTTGATGAGTGTCATTATGCACAAGTTGAGAGCGATCATCCTTATGCGGAGATTATGAAGGTAATTAACTGCTCTGGTGTTATACGCTGGCAAACATGCTTCGTTTTGTATATAGTAGCCTAGTTATTCATGTGTATTATTCTTGGACAGATATTTTACAAACCTGATGTAGTAAAACGGCCCCGTATATTTGGCATGACTGCATCTCCAATATCAGGGAAAGGTAATATTATTGTGCCAATGAATTCATGCAGTAATAATATGTCCTAATTTTCTCTAACTAGCTGGATCCATTCAGCTTATAGGTCATGAGTAATTTGTATGTTGCCTTGTGTTTGAAATTTGACAAATAGGTTTACATAATAATTTTCGGCAAAATTATGTGTGGATGTCATCCAGATTCCAGAAAACCATTTCTCCTAGATTCATTTCTCTTTTTTTGGTTTTTCAAGAGTCAATTTTTTCGACAATTGTTTACACTCCAAATGAAAAAGTTTTTCCAACTTGTGAGATCTTTAACTATTACTTTGGAGTGATGAATGCATCTACATCTCTTTTCCATGTAAAATTGATCAAATAGACACTGAAAACTGTATGCTGACAATAAATTGGGAGGCAGTCTATGTTAATCAGTAACATATGGTTGTGATGTATGGTACCAGCAGGATCTCTACTCCATTTTGGCTGTACTTTGGACTTACAATATTAACCTGATCTTTTCTTTTCAAGGAATCTCGAAGTATCTCTTTTAGATGTTACCTTTAACTCATTGATTTTGGAAGTACAAATTGGGGACTGCTTTGCTGTTCATCATTGACAGATAAGCTGTAGTTCATTGTGGCTGTCTAATTTTAACCTTGTATGACTGAAAACTGTCTCTATCTCTCTCATCTGCAGATAGTTAAAATTTTACCCCCTTACACATGACAATATGCATATACGTAAATGATTTCTGTTTGGAGAAAGTCATGACTTGTATGAATTCTATTTAAAAATGGGATCAACAGAAGTTGAAGGAGGTATTATCAGAAAATAAGTTTGAAAATGAGTGCAAGTTTTCTGATTTTCTGACTTGTGAAAAAAACTCACCTGATATCTGGGTTTTGTGGAAAGAAACCCTGCTTTCCATGACATGCATTGATCAATTGTGGTAACGAATTGATAGTTCTTGCTATCTGATCTTTGCTCTCAATACTGATCATTCTGCCAGGCGTAACTGGTATATCTATCCTTTAAGCTACTTTTGTTGTTTGGACACTCCTCAGCTCTCAGTCATTATGTTATATTTTTACCATTGCAGGTGCTACTGTTGAAGGCCTTGAGACCTTACTCCGTTCTAAGGTGCTACTATTATACACAGAACTATTTTTTATGATCAATCAAATAATTTTACTTTTTCTTATGAAAGAAAGATAACCATAAATATCAGAGTTGCCTCACATCATTATTGTGGTAACAAATGAAGTCCAATAGAAGTTGCTTGTGAAGGATGAATTTCTGTCATAAGTTTATTAGTTCTAGGATTTGCTAAGAACTGTCTTAAGATTTGATTCCAATTTCCGTAGCTATCATTTTTTATCCTAGGTCTCTCGTTGTGGGTATTTTATTGTTAGGTAACAAAGTACGGCTGCCAAGCCTGGCAGCATTTACCTACTTGGCCTGGCTGGGCTTAGCTGCCATCCTTTGTTCATGCCTATACTGGTTTCATCTTCACCATATTTCTCCTTCTTGGTTGCCCAAGTCCAACTAGTGCTTACTATCTCAAGGTCTTACCTACGCTGCTTTGGACTTCTTCCCGTTTTGTGTTGCAGAAGGGGGAGGGTAGAGGGAAGGAGGAACATTAACAGTTGTATAGTTTAATTTCTCGTCTATATATAACCACAGGTGTATTCTGTTGAAGACAAGGACGAATTGGAACAGTTTGTTGCATCACCCAAGGTGAATGTGTACCACTATGGTCCTGGCTCCTCATATCTTACGAAGGCTTATTCTCAGAAACTTGAAGAGATAAAGAACCAGGTATTATCTGGTCAGAAATTAAGATGGCTATTTCTAATAGTCTTTGACTAAATACTCTCTGGTGTATTCATGATTTGACAGTGTGTAAAGGAGCTTCACAAGAAAGCAGTTGACAGCACTCTCAGGAACACAAAAAAGATGCTCAAGAGACTGCATGGACATCTAATTTTTTCTCTGGAAAACCTAGGTGTTTTGGGGGCGTTACAGGTTTTGTCGCACTTCTTGTTGTTTATCCCCCAAGACCCATTTCGCAAGCCCTGATCTTTCATATTTCTTGAGTTTTAAAGATAGAATCAGAAACTTTATTGAGCTCGAATTTTACACATGTTCCCAACTATGTTTGGTAAAAAAGGAGCAGGGGAAGACCTGGCCCACGTTGCCATACCCCCAACAGGCAATCAGTATAAATGGTCTTTTGACTTAAGTGCAATTTCAAACACATGCTATAGTCTCAACACTTGACCAGACTCCTCAGCACTCTGCAAAACTAAAATAAGAGTATGCAGACGGGTTTGAAAAGTTTCAGAAACAAGTTAGTGCTGCGAGTTTGTGCACTTTATAGATTCTCTTGACCTGACATAGAATTCTTGGCAGATAGGTGTAGACCCTTCAGTTTTTTGTATATGCATGCGTACTTTTTGTGTATATTTATTAAGCATTTCAGCTGGAGAGCCCACATGCATTGCCCTAGTTATGATATTACAGTTTTCTCGATCTTAAAGAGTCATTTATTTCAGTAGAATATGACACTGCATGAAAATCTAGAATCTTGTTGGGTTCCTTAGTCATGATAAGCATAATTTGAACACTTCTAATTCACAGGGAAGAAATCGCGATTTATCTTTTTCTAACCTTTAAGATTTACAGTTGGAAAATTAAATTTTGAGTTCCATCCTTGTTTTGGTGAAGGCTAGTTGCATTCTTTTAAAGGGGGATCACCATGAGCGCCATCAAATGGTGGAAGCTGAAGTTAATGCTAGCGATGACTCTTTGTGTGACAAATATCTGAGTCAGGTTGACACAGTCTTTACTTCTGGTTGTGCTAAAGGTATGTTTTATTCTATCGCGCTTTCCTGTTTTGTAGCTATTTGTGTTCTTACAATCATTACAATGATTCTTATGAGTTCCAGTTTGGATAAGATTTACTGGCCTGATCATGGATTATTTGGTTCTAGAAATGAAATTAGAAGGCTCTGATCATATCGTCTGACTTGTTAGAGATCAAGATATTTGATTTGGACTTGTGAATCAATTTAAGGCATTTCACGGCTTGAGCAGGGTCCAAAAGCTAAATTTGGATTCTTATCCTTTCATGCTCTTTGACAGCACAACACATTCCACCGATGACAAAGAAGCATATAAGGGGGAGGACTAGTCCACCTAAAATGAGTAAATGAAATTTACATCAATCCAGATTTACATGGATCTTTTAGCAGTGTATAGGGACTGTAGAATGGAATGTAGACATTGCGGGTGGAAATATTGAGGTCAGATGCAGTGGAAAGTGCACCTAGGTGTTTGTCGTGGATTTTGCCAAAAATGAAGTGTGTTTTGTCAGGGGGAAATGGCAATACTATGCAGAGTGTGACAATAGCCGATGTGCTACTCAAAGCTTCCGTCCTAACACACAACAGTATAAGGAGTTCTTGATATAGATTCACACACACAAAGATAATGATGCAAGTAAAGGGAACACAAGATATGAGAGGCAAGATCCCTTTCCTATGATATCTCAAATGCAAGATTACAAAGGATGGATCTGCCCAAGGGCCTATACAAACATTAAATAGAAGCCTTACAATCTACATGGCTCATTTACAATGGAATATGCTGAAAAGAGGCCTAAATAAAGTCGCATTATCTCACCTAGCAAGATCACCCCACCACAGAGAGCTAGTCTCATTATCTCACCTAGCAAGATCACCCCACCACAGAGAGCTAGTCTCATTATCTCACCTAACAAGAACACCCCACCACAGAGATCTAGTCTCATTGTCTCACCTAGCAAAAAAACCCCACCACAGAGAGCTAAGCCTAGGGGGCAAGTCAACAGATTATAATATCAGACTGATGCTGATATTAATCAAAATGAATAAGTATGATGAATCTTAGTATTGGACTAGCAGAGTGATCTTCCTACACCTCATTTTTACCTCTCTCTAGAAAGTTCACACTTGATTTTGAATATTTGCTGTGCTTTAGGATCCTTTAAATGAAGACTAAGGGCTTAAGCTGAAGTCAATTCCTGCAAATATAGGCCTAAATACTGATCCGTGCCCACATAGAGATTCTTAGGAATGTCCTGCGTTGCAGCCAAGTATACATATGGTGTTTTCATCTGTAATACTGGTCTAACATATGTTTCTCATGCAGATGGTATGAATCCTGATTTGGCACTCATGGAAGTTCTGAAGGAGCCTTACTTTTCCAAAAAGCTTTTACGCCTAATTGGCATCCTTTCCAACTTCGGGTTAGTCATTTTGTAGCAAATTGAATAATTTGCTATTCCTGATCTCTATAACTCATTCAGGATTTATAAGTAGCTGGAAAGAGAACAGCTGGTTCACTTTGAGGGGTATTCTTATGGAAAATTGCATCCAATTTTAATAAAATATAGTGAACTAAATATTGACAGTGACTTACGTGATGACCTATAAAAGTTCACTTTTTATTTTTTGAGACTGGTAACATGTGTGTGTGTGTGTATATTATATATATATGAATTAGATCTGCACCATGATAGTGCTATTTACAATTACAAAAACCCAACCATGCTTAGGACTACAGCTTCACAAGGAACCTGTCATATCAACTAGTGATTCAGTCTCCTCTATGTAGTTTTCTTTACACTAAAAAAGAAACAAAAGAATACAATTCATCTTGACTTTCTGCATAGGTTGCTTGTCTTCAAAAATTCTGTAGTTCCTCTCCTTCCAAATTGTCCACCATATACAAGCTGGGACAAGTTTCCACCACTTCCTTTGTCTCACTGCACCACCATTTTAGTTCCAACACTTCAATAAATCACAGCTTGTTGCTGGCATAGACCATCTTAGTCGTACCAAGTTCAAAAAAAGTCGCCACAATTGTCCAGTTATAGGACAATGTAGAAACAGATGGCTATTGTTTTCTCTGGCTGCACCACACATACAACATCTAGAGCTTAGATGAAATCCCCTTCGTCTTAGGTTTTCTTGAGTGAGGCATGCTTCTCTTGATACAAGCCAAGAAAAACATAAGACTTTGTAAGGGGCCTTAGTCTTCCAGATGAACTTCCATGGCCACCAGTCAAATTGTGCATTTTGTGTAATCTGGAAGTTGTAGATTTGACAGTGTAGACTCCATCACTTCCAGATTTCCCACACAACGTATCCTCAGATTCTTTGAAGCCTTGGAAAGATTCCAAGGTCTTGAACAAGTCCACGACTCTTTCCAATTCCCAATCATGTAATAATCTTCTAAAAGTGATATTCCACCCATGTACTCCTTTAGCTGATTCAAGGTTAATATCTGGTAAAGAAGCAATAGTGTAGAAATCAGGGAAAAAACTTTAAAAGGACCGTGCCAGCTTCACTTTTTACACATGTAAATATATAGTAAAAAATGGAAGCATAGATAATATTCCTTTAGCGAAAAGGGATATATTTTTCTGATGAAAAACTTTATATTCTTTTGATTGCTATCTTCAAGCATAGTCTCAAAATTTCCATCTTGCTTCAATAAAACTTCTCAAAGAGTTAAGGTATGAAAGAGATGCATCAATTAAATCGATTTGTGACAATCAGGCTGCATTTCGTGTAAAAATGAATCATATAATAGTAGGTTTTCAATTCATTCGACAAAAGATTGAAACGGGTGCATCACAGCATGTTTTGCTTACTAGATGATCAGTTAGCAGATATTATTAGAAAGTCACTCTGGCAGCAGCTGTTAATTCCTTTAATCTATGAAAATATGTTTGAAGCAAAAGATCTTTCTACTTGCAACGTGATTTTATTCTTAACATTGTAGCTCTTACAGAGCATAGTGTAGGGCCTATTATGAGAAATATGGAATTAATGGCTTGAGTACAATTTTATGTATTAATGGACCAGAGAAGCTAGTTAGCCTCTTGTGCATTTGCTCTCAAATACACTTACGGGTCGTTTGGTAGAGTGTATTAGAAAAAACAATGCATGCATTAGCTTTGTGTATTAGTAGCATCTTGTTTGGTACACTTTTTCAACCTATGTATATTGTGTATTGAGGTGTGTATTACTAAGAGGGTGTTTGGATTGACTTAAAAGTTGGTCAAACCTACTTTTAAGTCAGTTTTTGACTTTTGGAAGTGTTTAACAAATATAAAAATAACTTAAAATAAGTTAGGAAGTGTTTGGCAAGGTTAAAAATAACTTAAAATAAGTTAAAAACCAAAAGTAGGTCTCCCCCAACTTTTTATTTTTTGACTTAAAAGTCATTTAAGTTTGACTTTTCATTTTTGACTTAAAAGCTACTTTTTTTAAGACAATCCAAACGGGCTCTAATACATGGAAATCCATGATATTAGTAATGCAAGGGGGTTTAATGCATGCATTAGCATGGTTAAAGACCTAATTTCCGCTCAAAACCTTTTTACATCTTTTCTACCATATTTGTGGAGGGTATCTTTGTAAATAAAGACCTAATTGTTTGGTTAATACACAAAACCAAACAATGCATATGAGATATCTCTGCATAATTAATGCAAGCATAACTAATACAATCATTACTAATACACTCTATTTCGCATTACTTTTATACACCCTATCAAACGACTCCATAAAGAACACCACACTGGGGCCTCTATGGAGAAGTATAGAATTAATGCCTTGAATCAACTATTCATATTTTTGGGCCTACCAGCTAGCTAGCCTCTCTGCATTTGGCCTCAATGACTCTTAAAAAGCACCAGAATAAGGTCCTGATGGAGACATATGAAATTAGTGTATTGACTGCAAGTGTTCATATTTATACATTCAACCAGCTAGCTAGCTTCTGTGCATTTGCTGTCCATTATAGTGGTACCATCTGAAACTAAATCTTTCAAAAACTTAGCTTTTGTTCATATTATTTCCCCTAAAACGTTATTCTTAACAAGCATGGTTAGTGGTGATCTTTTGCCGTCATAATGTACCTTTATCCAATAGAAATGATAAGATCTTGTTTGAAGTCAGTAACATATGTTTTTGCTGTCATATCATATCTTTACCCATTACGTACAATAAAATTATTTCAGTTTGTTTGTTGTCATGTTTGTATGTTTCTTCTTCATTGTTAATTCAGTCGCTAAGGAAATCGAATCAACTTCATATTCTGCAAGTTGATTCTCCCTCTCTTTATTTTCAGTGTACAACCAGATATGAAATGCATAATATTCGTTAATAGGATCGTGACTGCAAGGTCCCTTTCGTATATTCTTCAGCATCTGAAAGTTTTATCTTCTTGGAAGTGCGGGTTTCTTGTAGGAGTCCACTCGGGATTGAAAAGTATGTCACGAAAAAATACAAATATCATTCTCAATAAGTTTCGTTCTGGTGAGGTAATGGTTCTTTGCTAGATTTTTTTCTCCGCACGCTAAATTCTCTTAGCTAGAGGACCTCTGGGAGGGTGACTCCAAGTTTATGTTTGTTTCTATCTCTGATAGTTTAGTATGAGATTGGTTGCATATCCTTTGCTCAATTTGACAGCTCAATTTATTGATTGCAACCAAAGTTGGCGAGGAAGGACTTGATATCCAGACATGCTGCCTTGTTATACGATTTGATCTTCCTGAAACTGTTGCCAGTTTTATACAGTCTAGAGGGCGTGCCCGCATGCCAAAGTCTGAATATGCATTTTTGGTTGATAGGTATCTCTAAAGATTTGTTTTCTGTACCTTCTTACCAGTCAAGTTCATCAGAGCAATATCTCTGACATAAACCTCTTTGCAGAGGTAACCAAAGGGAGCTTGATTTAATCGAGCATTTTACAAGAAGTGAAGCTCAGATGAATGATGAAATCTCTTCCAGAAAATCTCTCACAACAGTGGCAGATTTTCAGGAAAATATATACAAAGTAGATATGACTGGTGCAACCATCAGTTCTGCATCAAGCATTTCATTGCTTCACCATTATTGTTCCAAGCTTCCACGCGACGAGTATAATCTTGTGCTGAATTTCACTAAATATTTATGTTTCTTTTTTCGTAGTTACAATTTACTGTTCTATATTTCTTATTGGTGGCTTTTGCATTTGGAACTTTATCTTCATGGTTTTACATGATCTCTTTTCTTTTCGTTTTGCTTGTTTTGTAGGTATTTCTGCCCCAAGCCGCAGTTCTATTACTTTGATGACATAGATGGAACTATTTGCAAATTAATTTTACCTTCAAACGCTGCAATGCATCAAATTGTCAGTGCTCCTCAATCTTCTATAGAAGCAGCTAAGAAAGATGCTTGTTTAAGAGCCTGCAAGAGCCTGCATGAACTTGGAGCACTCACTGATTATCTTTTGCCTGATCAAGCAGACGAAGATGAAGACCTGGTCCCCGATTTTTCTGACTTGGAATGCTGTGAAGGTTAGGGAGTACTATTCTAATAAAAACATCTTCAATGTGCTTTGTGTTATTTTGCTCGTTGTCATTATTGTAATGTTGATGTCACAGGCGAAGATGCACGGGAAGAGCTCCATGAGATGATTGTTCCTGCTTCCCTTAAAGAACCATGGACTGAGACAGAGAATCCTGTTTGCCTTAACTCGTACTACATAAGATTTTTTCCCTTCCCTAATGATAGGGTGTATAAGAAGTTTGGCCTATTTCTGAAAGCACCTCTTCCCCAAGAGGCTGAGAGAATGAAACTTGATCTCAACTTGGCTCGAGGTAGATCTGTGAAGACAGAGCTTATTCCGTCAGGAGCTACTAGTTTTGAGAACAATGAGGTTTAACACTTACTACTTGACCCTCTTCTATTTTAAACGGAAAGGCTCTCTTCAATATTTTGATTACTTTCTTTTAGCAGATACAACTAGCAGAGAAATTCCAGAGAATGTTCCTCAAGATCATTCTTGACCGCTCTGAGTTCATTTCAGAATTTGTGTCTTTGGAAAAAAAGGATTTTGTCGACTCAGCTTCAAAGTTTTACCTATTGCTTCCTGTCAATTTGTTTGGGCATAATAAAATCTCTGTGGACTGGGAGCTTGTCAGAAGATGCTTGTCATCACCAATTTTTGGAACTTCAGTATGTACAATCAATAATAAGATGTCTAAATTCGAAGAGCAGTTGCAACTTGCCAATGGTTCCAAAAGTGTACATGATGTTGCCAATAGTTTGGTATATGTTCCATGCAAGGATGCATTTTTCTTCATATCCGATGTTGTTAAAGACAAAAATGCATACAGCATTTATAAAGATTCTAAAAACCACGTCGAACACTACTATGATATGTAAGTAGAAATGACTTTCTTATTTCTTCTTTACTTACCAACTGGCTTCCCTGTTTGTTTGCTGATTCTACCTGCATACATATGTGAAGCTGCTTTTTTTCTGCCTGGAGAATCTTATTTTACTGTAAACCAGACTAGAAATTCAAGTATTAATAAAGTGGAAGATGAGCCCTATTTTCTCCATTGCCAACCTCAGTCAGAAAAAGGGAGAAAACTTACAAATTAGATGCAAATAGAAGGGAAGTTAAAAAAGTTCTTGATAGGTTAATTAGCATCTACAAATTGCTGCTGAAGAACCAATTGAACCATTTCCTTACATGCATTTGGAAGTTCTCTTTTTTTCCCTGTCAATATATATTATGGTTAGTGACTATATGTCTATTTTATTCTTATTGTGAGTCTCGAGTAATAAACAGAGTTGACTTTTATTGATGTAACTTCCTTTTTCCTTTTTGGTAAGGTGAATAAATTAATTAATGTGGGATATACCAGCAGTAACTTGTTTGGGAACTTGCTGGTATTGATGTATGTTTGTTCTTGTTTAAGAAGCATAGAACCGGCTTTAATTTGGGAAAGAATACGTTTCTTTTCATTGCATTTGTGTAACTCAGATATTTTTTAAGATACAGTAACTGACCTCCTAAGGGACTGGTATGCTCTTCTTGTTTAGAGATATATTTGTTTTATTATCTTCCGATGTTACTTGTTGAGAATATCTGTCCTCTTCCTTTGCAATTTGCTTAATAATATTTTTTTCTTGTGAAGAAAAACATATTTTGCATCTATTTGAAGATATGATCATTTCTACAAAATGTGTATCATGTATTTTCTAATGGGTGAAATCTCTTCTACAGTTCCTCTGTCCATCTTTTATACCCTGATCAACCACTTATAAAAGCAAAGCAGCTCTTCTGTTTGGAAAACTTACTACGGAAGAAAGGCTATTCAGGTAATTGTTTATAGTTCAAGCTGCATAACTGAGCTGTTTATATTGCAAAACTCAAAAGACTTGTGATGCAATAGGGGGGAGGGGTGGTTACTTTGATTCATGTTGAAGCATAGCTTTTAATTTTTTTAGAAGTAAAAACCAATGTGCTTCTGCTATGAAAACAAAGAAACAACAAATTCTACGATAGAACTCAAAGGCAAGTATCATTGACATTAAACGGTTGAAATCTTGACAAAATTCTATCTTTTTCTGTTTTATTTGTGTTAACAATGTTCTTTCTTATCAAACCCATCAAGTTTAGAGCTTTAACCATAATAATGCTTAATTGTATAAATAATTTATTTTTTTGAGTTGGGGAGATTCATTTACCTACTAGATGAAATTTGTGAACATAGGAGTAGATTCAAGCATGTAAATTACAAACAACACAAATTTTAAATCAACATAAAAATAAAATTACACTCAATTAAAGGAGACAGTATAAGTTATATTTTTTAAATAAAAATAAAGTTGGAGAAGAAGAGCTTGGAATTGTAACTCTTTTTATTTTTAGGAGCTTGTAATTAATTCATAAAGCAAAAAGGATTTAGGACTAAGCTTGTAATTATGTTCGTAGCAGCTCCAAGAGAAGCGTCTCTGTCTTCTTCTAAAACTTTAATAAATCTTTTGGGACTAAGCTTCTCCAAGACATGACGTGAGAAAATGATAAGCACCATTTCTAGGTTAGAGCGCAAGGGCGACAATGTCCATGATTATATAATTATCTTACGAACTTCGTCTGTTTTAAATACTTTATTTTGACAATCTATGGCTAGATGAAGGGTTTTCTACTTTGATTTAACTTACCACATGTTCAGAATATCAGATTATATTCTCTCATCGGAAGTAAGATCTTTTTCTGCTGTGTGTATTATTTTGAGACACAATTACTTAGGTGGTGTATTATTTTGCAATGAATGACACTCTCCTTTGGCCCCCTGTCGCAGAGTTGCGTGATAAAGAGGAGCACTTTGTTGAACTACCTCCTGAAATTTGCCAGCTCAAGATAATTGGGTTTTCCAAAGATATTGGGAGCTCATTATCATTGTTACCATCAATCATGCATCGCCTTGAAAGCTTACTTGTTGCTATTGAACTGAAGGGCTGTCTATCTGCTTCTTTCCCTGAGGGAAGGGAGGTAGCAATAGATCATGTAAGGGATTCCTCCATACTTAGTAATATGTCCTCTCAATCAAAACACATCTGTTTGCATGTATCATTTGTTCATAGCATATGAATAATGCCAGATACAATACCTAGTTTACTATTGATTGTCTGAAACCGGACCAGGTTCTTGAAGCACTCACTACAGAGAACTGCCATGAGTCCTTTTCTCTTGAAAGGCTTGAAGTGCTTGGTGATGCATTTCTCAAGTTTGCAGTTGGGAGACATCTTTTTCTTTTGCACGATGCCTTTGACGAAGGACAGTTAACTAGAAAGCGCTCAAACGCTGTGAACAATTCCAATCTGTACATGGTAGCAATCAGAAACAATTTACAGGTAAATGGTGCTGAACTCCAAATGCTAGATATGAACCGACTTCTTCAGTGATGTGACAGCACATTGTTTATGTTGAGATAAGAAAAGGTTTGCTTTTTTCTTGTTTCAAAATATGGCTTTTGACTTATTGCAAAGTTTAACATTATTTCATGTGAGAAAGTGCATTCACTGAGGTGTCTATTTAAACCATTACTTAGCACAAACACAGATGCCTGTGTGGCTCTCTCATCTCACATCCCTAAAACAAATAAAAGAGCAGAAATAGAATTATTTCTTTGTTGAAGCTTATGGGGAAAAAGAAAAAATCATCTCTGTTGATTACTATGAGGCCCCAAATAATTTGTCATTTATGAGGCCTCAAATAATTCGTCATTGTATCAAATAAATTTGATATTTTCTCCGTTGTAACTAATATATATAATAAACAAGTTAAATTAACTAATTAAAATTTGTCTAGTCAATAAACGTAAAATGGAATGGGACAAAGGGAGTAAACATCTGATACATTCATGGGTTAAAAATGGAAGGGGTTAAATATTTTGAGAGGACCTAAACAGAAATATTATCATATAAAATTGGGAATAAGGGAGTATAAGATTCGATGATCTCCTATTCAACCAAGTAAAAGAGGGGATTTCCTAAGTGTCTAGAACAACAAACTTGTTGCTCCTGCACACTTTATTTTTTTGAGAAAGTTAAGTGGTATTATTAACAGAGAAGTACACCAATAGTGAACTCCTGTAGTAATTACATCAAAAGTATAGAGGGTTTGTCAAAAGAATCTAAACACCTATCTCCCTCATAATCCCCTGGATCCTTGGGAATAGTATGGATACACCAAAAGTAAAAGGTCACTAAACAGTTCATTTTAATGCTTTGGAAAGGGATGCTCTTGTTCTCGAAACCTGCACACTTTTTTGATAAGATATTTTATTGTCTGGGCACAAAATCACCCATATACAAGAAGTTATTCAAAATGTAGAAAAAACCTACAGAAAGATATGATTTTCTACAAATGCCACCCAATCTTCTATACAACAACATACCCCGTGAAATCCCATAAGTGGGCCTGGGAGGATGGAGTGTACGTAGACTTACCTTACCTAGTAAGGGTGAAGAGGTTTCCGATAGAACCTCCGCTCATGTAAAGCATATTAAACAAGTTGGACCACCCAATCTTCTATACATAAAATAATTTCATGGGTGCACCAAAAGGAAATAAGGGATAAAACTATTTCTCAGTTGAGCAAGATTCATCTCTACACTTTCAAAAGCTCTCCTATTTCTTTCTCTCTATATGGCCTACGTAAGTGCTAGTGGAGAAACATTCCAAGCCATGTGTCTTCTCTTCCCCCTACAACAATTCCTCCTACCATAATTCCAACTGAACATGAGCTCCTTTGGGATGCCTGGCATCACACAAGTCATTCCAAAATCCAAACCAACACAAAGTTTTCCATCATAACCTTGAGGTTACCAAACAATGAAGAAGGAAATGGGAAACATCTATATCACCCCTCTTGTAGCTAGCTAGCCAAGTAAAGAAACACACCTTTTGGGAACATTAGGTTTCCAAATCGAATTATGTGGAAATGCAATCTCCTCCTAAACCAAAAACTTCTATAGAAAGATTAACAGAAAATTCCCCATTGTTCCCTGCTCCCCACCTCTAAATATCATGGTTATCCTGCGGAATTCCTTGTTTGTGAAGCAACTCAATTAGGAATTCCTCGTAAACCTCACATACCCAAAAGAACTTCTCCATTTTGTATCATCTGGACTCTCTGGACTGTCATCTCTTTTTGACATGAAATTGATATGCAATTCTCAAAATATTGTTTCTACTTATGCCCCCAAAAGTTTACTCCCTACCTTGAAATACTCAAAAATGCCGAACTCTTCCCATCCCTTCAAAATGTTCCTCCACATTCATAAGGCATAGTGATATCTTTATTCCTCAAAGCCCCCATATTTTTCCACTTGCAACTTTATGAACACAGCATATTTTTTTGACAAAGGTAACAGTTTTGTATATTAATATTTAGCACTAAAGGCTGGGATCCCAAATTTACACCATGATGCTACATACAATTGCGTGTACTTAAAACAAAACTAAACTAGATCCTACTTCATCTTACAAAGGACCTAGGATATCTCTAACCGCTATAGGATCATCTACATACTCCAAACTACACCAATAGCAAAAAGTGATTATGCGGTTCATTTTAATCTCGTGTAAAGGACTACTACTACTCTCAAAGCATCTCATATTTCTTTCCTTCCATATGGTCCACCAAATCACCGTTGGGACAATCCTCCATCCGCTTTGGTGCGTACTCGCCTTTGCCTTCATTGTTCCAGCTTTCTATAGCCTGACTTGCCCTTTGTGGCATGGTCCAGTTTGTACCCCTGAAGCTGGTAAATAAGTGTCACAATTGTCTAACCACCTTGCAATGAAGAAACAGATGGTTGATTGTCTCTGCCTGTTGCTCACAAAAAAAACATCTAGAACACATATGTATTCCCCTCCTCATTAGATTCTCCTGTGTTAGTACCGCCTTTTTAACTACCAACCAAGTAAAGACTGTCACCTTATATGGAATTTTGACTTTCCAGATAAGCTTCCAAGGCAAAAATCTGAGTTGAGTCCCCATTTGATTCAGGTTCTTGTAGGCAGAGCTAACTGTGAAGATACCTTTGTTGTGAGTTATTCAACACAGCATATTCCTCTGTTCCAAATCTCCACACACATTTACTTATAAAGCATATTGATATTTTTATCTTTTAGTCCTCCTAGCCCCCATACACATGAACAATATTTGGAAATAAAATGCTCTCAGGCACATTCCCCCAAAACTCTTTCTCTCCTACTTTTTAGGAGAGAGAATCTTTCCGGTGGGTTGCCTGAGAACCACCAACCTCTTCCAAGACTCTATAGCTATCTCCTTCTGCGATAGCTTTCTTTCTTCATCTTTTCAGTCCTTTCAACAAAAATGGGGGAGAACAGGATCTATTTTACAGCTGGTTTCAAGTCTTTTGACGTCACTAGATGGATTTCCAGCGAGGAAGTCTGGGTGGAGAGAAGCAGAAACATGATGAGAAGAATAACTCTCAGCAAAAAGGTGATGGAGTGGATATGTGTTATTCTGAAAGAAGCCTCAACTAACAACAAGAATCTTGTGAGAAGATGAAGGACAAAGGACCAGATAGCAGAGTACTTTGGAACAAGGTAATTTAATGCTCATGGAAAGTACATGAGTATTTTATCCCTCAAGGGTGTGGATAGAGCCGTTGTTATCCTGCCAGAAGCCTTCAATGCTGGATGGAGAGACATTGCTGTTAACACATGTTGAGAATACAATTAATAATAAAAGTGTGCTCTCTCTAACAGCTTAAGCTTTTAGATGCGAAGATCGCACACTTCAACATGGCATCAAAGCCGATAGTGATCGAATCTCACACCACACATAACAAAAAGAATTTCCACGCTTGGCCCATGAAAAGGAATCAAGCCCACATGTGAAGGGGTGTGTTGAGAATACATTAAATAATAAAAATGTGCTCTCTCTAACAGCTCAAGCTTTTAGATGAGATGGTCACACACTTCAACAACACATTACGTTCTTTTAATAGTTAATTAGCTGGTAATGAATGCTTTTTTGTTTTTCATCATTGAAACAATCCTTCTAAGTTTGTCTGATGTCGTCTTGATGCTCCTTAATATTCCGCCATAGCTGACATTTCCTTTTGCTAGCATGAAGAAATGTTTTACTCGTACTGTCATAGTATGATGTCCTCGCAAATATCTGAATGTTTTCAAGAGCAAGCCATAAAACATAAAACATACTCACCATTCTAAAATAACTCCCTCTATTTGTAATGAGCTATGTTGTTGGATTCTCAAGTTAGACAATTCTGCTTTCTGTTTACTTTTTATGATAACTATGACAGCATTTTGTATATCAATGATTGAACGTAAATATGAAATCATGAATATAAGATGAAACTGCATATCTCAAATGAAGTTTTAGATATCAGAGGCAACTGTGGTTTAACATGAGGAAAGGGAGTCATAAAATACTACTTTAATGCGACTTTATTTGTATACATATGTTTTATTTACGTGATTTAAGATGTTTATACTTAACTCAATTGGCTTGAATCTCTACATTTTTCTGTGTCTCAGGCATATATACGTGATCAATCATTTGAACCCAACCACTTCTATGTAGTAGGCCGTCCGTGTCCTGTAACCTGTAACAAGCAAACAGAAAAAAAAATACATGGTCTATGTGGTAGCGGGACAGATGGTGCAAAGACTGAAGTTAGGTGTAGCAAATGTCATCACTGGTTGCGTAAGAAAACAATTGCTGATATAGTTGAAGCCCTTGTTGGTGCTTTTGTAGTGGACAGTGGCTTCAAAGCAGCAATTGCATTTCTAAAATGGATTGGTATCCATACAGATTTCAAAGAACCACAACTAAAAAGTATCTGCTCTGCAAGCAAAGTCTTTATGCCACTTGCTGATGAAATAGATGTTCTTGGCATTGAACATTTATTAGGTTATTCTTTCATCCATAAGGGTTTGCTCATTCAGGCATTCATACATCCATCTTATAACAGGCATGGAGGGGGTTGCTATCAGGTATGAAATTGCTCTTCTTAAATAATCTACTTTTTTCTGAAACCTTTATCGGTGTTGCGTAAGGCGAGCTAGGACTACCCTTACAGCAACTTCTCGCTTTGAACATTTGATTTTATTTAACAGAGATTGGAGTTTCTTGGAGATGCTGTCCTTGATTATTTGATCACATCTTATCTGTACTCTGTGTACCCAAAACTGAAGCCTGGCCAGTTGACTGATCTGAGATCAATTTCTGTAAACAACAATACCTTTGCAGTTGTTGCAGTACGTCAAAGCTTCCACAGTCATATACTTTGTGATTCTAGCGACCTCCGTGAGTCAATTACTAGATATGTCAATTTCATTGGCAGACCAGATTCTATGAAAAGGCTGGGTGAAGAGCCATCTTGTCCGAAGGTATTCAACATACTTATTGCTTAAGTCTTATATTTGATGGTTGATTGAGTTTCTTATACAGAGTTGATAATAGTTTGTGTTGGCACTTAGATGTAGTATAGAAAATTTTCCCTTCATCAAATAAATATAAGAAATTACATTGTAAGTGTTCCTTCAAAAGAATTCAGGTATAAGAATTTGGGTCTTAGTAAGCTGGATAGCAAGTCATACTGCAAAGAAGTAGGTACTCAAACATTTGTTTGATAGTCACGGTGGAAGGCTCTATAGACCGTAGATTCGACACTCTAGAAAACAAACCCAAGAGCTACGATGCTCTGATACCATGGTACTGAACAAGGTAGTTTAGGAGAATTACTTGTCTATTATCCAAAGAATACTATGATTTAAATACAGATAAAGAAACGGCTAACTAAGGTAACTAGATGTTAAATCCCTAGAAATCAGCTAGAATATTATATACAAGCAAACATATAACTTTGTGATTCTCTAACAATGGTTTTTGTGGAGGAGATGGACATTCAACCTGTTGTAGATTAATGTGAAGAAGCCAGATCAATATTTTTTTGTTAGAAAAATCTGTCCAAGGGGGAGAAATTTTAGGTGTTTCTCCTGGTTTTCTTACCATAGTTGGGTTTTCCTTTTCTTTGAAGGGTAACACATTTATCATATTTGATTTTTTTCTTCTCCTAAAAAGAATTTATAAACCTCTCTTCTTTGGCTAATCCTTTCCTTGGAGGAAAATTTTTGGATTTCTATAAGTTGAGGCTCCTTTCTTCTCACTTGGTAGCATCATATTGTATCCCTAAGGGGTTAGAGAGTCTTGTTAACGGGGAAAATTTATCAGACACAAGTGTTATTTTGTTGGTTGCTTCTCTCCTGAACAGTTAGGAAAATAGTTCAATCACCTTTAGAAGATGAACCCTCGTTGTGACCAACTAGAGAAGGATTTTGTACATTTAAGGAATAGCCTCTCTTCCCTTATTGATTTTGGTGCACCCTCGAGGTTCCTGTGGGTATAGAAGATTGGTTTCGTTCGTAGAAAACCATATTTTTTTGTGAGATTTTCTACTTTTTTTGGTATACTTCTTGTATACGGGTATTTTTTTGCTCTTTGCTAATAAAATTTTACTTGATCAAAAAGATGAACCTTCATTTTGCTCCCTTGTTTACTGGTTAGTTCAGGCCCTCGGCGACTTGGTGGAGTCTTGTATGGGTGCAATCCTACTTGACACAGGGTTTGACTTGAACCGTGCTTGGCAAATTATACTCTCCTTCTTAAAGCCCGTCATGAGCTTTACCAGGTTGCAGCTTAATCCGACAAGGGAACTCTATGAACTTTGTCAGTCTTTTGGCTGGAATTTAAAGTTCCTGCCGTCAAAAAAAGATAGCAAATTTCTAGTTGAGGCCAGGGTTAAAGGGGAGAATGTTTCTGCAGCTGCTTCTGCTCTCAATATTAATAAAAAATCTGCTCAAAGAATGGCTGCACAGAAAGTATGCTCAAGCTTGAAGGTATGCATCTCACTCTTCTATGTTTTTGTGTGCATCTTGATTTCTTCTGCTAGTATCCTAAAACAAGGTACTTACAGTTGACTGTCTCTGTTTTTTTCTTCTTGTTGAAGCTCTTTCTGTATGTTATGTGAGCAAATTAAATGCAGGGGTTTCACCTGCGCAGCTTGTTTATACTTTTAAGAAAACTGAAATGCTGAATAAACTGCAGCTTGTTTCCAGTAGCATGAAGTATATACTTGAAATATTGCTTTTCAGGAAAATGACAGTCTGGTGCTGACAATTGATGAGTTTGGTTGTCTTTCTGGTTAATTCTTCATGCTCATATAAAATAAGGAAAATAAGCTTTAGGATGAGTTGTTAGTGTCATGTGAAATTGAAGCCTGAAGGTTTACTTCTGAAAAACAGGTTGCAGATTTCTGTGATAAAGGTATTGAGTAAATCATTATGTTTCAAGTCGTTGATGAGTTGAATCACTTGAATTGTTTAGGGAAACCTTGTTGCTGTGTGTCGATTCTTAGTGAGATTCTGATTTTTAGGTATTTTGGTATTGGTTTAGTGACTAGCTAGAATGGTGAGGTCCTAAAGGGAGGGGCGTTGTCGCTGTATTATGCTGAATATAGGTACTAATGTAGAACATACCATGAGCAAGCTCAGCATGCACATCATGACTTTAGGGGAGTGTTGATGGTAAACAATCCAGTAGTTTTATACAATGTCCCACCAAGTGATCGAAGCATGAGATATAGTTAGTCATGCCATCCTTGTAAATCTTTATATAAATAGATCGAAGCATGGAATATAGATAGTCATGCAACCCCATAAATATTTTCTCCTTAGTTATATATCTCACAGCATGCACTCCATATTAAATTGTTTTTAATTCTTTGTTTCTTATTTTGTTGGTTGATAATGTACCTGACCTTATTCATATTCTTCATTCTCATCTGGAAAATTCTTTGTTTCATAGGAGATTATTACATTGTTATGTGAAACAGCTTTCAGAATCTTTCTTACTGCCTCCGTTTCAACTTGTTTGTCCTGTTTTCACTTGGCACGGAGTTTAAGAAAGTAAAAACGACCTTTAAATCTTGTGGTCTTGAATTAAAGATACGTCAAATGTGTCAAAATGTCCTTTAATCTTGTGTTCTTAAACATGTCATGTGTAAAGTTGATAAAGAGTTGCCAAATAAAGAAAGAGACATTCTTTTTGAAACACACTGAAAAGGAAAGTAGGAAAAACAAACTGAAACAGAGGGAGTATGATGATGCAGAGTTCAGCTGTCAGCTTTGTTCCTTATTTTCAGCATTCTTTTATTCATTGACGAATTGGAAATCTGGATCTTTTTTCTTCATATATCTAATTGCTAAAAATTGCTGAACTTAACTACTTAAAATTAATTTATTTTGAGTAAGGTAACTTTGTATTAAAACCAGTACTTAGGTAGTACCGGGAAAACCAATTTACAAATGGAATAGATACAGAATATACCAGTTATGAAACCAATCCTAAATGGTGCCTAGGACATCTAGGATTGATTTGGTGTCACTAGAACACAGTTTAGTGCACCAAAAACAGAAAAGCAAAATGCATTATAGCTTAGTGTCCTGTATTAAACTCCTCCTATCCTCAAACATCTATCATTTCTTTCCATCCAAATAGTCCACCAAATACATGACAGGATGTTCCTCCATCTCTCTCTGTTTCCTGCACCCACTCCTGCTTCCTCCGAACTAAAAAGAGTGTCAGCAATTTTGCTTGGCATTGTCCAGGCTATGCCTCTGAGATTGATGAAAATCTTCCATAGTTGATCTGTAATTCTGCAGTGTAGGAACAAACAGTTTACTGTTTCAACTTCCTTTTTGCAAAGGAAACATCTAGAGCAACAACAACAACATACCCAGTGAAATCCCACTAGGTGGGGTCTGGGGAGGGTAGAGTGTACGCAGACCTTACCACTACCTCGTGGAGGTAGAGAGGGAAGCATTTCCGAGAGACCCTCAGCTCAAGTACATCACATCCAAGTAAAAGGGGAGGGGAACAATGTATAAAACATAACATCCAATAAGAAAGATAGTGAATAATCAACCAAGGAGATAATAACATCAGTGCAATACTGTGGGAAGTGAGGCTCGGTAAACAACATAAGGCTATAGGTATCACAGACAAGAACTACACATGCAAGACTAGGACTACTACAAATGCTAACAACCCAAACCCTCGCAAGGAAAAACAACACGCTAACCCTACTAACCTACAACCTTAATACGCGACCTCCATTCCTTCCTATCTAGAGTCATGTCCTCGGTAAGGTGAAGCTGAGCCAAGTCCTGTCTAATCACCTCTCCCCAATACTTCTTAGGCCTACCTCTACCCCTCTGCGTACCCTCTACAACCAACACCTCGCACCTCCTCACCGGGCGTTCCGCGCCCGTCTCTTCACATGTCCAAACCATCTCGGTCTCGCTTCCCTCGGCTTGTCCACCACAGAGGCCAGGCTAACACTCCGCTCCATACAACAAGGCCGGTCTAACTACCACTCTGTAGAACTTACCTTTAAGTCTAGATGGAATTTTCTTATCACACAAGACTCCAGAGGCAAGCCTCCATTTCATCCAAGCAACCCCAATGCGATGTGTGACATCATCATCGATGTCACCACTTCCTTGGATTACAGACCCAAGATACTTAAAACTTTCTCTCTTAGGAATGATCTGTGTGGCAAGTCTCACTTCCACCTCTGCCTCCTCCACCACATCACTGAAATTGCACCTCAAATATTCTGTTTTGGTCCTACTCAACCTGAACCCTTTGGACTCCAACGCTTATCATGTGTCAATACTTTTGATCATATTTTCATGTGTCAATACTGCTTCTTTAGCTAGAAGCCAGGTGAATACTTTGTAAGGTGTCTGAGTCTTCCAAATATGCTTCCTAGGCCAGTTAGTAATATGTGGCTCTACCTGGTTCAAAATCCTACACCCTGAGTTGACCTTATATTCTCCACTTACATGTCCACTCCACCATAGGCAATCTGCACCTTCTTGCAACCCTTGAAAAGTTGGAAAACTCTCCAACTGGTTAAACAGTTCCACAAGTCTATCTCCCAATCATTCAACATTATATGTTCCATTCTTTGGTTATTGTTTCCGGCCACTTCAAAATCTCTGATCCATCCATTAGTATTGGCCACCTTTACCATGCTGTTAAGACCTTCCATAGCTAAAATGAACAAAAACAGGGACATGGGGTCCCCTTGTCTGATCCCTCTCTGAGCATTGAAAAAGCCTTCAGGGCCACCATTGACAAGAATGGAGAACTTCACTGTTGAGATACAAAACTTCACCCAGTTGACCCATTTAGCACCAAAACCCATTTGCCTAAGGACTTGCAAGATATATTCCCAATTGACATGATCAAAGGCTTTCTCAATGTCAAGTTTACATAGAATGCCAGGTTTCTTTTGAGAAATTTTAGAATCAACTGCCTCATTGGCTATCAATACAGCATCCATAATTTGTCTGCCTCCTATAAAGGCCATCTGTTGTGAATCTACCAATGTGTCCACCATTATTTTCAACCTTTCTGTCAAGACTTTGGAGACCAATTTGTAGAAACTCCCTACTAGACTAATTGGTCTGAAATCTTTCAACTCTTTTGCCCCTTTCTTCTTGGGTATCAGGGCCATATAAGTAGCATTGAAACTTTTGTCAAACATGTGGAAAGCTTACATGATATCATACTTCAGAACCTCCCAACATTTGATGTAGAATCCCATAGTATAACCGTCTGGGCTTGGGGCTTTGTCTGGTGCACACATCTTAAGATAGTTATAAACTTCTTGTTCTTCAAATTCTTCCTGCAAAACTTCTTTTTCAGCTTCTGTAATTCTAGGACAGTTGCTGATGTTTCCAGTAGGCCTCCATTCTACCTCCTCTATAAAGCTTATTATAGAATTCGACTATCTCTTCTTTTACTCTTGCTGGTTCCACAATAGTCTCCCCTTGCACCTCTAGTTTGTCAATATGGTTGTATCTCTTATAGGCATTTGCTGATTGATGATAGAACTTGGTGTTTTTATCGCCCTCCCATAGTGCCCTTGATTTCTGTCTCCATACACTCTCCTCATTTTTTAGGACTTCTTCCAGTTCCAAATATAACTCAGCTTTTTTAGCAGCTGCCTCTTCTTTCATGATCCTGGAGTCCAGAATTGAGCCCAGATCTGCTATTTGGCTAAGCAATCTTGACTTTTGAAGTTTCAGACTCCCTTGATCACTCCTACTCCATTCCTTGAGCTTTTCTTTGAGGGCTTTAAGTTTGGAGGCTAAGATGTAATCAAGTCTCCCGAGAACTCAAAAGAATTCCACCGATCTCTAACTTTGTCCTCAAAACCTTATTTTGTCAACCTCCAAATCTGGAATTTGAAGTAGGATTTTGGGACCTCCCAGCTACCACATTGAAGTGCAATAGGCACATGATCAGAAACCAGCCTTCGCAAAGGCACTTGTTTTATGTACTGAAACTTCCATCCCATTCAGAAGAGAGAAGAAATTTGTCTATCCTTGAAGCAGCCTCTTGATTATCTCCCTTAAACCATGTGAATGAGCCATCTTCCCAGTGTGTGTCGACTTATTCTATATCCTCTATGAAGTCAGAGAACTCCACCATTGCTGAAGTCCTTCTGTTGCAGTTCCTTTTTTGAAGTGAAATCTGATGACGTTAAAGTCTCCACAGATTACCCAAGGACCTTCTATCAACCCTCTCACTGTCCCCAATTCATCCCATGCTAACCTCCTTTCTATCTTTCCATTAGCTGCGTATACTAGAGATATGGAAAGAAAATTCCTGCAGAACTGCCTCAAATTTGCAGGTTAGGGAATAGGCTCCTATCTGTAACACTTCTCCCTTCCAGACCCTACAATCCCACATCGTGATTATTCCTCCTCTGGTAGCACTGACTTCACAAACAAACCTTGTCCGTCTTCCTCTCCCCGATCTGTTTAATGTGATCCTGACAGTTCCCTTCTAATTTTGTTTCTTGCAAACATACTATGTCTGCTTTCCAGTCTAAAAGTTGGCTCTTGACGATTCTTTTCTTCCCCTGATCATGCAGTCCCCTCACGTTCCATGAAACTATTTTTAGCTTCATTGGTCTTCTGAGTTTTCCCCTTCCCCTTTGATCTGCCTCCACTACTTTTGAATTTTACATCAAAGGTGATCAGATTTTTCAGTTCTAGCGAGCCTTTGCTTATGATTTTCTTGATATTTGTGATTAGTTCCATTCTTCTTGCTTGCCTACTCCCATCTATTTGCATAAGTAGTTCAAGAGTTTCCTTCTCATGGGCATTAAAATCAATTCCAAACATCTTACTTAGTTTTAGCAAATATTGTTTGATCCAGGCAGTTGCTTCCGCCTCCTTTTCCAGAACTGCTTCAGTCTGTTCTGCTTGTAGTGGTGATACATCTTCTGCTTCCCACAGATCCCCATTGGTTGACGGGTCAATAATTGATAATTGTTGTTGTTTGTGGATTGGACTCTCCCCTTTCGTGTCTCCTTTCCCCTCAGCATTGAAACTCCCTTCTTCTTCCCTAGATACCACTTGCATGTTGCTGTCGATTTCTCTAACTGGAGCTTTGCCATCTACCGACGCCATCTGCAAAGTCCTCTGATAGATTATCTACCTGATTCGAAAGGGGCCAGCTTGACGTGAGTTCTACTAGTAGCATGTCCCTTCTTTCATTAATGGGCTCATCCACAATATTGTTTTGTTTAAAATGGTAACGTTGTATTATATCACAAAAGTACATGGGTTGTACTCAAACCTTATATACAAATGCACTCTAGACACTCCTACTCTATTTCTATATTGAGTCTAAAACATCAACTATAGAGGCAGTGTCATTTGAGTATAATTGATTACACCAAAAACATAACAACAAAATGCAGTTTAGTTTAACATCCTGCACACTATTTTCTATGCCTTCAAAACATCTGGAATTCCTTTCTTTCCAGATTGCCCACCATATTGAAGCAGGGATAATTCTCCATCTAGTTCTGTCTTTTGCAAGGGCACCTGCCTCCTCCCAGCTGTACAAGGCCTCAGTAACTCTCCTAGGCATAGTCAATAAATTGGGCTGGATCAGGCCCAATACAATTATTGCTGTCGAGATGGCCCAAAGGGTGCAGTGTATCTCCCAAATAATGTCCATGCTCCTCATGTGACTCCACATGGGGTTTAAAATTTGAAATATCAACTCCTACTCCCACTCCCAAGTGACCCTGACCCCTCTAGTCAATAGCTGTCGACTGTCCAACAGAGTCTATTACCTCATAGGGCTCTAAGGACCGCTGGACAAAATTTTTGTTTGTGCCATTGATTTTTTCGTCTCCAAGCGCCGGAAACACCACCGGAGCTCTTCTGAAACTAGGTTTTCTTTCCAACCGAATCGGGATAAAGAAATTTAACCCCTCTTTCGTGATAGTTACTTCCCTTGGAACGTTCTGACCATCCCCCTTTACTTCTATTCGAGCCGATTTAAGGTGATTCTTCAAACCAGTCTCTTTCTCTGTCGATTTCCAGCCACCACAAAAGTCTCCAATTTGTCGGAAAATTTTGTGCGACCATAAGTGAAGAGGTAGCCCAATCGCTCTGATCCAAGTGGTTTTGCTCTTCTGTGCCGCCGGTGTGCACCCAGCTATAGGGTTCCACCATTCCAACTGAACCCTACTTTTCTTCCAGGTCTATCCACCTTGAAGTGTCTGCTCAGCCATGTTCCTATTGGGGAATATCTGAAAAGGAAAGTACTGTCTATCATCTCGTAGATATTAACCCCAAAAACTTTCTTCCAAGTTGACGGTGCCCATTTCCTAACCTCGGAAAGGGTAGGCATCTCAGAGCCAAGATTGCCGAAGTTTCCTGTGATACATCTTCCAAGAAAATTGTAGCAGCAGTGGAAACCTCCTGCCTTTTGCTTTCTGGAACTTCAGTGGTATATGACTGCCATTTACTGTCCTCAACAACCTTGGCATCCGAGTGGTTAATGTCAACCATTCTGTGAGGAGCTTTTAATGTTCTTGGTGGTGAGTAATTGATGAGTGCAATGTCTTTCCAACCAGCATTGGAAGCTTCTGGCAGTATAACTACTGCTCTGTCTGCTCCTTTTAGAGACAAAAGACTCATAAATCTTCCGTGAGCATTAAACTTCCTTGTACTAAAATACTCTGCCATTTGGTCCTTCATTCTCCATCTCCTCACAAGATTCTTGGTTGTCGTTTGAGGCTTCTTTCAGGACAAAACAAATCCACTCCATCACTTTTATGCTGAGAGTTATTCTTCACATCTTATTTCTTCTACGCTCCACCCAATCAAACCAGACTTCCTTGCCAGGCCCAGATGTCCATCTGGTAATATCGAATAACTTGAAACAGGCGTGGAAATAAACCCTATCCCCCCCCCCCCCTATGTTTGTGGAAGGGAACTGAGGTGAAGGAAGGGAGAAAGCTATCGCAGAAGGAGATAGCTGAGGGGAAGGATGAGGTTTGTAGTTCTCAGGCGACCTGCCGAAAAGAGGGTACTCTCTCTCCTAGAAAGTAGGAGAGAGAGAGTTTTGGGTAAGTGTGCCTGAGAGCATTTTTTAATTGCTGTCTGAAGTATCTTGTGAAATGCTACTTAAAATTATTGATTTCAACATTTGAATGAAATTCCGAGAAAGCAATTGATTTGTTGCAGTTGCGAATTGGTCTGTATGATTTTAAAACCAGAACTTGAATCCCCCTAAAATGGCCAGTCAACACCTGTTAGTTACATGACATTTTAATCTTGTGTTGCTTGTGATTGTTGGTTTGTACTTTCTGGCTGGTGGACGATTTTGCTTGCTCTCCTTGCTGGAGTTTTAACCTTAAAACCCAAGCTGCTTTATTTTCTTTACTTCTCCCAGCAGTTGCGTGCTGATCATCCGTTATTATAGAGGGCAGAATCAATGTTTCTTTGCTCTCCTTGTGCCCATCTGTTTTATCATTGATTTTTCAGTAATTGCCGTTTTTGTTTTTATCACCTCCCATATCTGACTTCTCTTATAGCTATTTGCAGTTTCATAATGTCTTCCAATGTGCAGGCTCAAGGCTATAGGCCCAAGTCTAAATCACTGGAACAAGTGCTGAAAACAGCTATTAAGATGGAAGCTAAACTGATAGGATATGATGAAACACCCTGTGTTCTTACTACTAGTTGTGATGACTTGGATAAGCATGAAACGTCTGAAAGTGATTGTGACTTAAAAGTATTCCCTGTTAATGAGAAACTTGCAAGAAGTTGCAATTTCAAGTTTAAGTCTACGAGAAAGTTGTTGTCCCCAGAGGCATCTGTACAATGCAATTCTGACCAGACCATCATGAGTAATGGCTCTAAGGAAGATTCAAAAGCTACAGGTATCAATAAACAAGGATATCTCTATCTGCTTTGTTATCCATGTTATCATTTCTTACTCCAAAACACTTCAGGTGGTTCAAAAACTGAATCGGCAAAATCACGTTTGCATGAAATTTGTGCTGCCAACTGCTGGAAACCTCCTTTATTTGAATGTTGCAAGGAAACAGGACCAAGTCACTTGAAAGAGTATGTACCGAACTAGTGAAGAGTGGTTCCTATTTTCATTCCTGAATTTTGAGTAGATTCCGGCAATCATGAAAAGTAAACTAAATAGAACCCCCCCCTCTCTATTTCAATCTTGGGGTCTTAAACTAAATATATGTATAATGTTCTAAAATGTCTTTAATTTTGTGGTGTCTTAAACATGTCAGGTGGGATGTTGAAATTGAAGAGTTGCCTAATTAGGAAAGATGCATTCTTTTTTTAATAGACTACAAAGGAAAGTAAGACAAACAAATTGAAATAGAGGGAGTAGTAAACAAACTGAATTAACCAAATACTTAGTTGCAAAATATCGCTTTTCGCGAAGTGGCCCAAAATTTGAACAGACAGTTTTACTGGTATTACAGAATGAACGTATACAGCTTTATGTGACATATACATTTTCCCATAAATTGTTAGCAGATCTATAGGTTATTTTATTTCTTTCCTTGGTTAGCACACAGTCTATATGTATTTATATGCTTTCTTCTTTGAATGAAATTCATGTGGTCCATCCATGTTAGGGCTCTCAAGTTCACGCTTCAGTTGGGGCTTGGCGTGAAGGGGCGGTGTTTTAGTTCCTCATAGGTTGGGGAATAGACGGATGATATGCTTATATGGACTTCACAATCGTCCCTTATGAGCTAGCTTTTGGGGTTAAGTTAAGCCCAAGTGTCATAACTATCAGAGCTAGGTAGAGCTAGGTCCATCCCTGTTCTTCCGATCCACGCTTTAGTTGGGTCTGGGCGCGGAGAGGATGTTAGAGTTCCACATTGGTTGTAGAATGGATTAGTGGTTTACTTATATGGACTTAGCAAATCCTCCTCATGACCTAACTTTTGGGGATGAGTTAAGCACAAGCGCCACATCTTTACAACTAGAAATTACATTGATATAACACATGAAGCCTAGTGTAACAGACTTGGACTTCTACTAAGCACTCCGTGCGGCACTTGAAAACTTACTCAAGAATCTTTCACCATCTTGTAAGCTCAAGTAAGCCTTCTCAAATTAGATCGCTAAGAGAATGAAGAAAGACACCAGAGAATTTCTTTTAAAACTTTTATATTGCTTGGAAGATTGCTTGATTCTTGCTTTGATTGCATTACAAATGAATGCCCCTCTATTTATACTACTCACTAGGGGCTAATTTGCAAATATTAATTATGTACAAGTCCCTATTCTAGAACTCTCTACACAACTAGAAGATTCCAAGGACCTTCCATGGAATTCTAAGCTCTTCCATGGAAATTCTCCATGTATTTCTAGAACCTTCCACTATGAACTAGCCTTCTTCCTATCTAAGCCCTCCACATGGGCAACTTTGTGCCATGTGGCACCTATGTGATGCTTATGTGGCATGATGACGTGGCGGGTCATCACACTAGGCATTTAAATTCCTCTTAGAGAAGTAGAAAGCTATGCACCACAAAGAAAAAACTTCAGCTTGAGATGGCAGTGATGTGCAATCATTTTGCCTCTTCTTTACTGACTTCTTTGACAGAACCTGTGTGGTTAATTTCTTGCACCATTTGGTTATTCGATATTTTACTTGCAGTTGCAGTTCTTACTTTTAGGAGCCGTTTGATGTAAGGTATAAGGTATAATAATCCCGAGATAAAATATAGGATTATTTATCATGCGTTTGGTTGCAGGTATTAGGTAGTCATTGGATTATTTATGCCACCATTTATACCATAGTGATCGGATAAGTTATCCCATATACATGCTGGGATAACTTATCCCGAAGTAATTAATCAACCATAACTTGTTCCCAACCAAACGACCCCTTAGTTCTTGGTACCTATGAATAAAGAAAAATTCTTGCTGGTCATATGGTTTAAAGTTGTCCATGAGGAGGACCCCTATATTGTCTACTTTCTTCTGATCTAACCAAGAAATGTTTACACCACCAACACCATCCTTTATTATTGATTATATTTGTGCTGTGTGCACCCTAGAATCCTTGACATTTTAGAGCCTATGGAGTCATAGAGAGAAACGGAGAGAGAGTGAAGAAAGTAGTAGTGTATGTTGTGCCCCCAACCACTCATATTTATGTTTTACCTTGAATAACTGCGAAATTTACATGTTCTCCAAACTGTTTATGTATGTTCCCTTCTTCACTTTTACAAATAATCTTCAGGTTTACTTTCCGGGTGGTGGTAGAGATCGAAGAAACATCAAGAGTTGTAGAGTCTTATGGAGAAGCTCAGGCGAAAAAGAAAGATGCAGCTGAGCATGCAGCAGAAGGGGCTCTTTGGTTCTTGAAGCAGGAAGGATATCTGCTCGACAACTGAGGCGCTTACTGGGCCCCAAAACATCAATTTGAGTGTAATTTACAAAAAATGCATTTAGGCTGTTTATTGCGACGATAATGTGGCTGTATGTCAATTCTGTGTATAGGACATAGAATGTTGTATATTACTGGAAGAGGTCGTAGGGCGATTAAAGGGTTCTTTGTAGCTCCCCCCTGGTGTGATTGCAAATAGAATAGGTGCTAAATGATGTAATTTTACATATAGTTGGGAAGGTACATAAGGTCTTGAAATGATAATGTTGCCTGCTATTGTTGTGAGGTCAACTTTCTCTTATTGAAGTTCCATATTTTTGGTATATTCTCATAGATCCTTCCTTTTCTTCTTTCCATCTTTGCCATTTCTTTGTTGGTTTTCTCCCCATTCTTCCATTTGCTGAATTGAGTGATATTTGAAAAAAATAGTGCTTGGCATTGAAAAGTGATATTTGGCGTTTGGACATGAATTTCATTTGGAAAAATGTTGCCAGTTTGCTATGTTACATCTTCCAGATTTTTTATTAGAAACACAATTTAACGAGACATTTTGAATAGTAGTAACGTTTATTATGGCAAATTAACATACATAGGAATTTGGGGAAAGAGGCATTGCCATGGGATTAAGCCTCTAAGGGGTGTTCGAGATTACAACATTTGCGATTCACTTGTTTTAAATTTAATATGGGATAGTCACATCTTTTTTTTCTTTCAAAATTTTATATAGAAAATACAAGTTATCTATTACAATAATATGTTAGGCATTTAGTATGACGCATGATATTGTCAAAAAAAAATAAAAAATTACATTGCCTCTAATAAATTACCAAGTTTTATATTTGAATTTAAAAAATAATTATTTTAAATTAAAAATAAGTAAGAGCTTAACTTCCCCGCCAGCATCCATACACGTGCTACTCACGTGCTTATTTTTTCCCGCCAACTGATTCCCGCCAAAATCACCCTCCCCTTTTGTTAAACCCTTCTTCCAGAAAGAGAGCCAAAGCCCACAAAGAGAAACATAGAGAGAGTGGAATTTGAGTCAGAGAAAACGAGAGATTTCTAGAGAGAGAAAGGAGAGATGTCTGGCTGGGACGAAGGAGCAGTATACTACAGCGACCAAGCTCAGTTTCCTCACGGCGGCGGAGCCACCGGAGACGCCGAAAATGGAGGGACGAGCCGCCACGTCGTACTCCGGAAGTTCAAGGAGTTCATCAGGAACTTCCCTGATAAATCTCAGCCGAATGTGTTTCCTTACAGAGAAGCTCTTCTCGAGAACCAAAATTACCTCATTATTAACCTTTCTGATCTCCTTTCCTATGAACGGGACCAAACCCTACCTGAACTCCTTCGACAGAACCCTGCTGATTACCTTCCTTTGGTATGCACTAGTTATATTTCTATTTTGTGTTGTTTAGCAGGATGTGGATGTGGATTTGTTGTTGATGAACTTGATAATTTGATGGATTTAGTTTTTATTTTTTCTTGTTGAAAATGAATGATTATGATTTATGACTTTGAATATGTGGTTGATGAATTTGGGAGTTTAATGGATCTAATTTGGTGTTTTGTTGTAATTAGATGTGGATTTGTTGAAATGAATGATTAGGACCGTGTTGATTTATGGCTGTGAATTTGTGGTTGATGAACTTGAGTTTAATGGATTTAATTTTCTGTTGTATTGTAATGATATTTTGATTTGTTGAAAATGAATGCTTATGTTGGATTATGATTTATGTTGATAATGAAAAATGGTTACTGATTTATGATTTTTTAATGGTTTGTTATATTGTAATTGTGTGTATACTAGTAGCTTTTTGCACTTGCAGTTTATTTTGGATAGGATTATGTTCGTTGTGACAAATAATGATGGTCAGACCTCCATGTTTAACAAATGGGTGCAATTTTCACTAATTTGGCTTTTCAAAAATGTAAATGTATGCATTTGTGGGATTTGCATATGTTTGCATTTTGAGTTATTAAATAGTTGCATTTGGGTTTGGGGCATTGTTGTTAGGTATAATTAGTTTAGTTGCAAGTGTGTTTGTCCATATTCACTGCTGAAAGGCTACATTACTGTTTGAATAGAGGCATGAGAAAGGTTTCCCTTTGACATAATAGTTTACCCCTCTAGATGCAGATATATTACATTATTCGTTTCTAAACTGTGAAGTGAAGAATGACAAGTACAATAATTGAAAGGTGTAATAAATGTCTAGCTATGTCCTCCTATAGGTGCCTGCAGTGCTGTCAATCATGCAAACAATACTATTCATTTGTTATAGGTGAATGGCTCGTGAAACTTTGGGACCTGTTAATGAATTGTTCTAGATATAAATTGGCCTTTGTTATTCATGTATAGTAATGCAGTTTGTATGTGGCTGAACTAAAAAACTTATTGTAAGTGAAAAGTATGGTTAAGATCAGTGTATCATTGTCTTCAATTACATGAAATGTTGATATATCATTAATGTGGATTTTTTAAGAACCAACTACTGAATGACACTTGTTTTTTTTTTTGTATCCTGGGTTTATAGTTTGAAACTGCAGCAACTGAGGTTCTTGCTAGTTTGAAATCAAGGGTAGCTAGTGAAAGTGGAGAAATGGAGGAGCCGGAGATTGGTGAAGTACAAATACTCTTGAGGTCAGAGCAGGATTCAATGTCAATGCGTTCCCTTGGGGTTAGTTTCTGTTTGAACTTTTCCTTTTTCTTGATTATCTTAGACTTTCTCTAATTGATGAACTAATTCCCACATTTCTAAACTTTGTTTTGTTTAGGCACAATGTATATCAAAGCTGGTCAAGGTATCTGGGATTGTTATTGCTGCATCAAAGACTAAAGCGAAGGCAACTTATGTGACCTTGCTATGTAAGAACTGCAAAAATGTGAAGATCGTCCCATGTCGTCCAGGGCTTGGAGGAGCTATTGTACCACGTTCTTGTGATCATGTTCCTCAGGTTTATGGAATGAAAACTGGGAACTCTTAATTTGAAGTCTAATTAGGTGATATTCTAATGGTGGGAATTTTTGCAGGTGGGGGAGGACCCATGTCCTATTGATCCATGGGTAGTGGTTCCAGATAAAAGTAAGTATGTTGACCAGCAGACACTCAAGTTGCAGGAAAACCCTGAGGTGAGGAAGCATTTAGTTGCGGAAGAGAAGCTCTACTGCAATCAGTAATGGCCTTCTTTATGTCATATTCTCATTTTATTTGTGTTTTTTGTTGAGGTAATTATAGGATGTTCCTACCGGAGAGCTTCCAAGAAATATGCTTCTATCAATAGATCGTCATCTTGTTCAAACTATAGTGCCTGGTACAAGGCTTACGATAATGGGGATCTACAGTATTTTTCAAGCGTCGAATTCATCAACATCGTAAGAGTCCACCAAGTGATAAAAGGAATTCAATTTTGTAGTGTTTGTCACTTAATTGTTATCTATTCTTTTTTTTAAAACTTCTGGGTTACTATGTTCTGAACTGGGATGCAGTCACAAAGGAGCTGTTGCTGTTAGGCAGCCTTATGTTAGAGTTGTTGGATTGGAAGAAACAAATGAGGCCAATTCTCGAGGGCCAGCCAACTTCACAGTAGATGAGGTAATTTCTAAATTATCAATACATGTGGTGATTGAGAGCTTTAAGCTAATGTTAGCAGCATTGTTTCAAATTTTACTCCAAACTTGAAAAAGTGGTCAAGAGAAATTTGGACATAATTTATTTTTTTGCCTCTTTTCAATAACACGGGCCCAAATTCTGTTTGGAGTCTTTGGACAGCATTATTTTTTCAATTTTGGTGTTTGTTTTAATCTGATTGGATATTATTCCCTTGTGCATCAGTTCTTATGGCCTTCCTTTTTGCAGAAAGAAGAATTCCTGAAATTTGCATCCGATAGTAATGCTTATGACAAGATATGCTCAATGGTTGCTCCCTCAATATTTGGGCATGTTGATGTCAAGAAAGCTGTCACATGCCTTTTATTTGGAGGGTCAAGGAAGGTATGCCATTTTCCTTCAATGCGATGCTCTTTGTTTATTTATTGGTTAATTGCTAACTATGTTTGTGCAGTTCTTGCCTGATGGTGTAAGATTAAGAGGTGATATCAACGTATTGCTCTTGGGGGATCCCTCAACTGCTAAATCACAGGTCAGTTAAACTCATTGATTAAAAGGTGGCATTGTTGATATGGAATTCCATTTTCATGAGAGCCTTTTTTTTGCTGAAGCATGAGCAATTTAATTTGGCATTTGGTTTGCAAGGTTTTCTATTGTTATTCATCCTTGTTTCTATTTCCAATGCAAATGAGAGTCTGAATTATTTTATTTTTCCATGTAGTTTCTAAAATTTGTAGAAAAGACGGCCCCAGTAGCCGTATACACATCCGGCAAGGGATCTTCAGCTGCTGGTCTCACAGCTTCTGTCATTAGGGATAATAGCTCTGTAAGTTTCTTTATTTACCTTAGTCTAGAAGCCATTTCAGATAAATGTTCCATTTTCAATATTTTCAAATGATGAGTTTCTTTATAGTTTATCATAAATTGATGAGTTTCTTTTTAACAATCAGCGTGAGTTTTACCTAGAAGGTGGAGCCATGGTCTTGGCAGATGGAGGAGTTGTCTGCATTGATGAGTTTGATAAAATGAGGCCAGAAGATAGGTAGATTATAGTTAGAGCTCCTTTCTTTTTTCTACTATTTTTTCTCATGAGAATTTCTTAAGAGCTTCTTACTGGTTACTAGAGTGGCTATTCATGAAGCAATGGAGCAGCAAACGATTTCCATTGCGAAGGCTGGAATTACAACAGTCCTTAATTCAAGAACCTCGGTGCTTGCTGCAGCTAATCCTCCATCTGGACGCTATGATGATCTCAAGGTTTCCATAATTCCTTGCAATTGTTTTATGCTTTTATAATTTTCTGCATATTGTGTTGGCATAAAGCAGGAGCTGAAGTGCTATTTTCATTGCAGACTGCACAAGATAACATTGACTTGCAGACAACAATTCTTTCAAGATTCGATTTGATTTTCATTGTGAAAGACATCAGGAAGTACGATCAGGACAAGGTAAGACAAAATCCTAGTGCTCTCAATTCTGTGGGTGAAGTGAGCATTTTTGTGGTGTGGACTTCACTTTGTTCAAGAAATTAGGCGTCTAGATAGTGCACATAGTGTACTGGGCAAGAAATCACAAATAAATGGGTATTTAATTTTCAAAATATTTTCATTGATGTAATTTGAAGCAGACTTCGCTGTTGCTTATTTTAGTGTAAGAACTTCCAAGAATGTGTTCACTTACTGAGTGTTTCTTTCTCTACAGCGTATTGCTAACCATATTGTCAGGGTCCATGCATCTGCTGAAGCATCTAGGGATGACACTAGAACTTCCAAGGAGTATAATTGGCTGAAAAGGTTGGTCTTTAATATGGCTTGAAGTTATGCACTTCATTATTATTGTAACTTTTAAGGTCTAGATGTTGAAGCAAATGTGTTCCTGTTGCAGATATATACAATATTGTAAGACCAATTGCCATCCGCGACTATCAGATTCTGCAGCCTCAATGTTACAAGAAAGTTATGTCAAAATTAGGCAGGTAATTACATCAGCAGGTTCACTATGGAGATTGTCCAGAATTAGACATCCAAGAACATTTCAGTACAAACCTTTCTTGATTATGAAAATGCTGTACATCTCTCAGTGATATTTGTTTCTTCTGTTATCTGCTACAGGATATGAGGCGACAGTCAAATGAAACTGGGGAGGCAGCAGCAATACCAATTACTGTGCGGCAACTAGAAGCCATAGTGAGGTTGAGTGAAGCTCTCGCAAGAATGAGACTGTAAGTAGCCACAATTATAAGTTGCGTCTTTGTCACTTGCATAGAATCAAATGCTTCGAGGTCTATCATCCTGCCATTAACTATGCCATTTAAGTTGTTTAGGAGAAGTCCCTTTTCCATGTGTTTCTTTTCACTGTTATCTTTATCCTTTCTTTCAGCTCCTATACAAGCAGTTTTTTAATCAATAATCCACCTCTTTCTTATCATGATTTTAGCTCCCAAGTTGCAAATGAAGATCACGTTTCAGAAGCAATTAGGCTCTTCAACACTTCCACAATGGATGCAGCACGATCTGGAATCAATCAACACATAAACCTTACTCCTGAGATGGCAAATGAGATAAAGGTTTGTCTCTTGTGCAACCAATACTCACATTAATTTTTCCAGCTATACATCCTTACAACCACAGAATCTAACAGTGTTAATTTTTTTGTGGATGAATAGCAAGCTGAAACCCAAATTAAGAGAAGAATGGGTATTGGTAGCCATATATCAGAGAGACGGCTAGTTGATGAACTGACCAGGATGGGCATGAATGAATCAATTGTAAGAGTTGTCCTTTCAATGTTTCATATATATATATATATATATATATATGCCTTTCTCATAATATATTCCCTTTGCTCCATTAATTTGATTTTTGGTGGTGCCCATCTAATAGCTCTTTTGGTAGTGAACCGGTAGAAGTCTAGATTTGTTCAATGATAATACTCTTAAGACCTTGTGCTGATGCCAGTGCTAAATATTGTCAGGTAAGAAGAGCACTGATAATTATGCATCAAAGGGATGAAGTGGAGTACAAACGAGAACGGAGAGTCATTGTTCGGAAAGCCTAAAGATTTGATGTCACAAGTACAGTATCCCCCAGCCAACTGATCACATAATTTGATGCCCTTAGGAAATCAGGCAGAAATATTTAAATTGTGGATTTAGATACTGCCTCTCAACACCTCTATACATTAGTCTGTACTGATTAGTGAACTGCAATTGTAAAAGGTGTAGGAATGCACATCCACTCTGGGTCGAATGGTTGGAGTTATTTTGAGCAATCTAATGTATTTTATTTGTGACTGCACCGGAATGCTGATGCGTTGTAAACTTTTTCTGCAATTTCAGCAGGCTATGTAGAATTGGTTTTTAATGTAATTTTGATTTAAACTAAACTCTAAACCTAGGCAGCAAATGATCGTAGGATTTGCACCAGGTAGCTGACACTCTTAACAATGAAAAGTGAAAAATTTATGCAAGTTTTTTTCGTTTGGAGGGGTGGGGATGGGGGGTCAAAATAAATCGACCCCCTCTATGTGTACACATTCCATGTGCTAAACGAGGGTATATTCTTGTATTGTTTAATTTGATTTTAGAATTTTAATCCTAACTTAAAGAGAGTAATGCAGGGGTGAAAACAATGAGGCAAAAACTTTTAATGAAGAGATGGAGCTTGAAGAAAATTGTAATTTTATGGTGAAGAAAGTACATAAAGATGCTAGAATATCTTCCATTGGGATAAACATGCTGTGTATAAGCATTATTTTCATCATGCTTATACATTAAAATGTATGATAATTTTGTTTGAGTGAATACTAGAAAGCTATAAGCTATTGAAACGGAAGGTTTTAGAGTCTTATCTAACTATAAGAAGTATTTAAAAATTAAACTTGTGTTTGACCATTAATATAAATTAAAAATTATTTTTAAATCAAAGTTGAGACATGATAGGACAACAATTGAAGGATAATCATTTTTTTTGTTTTCCTACCCGATATTCAATATCCGTATTGAAGCCCAACTAAATCCAAATTCGCACATTGCAAAACCCTTTGGGGACGACGATGCCAACAAGATTTTTTCCATTTTCAAAGGCTTAAATTCAAGACCTCTGATAAGGATGAAAAAATCCAATCATCCCATCACAGTCCATGTTTGTTTTGAATAACTTTCGGTGACTCAGTAGCATAAAGTACCACATGAATATGGGAATAGTTAACTTTATAATAGCATTTCATTCTCGAGAATAAAGTTGAACAATAGTTTGAAAAAATCTAAAAAAAAAAAAAGAAGATAGAATAACAGACCTTATATTGCTGAGGATAGAACTTACTTACATTCCTCTACTTTACATCAAAACATTCTATTCCTGACAAAAGAAAAGGCATCAACTTCTTGACCAGATGAAGTAAAAAAAAACAACTGAAATAAAAGACTTTTACAACATATTTTGGGCTTCAGAATTTCTAATCATGTCTAAATATTGGCATCCTAGTTCAAGAACATCATTAGCTTTGTTTCTTCAAACCAGTAACAAGCTTTAGTGCATCTTCCATTGATGGCCTATCTGAGGGTCTAACTCTGGTGCAAAGTGAAGCAACTTCAAGAACCAGTTTTATTTCCTCTTGGACCGAGCTCGATGGAGCAACATCATTCTCATCCAAAACCTCTCTCAAAAGAACCTCCTTGGAGGTGTTCTGAATGCTCGTCGCTGCATTTGACAGCTTCCCGTTGGTTAAGATTTCCAGAATGAGCTCACCAAAGTTGTATATGTCCCTGTAAAGTTCTTCCTGTATAGCTCGTTCGATTTCACCTGTTTGACACAATTAAACAAGATTCACAACCAGTAATAGGGAATTCTGGCTATGTCATTCAAATTAAGATCATTAAACACTTCAATTAGAATTGAAGCGGAGCCTTGGAGCAACGGTCAAGTCGCGTCTCCTTGGAGCAACCGAATTCTGTCTAATAACTAATCTTCTATTAAGATTGCTAACTAATTAACAAATATTAATGCAGACTACATCAAAGTATAGGTGCATACCTGCTTCATTTCCAACTCTTGCTACCGACGGACCATTATTTAATTGAATCAAGAATTTAACACCGAATTCAGTCAAATGAGGTTCCATGTTTTCATCAAACACAATGTTATTTGTCTTCAAATCCCCATGAGGTATCGCGGGGTAGCAATCATGATGCAGGTAACACAGTCCCTTAGCAACTGCCACAATGATTTTATGCTTTGTCGCCCAATCTCTCTTCGTCCTGATCCTTTCAGCCAGATTTCCATTAGGCAAGTAGTCACACAACAGGTAAGCCATACACTTGTTGTAGCAAAATCCCAACAATCTGGTCAAATTCTTGTGCCTTGCATTGCCCATTCTTGATATCAAGTCCATCATAGCATTCATTCTCTCCGGTCTCCATTCGATCTTCTTCACCAAGACGGTAATTCCTGTTGGCAGAACAGCTTTGCAATCAGAACCTGCCAAGGGTGGCACCATATCTGTGGCTTCTTCAATAGAATTGAAGCTCCTCAAAACATCATTTGCTGTAAACCGAGGAAATCCACTAAAAGAAACCATTTTCCACTGCCCTTGACCTCTTCTTCTTAAGTAAAATACTCCGAAAAATGCAGCTGTAATAGCCAACACTATGATTCCACAGGTTATGAGAACCCATGCCAGCTTCTGTGTCTTTCTGCTTCCTAACTCCAGTCCATTCGGTCCACGACAAGGCCTCAACTGTGTCCCACAAAGCTTAGGATTACCCCAGAAGGCACTACTATCCATCACCTTAAAACTCTTATCAAAAGGAATCAAACCTGAGAGATCGTTGAATGACACATTAAGAAGTTGTAAGCTGGAAGAACTTCCGAACTTGGCCGGAATAGAACCGCTAAAACTATTGTGTGACAGGTCTACAACACTAATATCAGGAAGGCTAGCAAGTCCAACAGGTATCTGACCACTTAAATTGTTGTTGGCCAAGTCTAAGCTCACAAGCTTTTGGCAGTTGCTTATGCTGTGAGGGAGAATCCCGGAAACATTGTTCATACTCAATTCAAGAACCAGTAAGGATTTGCAAGGTCCAAAAGGAGGAAAATCTCCTGAAATGCTACAATTTGTAGCTGAGAAATTCTGTAGTGCATACAAAGACAATGTCTTCTCCAAGATTACGCCTCCAAGATTTGGATTATTAGACACATTGAAGTATTCAAGATTGGAAGCTAAGGCAATATCAGTAGGAATCCCTCCAGTGAACCTATTTCTAGACATATCAACATATGACAAATCAGGAAACTTGCCAAAGTTCAAAGAGATATCACCTGAGAATAAATTGTCTTCGATACGGATCCGAACAAGAGAGGAACAATTGGAAAGTGATGGAGAGAGTCCACCAGTGAAATTATTTGAAAAAAGGATCAACCTTTGTAACATCCCACCTGAACATATACTTGGTGGAATGCTACCAACTAAATAGTTTGTTGAAACATCAACATATTTCAGCTTTGAATATTTGCCCAAGTCTTTTGGGAGTGAACCTTTAAACCAATTGTCCCATAAAAGAAATGTATCAAGCTGTGGAAGCTTTGCAATTCCTTCAGGAACAGTTCCACTTAAGTCATTGTACATAACACTAAGCAAGTTCAGATTTTTCAACTCCGAGAAACTCTCGGGGATTGGACCTGAAAGATAATTATCAGAAAGATCCAAACTTGATAAAGATATGATTTTTCCAAACTCCCATGGGATTTTACCACTAAGCTGATTTCTAAACAAAAAAAGTGACTCAAGATTGGTCAAATTAGTCAGCTCTTTTGGTATTGAACCAGATAAATTTGCACTAGCAATATCAAGATACTGAAGCTTACTCATATTCCCAAGTTCCCAAGGTATGGTTCCTTCATACAAATTATAACCAATCTCCATATGAATTACTGTTTTCAGCATCCCTAATTCTGGTGGTATTTTACCACTCAAAGAATTTCCAGCTAAGTGAATGAAATCAAGATTCTTGAATGAGCCATACTCAGAAGGAATTGGACCACTGAAATAACTCCCTGCAAAATTCAGTACCTGTTGGGATCGAAATAACAAAGAGTCATGCAGAATCCAACAAAGCAAATCTTGAACGACGATAAATGAATAGACAAACAGAACTATACTAAAACAGGCATAAAACTAATAGTATAAAAGAAAGATACGCCTAAACTATCTATTTTTGGAAATTTCACAATCCAACTATTAGTTGTTCACTTTTTTTTACCTGAACTATTACCATCTATGTATTAAAATTGATCGTTAGAGTGTGAAACTCGTGAAAAAACATAGTTCAAACTTGTTTTTGACCATTAAAAACTCTAAAAGAAAGTATAGAAACTATGGAGAGAACTATCTCTCCTCTATAAACAAGACTCTTTTAACGACTACACTTGTGAATGCTAGTGTGTTGTTATGTGATCAGATGTGGAAGAAAAGTTGTCCATAATTCTCAAAAAAACAAAGCAAACCCTAACAGTACCTTGAGTGACTCAATTTCTGAAGCATCTTTAGGCAAAGGACCAGAGAAGCTGTTACTAAAAGCATCAAGAATGACAAGAGAAACAAGATTTGAAATCCCACTTGGGAAATGACCAGAAAAATTGTTCCTGCTAATATCCAAGCTTCTCAAATTTCTCAACTTGAAAATCCCAACAGGGAGTTTCTCAGAAAATGAGTTATGACTCAAATTCAGCTCAACAAGGTCTGAAAAAACACTAAATTGATTCTCTGACAAAACCCCACCAAGATTTTTCACAGAAAGATCCAATCCAATAATCAAAGAAGAATTTTCATTGCATTTCACACCAGACCAAGAACATGCATGAATTTTATCAGTTGAACCAGAAGGCAAAATCCAATCTTTCAAACTGTTGGAATTATCAAGAATTTCAGTTTTTAAGCTCAACAGTCCTTGTGTAAAAGGATCAACAGCTAAAACAGGGAAAACAAGAATCAAAGATAGAAAGATCAAGAAAGTAGTACTGATGTACAAAGGCTGAAAAAGTTTTATCCCCATTGGGACTTGCATCAGTAGTAGTAGTAGTAGTAGTAGTGAAGAGTAGGGAAACAAGAAGAGAAAACTCAAGAAAATATGCAAAAGTAAATAATATTGTGTCACCCCCTTATGTAATATTTCTACAAGTTCTTTTCTTGCATTGGGACTAGAGAAAGATTGATAAAAACCTTGAGGAATCAACAACAAAAACAAAAAAAATCTTGATTAGTTGTAATGAGAGTATAATTTTTGAGGAGCAAACACAAAAAAAAAAAACATGGAGTTAATGGTAATTGTTGACCAAGCTAATTCACACATTATGATTATATGACCGAATGAAAAATACTCTCTTTATTTATTTTTACTTGACATGTTTCACCTTTCTAGAATAAAATAACATAAACTTTGATTAATGTTTTAAAATATATCTTTTTTATTACATTAATATGAGAAGGATTGCAACTTATAGTGTATTTCAAATATTTTTGAAGAACTAAATTTAAAATAATTAAATTAACTTAATTTAATTTGATTCGAAGTAAAATGTGATAAGTAAACGGGAAGGGGAGTATAATTTTTGAGTTTGCTTTATATGAGGAACAAATAAGGGTCCATTTTAAGAAATTATTTGTTTAAAAAAAGAACTTTTTTTTGCAATTATTTTGTGGTGAGGTGAGAAAAGCAAGGCAAATGGGGACAATTGAGCATATTTCTTTATTATCTTCCTTTTTTGTCAATTCAATCCAAATCCATACACAAACGGTTATGAAATCCTACCTTTCTTGGAATTTTGCTTAGTACAATTATTCTAGTAAATTAAATTGGGAAAAAATAGTGAAACACTTTATTTGAGGTAATTAATGATGTGACACTCAAAAGAAAAAATGTTTCTAAAGTTTCTTGGATTTTTAAGTGAAGTAGTAGTAGTAAACCTTCATTTGTACTTCATTAGTTACAAGTTGTCTATCAACTAAACCATTTCATAAAAATGGTCAATGCAAGAAAGGGTAATTTTGGAATGATAAAGTCCAATTGTCAAGGCAAGGCTTCTTAGATGGATTTATATTATGTATAATACTAGAGTCAATGAAAAAAACAAAATTTTTATTTAAAAAGTATTAAATATTCAAGATTGTAGGGTGTATAATGACTGAAAATCCTATCAAATGAAGGATTAAATAATACTATAACTAATGCATATACAATAAAAAAAATATAAAAAAGGTAGAGTAAGGCATAATTTATAATTACCCCACAAAGATATACTCTAGTCTAGGGTTAGATGGGTAAACAATCAATTACTAGTATTATAATTAAGTATCTTATTACTTTAATAAAAACAAAGCAATTGGAGAGGGCCACAAGAGGGGAGTGACATAGTACTAGAACTAGAGAGTATATATATATATATATATATATATATATGAGAAAAAGAGTGTGAATTAATTAGAAAATCATTCTTTTTTACATAATTAATTTAAGTAGATATAGCTGTTGTTGTCATGATTGTTGTGCATTATTTGGTAGTAGGACTTAGCAACTTAGTAATTATTATTATTATTAGTAGTATTAAAGAGAACAATTAAGCACTATTTAGGAATATATGCAATGATTACCACTAGGACATATGCTAAAATGACACTTTTTTTAGAAGATGCAAAACTAGCCTATAAATGGTGATTATCAAAGAATATGATGAGATTGATGGTATCTTTTCACTTTTAATTGATTAAATGTCGTAATTTTTTATCCTAAAAATAAAAATAAAAAATTTATACAAGAGTTGAGAAAATCATGCAATTGAACTTGTGATATTATACTAGGTTTTAGGCCAATTGAATGTTCATAATGATAATCATATAATTTGACATAAAAAAATATGTATATCAATTTTTGTATCATTTCTAAAATTCAAAGCAAAATCTTACATCAAAATAAATTTTTATTAAGTGTTTTTCTTTGTGATTCGATTACAACAAACAATAACATATCAAGTCTGATTTCATAAATGAATTGTGAGAAAGTTAAAAATGTTACATAAATTTTATTCCTATGATCTTGAGTAAAGTAAATACGTTATTTCTGATAAGATATTCCGCTCAAAATATTCCTATCTTTAAGTAAAGTAAATAAGTTATTTTGATAAAATAAAGAAACTAAAATGGAACACGAGGGAGAGCAAGGAGGGAGGTCAAAAGAATGGGTAAAAAGGGACACCATTATCCCAAAAAGCAACCGTCTTTTCCCCACTTTTGTGTCATGGAAGCCAATATTGGAAGTAATACTATAGATACAAAACTATACTTCAATTATACATTATTTTTTTGAGTAAATAAAAAATCGAGAAACAAAAGATTGGATTACAATATAAAATTTTATTAGTTATTATTAATGTTAGACGTCAATCTAATATTTAAATGATAGCGTAAAAAGGGATAATTACATAAATAGACCATTATATTTTATAACTAGTGCTGAGATAAAATTTATTTTCACCAATAAAATTCATCATACAAAATACTCTATAATATTTTTTAACCAGGTCATCATTAAAAAAAAATTGATGAAGAGGTTCATTTGAACCCCCTTTCTCCCCTCTAATTTGCTCCGACCCCAAAAACTTGAGTGTAGGAGTAGAAAATCATAATGTGAACAATTAAACCCGGTAAACAACTAACTAAGATATTAATTAAGATTTCTTACACTTATCGGATAATTATAAGAAAAATTCTTGATAAATATTAATTAATTTAATATACTAAAAGTAATTTTATAATTTGAGTGTAAATAAGTTAAATAAAAAAAAAAGCCTCGACATTGTACTTTGGCTCTAGCCATATAATACGTGCATTGATGTTGGCCATTGCATGCTTCCTTCATGATCTTGTACATTAAATCACTCTTGCATTTGATCCTACCCCCTACATAAATAACCTACAATCAATGGTGTAGCCGATGGGTTGAACATTATTCGTCGAAAAATTATAATACACGAAGCGAACATATAACAACAATAACATATTTAGTGAAATTTCATAAGTGTTGTTTGAAAAAGGTGAAATACACACAGACTTTACCACTATCAACTTGTTCCGACTTAATAACAAAATCATTAACTTCATCATCGATTTTTCTTTATTTATCGTTGTTTTGAAGAAAATACGATATTTTTTTGTCCAATTTTAAATGAATCAATAAAACCGTTTGTTACGATATAAATAATAATTATCGAATTTATATTTCCATGCAAGGGAGATTGAAGTTTAATCTATGCTATTTTTCATATTTTCCCTAATTTCTTTAAGTACAGACGGGATTTTAATTTAATAAATATTTTAATATAAAATTAAGCAAAAAAATTAATCTATGACAGATGGAATACAATATCTTTATTTTAAAATATTTTTTACCTTCTAGAAAATGTGATCCACCAGAAATTACGCAACTTGCAAATTCCAATGCTATTTAAGTAATGATTTGTTATTTTGTTTTGATATACAGTAGTAAAAGTCAAGAAAATATTTGAATTTAAATTATTTTTCTCATTTCCCTAGAAAAAAAAAGAGAAGAAAAAAACAAAATTACTTTCTGGGAGTGACAAAATACTAGTCATAAGTTGGTTTTAAGTAAATCCAAAATTATTTACGTATAGTATAAAAGGACAAGCCAAAAGCAACATTTTTTTTTTAAATCTCTAATTATATTATTTATTTTTTTGTATTTTTGAATTGCATGCATTTTATACTCGATATTTGTGAAAATATTTGTCATTATTATTCATGCAATAAACCTGGTCTGAATTGTATTATTGAATTTGTAAGTATCTATTATTTTTCACGGGGTTTCCCTTGCTCTTATTTTATTTGTATTTGTGGGATATGTTATTATTGCATTATTGACATATTCTATATATAATTTTGGTATATAAATATTACTCTCTTTGTCCCAATTTTTGTTACACAATTTTAAATTTCAAGATTCAAACAAATTTATTTGATCGTAAGTTTTTCTTATATCTTTTAAATATTTTCAATTGTCAGTGATTAACAGTACATTTTTTTGTAGTTTACAAACAGATAAATTTCATTTTAAATTTTTTGAAGATTTCATAAACAAATTTTCGAATAAACTTAAATTGTTAACTCTTAAAAAAAAATATCACATATATTATAACCAAAGGATTAATTATTTAGATACAAAAAGAAACAGCTAATAGTTAATATGTAAAACTTGAAAAAAATATTAATTCAAATATATTTTTAATCATTATATCTAAATTTTAAGTAAAGATGCCTAAAGCATAACAAAAAGGCACTCTGCTTTATGAAGGAGTTGAACTGTAACATTTATATTTTACTTATCAATTTTAAATTTCATACTCTTTTAAAAACTAATGAATAATATGAATATTTATCATAATATTTTAATTGATATATAATTTTACGTTTCAAGAAATAATTTAAAAAATAAATAATTAATATTGAAATCAAAATAAAAAATAATCATTATCTTTTTTTGATATATTAAAAGTGATGAGTAAAATTGAAGAGAAATAGTATATGACACTAATTTTACCACTCATAATAAATTGAATATTTTTTCTCTTTTTTTCTGAAAAATTATTTCTGTTTGTCCTTGATAAGTCCAAATACAATTTTAAGTTTGTATTTGAAAACCAGCCAAAACCTTATTCTCTTTCACTGTTTTTATTTTTTATTTTTTTAATCAAAGAATAACTTCATTTAAATTATAATTCATGTTCAAATAATATTTTATATTTTATATTTTATAAAAAATTATTTAAATTCTAAATTAACTGAAAAAACTATGGCAAAACACAGCTTGTCAACTCCAATTTTAAAATTTGTGATTTTTTTAAATTTTCATGGTCAAATAATAAACTACCAAAAGTGTAAAATGTAAGCATATATTTCGAAATGATTCATGCAAAGAAGACTTGTTTTTTTTTAAAAAAAAACTAGAAATGCTATAAAAATCCCTTTAACATTAACCAAAACCAAAAAAGCATAGAGTGAATTATTATATTATAAGGTAAAAAAGGGGGACAAGAATTCTACAAAATGAGTTTCCCTAGGAATAGAAAAAAGATAATGCAATTTCACCTAGTCCTTCGTGTGGATTTGCTGATGTTGGGCAAGTACACTTTTTTTTAGGAACACTAAAAAGAGAAATTAAATTAAATTGAATTCATTCCCATAAATATACCAAAAATAATATATATTCAGAGTGAGAGATCTAATAAGAATGATGCATATATACTATTATTTTTATAGAAAAACAAATTTGATCACTATTGAAAATAAAGGTTTTTTTAATATTGTGAATCAGTGAAAATTTATGCTATAAAATATGATTTTTTCACTTATTTTCTATCACTAAATTAATGAAATAAATACATAGTGAAAAATAGATTCTAACTAATAAAATATATTAGTTAAGAATTGTGGTATTCTTTTATCCTAAACCTGAAATTTCAGGTTTGCTCAATCATGAGCGAAGTTGGGGTTTCACCCTCTTCATTGAAAAGTATATCATATGTACAAGATTTGATTATCTTTTAAATCTAAATATATAAAATATAATAATAGGCGTTGCCATTCACCTTTTCCTTTTCTTTTTTTAATAGTTTGAGGAAATTAGATCAAATTTAAAGAAGCTTTTAGCTAGCTAGCATTGAGAGTGGCCCTTCAATTTAAATGGTGGGGGTAAAAATGGGCACTAAAATCTGTGATTTTGTCAAATTAGTGGGTGCAAAAATAAACGTATGTTATGTGTGGACAAAGTGACAAACAAAAACCCACTATCCAAACAGTAAGAAAACAATTAATCAGACAAAAAATATAAGAAATTAAATGGTTATTTAAGTAAAAAAGATAAAGGGTTGCACACCTAGATATTATCTAACATAAGAGTCTGGAGGTTGCGGATTAGGGTAGAAAATTAGTTGGTGGTTGAGCATTGTTATTATTCTCTCTTCTTTTGTTGGGTAGTACTCTCCATTTCACGTTATTTTGTATTTTTTTAGTGTTGTTATTGCTCCCATTTGTATCCCATTTTCAATTGTTTTATATGTTTTGTTTAAGCTGAAAGTTCATTGAAAATATTCTTTATCTCTTCCAGGTACGGGTTAGATCAATGTACATACTACTCTCTAATCTCCTCATAGTCTACTTATAAAATTAAACTAGATATATTGTTGTTTGCATGGAGTTTGGCTCAATTGTGAGAGTGCATCCCCTGATTTGTAGGCTAGGTATATTTTTTTTTAATTTTCCCTATTTTTTTTGGTGTGTGATATCTATTTAGTAAATGTATTTATATTTTGCAGTTTCTAGCTTATCAAACTAAATAAATAAAAAGGTTATTTAAGCAAATAAAAATAATGGATTATATAAAACATTAGGTGATAATGAATAAAGGGATGTCAGCAAAGGCAAAAAGGCAAATTATTCCAATTATTTTTCTCCTCTTTTCACCTACTCTTTTGACCATTCAATTTCAAGTGGGGAATGATAAAAATTAAAGGGAACATGTACCAAATCCTTTGGATCACTCAATCACATAATAATATGTGACATCCTTTTAAAAGAAAATAATAATTGAAGAATGTATGAAAATTAAAACACCTTTAAAACATGACTCTTTTGGTTAATCTTAAATCTAACTTTGCATTTAAAATATTGTTCTTGATTGGGTTTTACTAGAAACCAACCTGGATTTGTGTGAGCTACTTGTTTAGCTTAGATTCTGACCGACCACCGAAAAAATAAAGTTTTGTAGACTCGATCAAGTCACTTATAAAATGCTTGATATGTACTAGTGTTCATCAACTTTGTCTCAATACTAAGCTAATTGAAGTCGATTATACGAAACCTCTATATTGATCAACATTCAAACAAATCATAATAAACAGTGACAAAGTCGGGATTTTTTGTTTATAGATTCTGGAACACAATTCTTTCTACTTACTGGATTCTGGATAGATAATTTTCACATATTAAATAAATATTTTAACACAAATACAAGACTTGGTCAAAGTTACTAAGTTTTGCTGAATCCTTAATCATCATTATGGCTCCACCCCTAGTTTTATTATGCTAGCTGTTCCTCTACTTCAAAACGTGTTATGCTTGCCAACTTTCTTGAGTGAACATATGTTGAGGAAATTTTTAATTGAAGTTCAATTTATATAGAAGAGTGGACAATCACTATATCTGTCACAAATATATATATATAGATTTTTATTATTCACACAACATCCATCTCAGTTACAAGTTACAACTTTTGTTACAAGGTAAAACATTTGATTCTGTGCTGTTTTAGGTATATCATTATGATACAACTACTACAACTCATTCCCAGACAAGTGGGGATATAATGTATACAAAATAATAGTAATGACTCAACTATAATCGATTTCAAAGGCAATTAATGGCACTTACTAACGAAAGACTCATCAACGCTCCAATGGTACAGCAGAATCGACATTTACACGATTTAATCTAACAGTTCCAAGAATGTATTCAGGGAGTTCAGCCTCTTCTTTTGCCTGCAAAATGTGTATCCAACCATGGTCATGTGGAAGTGACATGAATCATTACAGAATGGCAAATGCAACTGAACTGTTAAGGAATTAAAACCAGGACGTCAACAACTTTTTGTCTTGTTGACATGGAGATGTATCGTTTTTGAACATGACCACTCACTTTATTTATTTTAAAGAAATCCGACCACCCAGTCTTTCAGCTTCCCTAGTAGTGGAGGGTTCGGCGTTGACCCCTACTTTGTTTATTAGTACTCAAGAAAAAAGTACAAATAAAGGGGGCGAGGTCAGTAGGACTTGATAAGGCCAGTTCAAAATATTTGAACTTCTCCTTTTACCATTTGCTCTTTATTCGATAGAGCATGATTGCGTTCAGGCACAACTTGTCTCTAGTTCTATTAGGTAATCTAGACAGTTGTGTTTTACGTCTGGTTTTAAGTATCTTAAACTTCAATGCTCAAAGAGGGAAACAACAACATCACTATGTCATGTGCATGGTTGAGAGAGACAGAAAACATTAATCAAGCAAAATGACGCTAAAATAGATCTGCATCCATTCTTCTTTGTTTGTGAAAGAAACTTCTCATAAGTGCCAGAAACAACAATGAAATGGTCTAGCATTTCACAAGGTTATCACTCTAACTACCAGAATAGTTTTACTCCTATTGAGATGGACCATGATCAGAAGATGAGGAACAACATACCTCGACTAGAATAGCAAGATCAACGACAAGGCTTGTCACATAGCCCAGTACAAGACCAATAACACCTCTTGCCACAGATGAAGAGCCGATGTCCACATCAATCTGCATGCATGAAGTTCCATTTCAGGATTAAAAATTAAAAGTCAGTGAAGAAAGCATATGCATTGAAGGAAAGCCACTTGAGAGTTCAGACAAATCCATGCAAGCATAAATGCGTGAGAACAAGAGAAATATTTTCTTGCATTTTCTTGCATTTTCAGAGAGAACTCTAGCAACTTAGGGTGTGTTTGGTATGTTTTCCACTGAATTTTCCTGGAAAATAAGTTTTTTTTTTTTTTTTCTGGTGTTCGGTAAATAAGCAGAAAATATTGTTCCAAAAGCATTTATATATAATCTAGGCAAACACTATGGGGGTAGGGGTGTGAGGACGATCGGGGTGGGGGCCTATGAAGTGTGGGGATGTGTTGGAAGGTGGGGAGAAGGCAATCAATGTGGAATGTCACTGATGAAACTTGTTTTCTTATTTTCCTCATTTTAAAGGACCTTAATTTCCAAGAGAATATTTTAAAAAATTTGACCAACCAAACATGGAAAAATTGAAAACTCCATATCAAACACACCCAGCAACTTAATCCACGCCGTTCCAACATTAAAGGCAGTAAAAGTAGTGCAAACTCAGAAAGTCAAATTTGGAACCCAACCTCCAGAAAGTTATCTTGTCGAAGGTACTTGCACGTTACTGCCTTCCCCAGAAGGCAAGCTTTAGTTCCAACTGCACGCTTAACCATCCAGTATCCCTGCTATCAGAAGCTATTAGCAAAGAGTGTATAAAGAAAGAAGTCTGCTCCTGACAGAGTAATTGATACCTCTCTAATGCTTGGAATCAATTTGAATCTTGAATCACGGAAAGAGTCAGTTCCATCAATGAATTTACCCAACAATGAATCCTTATTTACAGGTCTGTCAGCGGCATAATAAAGAACCAGGCTATAATTTGGTTTAGCTGGAACCTGAAAACCAAGCCAGAATAGAATCGGTGACATTTCTTACAATGAACTTTTATTCAACAAGCTTGCAGTTTCAGGTTAAAGACCCAAATTTGTGATGTCCTTCCCTTTTAAAACTGTATTTGTATTTTTCAACTAGATAATCTCAAAGATAATGATCAACGTGAATGTTTTAGGACGAATCTTTTCGCTATAATACACAGTTTAAACTCTTAACTCTTCAGCCTTAAATTCTCTTCATACTTTTGGATCCACAGTGGTTATTAACGATGTGTTCATGTCAAGTCTTTTGTGAAACAGTCTGATCTATTTAAAAATAACAAGGGAAAAGCCAAAAGGACGTACCTGAAGGTTAATGATTAGGACGAATGGAATTTTCTTCCCTGCTTCAGACTGCAGTTAGGAAACATTGTTAGCAACAAATATGCTTAGTAGCTAATAGAATCAGGAAATAAGATTGGATAGAGAAATATGCTTCATTGCAGAAACTGACAACCAATTAGAAACATTGTTTTTTGGGTTGAATTCAAAATTAGCTCTTTAAATCATATCTTGTTTACCTTATAATGAGGAACAAATTCCACTAGCAGAAAAAAAGCATTTCCAGATTCTACGACACTCAGGGGACAAACTGATATAAATGAATATATTCTGCTTTTACTTGACAAGTGGAAAGAGAACTGCTCTTGCCTGTGAAATTTATATAGTTCTATTTGCAGTGGTACTTGGTGATTTCACGTGCTAATTGTCCCCACTTTGTCCTTTAACTTCTAAGACCTTGCAACTATTTTCAATGTTTCATATAGGGGTTGACACTGCCTTGATGAATGGAAATGTCTAACTTTACCATGTAAAATCTTTTTGAGAGAAGGGTAACTTTGTATTCACACCAAAAAATTCATCATCCAAAAAATGATGAATTAGAAACTTACATCCCACCCATGGGTATACTTTACAAGTTTCCTATAAAGTCAACTAAATCTATATCCCCTACAAGAGTCTGTTTACACCAAAAAAACAAAAGGCATATACAATTCATTCTAATCTTCTGTAAGTTAGTCTTTTGTCCCTCAAAATTTCTTAAATTTCTTTCTTTCCAGAGGGTCCACCATATGCAAGCAGGGATAGTCACCAGTGTTCATTTCTTCCTCTGTTCCCAATACCTTTCCAGCTATTTAGTAGTTCCTTTGTTGTGCTAGGCATCACCAATTTAACTCCCAACAGAGCCAAAAACATGTTCCATAGGCTCAACTCTGCCTTTCAATGAAGGAACAGATGGTCATTGACTTCTGCTTCCTGTTCACACATGACACATCTTGAACAAAATTGCCATCCCCTTTTCTGCAATGCCTCATGTGTTAAACAAGCCTTTCTACAAACCAACCAACACAAACAAGCTACCTTTGGGGGACATTTGGTCTTTCAGATTAACTTCCAAGGCCAAATGTCTACCATTGACTGCCTTGTGTTAAGATTCCAGTAACATGATTTCACTGTGAACACACCCTTGTAATGTAATTTCTATCTAGGTTTGTCAGGCCTAATAGATAAAGCAGGGTGTGAGTTTAGTACTCCCAATAGGTTAGCAACTTCCCCAATTTCCCAGTCATTTAGTGCTCTTCTAAAAATAATGTCCCATCCCTGCTGACTCCAAGCTTGGGATACAGAGACATTCCTTTGTGTACTAAAGTGCAAAGATGTGAAAAGGAGTTTCTAAGACTGTCTTCTCCAATCCACACCTCATTCCAGAGACATAAAGTTGATTGAACAAAAAATACCGTGAGACACAATTATGGACAACTCCTCCCGTACCATAAAGGTCTCCAGAAGTTTGACATTGATCATGATATTAGAAAGAAGTTTGGAAGGAGAGAAACTAGTGAAAGGGTAGAAAATACCTCGGGTAACTCGGAGGTAAAATATTGGCAGAAAAGAAGCCACCATAACTAGTTAAAAGCTAAGATCCATTCCCCCCTTCATTTTGGCACTTTGTGTGGTGAAAGAGACTATTCTCGTAATAACAATCTTAGGATGCATACGGCAATGCTTATAATCACGAGTTCATGACTAAATATAAAAAGCTAGAAAAGTGAAGTTCTTGCATTATCATTTTCATGTTTAAAGTCCTTTAAATTGATATGTAAAACTTTACAAAGTTCTATATCATACAACAAAGTTTGCAATGACTTCAAAGAGACAAAAGGCGACGACAAGCACGTCTACAGGCAGTGTATTCTATAAATATAATTTCAATAATCACGTAAATGGTTTGCTTCAAAAGGTCAGGTATCTGGCCTGACCTATCTCAGCGTTAGCTCCATATAGGAGCTATCTGATTGCATCTTTCGTTTAGGAGATAATTAGAAACAATATATCCATTATCCTCTCAGCAAGATTCAGAAAAATTTAGATAGTGCATTGACGTGAAGTATATTATCTTTTGTTCACTTTATTAGTTTGACTAACAAAACGACTTTTCATCTTTTTCTAGAGGATAAACAAAGTGCAGTCAGGTACTAAGTGATTCTTCATTACCTGAACAAGACACTTAGGATGAAGAGCAATATTTGTGATGCATTCATCCACCTTGAACCAGTCAACAGCAATAAGCTTGAGCAGAGGATCTCCACCAGTAACCTACAAAAGACGCAATTACTATGATTCTAATTTATATCCAGCTTAATTGCATGACCTAAACTACGAGGTAAGCAAGGAGTTTAAAAGATGCCACGGCCTTGGTTATCAGCAATAAATAAAAAACAAACAAATTGTCCATAGGCACATTTTTTTATGAGTCAATAATACCCTTGGTCTTTTTTCTTTTCTTTACACTCAAAACTGCTAAATAGGCGACTCTTGTGATTAATTAGCTAACGAAAGAGAAGCAGGAATTAGAAAGCTGGAAAAAAATATTCAGGAACATGTGAAAACTTGATCCAAATATTTGGATTCAAGGATTAAAAGCTACCTTCGTACTGTCTTTCAAGTATGTCTTCCCTCTGATCACGAAACCAGAACCACTTGGCGAAGACCAGCAATCAGAGTCACCCTCACCCTTCGCATGCCGCATGGTACCATGAAACTGACTTGGATCAAGAGTTAATGAAGGTACATCGGGATTTAGTTCCTTACTAGTGTCTGGTGCTGCATGCAAGACAATTTTTTTTAATGAAGTTGTTTAAGAGACTTTAAAGTGGAAAAGGATAAAATGCAGTATCATCTAAAGACTGTAAACAATTTCCCTACACCTGAATGTACATAAAAGTGACCTCATACCACCCACTCCCTACTCCAGAAAAATGGTACATAGTGGCGAGAGGGATTTATGCAAGGTGTCTACTTTCTTTGCAGACCTCTACATTAAACATTCAAACCTTCTAGGTTAATAAAACAATAGTTTTGTGTTCTTTTGACAGGTAAAGGTAGTTTTATTGATATTCAGCAATAAGTGCATGTTATTACTCCAAGAGATTAGCTACATCCAATATTGTGCAGTACCACAATAACAACTATGCCTCAAATCACATATTATGTACTGAGCTCAAAAATAAATTTCTTTTTTTTTTAAAGAAAGAGCTCAAAAAATCAATTGGCATCTATGAGTTACATCAGTTACTACAGCCATGTTGCACCAAAGGATAATAGAGAGATACATCTAAACTTTACAGTAATCACAGATCCAGATAGAAGAGATACATCTAAATTATACAGTTGTCATGGCTCCATGTTTGTTCCTTCCATCTCTTTCCTTCCAGATGGACCACCATATTGTCATAGGGATTGTGATCCAAACCAAGGTTGAAGTCTTTACTTAACCTTTCCTGTACTGGCATAGGAGGAGTGCTTGGCTGTTCTAGGCATTCCTCAACTAAGTAACAAAACACTAAACATTACACTCCAAAGTTGGGTGGTGAAACTGCAGCGGAAGAAGAGATGGTTCACATCTTTACTTTCTTTTTCACAGAGAACACTGTTGCCAATGTTAGGCCCCTATTTTGGAGATTGTTTTGAGTAAGCAATTCTTCTGTTTAATTTTAATTGGTCTTGAAGAGGACTAATGTTCTTCATAAATACCATCTCAAGTAAATCATTCATGATCTGCTTAGTATTTAGAGTAACTGATGATGGAGATACATGATTACAAATTAAACTGCTACAGAGATGCTTCCACATGTACCAAAGCAAGAAAGGTGGCAATGAATTTAGTTACCCGATGTCTTCTTTAAGGCCAAGCTTGCTATGGCCCATGAAACATTTTTTAGCTTAACCTTTTTGTCCTGTCAGAGGTAAATAAAGAGTTAAAAAAAAAACATATAAAGGGTTCAAAGGCAAGGTAATTGAACAAGACAGTTTCCAGAACTATTGCAGTGCTTTTGATGAAGGAACACGAGAAACAACAAACCTGCTTACTAGATACTTCATCACCACTATCTTCATCTGATGACGATGAATCGGTACCTATTGCATCATAGAATTCATCTGACCCCATTGCATCCTCAAGCTCATTGCTTGATATAGAAACACCAGATGTTTTTGACTGAACAACTACAGTGGATGATTCAAATGTAAGTTCTGGATTTGCTCCAATATATTCCTTCAAACCTACACAAATAATAAAACATAAAGACGGGCAAAAATCACCACTGTAATGAGCTGTGATATAAAAAAGAAGGTTGCATGGTCTAGCCATTCTGACTTCAGAATTATTGTATGGTGACTTTAATGGAAGAAAAATCCTTCTGGAAATATGCGAAGATGATCAACACAGGTTAAGGTGTAAATTTGAAGGAGCCAAACACAAAAGAACTGTTAGTTCATGGAGGAAGGGGAGGGTAAAAAACTGCCCCTCACAACCTTCGAGAAAGTTGGAAGAAAATCAGAATACAGTGTTAAAGGGAACAAGAGTCAAAGGAACTTTTGGTTCACTACTACCGTCAGATTACAAAGGAAATGCAAGTGATTTAAGTGGTCCACACTTTCTGGCCAATGATAAAGGAAGCAAGGAAGAACATAACAACTCACAGGTATAGGAAAGAAGAAACTATACATTGATTAGAGAAAAAAAATCCTAACCGGAAAGTGAGGTAGAAAGAGAGAATTAATCTTTCACTGCTTAAGAAAGGAAAATAAAGAGGCAGAGTTCAGCAGACCACATAAGCTCCGGTTACATAATGTAAGAGTAAAATCAGAGGCATTACTCTCAACTTTCACTCAACACGCAAAGTAGAAACAGAGAACAGAAGAAAACAACGCCGCATCATCAATGCCAAAAAGAATATGTTCTATGACCTACAGATGAAGGTTATGGTTCTTTTGTCCATTTTCTGGGGTTGGGTAGAGAGGAGGATAATTCTGGTAACTAAAAGGATACAATGTATTGGGAATTTTGGCTTTCTAACACAAGGCATGAGCTTCCAGAAAACATAGGTAATCAAATTGACCAACCTGCCACTTGACTCAACATTCCAAAAGGAAGTGTTCTCTCAAATTTACAGAACTCATTATTCTTCCACTTAAACCAGGCCTTAGAACGTATCTCCAGAATCAGTGTCACAAGGCATCTAGCAGGCTTTAATGAGGAGGAAGTGCCTATATTGCTGATCTCCCAAGAACAAGCTACAATTCAACATAGTTTAGTCAGGACCAATCAGCAATGCTTAAGAATGAATAATCTCTTATCTTAAATAAGTTGCAATAAATCTAGAAATGCTAACATCAAACTCATAAAATTTCCATGATATCAACAATGTCTTGAGAACTGTAGCAAGAACAAAGGTACTCATGCAGCATGCATCAGGATCTAATTAGCAGCTTGAAGTAGAAGCATATACGGCTATATAAATGCACAAACCAATTACAGAAACTAAGGTTCATGATCATTACTTTGACAGCATACTACATAAGAAAGTAAAGTTTGGCAGACACCATTTTCACAGATGTAGCCACTTTAAGAATAAGTAAAACAGTGTCAATAGAACCTCACTATACCACAAATAATTTTGATAGGTAATATAGCATAATTTCTTTTGAGAAAGAATATAGCATAATTTCTTAAGAAAAACATAACCAAGGAGGAAGGAATGCAAAGTAATATGGATAAGTTATAAACAGAAGATGTATACCTACCTGAAGATCTGTAAAAACAAACATTAGGACACACTGAGAAAGCCAAACAAAGAGACGAAATTGTGTCATTATGGCCCAACATAAATTTTGAAGCACTTCATGCAAGGTAAACATTTGAAAAAGGTACAGCTCATGAATCTAAAATTAAAAAGTGGACTGTACTTGAGGTTAGTAGTGTTGCAAATATTGAGAAGCAGAAGAATGGGTATGCAACATGTATAAGAAAATGTTACAATGTGGTTACAGGTACAAGCAAAAATGTTAACCAAGGACAGATTGCTCAAATGGGGCTACAGTGTAGATCCTCAGTGTGTGCTGCACGTCAATGGAAGAAGAACAAGGGACCATCTGTTTGTGCAAAGTCAATTCACCAGGCAGCTATTTTTTTTGAGGCTGGTAACAATTCACCAGGCAGCTATGGGCTAACATTCTGTAATGGATGCATCTACAGTTTGGTATTGGTAGAATATGGGATCATCATCTAACAGTAGATCATCAAGAGTGCAAAAGGGAAGACTCATAGAGCTCAAATATATAAAATGGTCTATGCTGAGACAGTCTATGCCATACGGATAGAAAAAAATCAAAAAAATTTTTTTAGCAAAAATATGTTGATGTGGATAGGATCACTAGGAATATTGCCTTCTCTTGTAAAATGTTAGAGCACCACTTTTGTGTGAGAACTTCAATTCAGTCTTGGCTGCTGTAACCATTCTAGCACCTAGGTGGAAACCTCAATAGGCTGTTAGTTATTTCATGGAGGTTAGATGGATGTCTGTTTATTTTCTCAGATTAAGCTGGCAGTGGTTGTTGGCTTGTTTTTTAATTGACTGGTGATTAATGCAATGTTAGTCACCTAAAAAACATGTATAAGAACAGGTTATAAACCCTGTTGCTGCAGTAACCCCCGAGATGCCTGATCCTAGTAAAGTCAGATGTTTCCTGTTTCCCCCTCCCTGCACAAGTTTTGCTGTCTTCCATGTGTTACAAGTATGATCTCTTAGGTTACCATGATTATCCTTGACCTTTTAGATGAAATCCAACACACATTTTGAAGCTAAATGATCTCATATCCATCTGGATTAAAGAAATCATTAATTACTCAAAGGAGATGAATTTCCAGACGACAAAAATCTAGCTGAGCTGCACTGAATTGGGATTGGCGGGATGTTTAGGATAAATACCCAGATTATAAATATTTCCAGATATACAAAAACATATTCCAAAGGCATATGCATCTGGACCAGTTATCTTCCACAATAAACTTCAGTCCGAGCCATGTCAAATACCTCGTTTAAGCCTTTAAGGTCTTTATCAAAATCCTACTTCATCTCCTACCCTCATTTTCGAGCGACATGTGGTTTTGGGACATATAAAGTAAGAAATTTTTTTAGTTTATCAAGCTGAGGGCTCAAGTTCAGTCTCTTGAACCAGTGCTTGAGAACTTCGGGCATCAAACTAATGTTTGTAAGGTAACTGAAATCTCTAAAATATTTATCAACTCCATGACACTAACTCGTATTCTACCCATCATCTCAAGGTAGAAACACATGAGTAGGAAAATAGCATGGACGAGGTGATAGCAATCCCTGAATCAAGCCTACATCCTAACCATACTAGTAACAAGCGAGCTCTTCAGATACTATATTTTATTTTGATAAACCTTCCAGTACTGAATCTTTTATGAAGTGGAGTTACTTACCGATCAATTTTATACGTCGATATCCACTTTTTGGAGGCCGCTTTTTGTATTCCGTTGGGAAATGCAAAATTGCTGCATTAAATGTTGAAAAGTATCTATCAGTGAAAGCATAACAATTTAAAATGAAAAAGTAAACAAACAAGCTGAACAGCATATGATATGCATGCCTGGTATTGAGAAAACATAGATTCTATCCTACTAACAATTATTACAACTCTATTTCTTTAGATAATATTTCCAAAAGGGAAGAACCACAAGTACAAATATATACTATCCAGTGCCCAAGGAACTCCCTGCCAGGAAACTCATCAGATCAATATATATGCAGGTATTGCCAATGTACTCAAACTATATAAAGGGCAAGGTCTGATTCTCGGACAATGCAAGCTCTAATCCTTCACAAATTCTCTGCTTATAATTTCTACAAAATTTGCATAAGTACACCATACTTGCAATATTTTGAGGTGTAAGGTTCTAAAATAATAGGGACAGCAAATTTAAGCAAATGAACTGATTCAGGCATATTGATCTTACTTATTAACAAAACAAAAGAAGAAGCAGAGATTATTAGAAAGCTGTCTCAAAGAAGAATGATTTTTGGATATAATACAGATGAATTTAATAGAGAGAAAGCTCAGGATCCTCACTATATGTTCCGTCTTGACCATGAAACCACCTCCGAGAAAAGACAAAATCTCTTTTAGACTGCCACCTGCAAAAGAGAACCTCTGATGTATTAAAAGAAGAAGAAGAAGACTCGAGGAGACCAAATTTGAAAGACCTCCAAACTTAAAGAGAAGGATCACCCACATCAAAGGGTCGAAAAAATGATAACATTTCACTACAGGCCTATCAAGACGGCAAGTGATACATAAAACAGGACAAGAAAACAAGGTTTGATGTTGCGTGTACAAACACCTTAAACAATACATTTCACAATATCAAGGAAGATTCATAACCAACAGTGTTTCTTTCGTTCACATCACTCATTCGTGTTCTCCTTAATCTCACCTCCAGTGGCGAATTGATGTGTAAAAATTGGGTCACCCGAACCCGTGGTCCTCCGACTAAACTCGATACATTACTTATATAATTATTAAAGAACATATTAAATAAACACTTGTTGAACCCGTTCTTAAAGTTCTTTGGATGGTTCACTGGTTTGACAGCCAGATTTTAACACCAAGGTCCTGAGTTCAATCCCAGCCAGCCACAATTCACTTCTATTTTTTTTAGTAACTAATAACACTCGTTTTTTCAAAAAAAAAAAGAAATTCTAAAGCAATGGTGCACCCGTTTTCTTGAAATCCTGGATTCGCCTCTGCTCACCTCATACCGTACCACCTAGCTTTGGAATTCTCATAGATGCTAGTATTTCTTCTATTCTGTTTCTACATTACTTAGATATCCAAATGCTATCTTCTGCTTCTCAGCGTCCCTTTCCATTCTTCTTCCTAACAACAACATACACACAAGTGGGGTCTGCGGAGGGTGGTGTGCACGCATCCTTTGTGAATATAGAGAGATTGTTTCCTATTTCCTGGTGTATGTTTTGAATCTTACCACCCTTATGCCTCAGCAGCCGCTATTAGAGAAAGAAAATATGGAAAAAGAAACTACTATCACTAAGTTGGTTTTGCTCACCACCCCAAATCCCTAAACTCCTCAATCTTGGATACAGCCTCAACATTTCTTGATGTATCCTTATCTGCCCCCTCTGTAATTTTATAATATTTTTTCATTATCTTATCCAATTTTTCTTTCACTGAGGATTTTAACTGTAACTTGGTGGTTATGAGCACTAGAATAAATTTAAGGCAAGTTGATATGGGAAACACATTCAGTCTTCCATTCCTATCAAGGACTCGTAATCTACTTGTTCCAATTCCTTTGCTTCTTTCTTTTTCTTCTTTTTATATGCCACTCACTGTTACATTCTTTAACATTAAGCTTTAAAAATTTGTATAGCCAAAGAATAATTGTACAGCACCATACCTGATTCATTGACTCAACTAGCTTTAGTACTAGTCGTGCACCAAAGATGCTATTAGCAGCAGAGCTAGCTTCTTAGAAGCAGTCATATCCAACATGTATAGAGGGGAAATACTAGTCAGCCACTTCATCCAACTTGATGTTATGAGATTGAGGAATACTCTTATATTTCTGAAGACTGGTTGATAGTTTGTCTCATATCGGTTAGTGATAGGCTCTTCAATCAGATTTTAAATGGTCTTTCACAATTCTCAAAAAATATACCCCCGCAGAGCACCATTAAGAAGCAGAATATGAATGGTTGGAACTTACCAAGAAAGTTTTCGGAGATCAAGTGTCCCATAAACAACATCACAGTGACCGTCCAAAGATTCTATCAATTCCACGTCCCCTGTTAACATATCCCACCTGCAAGATAACTATTAGGCAGAATTGAACAATAAAATTCCACAACTTTCACATAGTTCAAGGAACATACTCATATCTTTGATGTCGATCAAGACTCAAAAGCACGTCAAAGACAGTATCTGCACTAGCTTCGACAACAGCAACAGCCTTGACAAGAACTCCTTTACCAGTCTACAGGAAAGAAGAAAAGAGAATGGCAGACAAGTTCTTGATTGTACAAATAAAACCTAGGATAATATGAAAGACCTTAAAAGGAGCATGTCAGACAAGTTTTTGACTGTATAAATAAAATAAAACCCAGACAACGTGGAATCCTTGAAGATTTGCCAAATATAAAAAAAATATGAAGAGATAGATGACAAAAGAAAAGAACAGAATGCTTATATCTACCTTCTATTTCATAGATATTAAATCAGCAGGTACCTTATAAATAAAATATTAAATCAATAGCTCCTGGAAATTCATCTTAGTCTCCTTTTACCTACTATCTATAATGTTGTTATATTTTAGAAAGAAATTTGCTTGGGATACAGCAAGTATCCTATCAAACTGAGTTCTGCCCTTTCTCAATCTCGCTACTCAGCAAGATGTCATATAAATCAGAAATCAGAATCAGTGACAAAGGAATTAGAAAAGAGAAGTCATAAGAAAATATACTAATGGTTCAGTTTCCTCAATCCTGAAGGTCATGCATAGATTAAGACTATTTTAATGTAGGTATATACTTTTCTTAGTTTAGCACAAAAGGGCTTGACCTAGTGGTCAATGAAGTGGGCAGAGAACCATGAGGTCTAAAGATCAAATCTCAGTGGAGGCAAAAACTTGTGATTTCTTCTATTTGTTCAAGCTTTGTGGATAGAGTTACCTGGTACATGTGTTGGTGGGACATAGTAGGTAATCCATGAAATTAGTCGAGGTGGATGAAAGTTCGCTTGGACACCATGGTTATATATATTTGTATGTACATTTGATGGTTTAAACAAAAAATTACATATATCAGTCAAGAATTAAAGAGTGACTTTCATAAGCTTGGTTAAAGCTCTTAAAGATTTATCATATCTCTTAATATGCACCAATAAACAGCAGTCTAGACATCCCAACACAGTATAAACTTGCAATCTCCAATCACGACAGTAAATCTAGTGACATGGCAGATACCTTTTTGTTTGCCATATCTTCAAATATCCGAACACCTACACTACAAAGAAGGTGGGAAACGACATCAGAAAATGAGTTACAACATTTGAAGAAGGCACATTTTAGAGGCATAGCAGATAAGTTTAAACAAAATTATTCCAACTCGAAAATTCAATTAAAGATCTAACAGGAAAAGATCAAACTGAAATCCTAAAACCATTTTATCTTTCCCTTTTTATATTACTAACCAAGAAGAAGAAAATCTAAAGCATATATTGTGCTGAGAAGAAGTAATCTCTTCCTTTGGCATGGTCATAAATTGTACATTTTTCTTTCCTCTATTTGACTGCTGCATTATAATATATTTGGGGATTCATTGCAGTACGTAGTCTTAATAACAGAAAACTATACCAGGTTCTCAAACAATTATCTGCTAAGCAAGTTGTTGATACCCTGTTTGATTTCTGGTCAGAATGTTATTTCATTCAAAGCCTATTTTCTTTTCCTTTCAGGCTATTTGTCCTTCAGGTGTAAACAGTTATTTGGACCAAATTGTATCATCAATCTGCAAATATTCCTTTCACCTGCTTTGTTTGTTTATATTTCATTATCTTACAGAGCTACAAGAAGAAACAACTTGCTGACCTACTTCATTACAGATATCAAGCTCCATTAAATTTGTTTTCTTTTTCTTTTTTTATGGTCATCATTTTAGTCTTTCGGAAACAACTCTCTACCTCCACGAGGTAGTGGTGACTGGTAAGGTCTACATATATTCAGACCCCACTTGTGAGATTTCACAAGGTATGTTGTTGTTGATTGGCATTATTCTGTTTTTTCTCCTCATCTAATCCAATAGCTTTTTAAAAATATTACTCCCTCCGTTTTGATTAGCTTGTCTTACTCTCCTTTTCAGCATGTTTTAAAAAGAATGTCTCTTTCCTTTTTTTGGGCAACTCATTAATTTAAACTTTCCACGTAACATGTTTAAGACCACAAGATCAAATGACATTTTGGTTCAATCTACATATCTTTAGTTTATGACCCCAAGATTCTCATTAAAATATTTTTCCTTGCCAAGTCAAAACCAGACAAACAAATTGAAACGGAGGGAATAATTGTTATTGAAGAAGATGAAAAGACATACCATCAAGGGTACGAACACATTTCCACTCATGTGCTTCAACCACATCTGCTTCAAAGTACACATCTAATTCACTTTTGGCACCCAATTTTGAGGATTTCCGCAAGAGCTTCTCGGGACCTATGCATTAAAGGACATTTTTGAAAATTTATTGTTATTTGAATGTTTGTATTCACACATCAAGGGCACGTGGTTAATTGTGTTGTGGATGGCAATATCAACATTTGACAAATAGTCAAAGATAAAAGATTTTGTAAAGCAACAAAAATAAGAGATAAATAATACAATAGGATACTTAATTTGGATGGAAAGAAAAATCATCTACAATTGGAAAGCAAAAAGACTAGCCAGATGGAAGGTTCAATACATTTCTTTTGGTGGTAGACACATTCTTAACAACTCTGTTCTAGATTCTCTACCAACATATGTTATGTCTCTTTTCACTATACCAGCAATAGTGGTTCAGAAATTGGACAAACTTAGGAGAGATTTCCTTTGGCATGGTTGCAAAGAGAACAAAGGATACAATTTGGTCAAATGGGCGACAGTTTTGCATAGAAAAGATAAAGGTGGCTTGGGCATCAAAGATTTGAGGAAGCATAACAACAGTCTTTTGATGAAATGGTTGTGGAGATACACTAAGGAGAGGCAAGCTTTGTGGAAAGATTTGATTAAATGTAAATATGGGGAGGATGGATTCTGGTGTAGTAACATAAGCACGGATGCTTATGGAGCGGGGGTTTGGAGAGCTATTAGAAACGTATTGCCCAAGTTAGAAGCAAATTTACATATCAAGGTGGGGGATGGAAGGAGAACTAGATTCTGGTGGGATGTATGGATCAAACAAACCCCCCTAAAAGACCTGTTTCCTGATCTATTTATTTTGTGCACCAATTCTGAGGCAATGATCAGTGATTGCTCGACAGTACAAGGTTGGAATCTCTATTTCAGAAGACTTCTAAATGATTGGGAAATAGAGAGAGTAGCCAAATTGTTGGAGGAAGTGGGGGATTTTGCAGGCACCAATAATGACAATGATGTTGTTAGATGATCACACAGTAAGGATGGGATCTTCACCGTTGGCAGGGCATATAAAAAGGAGTGCAACTCGCAAAGTAGCAGATACCAGAGTTCATGGAAAAAATCTGTAGGACTACAGCACCAACAAAAGTTAAATGCTTTACTTGGCTGGTCATCAGAAAGGCATGCTTGACACATGAAGTCTTGAGGAAGAAAAGAAAGATCATACTTCTGTGGTGCTCTTTATGTGGGAAGACAAGGGGAAACTAACAGTCACCTATTCTTACATTGTACTTTCACAGCACAAATATGGTCCATGTTTCTCAACTTTTTAGAAGTGAAATGGACTATGCCCGAACATACAGCTGATTTACTTAGTTGTTGGATCAGGAGAGGAGGTAGCAAGAGCCAGAAGACATAGTGGAATTTGATTCCACATTGCATTTGGTGGACAGTGTGGAAGGAGAGGAATAGTAGGAATTTTGAAGATATATCCAATTCCATTCACAAGGTTAAATGGAATTGCATTGTATCTCTATATTTTTGGTGTAAAGAGATAGGATTAGAGGATTCAGATCAACTTTTTGAATTCTTAGGATCCTTGTAAGTATTATGCTTTTTGTTCTTTTCTGATTTTCTAAAGGTCCCCAGCATATCCATAATGCTGAAGAAGACAATGTTTGCCAATTCTCAAAAAGAAAAGCAGCACATGCACCCATAGAGGTGTGAATATGCATGTTACACACACGGTATCCAGGGAAATAAAAGTTTTTATCTGTTTTGACATCACTTGTGTCATCCATACTATTTGGAATCTATTTCTGTTACAGGAAGGAAATCAAAATTAAAAATACTAGTTAAAGGAATGAAGAAGCTATTCTATGCTGGAAGAGGCAAAATCATTTTTTTTTAAAAATAAAAAATTGATCGGTGCAGGCAAAATCATAATTTTCACAGAGTATCATCAATAGTTTCCCCCCTCCTCACCTTGTCCTATTCTTATCAGCTGCTTCAAGCCATGTGCATACCGCCGTACTCTAGGTCGATGTCCAGCAAGGTTAATCCTTTGACAGAGAGATTAATTTAATGAGCTAGAGAAACTATTTAAAGAGATAGCAAGGAGAAAGACCAACTGTATAAGAATTAACATCACAATGGGCTCAAACAACAAGTCAAAGAGTTGATGAAAACTGTAATATAGATATAAACACTATCCAAATCCTATGTTGCTTAGATCCTCCAAAAATGTCACCGCAGCCGTGTTGGATCCTCCAAAATATTATCTTTTTGAAGTATCCGATGCAGATGCATGGGCATTTTTGCAAGATCCGAGCAATGTAAGCCAAATCATAAATTAGTAAGGCTTCTATTAATCACTCTCTAGTTTCCAGATTGTTGCCTCTTTTACTGAAGGAAGAAAATAGAAGGGGGAAGGGATGTGCGAGGCACACCAAATAAAAATGATATCAGCCTATTAAATTTCAGAAGAAGCATTTTTTTTTCAATCAAGAAGTCTGGACCATACTCGCTCTCTAACTTCAGTTTATCTCTTGCACTTTGACCTCTTGAAAGATCATAATCTGCCTGCAATAAAATAGTCCAGTATGAGAAACAACAGTTAATCAAAGTAACATGGCCAAATTCTTTCATGAGCATGAATTTATGGTGATTTGGGATCAAACCTATTCATGCATCAGATGCTTCTGGGAAAATTGCCAGAAGAAGCATCCATTTAGAGTCTTCTAACCTAATTCACTCCTAAGCAGGAAACAAATAACTACTTTACCTCATTCTATTTTTGTACTTCATTCCTTTAATCACATCTTTCCTTTAATCACAGAAACCACAATAGTAAAAGTCGATTACAGTATTTCGCATATATAGATGAACTTAAGTACACCTCCCTCCTAGGTGATTTCTTCTCATATGTCTAAGCATTGGTGGACAGAGTTACCGGTACCTGTTGGTGGGAGCTAGCACATATCCCGTGAAATTAATCGAAGTCCGCGCAAGCTAGCTCGGACACCAACACATACCTCATGAAATTTGACTAGAACAAAAATTAGAAAAAGAAATTGTGGTGCCTTATAATTTTTGTTTGCACTCCCCTTCTCTTTATTTTCTTATCTTGTACGTATAACCTCAATTAATAGGACTTGGAAACTCTGACCTAATCTCATGTGGAACAAATTAATGCCTTTGCTAAGTAACAACTGAAGTGATGTGCCGTTTGCAAGGGATATGGCGTGTGAAAGTCAACAAAGATGTTAATATCAGCTGGTTCTGTCTAAGATTGGATCAAATCGCCAAGTCCAACAAGTTCAAAAACAAATCAGCCAAACTGGATCAAAAGTGCAAGCCTTCTCTTGCATAAAATATAACATCACAATTATGCACAGAATAGTTTAGAACTGCAGAGAGTATTATAGTCTCAAGAGGAAATGGGCTAACACCTTTTGCTTGCAATAAGTTGGATCAGAAAACCATGTTAACAAAAATCATGAATAAAGGAAAAAGAAAATCAAGTCAAAAATACCCATCATGCCATACCTGTTGTTTTGCTCGATCAAAGGCTTCCATCCATTTCCGTACTTCACCAGGCGAAGCACAAGCAATCTTCCAGCAATAGATTTTAATCAAGTATTAGCCTTCTCAATATAAAATAACCCGCAAAACTAGCTAACTCCACAATGAGGAAACTAATAGTTGAGAGAGAATTAGTATAGAAGAGTTGACGGAAACATTTTGGATTTAAATGAGATGGATTCATACACCTAGTTGCTGACATCATGAATCAGAGAGCATGTCACTATTTATGTGTTTTTATGTTCGTTAGTGGACAACTTTATTGATTTGTCATTTATGAACAGAACAATAGGAAAATGTTAGGAAAAGAAGATAAAAACACATTCATTGTCCCTCTCCCTGCTTCTGATAATAAAGGGCCGTGAAATACTATCTTCAACTACATTACAGTGAATCAACTGAGCCCCGAGATATTCAGCATATGTTGGCAAGCCAAATTTTGAACGACAATATCTCTTTTAAGTAGTAAGAATCTTTATTAACAAAAGAAGGATAAGCATCATCAGCTTCATTAACAATGCATAAAGAATGAAGTCCCACTTACTTCTCCCCTTTTTGACTCGTCCAATCGATTGTAAAACCTCAACACATAGAGATCCTAAAAAGGACAAAAGAAAAAGAAAATGTCATTGGGGTATGGATGCAAAGAACACTTATCTGGAAGTACATGATGCACCAATAAAAAGAAGGGTCAAATTTATGCTTAAGGGTCAGAGAAATCAATATAATGTTAATGGTTTTGAGTCTCACCCCATGGTTAACTCTTCGGCGACCTATTTCCTCCACCATAAGTGTGTGATTTATAACACCCCTCCTTATTGGTTTCTGCAACAAGGATGTAATAACATAAATCAAGGCCTTCGCTTCTTTGCAGCAAATACATCAGATACTAAAATACTCCTTTTTTCCTTTTTTATTGTGATTAAACACTAAAAATACTTAAATTGTATGGACCAATTATTCGACACAAGCTTGACAATGAATGAGAGAAAATGGGATGAGTACGCAAACTTTAGAATCGTTGCCACTAAAGATGGCCAGCAAGGGGCATTCAAAGAAACAGAAAGAAGATAAATTTGAAGGCATAAAGACTATCAACAAAGGGATACCTACCTGGAAAATGGAAATCCAGCAGGTAACATAAAGGTTTTGCCTTAAAAAAGTAGCCATTGTTACAAACTCTTGCAACTAGTAATCCTGAATTCAACTTCCTTTTTTTTCTGTAAACAAATTTGCTGGGTGTTTCTCTAGAAAGAGCTACAAGCACTTAGTACTCTATGGAATATCACATGGTCTTTGTCAGCATATACCATATAATCCAGATATTACCTCCTCATGTTTCACCAAGTATTTCTGACCTCACAGATGTAGGGCTCTAAAACTTTAGTCTCAACTAAGACAGAATGTGAAACCATAATAATTTTCCTTATTTTCTCACTTAACTAAACTGTGTTGCAAGGGTTCTTACTTTTTATTCACTCTTAACTCTTTTTTTCCTCTACAACCGATCTGTCAGTTAGCATTTACAGGAAAACAGGAAACACCACTAGTTAACGCAAATTATTTCAAGAAAGGGAGCAAATTTAATAATATGTTGTTCTATGCGGGGACTCATTTACACAAATATGTTGAATAAGATTATCTGTACTAACATATATAAAAATTTGGATACTGACTCTAGCACTAGAGTTCTCTAAATTTTCTACAAACATACAAATCTATAAACAATACTAGAACACTCCTTGTGACCATAGGACTTAGGGGTCGTTTGGTAGAGTGTATTAGGAAAAATAATGCATGCATTAGCCTTGTGTATTATTAGTACCTTGTTTGGTACTCTTTTCTAATCTATGACATTAGTTATACACTCTATTGTGTGAAGATGTGTAATGTTAATAACATGAATTTCAAGGTATTAGCAATGAAATGGTTTTAATTCATGCATTAACATGATTAAAGACTCAATTGCCCTCAAAATCTCTTTTTACATCTTTTCCACCATAATAATAATGGAGGGTATCTTTGTAAATAATTTTTTTTATGTAATACATGCTATTTTTAATGCATCAAACCAAACAATGCATAAAAATCTATGTATAGTTAATGCAAGCATAACTAATACATGCATTGCTAATGCAAGCATTTCTGTACAAATTGCATCTAAGGGTGTAGCCTAGTAGTCAATGTAGTAAGTTGAGAACCGTGATTTTTTTCCATCTGTCCTAGCTTTAATAAACAGAGTTACCCAATACATGTGCTGGAAGGTAATAAGTACCTCGTGAAATTAGTCAAGGTATAAACAAGCTTAGCTTGGACACCACCATTATTTAAAAAATGGTACAAAAGTACAACCTTTTTACTATCTCCATTTCAATTTATTTGTTTTGTTTTAACTTGACACAAAATTTTAAAACAAATAAAGAAAGAGTTTTGAATCTTGTGATTTAAAATTAAAGATATACAGAGTACCAAAATATCTTTTAATCTTATGGTGGTAAAGAGTTGTAATTGAAGAGTTTTAACAAAAAAAAAAAAAAGCATTCCTTTTTATAAAAAGACCAAAGAGGAAAATAGGCAAATAAATTGAAACCAAGTGAGTAATTTTTTTTTTTATAACATAGGGTAGGCAAGGGGAAATCATTGTAAGGCAGGAATCGAACCCTCCCAACAAAGTGAAAGTTAAGCTAGCCTACCAATTGAGCTACTAACAGCAATAATCTTAAGAAACAAAAAGCATCAGCTAGCCAACCAATTGAGCTAAAAAGAACAATAATCTTAAGCAACAAAAGCATCATCTAGTCAACCAACTAAGCTACTAGGAACAATAAGCTTAAGCAAACAAAAGCATAAAAAAAAACTTACCAGGCCAGGATTTTCATGGGGATCTCTCTTATACATTTCCATATACTTCCCACGTATATACAAGAATCGAAGATGACAATACTCATGCCCAATTGTATTAACACCCAAATGATAAACACAACCAAAATACTCAAAAGCATCATTCTCTTCACCTCTCTCATCAGCTCCACTCTCAGAACCACCACTCTCCGATGACCCACCTTCACTTTTCACTTTAGGGAAAATTTCTGAACCCATTTTCAAGAATCATATACAAAAACACACACACACACAAAAAAAAAAAAGTAATCTTGAAAATCAAATAATAATAAATATAAAGGGGAAAAGGGAAAAAGTTGGATTTTTTGCTTTGGGAATTGGAATAAATTTTTTTTACAGAAATAGACGGAGATTTTTAATTTTTATTGATTGTATCGCATTGTTATTGAGGATGAATGAATGAAATAAGAAAGAAGTCTAAGGTGAGAGAATTTAGTTGAGTTTGCAAAGAACAAAAAAGGAAAAATACACCTATTTTCAAGAAATTGTTTCTTTTTAGTTGTCAATTTTCTTAAATTTTGAAAAATAATTAATTAAAATAGACTCTTAAAAAAGGAATGGAGAAAATACTTCTTTTTTATAATAAAGTTTTAATTTTGTGTTTTGGGTAGGTTTTAGAGATAAAAAAGGATATTGAAATTTTGTTTCAATACTCTAATTATGATGTGTTTTAATTGATTGGACACGTAAAGTGCTTTTGTGTGATTTTTTAATTTAAATTTTAGAATTTGTTTAGCTCGTATTCTCAAAATATTGATTACATAGTTAACTTTTTAATTGTATTTCATTGAAATTCAGGGTGATACGAGAAATCAATCAAGGTGTGAGAATTTGATTGAGTTGTATAGACCAAAAGGGGAAAAGAATATGTTTTATGAGTTGTGTAAGTTTTAAGTATAAGTTTTCTAATAAATTTAGTTTGAAAACTTAAATTATAATATGTTTTGATTGAAATTATAAACACATAATTGAAAATGAAACAATAAAAAAGTCAAGGTGAGAAAAAATGTTTGGTTAAGGAAAGGTACACATACTTTCGAGAAATGATAATCTTTTTATTGAAGAGCTTTTAATTTTGAAATTTCTGTAAGTTTTCGATATATGAATTTTTTTTAATAATTTTTTTTTCAATATACTGTATGTATAAATTTGAAATAGCTAAGCTTAACGGTGAATATCAAACATGGAATAACAAACAAATAAATATGATAGTATTATAAAGTATACATGCTCCATCGAATAAATATGATAATATTATAAAGTATGCATGTTCCATTCGACTTCCTACTTTGGAATACAATTTTAGAAAACAATTGGAGGTTGTCGGCAAGAGAGTGGGCCCCACGTTCATTGATTTGGATAATATTTATTTTTGGATAATGCTAAATGACCAAAAAAAATTGTCAATTTTCAAAAGTCTATAATATTATTTTTATTTTAAAATAAATTGATCTTTTTTTTATTTTTTAATTAAAAGATATTAAAGTTAAAAGGATAAAAATGTCCAAAAAGATAAAATAACATAATGTGAATATGTTATTTTACCTTTCTGATCAAATTCTGACTAAATTTTCTGGCCAAAATTTTTTTTCCATAATTTTTTATAGCATTGACTAGTTGATTAGACTGTGAAGATTTATGAGTATTTATTATTCTGTCAAGACCATTTAAACGTTCAAAGATTCAAGTTGAATGGTCAAAAATATATTTTTTTCATTTCATATTACTTATAAGAAATTATAAATGATTTTTAATATACTTTTTATGTATTTTATTTGTCAATATAACCATTAATAATAGAGGAATATTTTTTAAAATTAAAAATTAGTTATACTTTAAAATTAAAAATAATAATTTAAAGATGAATTTTTTAAAAATGAATTAATTATATTTCAATTTTTCAAATTTAGATTGGTTAATCTTAGCCAAAATCAGAAATAACATAGCTTACGTGTGGTGTTTTCAAGAGATAAGCTCCAATCAAATTATATATTTTTTTCAAATATTTAAAATTTTAATATTATAATATTGAAATAATTTAATTTAACTGAACAAATTAATTAAACTAATTTTTAAGAAACAAAACATAACAAGTGTTTTGAGATGAACGGAATATATGCCGATAAGAGTGAAAGATGAGAACCAAAAAATTATTATGCCCTCCAATCCAAAAGGATTGAAATTCCCGCCTATGTCAGCTCGACCTGCTTGTTGGCTCTTACCTACAATAACAAAAACTTAGGCCTGCAACATGAGACCAAGTAAGAATTGTCCTACAAAGCAACCTATATTTATGTGAGTCCAGAAAAAGTCTCATGCTAACAAATGTGACATAGATAATTTAATCTAATGTAAATATTAGTATTTGATTTCATGATTCGAATTTACATGTACATTTTCTTATAGTTCATTTTTACTAGAGTAAGTAAATAAGTATCTTAATATTTTAGTTAATGGAGTAATATCTTTTTTACTAGATAAAGAACTCGTGTCAGCACAGGGATTTATTTTTTTTGTTTTAATTTATGTGATACAGATGGAGCTTGAAAAGTTGTTCGCTATATGTCTTTTAAATATTTTAAGTTGTTAATTATTACTAATAAAATAAGTGAGTTGCTTGCTTGACTAAATTAAGCTAGTAGGTGACAAGTATGTGCATCACCTACTTAGATTTTTTGACCAACTTAATAAGAGTAAGTAGCTGCATCACCTGCCATAGCTATAGATTTAATAAGAAGAAATAGCTGCATCACCTAGTTTGACATTTGAGCAACTTAAAAATGGCCAAGTAGGTGGATCACCTACTTGGCAATTTGTGGACAAAAATGAAGAAGATAGAGGTGGTGGAGTGCCAACAATTATAGGGTCATATTTGGCTCATTTATATCTTAATTCTTGCATAGGAAAAAAAGAATTTATCTCCAGCACTCTCTCTTTCCCTCAATGATTATCACAGCTACCTCAAAAATACTCCATGGTTTCTTGAAGAAACCCTCCTAATTTCCAGCTAAGGTAAGTAGAAACCTTATGGTTTAGCTTGATTGTCCCATGAGATTTCATGTTTTTCATGTTTAAATATGGTGCAGACCTTTCCCTAAGTTGTCTGCTCATGTTTTCTTTGTTAATAAGAGAGTTTCTCTTCTTATTTTGTTCAAGTGTGAAGGGTGATTAAAACTATTGAAGGAGTACAAGTTAAGAGAACAATTTTTCATAATTTGAGGTAAGGTTACTACCCCATTTTGTCTCACTATAGATATCAGATTGGGTGAGATTTCTCTACGTGTTTTACTACAAATTCATGAAAAAATGATCGGAAGCAATGAATCAAAGTTTTATTGATTATTTTAGAAAGGTTTGGGGTTGTCTATACGTGGTGAAGTTTGGAGAAGTACTGGGTGGATGGTTGGGTTTATTATTGGTAAAAGGCATGGTTTTATTCCTATATATGGTAGTGAGAGTGTTGTTTGTAAGTATGAGGTTGTTGGGTGTTAAAACACCATTTATGAATGGCCAAACACATGTACAGCCCCTTAAACTTGTTCTGAAATTCCATTTTAACACTCCAACTCAACCTTGTTCCATTTTAACCCTTCAACTCCAAATTTTTTGTTTCATTTTAACACATTTGTTTTACCTTACATATTTGTTGAGCGCGTGTTACACAAGTAAAAAACAACCAATTACATATCGCCATGTGTTTTATTTTCTCCATATCATCCGAGTTAACCCATGTCTATTACGGATCCTTTATTTATTTCCCTCCAAAAATGAAGAGACTTCTGTAACCTAATCTTTGGAAAAACCTTTCAAAACAACAATCCTTCCCCAAATCCCCACCCTTAGAAGATGAAACCTTCTGCAATTATCAATGATTTCTTCCCATTTAAAGACTAAAAATCACATTTGAAGACTAAGATCTTCTAAAAGTTAATATTGCTTTGGTTGTTGCTGGTAAGCAAATCTTTTAACCATGCTTTGTAGTTTATTTTTGGATGTTATGTGGTTTTTCTTATTTTTTTTAGTGTTTCTCATCAGGCATTTTTGATACAAGATTTAGATTTTTAGTTTCGAAATTCGTTGTAGATCTTTTGATTTTCTGATGATACTCTTCTTTTCCCTTTTCTTTTCATGTCAGTGTAAATCTAACTCATGGCAGAAGAATACATTCTTGTTCGATTCCATCATGGTGGTTCTTTTATCAAAGCTCCAAATCTGAAATATGTTGGGTAGGGAGAAATAAAGGTCACTCCTATTGATAAAGACCATTTTTCTTTGGTTGAATTGAGTTGTTATGCAAAGGATATAGGGTATGCATCTGTTGGGGGTTTCTATGTATTTAACTCTAATTCCAATGAATTTGTTTTGTTGAAAAATGACAGACAAATTTTAAATATTGTATCTCACCTTAAACATGGTGCTTTTTTAGACTTGTTTATTAGCCATGCCGTTAATCGACCTATTTTGGTGGAAGAGAGGGTCCCATTTGAATTTTCAAGTGAGCTTGGGGTGGTTCAAAACAGTGAGAATTCAATAAATATGGGGTATAGGGTTGCATTAGGTGAACACCCTCAACTTATTGCTCAACAAACTTTTGTACACCCTCAACTTATTGCTAAAGATGCAGCAACCAGTTCATATGTTACCGATAAGGAAGAAACAACAGATATAAGAGATGAAAATGTTAATGCGAAGGAAGATGATAGTGATTTGCCTTCAAATCTGGACAGTAGTGAATCTGAATTAGATGTTATACCTGAGGAAGATGATAGTGAGTTAGATGAGGAGCTAAGAGCATTCAGAACAGAAAGAAGAAAGAAAATTCATCAGAAAAAAAGAGAGGAAGGTGCATGTTCCAACACCAGAGGTTGAGCTAGGAGAGACTGGAGCAGATAAAGGTTTTGATGACATTATCATGTTAAACAAAATAGACAAGTATGCTGGAAGATTGGGGGGAGATGAGGAGTGTTATAGTAGCTTAGATATTAGTAGTGATAACAGTAGAGATGAGTTGGATGTTCTAGCTCAAAGAGGCATCAACTTACCGACTAGAAGAAAGAGTAGAAAACTAAGGTTTGATTCGGATTGTCAGATAACTATTTTTGAACTTGGCATGGTCTTTGAGAGTGTTGTGCAGTTTAGAAAAGCTGTGCAATCTTATGTCGTAGAGAACAAAGTGCAACTCGAGCTTAAGCCTAATGAAAAGCACATAATTAGAGTCAAATGTAAAAGTAAAATACAATGCAAATGGGAGATATATGCAAGCATTGACAAGAATTCTGGTGACTTTATTATGAAGAAGTACCACCCATTTCATCGATGTCATACTAAAAAAAAGAACAAGTTATGCACTTCTGTGTACATTGCACATAAATTTCAAGATAGGATTGTATCTCAACCTAACAAAAAACTTTGGGAGATTCAGGCGTTGGTAAGGGATGAGTTGGGTTTGTATGTAGGGAGGACTGTTTGTTACAGAGCTAAGTGCAGGGTAATGAGTCAGTTCATAGGTGATTGGAATTTGAAATTCTCTAGATTATGTGACTATGCTGACATTATTAAGAAGACAAATCCTGGAAGTTCTTGTTGGGTTAGGACAGACAAGGATACAATACGTGGAAAAAATTTGTTTGTGTATTTTTATGTGTGTTTTGATGCCCTTAAAAGGGGTTGGTTAGAAGGATGTAGGAAAATAATTGGTCTTGATGGATGCTTCTTGAAGGGATTATGTAAAGGGGAATTACTGGTAGCCGTTGGTAGGAGTGGGAACAACCAGATGTTTCCCATAGCATGGGCTGTTGTTGATCAAGAGACTAAACATTCTTGGACTTGGTTCATTGAATATTTGATTTCAGATTTGGAGTTGGGAAATGGTGTGGGCTTAACAATAATGTCAGATTGTCAAACGGTATTCTCTCTTTAATCATTTATATTTACAACTCAGATTTTTTTTCTATTTTATATTGTTTGTGAAAGTTTCTAATTTTCATATTTTGTAGGGTCTTATTCCAACTATTCAAGAGTTTTTACCTAATGCAGAACACAAAAGGTGTGCTAGACACATATGGTCTAATTGGTCCATAAATTGGAAAGGAAAAGAAAGAAGGAAGCAGTTTTGGTGATGTGCTAAGGCTTCATATGAAGTGAAGTTGAAGGATGAACTTGCAAAACTTGCAAAACCTAATGAAAGTATATGTGGAGAGCTACTGTCATACAATAAAGAATTTTGGTGGAAGGCTTTTTTTTCTACATCTTCTAAATGTGATATTGTTGAAAACAACATGTCTGAAACCTTTAATTCTTGGATAGTCGGCCCCAGACATAAGTCAATTATTACTATGTTGGAGGAAATCAGACACAAAATTATGAATAGACATGTCGATATGAGGAGATTCGCTAATACTTGGATAACAGATGTTTCTCCAATGGCAAGGTTAATTTTAGAAGAAAATAAAGATATCTCTAAGAGGTGTAAAGTATTATGGAATGGAGATTCTGGATTTGAGATTAGTGAGGGTGATACTAGGTTTTTTGTTGACCAAGTAAGAAGGACTTGTTCTTGCAGAAGTTGGCAGTTGAGAGGAATTCCATGTCCTCATGCTGTATGTGCCTTCTATCACTTAGATCAAGAACCTGAGAATGAAATTGAAAGTTGGTACAAACATGAAGTATTCCTGAAGGCTTACCAATACTCCATACAACCTATTCCTAACATGAAAATGTGGCCTGAATCCAACAATCCTTCTATTGAACCTCCTGAAGTAAAACCTATGCCAGGAAGACCTGGAAGATGCATGAGAAAACAAAAGGATGAGCCAAGAAAAAAGTATGGCAAGTTGTCAAAGAAAGGGGTGAAGATGACTTGTTCAAGATGTCATCAATTGGGCCACAACAAATCTGCATGTAAATCAGTGCTAATTGTTACTTTATATTCAATTATCAGTTTTCGTAATTACTTTGCATTCATCTTTTTGGATTTATTTGAACGCAGTTGACTGTGTTCTTATTTATTAGACTGAAGCTACTTCTAGTCAATCAAGTCGACCAGCTCAACCAATGGCACCACCTCCAAATAGAGCTTCTCAGAATATGAATCCACCTTCAATGTGTACTGACACATCTGCTGTGAAAAGAAGTAGCCAAAGTCAATCTACTGGAAGAGGAAGAGGAAGGGGAAGAGGATATTTTGCAACAAATGCTACTGGAAGAGGAAGGGGAAGAGACAATGATCAACCAACAAATAATGGAAGCACTCAACCAACAATAAGAACTAAAGAGCCAAAGCACTCCACTGGTTTTGGAATTTACACAGATAATCAAAGTGGAAGAACAGTCTTGAATGTAAGTTATCAAGAGAATCTTTATTCAATTAATACAATAGTCATTATAATTCTTTTGCTTAAAAGTTGTAAATAAAATTCTTAATTTATACTAATTAAAGTGAGTGATTTTCCACTTTACAGCCTGGTATAACTACATCTGAGAGAGTGATATCACCTGGAACTTTTAAAGATGCATCACCAACAAATATAGAACTTGAATTTAAACCGTATGGTCTCAAATGGAAAAGCAAAAATGCATGGTCAACTTCTCAGCTTCAACAGTTGAGAACAAGAAGGAACTTGGAGTCTTCTACTCAACCAAGCACATCTTCAATATTTCAGGGGAATGGAAACAATATATAGTGTATATTTTGCAAATCTAATGGCTGTCACTCTTATTTTTGTGGAACTATTTAGAGCTAACTTAAACTTCAAATAGCTCACTCATATTTTGGTGTAACTATTTAGAGTTAACTTGAACTTTAAATCTCACTCTTATTTTGATGAAACTATTTAGAGCTAATTGGAATTTTTTGAATTCACTCTTATTTTGGTATTTTGGCAAATAGAATGGCTGAACTTTTTGGTATTTGATTGTTTTATTATGTGCAACTTTAAGTGAATTTGTATAGCCTTTCTTAACTAATTTTCAGTGTTAGCTCAGGCTTTTTTGCTGAACTTATAATGTCTGGTGGTGTTGAAATTGTTCTGAAATTTTGAATTCAATTGGGATTCATTTTAGGTGCGGTTAGCTAGTGTTTTTTATGGCTATACTTGTGGTGTTTGATTGAAGAATGAGTTTTTTAGTAGTTTTGTGCTGCAATGATCTTTACAAACTAAGTTATTAATTGTTGTGGTGAAAATGTCTGTTGTAGCAGCTTAGGCGTGTGTTTATGAAAAAAAAGTTGATACCTTCTTCTGTCACATAGAAAAATCAGTTTCGTTTGTTTAATAATGGGTACATAAAATTCTACATAATCGTACACTTAAACCTAGCTTATTTCACAAATGAAATGTCACTACCATTCAAGTTCGGTCCATTTAAAGTATTTGCATCCATAATGCAATAAGTAAAAAATTAAAATAAAACAAAATAAAATAAAATGGCCAAATAAAATAGATAGAAAATAAGAAAGAAGAAGAGATAGAGGAAATAAATAGATAAAATGCCAAATATTAAGGCTAATGGGATCATCACGCTTTTTGTTAAAAGTGAGATGACAACCATATGCCAAGTCAGCATTTTGTGGTAAAATGGAACAAAAAAATTGGAGTTGAAGGGTTAAAATGGAACAAGATTGAGTTGGAGTGTTAAAATGGAATTTCAGGACAAGTTTAAGGGGCTGTAAATGTGTTTGGCCTTTATGAATTGTAGAGCTTTATGCCCACTAGGTGTTCGACATGATGTCGTAGTGATCCATTACTTGACCTATTGACCCGATTGTGATGTAATCGATATATTTTGTAGATTATCATTTGTAATATTGGCTAGCCTTAAGAGAAAGTCATGTGAAATGTTTTAGGGAAGAAATGAAGATACATCATTTGAATTGTGGGTTGTGTGGGCGTGCTGCCCCTTAGGTGTGTATTTACTGTTTTGGATGTTGTAAATCCCAAGTAGTGTCGGATGAACCTCATAGGAAGGTCATAAATGGTGTAAACATGGTGATAAAGCAATTCGTGAAGAAAACACCCATTAGTAGAGGGGTTTTGAGCTTGCTGCCCGACTACAGTTTTGGTAAGTCAAAGTGATCCAACCCTGTTTATTAGCTGTTAATATTAGCTCTATTACTTGCTATTAATGCAGAGTAACGCCTAAAAGGAAAGGTTGATTCATGGTACCACATAGTATTGGTCGGGAGACAAGGTATGTAAGGCTATTTGATCTCATATCTTTTGGCATGAAGTCCTATATTCTGTGTACCAATAAATTGAGATCTCTAAGTTATCCTCATGGTAAAAGATACAATGTGAGGGTGTACAATCTCCAATGTAGCTAATGGTCTTCCTTATACAGTCCAAGTTCTCAAAATATGTCAGACTACTTCAATACGTGTTCATTATCCAATATTGGTGTGTTTATTCTTCCAAGTACTAGTTGACAAATTTACTTTAAACATTAAGTTTCATGAGTTATCCACCAAGCCAAATGAAGTTCATTGAGTCAATTAGATCCTACATTATACATGTTACAGGTTTTTATATGTTAGATGCATATTATGTCCATTGTTCATTTTATGTCCCCTTACGTGGAACCCTTATTTGGGTTCTGTCACGGGCTTCATTAGTTTGGATGTTTATGCGCTCTTTCATTTGATATCGTATACTAAGTGTTTAGCTATTCATATCATCTTATATAGTCCTTGTCTCTACATTTGAGAAGTTACGGTCTCTACTAAGTGCTAAGTTATCGTATGCCCCCATGCGAAATGTCCAAACGTGTTTTAAATGAAGCATCTTGTAAGAAGAATTACTTGCTCAACTGCTATACATCTTAAGGAATCATTTACTACTTGTAAGGTAGTTTGCCACACACTTTCGTTGATCATCTGTATATGTTCTTTATGCCCAAATGAAGTTCACGAGTCATATAAGTTCCTAAGTAGCACACAAAGTTACATTTTCTTCCTATATTATTGTTTTCTGCCTCAATTAATTTATCCACATGTCCACATCACTAGTATATAGTCCTAAATCTCAAAAGAGTCATGAACATCAAAAGAACAATCTCAAAGATTAAAAATACAAGGTAAAGTGAATCTATATAATTATGGGTGGTAGCTCAGGGGTTAAAATACCTAGCATGGGCCGATCCCAATCTATATAATTATGGGTGGCAGCTCAGCGTTAAAATACCTAGCATGGGCCGATCCCAATCTATATTATTATAGGTGGTAGCCCAAGGGCTAAAAGTCTAGCATGGGTCGATCCCAATCTATATAATTATGGATGGCAGCTCAGCGTTAAAATACCTAGCATGGGTCGATCCCAGTCTATATTATTATGGGTGGCAGCCCAAGGGCTAAAAGTCTAGCATGGGTCGATCCCGATTTGTATATTTATGAGGACCGCATCCCAGGGGTTAAAATGCCTAGCATGAGTCATCCTCTCCAACCACTGATCAGCTGGTCATTGTGTCACATGCTACAAAGTCTATAAAGAAAAGATGAGTAAACTTACAGCCAAGAATGTAATGTACATGATTCCCCAAGTATAAGCAAAGGTGAATGTAATGTACATGATTCCTCAAGTATAAACAGAGGTGAATGTAAGGTATGTGATTCCACAAGTATAATCAAAGGTTGTCTCTTATCTTATCTATACATAATATTTGTGCATTTGTACATGATTTTAGTTGAACTCTTATTTTACATATGGTTACTTTATGCCTCACATATTCAGTACATTCTTTTGTACTGACGTCCCTTTTGGGGGATGTTGTTTTCATGCCACATGTACAGGTAGTCAAGGTAATAAAATATCTCAATATAAGCATAGGATACTCAACTACCTTTGGTGAGCTCCAGGTTTCTTCAAAGCTTTTGCCGAGTCTCTAGTATATTTTTGAGATTATATATTAGTTAAGGGATATGATGGGATCCTATCCCGTTATAAGCTAAGTGTTTATCTTTTAGAGGCTTTGTAGACCAATGTCAAAGTGAAGCATGATTATGTCTTGTTTTCTAGTAATTAAGGCCTCAACGACCAATCAAGTATATCTATTTCGGGCCTATCTATGTTGGTACTTTATTAGGGTATTTTACGTTTACTCATCAAAGATTTATAACTTCATTTGTTTCAAGTATGATAAGCAAGAGTTATATGTTGGTTCTCTCGGGCCTTTAGGGCATCGGGTGCCTGTCCGTTTCAATGGGACTTGGGGCGTGACAGTTGGACCATAATCAACAACACACACAAATCAAAGATACCATGACAATATGATAAAAAAAATATGTATTTCCATCGCAAATTGCTATTTGTTGCTTATAAAAGCTAAAGTCGATGAAAGAAGGGTCTTACCTCGATCTTAGGTTTGTAATATGCCTTAAAACCTTCAAATATATTCAAACCCTTGCTGTCCCAACACTAAAGTGTGATATGCTACGAAATCGATAAAACAAATTATACCACGATGATGAGCCCAACGCGTAGAACAACTTTCGTCAAGGACTTAAGTCGAGAAAATCTATACTTCACTTGATCCTAGAAATGGGTTTCTCTAATTTCTCTGGTTCTTGGCTTAAAAATGAAGAAAAAGTTCGAAGAAGAAGATATATGCAACATTCCACCGACCTAGGGCCCCACCTCACGTGCCTGCTTGTGCAGTCCCACGAAAATGCAAATATCTCTCTATTCTGAAATTGTATGAACAACAGTTTGATGTATTGGAAACTAGACTCGTAGACCTTCGTTTTGATAGGTCGTGGGCCCCATAACTCTTTATAGATTGGGAGAAAACCTCTACGACATTTGACCCAAATTTTAGAGAAATCTTTAAGAAGGAACTTATGATAACTTCCGCCAACTTTTATTTTGCCACTTACCTAACTTCAAGACTTGAGATGCAACACTTGAACACTTAAAATAGGACATACCACATCATTCTTAATTTATTACCCATCCTCCTTGTCTTTCCATGGAGATGCGAGTAATTTTAGACGTTTCGAGAAGTCGGGGTGTTACATGTCGGACGTGGCCTGGCCACATCGTCATGGCCGGCACATATCGTTCAGTCGACGTAGGACGTCGCCTGCCCGTATAGTTTGTGGCTTGCACTCGTTAGACAAGCGACGTCGCATGAGGCGACATTGGTCGAGGTCTACTCGACAACCTGCGGATGCCCATGTCGTACAAAAATCAAAAGAGTGTGAAAAACCCTTCATGCATAACAACATATTCATCTATTTTCCATCATTTATTCTCAACGTTTCCGCCACACGTGGTTCATTTGTACCAATTTTCATTACTTTTACGATTCGTACGATATTGAAATATCTTTTATTTGTACAAATATGTTCTCTATCATTAGTTTCACATATTTAGAAGTGTTTTCGAGCATTTTCATTTTTTCGTCTTTTATTCATTTTTTAATTTATTTTTATGATTTATTATTTTTTACATCACATTTTAAAATTTAAAATTTACAAAATTGTTAGATTAGAGGTTACTATATTTATTGGTGAATTTTTTATGTTAATTTTAAATTTTTTGGCATAAATGACGTCAAAAATTTGGGTCACCATAAAATCCCGTGGACTATAGCACACGAAAATCAGCAAAATGGGGAGTTTTCATGGTCCGGGGTTCGTTTGACCTTGTAAATGGGCCGTTTTGGCCATGGTGACCAACTGGCTCCATAGCTAAGGTCTTAACGGAGGTCCATATAAATTTTTTTGCAAAAAGATAAAATGGTCAAATGCCTCCTTAACCCATAGTCGAATTCTCAACTACACACTTACATTTTACGGGTGTCCTATTACCCCCTTGAACTATTTTAAAGCGGAATAAATGCACCCTTAAGTGCTGACATGGCGCAGAGAGTCTGTTCACTCTCTTAAAGGCATGTGAGAGATAAAAAATTAATCAAAAAAATATTTCAAAAATATTTCAACTTTTTGTTAAATACATTTTCCAACTTTTGCCTTTAATTTTATTTTCTTTATTTTTTTCATTTCTTTTTCTTTTATCATTTTTCCTCCTCTCTCTCTCTCTCATCACTCAACACCCTCTCTACCTATACATCTCCATCACCATTGTTGAACCATTATGGCAGCCCCATCTCCTCACCCATCTTCTAATACATTTTCATAATTTGTCTCACAATTACTCACAACCATTAACCATCAAAATCACCAAATAATCATTAAAACTATTATTTATGTAGTAAAAAAATAAATTAAAGTCATTAATTTTCTTGCTCAGACAAAATTTATCAAGCTTCAAATCTTATTTTTTGTCTTTATTAACGTCTGATACGTCCGATGAAGAATCTAAACTACACACAGTAAGAATTTCACGAAGTTGAGCAGCAACAATCAATTGATTCTACTCAATCCCGATAATTCAGTGATTTCTTCTAGTGTAAAGAGCCTAAATCCTCCACTATTTAAAAAGAAATTAAAGGACGTATTCATCCTCAATCATAAGACGAGTAGCGAGAACTTCAAGCTTAAGATTGGTATTACAATTGTGGAATTTGAGTGGGAGAGGTGAAAATGGAGGTTTAAATAATTAATAAAGTAGTTGTTGTGGTGTTGCTGATGAATATTGATACTTAATTTGTGGGTTATAGAAGGATGTAGTAGGGGTGGGGAGTGATTAGAGAGGAATGGGGCGGAGAGAGATAAAAGTTTTGGAGAGTTACAGGTAAAGAAATTGACATGACTTAGAAAAAGTGAAGAGAGGAGAAAATGAAGAAGAAGAAGAAGAAGAAATATAATTACTCTTTTTATTTTTTTTATTTTATTATAAGTGTGATATTTGACAATTGGCAACGCGTGGTGCACACTAAAGGGAAATAATGTGGTTGTGTAGTTTTAGGGTGGTTTATATTCCGCTTTAAAATTGTTTAAGGGGGGGTAATAGGACCTTCGTAAAATATAAGTATGTAGTTGAGAATTTAACTATAGGTTAGGGGGTCAGTTGACCATTTTCTCTTTGCAAAAATGACGTCAGAATTATGGGTCACCATAAAATCTCGTGGACTATAGCACACAAAAGTTGGTAAAATAGGGGGTTTACCTTGTCCAAGGATCGTTTAAACTTGTAAATGGGCCGTTTTGGTCGTGGTGACCAACTGGCTCCATAGATAAGGTCTTAACGGAGGTGAATGTAAATTTTTGGCAAAAAAAATGTCGAAATTTTGGGCACCCTAAAATCCTGTGGACTATAGCATACGAAAATCGATAAAATTGGGGGTTTAAGTGCTCCGAGGCTCGTTTGACCTAGTGAATGGAACGTTTTGGCCGTGATAACCAACTGGCTCCATAACTAAGGTCTTAACGGAGGTTCATGTAAATTTTTAGCAAAAATGACGACGGAATTCTGAGTCACCATAAAATCCCGTGGACTAGCACAAGAAAATCGGTAGAATGGAGGGTTTACCTGCTCAGGGAATTGTCTGACCTTGTAAATATGTCATTTTGAACGTGGTGACCAACTTGTTCCATAGCTAAAGTCTTAACGGAGGTCCATGTAAATTTTTGGCAAAAGTGACATAGGAATTCTGGGTCACCATTAAATCTTGTGGACTATAGCACACGAAAATTGGCAAAATGGGGGGTTTACCTGCTTCGAGAATTGTTCGACCTTGTAAATGGGTCATTTTGGCCGTGGTGACAAACTGGCTCCATAGCTAAAGTCTTAACGGAGGTCCATGTAAATTTTTGGAAAAATGGCGTCGGAATTCTGGGTCACCATAAAATCCCGTGGACTATAGCACACGAAAATTAACAAAATGGGGGGTTTACCTTCTCCGGGGTTCATTTGACCTTGTAACTGGGTGGTTTTGGACATAGTGACCAACTGGATCCATAGTTAAAGTCTTAATGGAGATCCATTTAAATTTTTGGCTAAAATGATATCAGAATTTTGGGTCACCATAAAATCTCGTGGACTATAGCACACGAAAATCGACAATATGGGGAGTTTACCTGCTCCGGGGATCGTTTGATTTTGTAAATGGGTCATTTTAGCCGTGGTGACCAACTGGCTCCATAACTAAGGTCTTAACGAAGGTCTATGTAAATTTTTGGCAAAAATGACGTCGAAATTTTGGGTCGCCATAAAATCCCGTGAACTATAGCACACAAAAATCGGCAAAATGGGGGGTTTACCTGCTTCGGGGATCGTTTGATCTTGTAAATGGATCATTTTAGCCGTGGTGACCAATTGGCTCCATAACTAAGGTCTTAACGGAGGTCTATGTAATTTTTTGGCAAAAAATGACGTCGGAATTTCGAGTTGCCATAAAATCCTGTGAACTATAGCACACAAAAATCAGCAAAATAGGGGGTTTACCTGCTCTAGGGATCGTTTGACCTTGTAAATGGGCTGTTTTGGTTGTGGTGACCAACTAGTTCCATAACTAAGGTCTTAACGGAGGTCCATGTAAATTTTTGGCAAAAAGACATCAGAATTTTGGGTCACCATAAAATCCTGTGGACTATAGCACACTTAAATCGGTAAAATGGGGGGTTTACCTACTTAGGGGATCGTTTGACTTTGTAAATGAGACGTTTTGGCTGTGGTGACCAACTGGCTCCATAACTAAGGTTTTAACGGAGGTCCATGTAAATATTGGGCAAAAATGACATGGGAATTCTGGGTCACCATAAAATTCCATGGACTATAGCACACGAAAATCGGCAAAATTGGGGGTTTACTTGCTTCGAGGATCATTTGAACTTGTAAATGGGCCGTTTTGGTCGTGGTGACCAACTAGCTCCATAACTAAGGTCTAAATAGAGGTCCATGTAACTTTTTAGCTAAAATGACGTTGGAATTCTGGGTCACCATAACATCTCGTGGACTATAGCACACGAAAATTAGCAAAATGGGGGGTTTACCTGCTTCGGGGATCGTTTGACCTTGTAAATGGGCCGTTTTGGCCGTGGTGACCATCTGGCACCATAGCTAAGGTCTTAACGGAGGTCCACGTAAATTATTGGCAAAAATGACATCTGAATTCTGGGTCATCATAAAATCTCGTGGACTATAGCACACGAAAATCGGTAAAATGGGAGGTTTACCTGCTTCGGGGCTCGTTTGACCTTGTAAATGGGTCATGTTTGCCGTGGTGACCAACTGAATTTTTTTAGCAAAAATGACGTTGGAATTCTGGGTCACAATACAATCTCATGGACTATAGCATATGAAATTTGGCAAAATGGAGGGTTTACATGGTTCGGGGCTCGTTGGACCTTATTAATGGGACGTTTTTGCCGTGGTGACCTACTAGATCCATAGCTAAGGTCTTAATGGAGGTCCATGTTAAATTTTTGCAAAAATGACATTGGAATTTGGGGTCTCCATAAAATCTCGTGGACTATAGCATACGAAAATAGGCAAAATTGGGGGTTTACCTGCTCCGGGGATCATTTGACCTTGTAAATAGGCCGTTTTATCCGTGGTGACCAACTGGATCCATGTAAATTTTTGGCAAAAATGACGTTGAAATTTCAATTCACTATACAAACCCGTGCACTATAGCACACAAAAATCGACAAAATTTGGGGTTTATATTCTCCGGGGCTCACTTAACACTGTAAATGGGTCGTTTTGGCTGTGGTGACCAACTTGATCCATAGCTAAGGTCTTAACGGAGGTCCATGTAAACTTTTGCAAAAATGACGTCAGAATTCCTAGTCACCATAAAATCCCGTGGACTATGGCACACGAAAATTGACAAAATGGGAGGTTTACCTGCTTCAGGGCTCGTTTGACCTTGTAAATGGGCCGTTTTTTCAGTGGTGACCAACTGGATCCATGTAAATTTTTCGCAAAAATGACGTCCGAATTTTGAGTCACCATACAATCCCGTGGACTATAGCACACGAAAATCGGCAAAATATGGGGTTTACCTGCTCCGGGGATAACTTAACACTATAAATGGGTCGTTTTTGCCGTGGTGACGAACTGGATCTATAGCTAAGGTCTTAACAGAGGTCCATGTAAAGTTTTGGCAAAAATGACGTCGGAATTCCGAATCACAATAAAATCTCGTGGACTATAGCACACGAAAATCGGTAAAATGGGGGGTTTACCTTCTTCGGGGCTCGTTTGACCTTGTAAATAGGATGTTTTGGCCATGGTGACCAACTGCATCAATAGCTAAGGTCTTAACGGGGGTCCATGCAAATTTCTAGCAAAAATGACGGTCAGAATTCTAGGTCACCATAAAATCATGTGGACTATAGCACACGAAAATCGGCAAAATGGGGGATTTACCTGATCCGGGGTACGTTTGACTTTGTAAATGGGCCCTTTTGGCCGTGGTGACCAACTGGTTCGTTAGCTAAGGTCTAAATGGAGATCCATGTAAATGTATTGCAAAAATAACGTCGGAATTTTGGGTCACCATAATATCTCGTGGACTATAGCACACGAAAATTGGTAAAATGGGGGGTTAACCTTCTTCGAGGATCGTTTGACCTTGTAAATGGGACGTTTTAGCCATATTGACCAACTGGCTGAATAGCTAAGGTCTTAACGGATGTCCATGTAAATTTCTAGCAAAAATGACGTTGAAATTCTGGTCACCATAAAATCCCGTGGACTATGGCACACGAAAATTGACAAAATGAGGAGTTAACTTGCTCCGGGGTATGTTTGTCTTTGTAAATTGGCCGTTTTGACCGTGGTGACCAATTGGATCCATAGCTAAGTTCTTAACGAAGGTCCATGTAATTTTTTGGCAAAAATGACGTCGAAAATCTTGGTCACCATAAAATCCCGTGTACTATAGCACACGAAAATTAGCAAAATGAGGGGTTTAAGTACTCCGAGGATCGTTTGACCTTGTAAATGGAACGTTTTGGCTGTGCTGACCAACTGGCTCCATTGCTAGAGTCTTAATGGAGGTCTATTTAAATTTTTGACAAATGACGTCAGAATTCTGGGTCACCATAAAATCCCGTGGACTATATAGCACACAAAAATCGGCAAAATGGGGGTTTACCTGCTCCGGGGATTGTTTGACCTTGTAAATAGGCCGTTTTGGTTGTGGTAACCAATTGGCTCCATATTTAAGGTCTTAACGGAGGTCCATGTAAATTTTTGGCAGAAATGACGTCGAAATTCTGGGTAACCATAAAATCCCGTGGTTTATAGCACAGAAAAATCGGCAAAATTGGGGGTTTACCTGCTCCTGGGCTCGTTTCACTTTGTAAATATGTCGTTTTAGCCGTGGTGACCAACTGTATCCATACGTAAGGTCTTAACGGAGGTCAATGTTAATTTTTGGCAAAAATGACATTGGAAATTCGGGTCACCATAAAATCTCGTGGACTATAGCACACGTAAATGGGCAAAATTGGGGGTTTACCTGCTCCGGGGATCATTTGACCTTGTAAATGGGCCGTTTTGGCCAAAGTGACCATTTGGCTCCCTAACTAAGGTCTTAAAGGAGGTCCATGTAAATTTTTGTCAAAAATGACGTCGAAATTCCAGGTCACTATAAAATCCCGTGGACTATAGCACACGGAAATTGGTAAAATAGGGGGTTTACCTGCTCCGGGGATCGTTTGACCTTGTAAATAGGTTGTTTTAGCCGTGGTGACTAACTGGTTCCATAGCTAAGGTCTTAGCGGAGGTCAATGTAATTTTTTTGCAAAAATAATGTCAAAGTTTCGGGTTAACATAAAATCTCGTGGACTATAGCACACGAAAAATCAGCAAAATAGGGGTTTTACCTGCTTCGGGGTTCGTTTGACCTTCTAAATGGATCGTTTTGGCCGTGGTGACCAACTGGCTCCATAGCTAAAGTATTAACGAAGGTCTTTAAAAAATTTTGGCAAAAATGACGTCAAATTCTGGGTCATCATAAAATCCCGTAGATTATAGCACCCAAAAATTGGTAAAATTGGGGGTTTACCTGCTCTATGGCTCGTTTGACCTTATGAATGGACCATTTTGGCTATGGTGACCAACTGTCTCCATAGCTAAGGTCTTAACGGAGGTTCATGTAAATTTTTGGCAAAAATGACATCGAAATTCTGGGTCACCATAAAATCTCGTGGCCTATAGCAAACGAAAATCAACAAAATGATAGGTTTACTTGGTCCGAAGATCGTTTGACCTTGTAAATGTAGCGTTTTGGCCGTGTTGATTAGCTGGATCCATAACTAAAGTCTTAACGGAGGTCCATTTAAATTTTTTGCAAAAATGACTGCGAAATTCTAAGTCAACATAAAATCCCGTGGACTATAGCTCACAAAAATCGGCAAAATGGGGGATTTACCTTCTCCGGGGTACGTTTGACTTTGTAAATGGGCCGTTTTGGCCGTGGTGATAAACTGGCTCCATTGATAAGGTCTTAACAGAGGTTCATGTAAATTTTTGGCAAAAATAACATCGGAATTCCGTGTCACCATAAAATTCCATGGACTATAGCACACGAAAATGAGCAAAATGGGGGGTTTACCTGCTCCAGGGCTCGTTTGACCTTGTAATTGGGCCGATTTGGCTGTGGTGACCATTTCGATCCATAACTAAGGTCTTAACAGAGGTTCATGTTTATTTTTGGCAAAAATGACATTGGAATTCTGGGTCCCCATAAAATCTCGTAGACTATAGTTCACGAAAATCGGCAAAATGAGGGGTTTACCTGCTCCGAGGCATGTTTGACCTTATAAATGGGTCGTTTTAGTCGTGGTGACCAACTAGCTGCATAGCTAAGGTCTAAACGGAGGTCCATGTAGAGTTGACGTCGGAATTTCGGGTAACCATAAAATACCGTAGACTCTAGCACACGAAAATCGGCAAAATAAGGGGTTAACCTGCTCCGGGGATCGTTTACCTTGTAAATGGGCCGTTTTGGCTATGGTGACCAACTGGATCCATATCTAAGGTCTTAAGGGAGGTCCATTTATTTTTTTTGCAAAAGTGACGTCGGAATTCTGAGTCACCATAAAATCCCATGGACTATAGCACACGAAAATCGACAAAATAGGGAGGGGGTTTACCTGCTTCAGGGATCGTTTGACCTTGTAAATGGGTTGTTTGGGCCGTGGTGACAAACTGGCTGCATCGATAAAGTCTTAACGAAGGTCCATTTAAATTTTTGGTAAAAATAACGTTGGAATTCCGGGTTAACATAAAATCTCGTGGACGATAGCACACGAAAATAAAAAAAAATTGGGGGTTTACTTGCTCCAAGGGTTGTTTGACTATGTAAATGAGCCATTTTCGCCGTGGTGACCATCTAGCTCTATAGCTAAGATATTAATGGAGGTCCATGTAAATTTTTGGCAAAAATGACGTCGGAATTCTGGGTCACCATAAAATCCCGTGGACTATAACACAGGAAAATCAGCAAAATAGGGGGTCTTGTCAATGAGTAATTAAACATCAGGAAACTAAGCAAATACCTCATAAAAGTAAAATAATTATAAATATACCCCACCTTTATATTTATACCCCCACTAAATAATTACACTATATACTCCAACTAATTTCTCTTAACTCATGATAAATCGATATCATATATTGTATTGGTACCATTAAAACTGATAATTCGCTTAATTGATAAAAGAAATTCACTCATTCTCGTTACAAATTCAAAAGCAAATTTTGTAATAACACTAGATATGGGATCCCGTGCATAGCACAAGCATTGTTATAATTTTGTTTTAATTTATGTGCTAAAAAAATGTTAAGAGTCAATTAAATTTTGATATGTTTTTTCAAATATTTAAATTATTATTAATTACTGTAATTTATTATAATTTTTACGTAATTTTTAAATAATATGTTTCTCTACATGACCCAACTTATATGTCATTGATAGAATTTCGAGGGCAACCATTTATATATCTTTTAAATATTTCAGCTGTTAATTATTGAAATTACACTACTTTTGTGTAATTTTAAAATAATAAATATTACTCCCTTTGAATAATATATGTTACTTCCTCCGTTTCACTTTATGTGGTATCATAGAATTTTCAGAGTTAGCCAACTTATTATATGTTTTAAAAATATTTTAACTTATTAATTATTGCTATTTATAATATTTTTATGTAATTTTTAAATATGCAAAAGACTAAGAAAATTAGACAAACAAATTAAAGTAAAGAAATCACACAAAATATATTAAACTACCCTTGAAGTGCCAAAGCAAGCAGGTTAAGCAGCATGAGATTAATCAAAGAGGTAAAGTTACTTCATAACTAATTCATATATTACTAATACAAACATAATTCTAATCAATTATCAAACTGTCAATTGTTTTTTATCACAAAACAATATAAATGGAGCGACGTGTTTATTATTAATAATAATGATTAATGAGAACACACATATGAAAACATAAAGAAGAGGAAAAGGGTTGTATTGGGGAATGGGGCCCACCCAAGAACCAAGTTCACAAATGATACAGCTGAGGTGTCAGTTTCCCATGCTAATTGCTTTGGTAACTCTTTTAAGAGTCCGTTTAGATTGACTTAAAAAAAATAATTTTTAAATAAAAAATAAAAAGTCAAATTGAAATGACTTTCAAGTCAAAAAATAAAATATAGCAGAAGACCTACTTTTGGTTTCTGACTTATTTTAAGTCATTTTTTACTTTGTCAAACACTTCGTAATTTATTTTAAATCATTTTTGACTTATTTTAAGTTATTTTTTATATTTGTCAAATACTTTCAGAAGTCATTAATTGACTTAAAAGTAGATTTGACCAATTTTTAAGTCAATCCAAATGGGGTCTAAGTGCAAAAAAATATAAGCCTAGAGAACAACTCAAAATTGTACCAAATAAGAAAATGTCTAAAATGCCCAACAAAATTGTCTTCAAATGCCATGCAGGCATGACGATGAAACACACGGCTGAAACACCTCAACTGTGGCTGAGAATTCTGATATTAAAATAAAGTATAAATAAATTAAAAAATATCTATAACAATTGTGATTAAGTAATAAGTATTTTTTTTTTTAATTAATAGTAATATCAAATTTAAATTCTAAAATATGAAGCAAATTTAATTTAGTTATATTTTAATACGAATACTAAATATTAGATGAGATACATAAAATAATAAAAAATAATCATAACATATATATATATATATATATATCCCCAACTCTTCATAAAAGTCACAATTTTTCATGGAAGGGGAAAACTAGTTTTGGAAATAAATAAATTAAAAGGAAATCTTGGTTTGTGGTGGCACCACTTAGGCAACTCTTCTAAGCTTGCCTACGTGGCGCCACCATAAATCATGATTTCCTTTTAATTTATTTATTTCCAAAACTAGTCTTCCCCTTCCATGAAAAATTGTGACTTTTATGAAGAATTGCGACTTTTATGAAGAGTTGCGACTTTTATGAATGGTTGTAATATTTATGAAAGATTGTGACCTTTCCGAAGAGTTGTGACTTTTCTAAAGAGTTGTGACCTTTCCAATAAGGTACAATAAACATTTGTTCACACTACCCTTTGTTGTATATAAATAGAGGGGTTTCCTCTCACTTTAAAACAACAAAAAATCTGAATTTCTTCTTCTTCTGCACAATTAAATATTCGTGTACTTGCTCCTGTTGAGTGACTCACTGACACCATTGTTTTTGTATTAATACACCGGTGAATAAAATCATTCTATTCTGAGAGGATCTATTTCTTTAAATCTTGAGTACTAGAGGGGCGGAATAATTTCTTTAAGGGGATTGTGCATTCAGTGGGCTCAATTTTTTCCATTATGTTCATTCTCTTGTTTCTTCTTCCTTGGTGCTTTGGCATTCAAGTATTTAGGAATCCCCTCCACTAAGAAGTAACTATGGATCAGGTCACACATATTACTTATTCATAATGTGGTTGCATTTGCAAAATAGATTACTTATAGTTGATAGAATTGTCAAATGAAGTATGATTGTTGATCATTTATGTTTGTTATGCCACAATTTTTGACAATCAAGAATTTAAAAAGAAAATTCGAAAATGTTCAGCTTGACTAAAAATTGTGAGGAAACTCATAAAAGCTTCAATTGGGATAGTTTATTTATCAATTGTCAAAATAATTCCTTTTGAATTTTTTCTGAGAGTTGAGATTCGTTGGCCTTAATCTATTACAGTTGTTTAATTCTGATTGTAATGTGATATTTCAAATGAAAAATTATTGTTTCTATTGCAATAATTTAGTTCAATAGTTTATTAGCTTTCTCATTTTTCTAAACGACACTCATCTTCTGGCTATATCTATTTTACAAGTGAATTGGACCGATCTACTTTTATATATTTGAGGCCGCTAGAGTTTTGCACAGGTTAAGAATAAGCATTGTTTTGAAAAAATAATAACCACATATAAGTTCACATCATTCCATGTTCAATGCAATCATTACTCAATCATAAATTTAAACTCATAAAACAACCTAGTAAGGATACTTCCTTTCTTTTTACTATTTATTCATTATTTTGGAAGCCACTGTGACTAATTGTATTGTAGTACCTATATCAACAAATTTGAAAATGGATGATAAAGAGAATTGTGGTTTTAATTAGTGTAAATATAATTTTTGTATGCTATGAAAAGAAAATGACATTCATACTGAACAGTAGAGATTTAGTTAGGATTGCCTTTATATTTTACTTTATTAAGTATCTTCTTTACTTTTTGATGTTTCTTCATTATCCAAAAAATAATTACACAAAGGGTTGAAATTATAACTTGAATAGTACAAATTGATGAATGAACGAATATTATGATCCACATTTTCCAATCAAAGCGATCATTTACTTATTATTTACCCAATTTTGTGTTATTTATTAACATGTCCAACTTATTTAAATTGTTCATTAATTTTTATAGTGGTAATTTTTGAAAACGTGTGAATTTCTTTAGAAAATATAAACTCTAAATCATAGAATTGAATGTTGTAAATTTTATAAAAACGAAAATAGATAAATCAATGTTTGCTTAATTCATGAAAGATCGTTTAAGATAGAGAGCCATCGAGAAATGCATGTTTGATTAAATCATGAAAGATCATTCAGGAAGAGAAAGTCATCGAGAAATGCATGTTATAATCGAATGACAATTTCAAATCTTCTAATTTATGACATCCTTTTAAAAATAAATATGTAGTTTAAATAATGATCAAGAAATAAATTACATTATTTTAACAAGGTCATCCAACAGTGCACGAAGCATGGATTAATTACCTAGGTCAAAATAAAAGAACAAACTCATTTTTTAGTCCAACTCGAGTGGCCCAGTACTCGACCGACAGCACTAACTTTCACCGCATGTCTCGCGTGACTAAATTCACCGAGCCGACTGGTCATCTGGAATTTGAAACGGATATCCCGGTCACACTAATCTATAGAGCTCCTACTTATTTTTCAAAAAATATCATGGCAATTATGTGATTAACTGAAGAGGTGAGGGCATTTAAGCTGTGGAAATATAAATATCTAAAAATCTGTACTACCTTCTTCTCCGTCGCATCTTTCGGGTCTTCGCAGCCGAAGTGATAAAGGGTATGCCTTTTATTTATTTCGTTTCTACCTTATTCACTCTCACTCTTTCTAAAGTTCTACATCTTTAAGATTTGGTAAGTCCCAAAATATAGGTTTCTGTGATCTGCTTGTTACTTTTTGTAGTAAGCTTTTATTTCGGCCTTATATGTTACTGTATATTTGCGTAATCTCAGATTCATCGGATCAAGATTGTTTGATATTGTAAATCTCTTTTGAAGTTATTTTGCATGATTATATCCATGTTGTTTCCTTGCTCTATTTTCCTTTAGTGAATTTAGCAAGATGAGTTATTCATCTCCAGCTTTATTAGAATAAAAATAATGGTAATTGCTATTTATATAATTTCGGCCTAATATATTGACTTTTGAGTGCACATATTATTAGCACAGTATAATTGTACGTTTTTTCAAGTTTTTGTTTATGCCAATGGCCAACAAACCATATTCTTCTCTAGGCATACTTTTCCTATGGAGTTAGGTGATTTATTGTTCATGTTGCACTTAGCTTGATCTATATTGAAAAGAAGGCTTACTCAAATGGTAAGCAACCTCAGCCTCCAACCTAAGTTTGTGGGTTCCCGTAACCAAGAGAGCAAAAAAGGGGGGAACATCTAGTAAGGGGTAAAAATAAATAAAGATCTATATTAAGTTCAAATAATGCTACTTGTTGAGTTAGAAAGTTCTTTGTTTTGTTGCTTGATTTGCTATGGTTGACTCACTTTTCATGATTGATAAGCTCTTATGAAGAAGTTATATATGCTTTATAATGATTGCATTCAGATACTGCAACATGGAGAATATGCAGAGCTATTGGCAATTTGGCGACGAGCTTCAAGGACAATCAAAAGCCTCAGAGGATCATAAATGGTCAACAACTGATCTAATACCAACCAATTTCAAAAGTTAAATAAAATGGTAACTTGGAATAACCTTGACCTTTCAAAGAGCTCGGCTGAAATTAGGCCCAGGGTTGATCAAAGAGCTCCGCTGAAATTAGGCCCAGGGTTGATCATATGTTTCAGGAAGATAACAAGTGAGAATACCTTAACATCAATATGCTAAAGTTGGATAACAAGATGACTGAAAATATGAGTAAGAATCGCATTATGGATAGCATTTACAATGCAAATTCAGTTTATCTTATGCCCAATTTTAATAGCTTGGGAAATTCGTCTTTAAGAAGCAAGTTCAACGCTACCAACTATACCAAGGAACCAAGCAAGAACAACAATAACAACGTTGAGGCTTGAGAGCACCAATGGAAATAACTTTGTTGACAAAAGGTTTAAGACGCAAAAATAGAAAAGAAGACTATAATGAGTAAATTAAAGCACTTGCTCTCAGACACAGTTCCCAAAAACTCTCTCAGAGAGAAACTCTTTTCCGGTGGGTCACCTGAGAACCACCAACTTTCTTCCCTTTTCTCCAGCTATCTCCTTATACGATAGTTTTTTCTCTTTTTTTCTTCTCTTTCTCCATCCTTAGCATTCAATCAAAAGGAGTAAACACAGTATCTAGAAAGGTTATTTTCAACCGATAGGGATAACATCATTTATTTTGCAGTTGGTTTAAATCGTTCGATATAGAAAGGATATCAGGGACCTCTGGTGTATGGTTCGAGTGGACAGAGAGAAGCAGGAAAACAGTCACGAGGACTACTTTCAACAAAGGATACATGGAATGGATAGTAAGGGTTCTTAAGGAGACTTCCCAAACTAAAGGGAACTCAGTTCGTAGGTGGAGGAAAACAAGTGATATAGCTGGGATCTTTGGTGCTCGTAACTATAATAAGTATGGGAGGTACATCAGTTTGATAAGTGTAAGGGGCAGAAGAAGATCAATTCTCATCATCCCAGAACTGACCTGCAATTCAGGGTGGGCACACATCGCAGAGAAGGTGGCAAGGTTTATAAGTGCTCACAAGACCACAAACAACCCGGAGGCATACAAAACTGTTGATGAAAACATTCCCTACGCCGAGATGGTCAGAAGTTCTAAATGGGAAAACAGAGAAGGAAGGGAGTAAATGCAAATGCAAAGGTGACAATGCAAAAATGAGTCATTAGCATTAAATAACCTATATGCAATCATAGTGAAGCGCTCCAGAGGAGTTTGGTGGGGAAATTTAATGCAGATGCCACACTGACAGAAGTCCAGAAATGGTCCTACAATACACGGAAACAAGCATATGGCTTGAATGTATATGAAATGGGCAACAATTTTTTTCTCTTTGAATTCAAGTGCATACACCTAGCAGAACAAGTCATGGAAGGGATCTGGGAATGGAAAAAAAACCCAGTTAAGCTAATCTGGTGGAATCTTTTAGTTGCCACAGTAGAAGAGAGAAGTACATGCAAATCGACTTGGGTGAAGATTCTAGGTTTACCACTCCATCTCTGGTCGCAAAAAATTTTCAAAGCCATTGGAGATCTTTGTGGTGGCTGGCTCGAAACAGAGGAGGAGACCACAATGAAGAACTACCTCAAATGGGCGAGAATTAAAGTATGCAGCGATGGAAATAATATTTCGAGAGAGGTCAAAGTCGAGAATGGTGGAGTGATCTTCGAGATGCAGATTTGGGCTGAGCTTCCGGCGAGAGCCTATGTCGGAGATATGGGAGCTTCTAACCTCTTTACCCAGAAGGTTGTTGACCAAGATCCATTGGATAAAGGGGTGTGGACTGACATGGGCCAGTTGAAAGGGACTAGACCATTGTCACATGCTCTCCCATGTGATTCTGCAGAGTCTAGTGGAGTGAGAAATAGGGCTAATGTTGATGGGCTTAGTATGCTGGACCCTAAAGTTATATTGGGCCTCACCCCAAAAGTAACAGAAGCTTCTAAAGCCTCTTTCATTAAAGATGCCCAACACATGACCTCTTTAAAGGGGCTTGAAGATATTAAGGTTTTGGCTGAGAATTTCATCTTAGCACTGAAGAACTGGGAAATTTCCTCCAAGGCGACATACGAAAGAAGAGAAGAAGGCCCAAGTGTAGAGGAAACCTCACACACGCACGCACAGTTGAAGAATAACGACTCAGATAGACAGGACACAAGGGGAATCCACGAATACAGCGCTAACCAAGCCGAGTCGAGAGAAGCGAGCTACAAATTCAACGAAACACCAACCCAGAACCAGTTGACATGCAGAATCCAATAGAGCCCAAGGTGATTGAGACAGAGGCATCTAATTGGGTGAATTCTCATTTACTGGAGTTGAGTAATACCTATGGGGTAGCCTTCGAGGGTTTTGAAAGTGAAACTCTGGAGCTCCTCATGAGAATTGATGAAAGGAAGATGGAAATTGACAAAACGAAACAGCCGAAGGAAACCACAACTCCAAAAAGCTGAGGCAGGAGGAAAAATGAATTAAAAAACCTTCAGTCTAGTCTTAACAAGGAAGTGGAAGGGGTAAGGAACAAGGGGAGGAACATATGCTTAACTTTTAAATGAAGGTCAAGATCTTAACATGGAATGTTAGGGGTCTTAACAATGAGGCATCAAAAAACTTAGTTAAGACATGCCTACAGAAGTGGAAGGCTGACGTGATATGTTTACAGGAGACTAAGGTAAACAAGGGAGTAGAAAGAGTGGCATTCCAATTATGGCCAAGTAGATAGATGAGGTGTGGTTTTATGGTAGCAGATGGTAGCAAAGGGGGTATCCTCTTAATGTGGGACAGTAGGGTGTGAAGGGGTACAAAAGTAGAGGAAGGCAACTTCTCAATCACATATAAATTTGAAGCGCTGAAAGATTCTTTTTGTTGGACCTTTTCTTTGGTGTCTATGCTCCTCATACCGGGGAAGGAAAAGCTCGAATGTTGGGAGGAAATGGGTGCAATGAATTCATTCGAAGGGCCATGGGTAACAGGGGGAGATTTTAATACAGTCAGACATATGTTGGAAAGAAGGGGATGCTCTAGAACAACTAACATTATGGCTGATTTCTCCAAATGGATTGAAGATCTTGAATTACATGACCCTATTCTAATCGGAGGTAAATACACTTGGGTTAGGGGACTAAGCCATCAAAGTAATGCAAGGCTAGACAAATTCTTATACTCAACGGAATGAGAGGAAAGCTTCAAGAATATCAGATAAAGGATCATGCCCAGAGTAACCTCAGACCACAACCCTATCCTTTTGGAGTGTGGAGACTGGGAAAAATTGAATTCTTATTTTAAATTTGAAAATTGGTGGCTTAAGGTCGAGGGTTTTAATGAACTGGTCCAGGAATAGTGGAATGGCTTCACAGTTGTAGGGTGCCCTGATTATAAATTATGTACTAAACTGAAATTACTGAAACAGAAACTGAAAGATTGGAGTAGGAACACATTTTCTAAAATGGCTAACAGGAAAAACAACCTACTTGAAGAACTGGTAGTTCTTGACAGAGCACAAGAAGACAGAGAATTATCCGAAGAAGAGTTGATGGTTAGGGCAACAATACTGGTCAAACTTGAAGTACTGGCCAATCATGATGAAGAGAGATGGAGAAAAAAATCTAGAGCACTTGGCTAAAAGAAGGGGATAAAAACACTAGGTTCTTTCAGAGATTAGCAACAGCACATAGAAGGTACAACACAATTGATAGGCTGGTTGTAATGGGGGAAGAGATGCAAGAACCTGATGAAATCACAAGTGCTATGATAGAGTTCTATTCCAATCTTTACACTGAGAATGAGCCATGGAGACCTACTTTTGATTTGACAGGCTGTCCTATAGTCACCAATGAGGAGAATGAATGGCTTCAGAGACCATTTACAGAAACATAAGTGTTGCAAACTATCCAATAGTGTGATGGAGACAAAGCCCCTGGTCCTGATGGTTACACCTTGAAATTTTTCAAGGCATGCTGGGAGATCTTGAAGGAGGACCTGATGCGGACTATTCATAATTTCCACCAGAGGGGAGTCTTTGAAAAATCTTTCAATGCCACCCTTATAGCATTGATCCCAAAGAAGCCTGGAGCTGTTGAGCTTAAGGATTTCAGACCTATTAGCTTAATCGGGGGGGTTTACAAAATCATCTCTAAACTCATGACAGAAAGGCTTAAAACAATTATTGGGAAGCTAGTAGATGAACACCAAATGACATATTTGAAACGGAGACAAATACTTGATGCATCCTTGTTGGCTAATGAACTAGTTGATTCAAGGGTTAAACAGAAGCAACCTGGAATCCTATGTAAACTGGATATTGAAAAGGCCTATGACCATGTCAATTAGAATTTCCTCAAAATTCTGAAAGACATGGGTTTTGGTAATAGGTGGATTAAATGGATCAGTTTCTGTATTTTCAATGTGAAGTTCTCCCCCATAATAAATGGCAACATAGAAGGCTTCTTTCAGTCCCACAGGGGTCTTAGGCAAGGGGATCTCATGTCACCTTTTTTGTTCTTATTAGCTATGGAAGGGTTAAATCATATGCTCAGAATAGCAAATGCTAATAGATGGGTGAAAGGTTTCAGTGCTCAGACAGGTAGAGGTGAAGCTCTGTAAGTGTCTCATTTGTTTTATGCAGATGATGCCTTAATTTTTTGTGAAGTAGAGACAAGTCAGATCAGGCATTTGAGAGCCATCCTAACAATTTTTGAAGGTATCTCAGGTCTCCATGTAAATTGGTTGAAAAGTCACATTTCTCCTATCAACCAGGTTGGGAATTTGCAAGATCTGGCTGTTATTCTGGGCTGCCAAGTGGACTCTTTACCAACTAAATATTTGGGACTGCCACTAGGTGCTAAAAACAAAGAATTAGAGGTGTGGAGTGGGGTGTTGGAAAGGTGCGAGAACAAACTATCTAGGTGGAAAAGTCAATATCTCTCTTTAGGGGGCAAATTGACTCTTACCAAGTCAGTTCTTGATGGCATGCCTACATACATGATGAGCCTTTTTCCCATACCAAAGAGCATTGAAAAAAAACTCAATAGAGTTAGGAGAGCCTTTCTATGGCAAGGAAACAAGGATAAGAGAGGTTATAACCTTGTGAAATGGGATGAACTGACCCTCAACACTCAACAAGGGGGGCTCAACTTGAAGAACCTCAGCAAACAAAACACCTCTCTTTTGCAAAATGGCTTTGAAGGTTCTCCTCAGAAGAGAGGGCCATTTGGAGAAGATTCATAGCAGAAAAGTATGGTTTACTCAATCACTGGACAACTGAGGAGGTTGCAGGAACCTTTGGGTGTAGTGTCTGGAAAACCATAAGAAGATTATGGCCTCATGTCAACAACAACATATCAATCACCGTTGGAAATGGTTTGAAAACTGATTTTTGGAATGAGGTGTGGATCGGAAAAGACAATCTTAGAAACTCCTTTTCACATCTTTACACTTTGAGTACGCAAAGGAATGTCTCTGTATCCCAAGTTTGGAGTCAGAAGGGATGAGACCTTGTTTTTAGAAGAGCACTAAATGACTGGGAAATTGGGGAAGTTGCTAACCTATTGGGAGTACTAAACTCACACCCTGCTTTATCTATGAGGCCTAACAAACCTAGATGGATATTACATAACAAAGGTGTGTTCACAATGAAAGTAACAAATCATGTTACTGGAATCTTAACACAAGGCAGTCAATGGTAGACATTTGGCCCTGGAAGTTAATCTGGAAGACCAAATGCCCCCCAAAGGTAGCTTGTTTTTGTTGGTTGGTTTGTAGAAAGGCTTGTTTAACACATAAGGCTTTACAGAAAAGGGGATGACAATTTTGTTCAAGATGTGTCATGTGTGAACAGGAAGCAGAAGTCAATGACCATCTGTTCCTTCATTGTAAGGCAGCATTGAGCCTATGGAACATTTTTTTGGCTCTGTTGGGAGTTAAATGGGTGATGCCTAGCACAACAAAGGAACTACTAAGTAGTTGGAAAGGTATTGGGAACAGAGGAAGATCTGAACACTGGTGGAGAACTATCCCTGCTTGCATATGGTGGACCCTCTGGAAAGAAAGAAATTTAAGAAGTTTTGAGGGACAAAAGACTAACTTACAGAAGATTAGAATGAATTGTATAAGCCTTTTGTTTTTTTTGGTGTAAATAGAATCTTGTAGGGGATATAGTAGATTTAGTTGATTTTATAGGAAACTTGTAAAGTATACCCATGGGTGGGATGTAAGTTTCCAATTCATCACTTTTTGGATGAAGAATTTTTTGGTGTGAATACAAAGTTACCCTTGTCTCATAAAAAAAAAGGTTTAAGACTCTGCCTGCTGCTGAGACACTGCGGAAGAATGAGGTTCATGGTGGATACATATTTGTTTGTAACAATGACACAATGCAGGAAGACTTAAAGCGCCCGCTCTTTGGTAATTACCTTTTCCCTATCATGTTAAGCATTGCCTATTCAAGTGTATTACTCCGTTTGGTATTTGATAGCCAAGGATTTTATGTTTTGTTACTAGTTGGATAAACTGCATGTTGAACCTGCTTAGTTAACAACCAGTGGTTTTACTTCTATTTTATTATAGAAGCTAAAAAAGCAATTAGCCAACAATTGATGAATAGATGATGACTAGGAAGTAATTCTTCCCAATTGTTATTCCCTCTTCTCAACTCCAATCATTTACTTGCAGGCATTCCTCCTAGATACAGAGATTCTGTGAGGGCAATAACACCAGGGTTACCCTTGTTTCTATATAATGACACTACTCACCAGTTGCAAGGTATCTTTGAGGTTAGTTGCAGAAACTTTTTGCTATATTGTGATTGTGTGAGTTCATAATGATGATAAATCAATTGTTTTATATTTCTATAGTTTAAGAGTAAATCAACAACAAATATCATATTGGATGTTGCATTCCATACAGATACACATTGTTGTATATGATTGCTTGCAGTGTGAAGCGTAAGTTTTATATTCGTACAAAGATTAGCCGCTTCTTCTCCTATCAGATTTTTAAGTCTGGTGCTTTGGTGTGCTGTATACTTTATGGGTAACCTTATGATTTTGCGACTCTTTGCCCAAGCATTAACTTGATGAGCTCTTATTTCTTGCCAAAAATGAGCTATATGTTATTAAATATGGCACAAAAAGTTTTTTTTTTAAATAAATAAATAGCTTCAGTCTCTTTACTTCTCAGACTCTGTTTTAATTTATGCAATAAGCGTAGATATTAAAGAAAAATTGGATTCAATCCAATTAAGTATCCGGCATGGTCCATGACTTTTTCTTTGAACTATCTGGGCAGGCATCGAGTTTTGGAGGTTCCAACATTGATCCAACTGCCTGGGAAGATAAAAAGTGTAAAGGAGAGTCAAGGTTCCCTGCTCAGGTAAGGTTATGACAGCTCATTTTCTATTGAGGCTTTTGAAGGATATATTGCGTTCCATATATTGCTGATGATTCAAGCAGTAACAGATCGGCATGGGTCTTTTTTTAAGCTGAGACGAATATTCCACAGAGGGCTGAAATAGTTGCTAAAGCGGTAAGTTTCTAGTTATCGGTAAAATTTGCATGTTTTCTTAATTCTCATCGAAAAAAGGGTTCAACTATTAACTGCAACAATTTCTGATAAACAAATAGTTCAATTTGTGGTTGTAGGATTTAAAGGTATTCCCTTTCCCCTTCTCAAAATCAAATGTACTGGTTTTCCATTACAAACATAAAAATCAGAACTAGATCTTCCATATAATCCTCCGTTTGCACCAAAAAAAGAAACAATTTCATATTAATTCCTCTATAGTTCCCCTAGTTTGACTACATAGTCTTCAAAATCTCCTCCACTAGTATAGTTGATTTATACAGTCTTCGAAATATCCTCCATCAGTGTTCGGTTGATTTTGTGAGCCTGCAAGGCCCATTGGCAGTCCATCAGTGTTCCGTTGATTCTGTGAGCCTGCAAGGCCCATTGGCAGTCCTCCAGGTCCAGTAGGCATTCCTCTACTGCTGTTTCCACCTTGTTCAGCAACAACAACACCTAGTGAAGTAGGTTGATGTCCTGTGTTGTTGTTTTCCCCAGCTCCAATAAGCAAGTTGCCAGTATTATACTGATGCTGTGCTATTGCATAGTTCCCAACCGTTCCTGTATTTGCCCCTGCTATGTCATTAGGCAGTGTTCCATATCCATAGTTGCTAGCAGTAGGCTGTGCCATTGCATTGTTTTCAAACATTCCGAGTCCCGTTGAATTGTGGGAATAGTTCCCACTATTTTGATGAGGCATTCCTGTAGGCAGTGGTCCATAGTTTTGCCCCATTTGTAGGTTGTTACCTCCATGGGAGGTTCCTGGTGCATTGCATCCACTGGACACGCAGAAAAGATGAAATTTAGTAGATCATTGGAATTCTTTATCAGAAATAGTTTGTGAGGTGAATAACACATATGACCAAATACTCCATAATACAGTATAACAAATTGTGTGTAAAGATCGCTGTAATTAAGTTATTCGATTATCTGAAAACTCATTTTTTGAGAGTCAATGGTAGTGATTCCGATGTTTATGAATCATATTTTATTCCGAATTTCTGCTAAATGCAATTCTGTGTAAGTCGTACTAACATCATAGAACATTTTACTTCAATTCTTGTGATACAAAACTTCCCCCATTTTACCTTCAGTTCTTGTGATACAAAACTTGGGATTTACCGTACTTCAGTTCTTGTGATACAAAACTTGGAATTTGTATGGGTTGTCTTCTACTTCTGAGTTTTTAAGAGAGAACAAAATTTACTTAATTATAGCGACTTCAAGATAAGAAGTCATACCTAATGAAATACGAAATAGTGGCCCTATGTTGGAGAATCTCTGCGTCTTTATCTTCTAGTGTTTTAACAAGCATTTGGATTTTTCCTCAAGCTGTTTTTCCTTTGTGATCTTTGCTTTTTCCTCATCTGTTAGTTTTTTCTCCTTCACAGGTTTCCTTTCTTGTGCTCTAGCCAATAATTTGCCAATCTCCTGCTCTTGTCTGTTTTTTGCAGGGTATTTTTTGCATATGTTTTTGCATCTCTGCCTAATTGTTGCCAGAGGATAAGCAACTGTTAGTTCCCTTAAGTCTTCCAATTTTTCTGGTGGAAACAGAAGAGTGAGACAACACCCTCTGCAAATTCTATTTGTTTTTCACCCTGTTACTGCATTACATGCAGCACATGGTTCTTCATCTTCATCATCTTCTTGATCTTCTTGCAGATGATCTTGTCCATGATGATCCCTTTCCATTGCCTGGTTCTTGTTATTGATCTCTCTCCTTGGTTCTTGGGGTTGATGAGCTTCCAGAATGGATCGAGAATGGAGATTGGAGAATCAAGTTGGATGTCTTCAATGTTTGATTCACCAAAATGCAGTAGATTTCGAGACGAAGTTGCAAGGATTAAGGGATGGACTTTGTGGACAAACTACTTATATTCAGGAAGTAGCGCTCATTTATATAAAAAAAATTCAATTTTTTTTAAGGTTATGGCTTTGATTCTAATTTTTTGCTTTTATTTTTTTTACTGCTAGGTAAAATAGTAGCAAAATAGAGGTGGCAGGAATATAAGTTGATGAGTTGGAAGTCTTTCTTGAAAGACTCTCCTACTTGGATTAAAGGATATATCCGTAATAACTTAGTATTAGATGTTAAAATTTTATCCAAAAATTATCGGCCCAAAATTATCTCTTTTGTCCATTTGAATATATTTTTTTTTTGAAATAATAGTCGAAGGTTATTTCAAGTGAGTATTTCTTTATTAAATTGATCTATTATTTCAACTTCATAATCGAAATACGTAATTTGAAATTTTAAAAATAGATTTTAAAAATTTATCAAGTTTTCACTCAACAAACTTTAATTGTTCATGTTCAATTTCTATTAAAATCATCTACCAAAAAATAATATGTTACTCCTATCTCAACTATATGTTTATAGTTAATTCCTACTAAATTATGAACATTATTTTTTTAAAAATATAAATATTTGAGGGGCATCTGATTTGCAAGTTACGTATGACGCAAACTCACTAAGGGTGTGTTTGGTGTGAAGGAAAATGTTTCTTGGAAAACAAGTTGGTTTTTGACTTATTTTCTCATGTTTGGTTGATGACTATAAAATATTTTTTGAAAAAGATTTTTAGTGTTTGATTTATGAATGAAAAATATTTTTGAGAAATATCTTTTTTTTTACTAGAGTAGAAAATAATTTTTGAAATTGAAAATATTTTTTAAAAATAAATTTAAATTTTTTTTGGGGGTGGGGAGGTCGAGGGTAGGGGTGAAAAATTGAAATTTTGAAGTTGAAAATATTTTTTAAAAATAAACATCAATTTTATTTTTGGGGTGGGGAGGCTGGTGGGGGGGGGGGGGGAGGGGGGGGGGGGGTGGGCTGGGAGGGGGGTGGGGGGGGGTCGAGGGTAGGGGTGAAAAAAATGAAATTTTGAAGTTGAAAATATTTTTTAAAAATAAACTTAAATTTTTTTTTGGGAGTTGGGGGGTTGTTGGGTGGGTGGGGGGCTGGGTAAGGGTGGGTGGTGGGGGTCGACGGTAGGGGTAAAAAAATGAAATTTTGAAATTGAAAAATAATTTTTAAAAACAAACTTAAATTTTTTTGGAGGGGGGCTGGTAGAGGGGTAGGTGGGTGGGGCTGGGTAGGGGGTCGATGGCAGAGGTTAAAAAATAAAATTTTAAAGTTGAAAATATTTTTTAAAAACAAACTTAATTTTTTCTTGGGGTGTGAGAGGGGGGTTGGTAGGGGTGGGTGCATGGATGGGGCTGGGTAGGGGTGAAAAAATGAAATTTTGAATTTGAAAATATTTTTAAAAACAACTTAAATTTTTTTGGGGGGCTGGGGGGGGTTGGGTGGGGCTGCGTAAGGGGTGGGTGGTGGAGGGTCGAGGGTAGGGATGAAAAAAATGAAATTTTGGAGTTGAAAATATTTTTTAAAAACAAACTTAAAATTTTATGGGGGTAGTAGGGGCTGGATAGGGGGTGGGTGGGGGAGATAGAGGGTAGGGGTGAAAAAATGAAATTTTAAATTGAAAATATTTTTTTTAAAAACAAACTCAATTTTTTTTGGGGGGTGGGTGATTGAGGATCGGGATGAAAAAAATAAAAATTTAAAGTTGAAAATATTTTTTTAAAACAAACTTAATTTTTTTTCATTTTGAAGGGGGTAAAGGGGTGATAAAGGGGCTGATGGGGGAGAGGGGCGAGGGTGGGGGGTAAAAAAATAAAAAATTGAAATTAAAAATATCTTTAAAAATAAATTTAATATTTTTTTGGGAGGGGGTGGTGGTGGTGGTGAGGGTGTGGTAAAATAATTGAATTTAAAAATAAGTTTTAAATTTTTTATTTTTCTTGGGGTGGTTGAGGGCTGGTTTGAGGGACAAAATAAATTGATTTTTTTAACAATAAAATAATTGTAATTTGAAGTTGAAAAAAAGTTTTGAAAAATGTTTTCCTTAAATTTTGAAGGGATGAGTTGATTTGAAAACATATTTTTCAAAACATTTAACTCAAACAAACATAAAAAAATTGAAAAACTTCGTACCAAACACACCCTAAGTATTCATTCACATAAAGCAGTCAAACAAAAACCAATTCTAAACCAATAATAACATTATTGAAATTCTTGCCGCTTTAATACTCAGGTAGTTCGTCTTCATCCTTTATATAATCCATGGTTATATCTTTGGAGTACTAATTTATGAAATGATATTCAATTTCTTTGGGGATCTAGGGTTTTTTAATGATTTATGGTTTCGATTTCACAGCATCTGGTTCCCTAAATGAAAACTTTAGATTCTTGTGTCTAAGCTTTAGGGATCTAGGGTTTGCTTGATTTATTGTTCTAATTCGAGGATTTAGGCGGTGAGGATGTCGACGCTGACGAGGAAAAGATTGATGAAGCGGTTAATTGGTTACAGCAGGATCCTCCTGCTGGCATCAGTGGTGCTCCATATGACAACAAGATAATGCTTTCGAATGCTGTTATATTCACGTATGCCTGTGGATGAAATCATTGAATTCGGCTACTTTATGATGATTGCTGTTGTATTTATTTGTTGTTGACCTTAGGCACTTTCGTTTCTTTTTTTTTTTTTTTTGGAACGCAGTTTTGTTTTCTTGTGATACAAAACTTCAAGGCCTTTTCTTGTGTCGCACAAAGACCACTACTTATGCTCAGCTAGCGCTAGAAATACTACAAGTAAAAGTGGTTGAATCAACTATATACTTATTTGATTTTCTATCAACTCTTGATCTGGTCTGATCCCCACTCCATTCATAGGAGACACATGAAATGTTGTAGCAATGTTCATGATATGATTAGATGAAAGTATTTATGGCATATACTTTCCACTGTGTTCAGGAGATTGATGAACCTCCATTAATTCCACATATTGCTGAAGCCAGCTCAATAAAATATCTGTATGTGGTCCTTTGCAGGAGTTTGCACAAGCTGCTCATGGATACTGCTTTTTCTGAGTAATCTACGATATTCTCTATTTTTGAATACCATACCTGATTTGTAATTCACTTTGAAACAGTACAGCTTTCCTACTGACAGAGTGGTGGCTTTCCTTGTTAAATATGTATTAATATGCTTTTTCCTTTTATTTGATTAGGTAGCTTTTGTGTGATGATTTCTTTGGAGAACAGACCATGTTTCATGATATTTTTGCTGGTATGGGAAGTAGTTTGGGTAGGCATTTCCTTATGTACGTTGCTGCATATAAATATCATGATTGTGCTTCTTAAAGTATTTATTGGTAAATAAAAATCAGATTTCAAAAGTATCTTGACAACTTATGTTAACTTTCTCAAAAAAAAAAGTATCTTGACAACTCCAGATCAACCTGCTTAACAGAAGTTGTATATGTAGTTCCTAGGACTATCAACCTAGTCTCATGTTGCCTTTACTTCATTAAATTAAGTAGAGATCTCCTTCTCCCAATCTGTATTATGACAATTTTCAAACACCTACAGTACATGCTGAAATATAAAAAGGGCAGCCCAATGCACTAAAGCTCCTCCACACATGCTGAAATATGCAAATATTAATTTTGATAGGAATAATGCAAATTCTTGGATTTTCAATGAGATTAATGATTAACATTTGTGTGATATCGGGCCCGTTTTCAGTAATTGATGAGCATTTCGGTACAATTCTTCTAATAGTTTTGATGCACAATTGGTTTAATGCTCATGATTCACATGCACCAGGTATATCCTTAAACTTCTGTTCTGGTATTACCTTTCAAAGAAAACACAGCTAGTATTAAAATCCTATAAGAGGAAATTTGCATATGGGTAAAGTTCCAAGATTCACTTGTCCGTGGTTATCCAACAATAACAAAAAAAAAAAAAAACTGGAGAAAAAGGGGTGTACAGGAGAAGAACAGAAGAAATCTGTTTAGGTTTTACAACATTGTTGATTCAAATCCGTCTTAAACACAACAGACACATGCCGTTGTTTTGCGGAAAATTTGCAGAAAATATAGTGGGGAAACTAGATCTTTCTAATAGCTCTAGTAAATGTTTGGCAACAACTTGAAAGAGCAAGGATTACTGGTCAATTTTACTAGTTGATTGAAAGCTTTTAGTAAGTCAAACTTGCTCTAGTTTTTCATTATTTTGGTGTCTAAAGTATTGCATGCTGCAAAATTCGGGAGACACTAGAAGACTCTAAACTATAGACAAAAAGATATCCAAAACACCCCGAATTGCTAAAATGACAAAACTAGTACATTAGATTTTTCAAACTTGTTCAAGTTAAAACAATCTTATCCTCTTGAGCTTTAAGTTCATATCACTGTTGCACATATCATTTTTTTCATACTAGTTAGTCATACTCGTACATATTGCTAAAGAAATTTGATTATTGGAATTCAAAGTATTTCAATGAAGTTTTAGTCTTTAGCTCAAAAGTAAACATAATAATAATTGAAGCGTACTGAGGTAAAAATGCTTCACGACTGGGGAAAATCTCAAAGATAAAAAGCAAATGAAATATGCCATTTACATTTTTCCTTCTAATCTTTTAAAGCTTATAAAAGTATTTGATTATTAGAGAATTCATTGAGGAATCATGTGTTAAATGAACATGTGTAATGGTCCAATAGCATGCCAAATTTTGTTTTTGAACTTGATATCAATGTATTGTTATGGCCCTTAATTATTGCTGGAACCTTTTTTTATCGATGGACTGCTTTTATTTCCCAGCTTGTAATGTCCTGGTGCCGAATTCCATGCCTGGATTCATACTTAGACGAGGTACGTATCATCTAATTCACTTTACCACCTGTATCAATGACAAATATCCACGTTCCTGAATCCTGCCTTTTGCACATGCATGTGAGGTATTTGTGTACAAGTGAACTTAAAGAACTTGCTGTAAATTTCACCAGATACTTGTTCACCTGTTGCCTTGTAATGTATGTTCTTGTATATTTCCCCATTTGTTGCTACTGTGTTGTGGAAAAAGGACAATTGCACAAGCATATCTAGGACATGCAGGGTTTCCTGTTCTGAAAGTATGTAATATTATTAATTTGCGATAAAAAAGTTCATCTTGGGATTCATGATGCTTGGCTAGACTACATAACATCAGCAAAAAGGGAAAATTAAACAGCTTGCTAATTGAATATGTTCAGGTGACCATTTCAAAATGAGAAATAAGGAATTAAGATTCATAATTATAGAAAGTTCAACAAAGGTGAATATAAATGTAACACAACTCCTTAAGGTCTTTAGAAAGTTCAACATGATGATGACATTGGAAACAAAATAAAATACAAAATAAAATGTTTTCTTGTAGTTATCTTTCTTTTATGATGGACTGCTTTCCACTTTTTTCTTAATGAATCTTGGCAGGTCAATATTGCTTTATGGCCACGTTTCAAGATGGTCTTTGACTTGCACCTCCACAGCCTGTGAAATGCCAATATCAGGAATCTCTTGGAAGATGATATTCACCCACATTATGTCATAAGGCGCTATGCTGAGTTTTCTGCCTCCCTTATTCACCTTAATGTAGAATACAAAGATGGCCAGGTTGGAGAATGTGAAGGTCCACTTTTTACTTTGTGGTTTACTTGCACCAGACTGGCTTTCATACTTGTTGCTAATTTTTGTAGCTTGAACTGAATCTGGAGAGACTCAGAATGGCTGTTGATGACTTGCTTGTCAAGCTATCACAAATGTTTGCTAAATAAAAGTTGCAAACTGTATTCCTTATAAACAACTATGACATGATAATAACGGTTCTGAAGGTAAGAAATTACTATAGTTTTCTATTCTCTGATAAACAATAAATGAATCATGAAAAGTTCAAGTCATTGTCGTGGATTTATATGGGTAATGCTCATATGCTAATTGGATAAATGTCCAACGAAAGAAAGATGAATTATAAAGGAAAATGGGAACCTATCTGTCAATTTCCCTGGTCACCTTGTCTGTCAAATGAAAAGAGATACGAAAGTCATGATTCCTGTTCTTATTACATTGCAAATCTGGATAGTGGCACTGATTCCTTTACTCCGAAATTTAGCAAACCATTAACTGTAAGCATAACAATATTGACTGTTTCCTATCTAAACATTTGACGCCATTGTTAGTAGATTTTATACAAGTTAGAAGTCTAAATTATATTAACATTTAATACTAGAGAATATAGAACACCAAATAATCTCTCATTTGCTTCCAGGAAGCTGGTCCAGATGTGGGAAAATCCAGCAGCACTTTGAGGAGCTTCTAAAGAGTAACACAGCCATATTCGTGGTTAGCACACTATTCAAGTCTTGCATTCCAAGAATGTTGAATTGATTATAGTTATGTTTCTCTGACAAACACCAAGCCCACTTTTTCTATTATTGCTTGACTGTGAGTTTCAGTTAGAACGAACCAATAACACAAAGTTCATCTATATTTTTTGTGAGTGCTTGATTTCAAGAGGAATATTTGGTGTTGATTGCAACCCCAAATAGTGGATGCCTTTTCCTAGATGAGTTTTCTCATTGCGGATGTAATAAGTAGGATTTATAATCAACGTTAAATTAACATCCGTAGGAGAGCTCTTGAATGATTTAAACTCTCTTCTTGATTGTACAAATATTCCAGCATTTTTAACAACTATAAACTTCAGTTGAATGATTTGCTCTTATATTCAATTTTATTGCAGGAAGAATTGCTGTTGGAGCATTTTTACGATCTCATCAAGTTTGTAAAGACGAGAGGGTGCATGTCAGTTTATCTCAAACCTTCTGAAATGCCCTGATTATTATCTTATTGCAGCTGAGGATCCAAGTACTGGCACTGAAAGACCTATAACTGTTGCTGAAGTTGAGCCGATTGTAAAGGACTTTGCAAGCAGATGGAAAGCTGCCATTGAGCTTATGCACAATGATGTGATTACTTTTTTCAGCAATTTCCTGTGTGGTATGGACATTCTAAGAGCTGCATTAACTCAACTTCTTCTCTATTATACAAGGCTTTCAGATTGTATAAAGAGGATAAATGGTGGGTCTACCTTGAACAAGGATCTTGTTTCAATTTCATCGATAATGTATGAGATCAGAAAATACTCGAGGACTTTCTAGGACATTTTTCTCTTTTCATGTCCGTATTACAGTCTCTTGAATTTGTATTTACGTATAAAAGCATTTCAATTGACCATCACATTGTTATTCACGTTTTGTAAGATTCTATGTGTTTCAATGACATTTTCTGCAACTGATTAATGTGGAGAAAATGAACAAAATGGTCTGTATATGGGTTGGATTATTTTGGTCCTTGATATAATACCATTTGATTGAAATAGTCCTTAATATATGTAAAATAGGTATCATTTTGGTCCTAAATCCTAAATTTGACTATCCTCTGTTAAAAACTACCGTTCCATATCAACACTCATCTCCCTCATCTCCCTCATCTCCTTGCCCGCTCCTCTCTGGTTCTTCAGAGCATGTTATTTCTCAATAATAGATAATTTCTTATGTGGGTATACTGAAAATACACCAGACTCAGTGAAGGGGCATAAAAATCTCACCTATTTATTTCATCATTTGTTAAATTAACCAATTAGCTAATCCAATTCATAAATCATTCAATTCACCCAAAAAAGATTATAAATCAGTAGTGATAAAATAATAGAGAATTTCCTATGTGGTATATTATCGTTAAACATGGATATGCTACTGCTCTGTAACATTATCTTTCAAGTTTTATCCTGTGTATCATCCTCGAAGGGATAACTCTTTTTAAATATTTTTTTTGAATTCAACCAAAGTATTGTTATTCATATCATTAACATAAAATGGAACAAACTGCTCAAATAATTAAGTATCGTTGAAATTTTCTAAAAGAAGATGAAGAGTTGACAGTGAAAAAGTAGCAAAAAAACTAATAGGAATGTAAAATTTATCTATATTAGAAATTAATGAACAGAAAATAGAAGAAAGTACAAAAATGAAAAGAGATGATTTAATGAAAATAAAACTAATTTAGGAAGAGGATTCAGTTAAAGAGAAACATAAAGGGAGGCTGAGCATTCTAGGAGAGGAGAGAAATGAGTTTTGGAAGGAGAAGAGAGAGATGAGCTTGGGAAGGGGATGCTAGTTTTTAATGGAGGATAGACAAATTTAGGGTTTAGGATCAAAATGATACCCATTTTACATACATTAAGGACTATTTCAATCACATGGTATATATCAAGGACCGAAATAATCCAACCCCTATACATGAAGGATAATTTTGATCATTTTCTCGATTAATGTGTGTAATAATCATGGACAAATTACAAAAATACACACCTTTTGTTTCACTTATTTCCATTATCCCCTATTACTTTTAAAAATCTCCAAAATCCCTTATTTCTTTAATGTATCCGAGTTAGTATTTAATGTATCCGAGCTAGTTTTTAATGTATCCGAGCCAATATTTAATGTATCCGAACTACATATTATATATCCGAGCTACATATTAATGTATCCGAGCTTCAATTATTGTATCCAATTTTTTTAATTTTTAAGGAATTAATGTAATTAGAAACTTATTAAGGACATACTGTAATTTCATATTAAAACTATGAGATTTATGTAATTTATGATACTATTTATAATTCGGGCTTTCACTTTCAGCCCAATGGTAATCACTTTTACGGCAACTATTTGCAAACAATCCGTAATTTCAAAACTAGTCACTTTTTTTTTAATGTGAAAATGGGTAGTTTTTCCGCTAGACCAGATAAGCTGAGATAATTTTTTTTTTTTAAAGGTTTTGGGTGAAGAGCTTGGTATTTAATTTAGGAATTAATTTCCCTGAAGGTGGCGTAAAAAAATCCTATTTGCTCTAATTGAGATATAAATAATCAAAAAAATCCAATTAAGCATCGTATTTTATTTCAAAACTATTATTCATTCCTACGAGGTTAGAGTCCAACCAATCACAAAACCGTAGAAAGAGCTAACTTTGGATTCATTTTGAAGCAAAATACTTCCTTCGCCCTTATTTGATTTAACATACCTATTTAAAAAACAATAAATAAAATGATAATCTTACTATACCACATTTAATTCTTAGAAGTTACTATCTATTTTAGTTGGGAAAAAAATTCGAGTAGAAAATGAACCATAGTAAAATAACAGGAAAATTATGCATTATAACAAACTACTAATTCAAAATAAATGTTATAGCTATGATTTTATTTAATTCTAATTCGTTGCAAACACTTTGCCATTTATAGAATCTCGCACGCCACTCTGGAATCTCGCTCGCCTCTCTCACTTTATACAAACACAAATATATAAATTGTGTTTGTGTTTGTATAAATTTTGGAATGTATTAATCTCTCAATTTTATTTTACAAAGATACATCTCAATCATGCCAAAAATCAAGCCAGTTCCCAAAAATTGCTTTCTCTCCATTACCATCCTAAGCATGCAGATAATCGTCTTTACTTCTATTCGTCTTCTTTATCCTTGGTTCAACTTGTCAAGGATACCCGCATAGTTGATTGCCCTCCAAATTCTAATCCATCAGATGGTGCACTCGTCTATTGTAGCTGTGATGACTTGTTTCTCATCAGAATCTGGAGTGAACCTTATGTTGAACAACCTTCAACATTATTGATATGAAATCCCTCCACAAGAGAATCTCTACTACTTTCCCATTCCAAATATTACTCTAGTAGTGATCCCAAATATTACTCTAGTAGTGATTATGAAGATGGTGATGATGATGACCTCCGATCTACTTAAGGATTGGCTTATGACTCTATTAGTGATGACTATAAAGTCTTTAGGATGGTCCTGCCTTTTGATGGCCAAAACAATTTTTTTTGTCTTAAGCTCTTTCCCGCTTTATACAAACACAAATTATACAAAATATCATTTATAATTTGTGTTTGTATAAAACAAGAAAGAGATTTATATACAAAACTATCTGTATACAAAAATAAAGTTACATATACATATACAAATTTATATTTAAATACATATAATACACATATACATTCTATCTGTATACAAAATATAGTTACGCATACATATACAAATTTATATTTAAATACATATAGTACACATATACATATACAACTGAAAATCACAACAAAAAAACATATACTTATACAACTTACATCCAAGTTAGTTTCTTATTCTTATTTGTATACATATTCCAAATATATACTGTCACGACCTAACCCATCGGGCCGTGCGGGCACCCACTCTATCGCCTAAGTAGGAGGACCCTCATATCCCAATGGTTTAAACATACGGAAAATAAATGAAAAACTGAGATAAATGAAATCATAGTGTTTTTATAAATGGAAAATTTCTCTAAAAAATTCGGATTAAGACTTGTAAAGTAATTAACACCCCCCAAGGATCTAGTCTAATATTTTTTCCACGTACACTACCCCCACTTCTCTCCCTTACAACACACCGACATCCCTTGCCTCTCAACATGAACACTCTCGAACCCTTGGCCCCTTCCAGTTTGATTCAACAACGAGATTCATAGTGGGTTAAATTAACATAGTAGAACGAACATAAAATAGGTCATCATAATCATTCCAATTTTATCGAAAAACAACATCAATTCCACTTACGAACACACGCAACTTCACCATTACAAGGTGTACAATTATGACAAGTCATTGGTCCTCTCAAAGGACCCAAACCCAAACTGTTAGCATACCGAAACGTGGTACCCGATCCAATGATTATACAGGAACGTGGCAATCGATCCCATGTTTATGCCGGAACGTGGCAACCGATCCAAGTTAGTGTGTCGGGACGCAACACCCGATCCATTCAACAAGCCACAATCACAATCACAAGTATATTCTCATAATCATGATTCATGACATACCTCATTCAATTATTCTCATATACGATTAGTGTGATGCACAACACAGTATTTGCATGCATACACGCATTATAATGACGTAATTACTAACACAAGTCACACTAGTATAAATTCACAATCATCACCATGAAGTACTCACCGAAAAAATCACTTAACAATAACTCGCTCATACTTAGCCCTAGTTCATCATCTAAGGCTTGTTCCTATTATTCAAGCATCCTTTGTTCGGTGCACTACAGCCTACGCATAAATCCTACCATTGAATTTTATTATACTATGCAGTGAGCACAAATTTATAACTACTCAATTAATAAAACCTAGCCTATCTGGGCGCCAAGCATTCGCAGAGGAATTATAGATAATTTTCTGGTTTCCAGACGACGAAACAGTGGATTTTGATCGAAATTCCGCAAGCTTTCGCCATCCTCACGCTAGAAATCTCATCCTCCTCTTTCCCCAGCTTAGAGCAACTTTTGGAGGGTTTCTGGGGTGATTTACGTCTAATTTAGGTGTTTTAGGAAGAAGGAAAAAATAAGATTTCGCGTTATTTACATTCTGTCTCGCTTATCCGGTTCTGACGCTAGTTTATCCCGCCGTGGCGCCGCCGCCCTGGAGGGACAATGGCCTAGAAATTTCACGAATTTTGCTTCTCCTAAATAACGACGGTTCGGGTTGTTACATATACTTATAAAATTGGAATGAATATCGAAATATACAGATTAATAGCCAGAGCAAACAAAAAATTTGTTATGAAGCACAATTATGCAAACTATAGCTATAACATACAAATATGATTTTTATGTTTGGTAAACCTAAAATTTTCTCTAAAAATATCCATTCAAGAGTCTTATTTTATTTTAAAATTATTATTCATTCCTACGAGGTTAGAGTCTGACCAATCACGAAACTGTAGAAAGAGCTAACTTTGGATTCATTTTGAAGCAAAATACTTCCTTCCCTTATTTGATTTAACACACCTATTAAAAAACAATAAATAAAATTTATATCTTACTATACCACATTTAATCCTTAAAAGTGATCTATTTTGGTTGAAATGGGATTTTTTCGTGTAGAAAATTAACCATAATAAAACAACCTTCTCCATTCAATATTAGAAAAAATTTTTACCTATTTTTTTTTTAAATGAGTTTTTTGAAAATGTTTTTGCCCTTTATTTGGGACATCTGTTGATTATTTTGATTAAAAAAAAGTGAAAAAACTTTCAAAATAATCAAAACCTTCTCCATTTAATTTTTTTAATGTTTATTATAGTTAATATTTATATCATTATTTATAATTGAAATAAAATAGTGAAAAAGATGATTTTGTCTAAAATGGACTCTTATAACAAAATTTAAAAAATTCAAACAATATTTCTAAAAATCTTCATATTTTTAATATTAGTATAAATGGACAAAAGATATAAATAAATAAATAAATATATATTGTGCACTCGCTGTGGGCGTAATGGTCATCTAGAAGAAAAGTGAGAGAATCTGAGAAGAGCAAAAGAAAAGCATGTGAAATTTGTCAAATCTGAAAACAATGATAAAAAGGAACACAAGGGACCTGGTCCCCATTATCTTTCCAATAAGAACACTTTGCCCTCCTGGACAGGAAGGATTCTTATCAAGCCTTTTGATAGTTATTGGGAACTCCGTTTGAAGTGGGTTCCTAAATCTAACAAGTGATTCTTATGCAGAAGAGAGGAAAGAGTCAGTGTTGGTATATGGACAGTGGGTGCTCAAGACACATGACTGGAGACACTTCAAACTTTCTCTCTTTGAAAGCACACCAAGGTGGTGGTGTGTCATTTGGTGGTGGAAAGAAGGGCTCTATCCTTGGTATTGGCAGGATAGGGAGATCTGCTAATAATTCAATAAAAAATGTACACTATGTGGAGGGTCTAAAATACAATCTTTTGAGCATTTCACAAATTTGTGATAAAGGAAATGAAGTCAAGTTTATGGCTGATAAATGTTTGGTTACAAATTGTGTTACCAAAAGGGTTTTCATGTCTGCTACTAGAGTTAAAAATATGTATGTTGCAGATCTGGATTCCATTGAGGGAGATGATTTGTCCTGTTTAAGTACTCAAACTGATGATGCAGATTTGTGGCATCGACGACTGGGTCATGTGAGTACTTCGTTGCTGAACAAACTTGTTACAGGGGACTTGGTCCACGGGTTGTCAACACTAAAGTTTTTGAATGACAAAGTCTGTGATGCCTGTGCTAAAGTGAAACAGACTAAGTCATCATTCAAAGCCAAGAAAGGAGTCAGTAGAACGAGACCTCTAGAGATGCTCCATATGGACTTATGTGGACCTATTAGAATCCAAATCAGAGGAGGTAATTAAGAAATATATTCTTATCATTGTTGATGATTTTTCCAAGTTCACTTGGAACATGTTTCTGCGAACGAAAGATGAGACAATAGGATAACTGATCATATTTGCCAAATCCACCCAATTGAAGAGAAATTGCAAGATAGCCAGTATCAGATTTGATCATGGAACGGAGTTTGAAAACTCTCTACTTGAAGGGTTTTGTGCAGAAATCGGAATCAATCACAACTTCTCTGCACCAAGAACTCCTCAACAAAATGGAGTGGTTGAAAGAAATAATAGAACTGTGGTGGAGATTGCTAGAACTGTGCTGATCGATTCAGGACTTGCAATGAATTTTTAGGCTGAAGCAGTTAATACAACATGCTATGTGACAAACATGTGTCTTATCAAATCTATCATCAAGAAAACACCTTATGAGCTATTAAATAACAAAAAAATTCAATTGCACATCTTATACCATTTGTGTGCAAATGCTTTGTGTTGAATAATAGAAAGGTTGATCTAGGAAAGTTTGATGCCAGAAGTGATGAAGGTGTATTTGTTGGGTACTCATCTACAAGCAAGGCGTACATAGTGTTTAACAAACGAACTCTTTGTGTTGAAGAAAACATGCACGTCAAGTTTGATGAATTGGGTATAAGAAATGAGAACAATGAGCACTACGAGTTTGAAGAGCTGATGAACAAGCAACAGGATGATCAGGGTACAAAAGAGAAGGATGAAGAACACTCAGGAGGACCTGGTCCCTCAGGTTCGTCACAGTAAACAATATCTCAAAATCTTGAAGATGGTGAAGGTGATTCTGATGCTGACAGAGAAGAAAAGATTACCAGAAAGTTTAGATGGAAACATCAATCTTCACATCCACTGGACAATCTCATCTCTCCACTTGACTCAGGATTCAAACTAGATCTAAGTCTAGAAATCTAGTTGCTCATTCAGCATTCATATCATACATTGAACCAAAGATCATCAAAGAAGCATTGCAAGATGTAGATTGGGTAACTTCAATGCAGGAGGAACTTCATCAGTTTGAGAGAAGCAAGGTGTGGCACCTAGTCCCTAAACCAATTGACAAAACTATTATTAGAACTAGATGGGTCTTCAGAAACAAACTTGATGAGCATGACACCATTACTAGAAATACATCAAGGCTTATGGTGCAAGGTTACAACCAATAATAAGGGATTGATTATGATGAAATATTTGCTCCTGTAGCTAGAATGGAAGCCATCAGAATCTTGATAGCATTTGATGCCCACATGGAGTTCAAGCTATTTCAGATGGATGTCAAGAGTGCTTTTTTGAATGGGAATCTGAAGGAGGAAGTATATGTCAAGTAGTCCTCAGGCTTTGAAGATGCATATATGCCCAATCATGTGCTGAAACTGGACAAATCTTTGTATGGGTTAAAGCAAGCTCCTAGAGCTTGATATGAACGCCTATCAAAATTCCTGCTAGCCAATGGGTTCAAGATAGGTAAAATTGATAACACTTTGTTCTTGAAATGTAGAGGTAAGGAATTGCTAATTGTGCAGGTGTACATAGATGATATTATATTTGGAGCAACTTCAGACTCACTGTGCAAAGAGTTTGTTGTTTTAATGAGTAGTGAGTTCGAAATTAGCATGATGGGTGAACTCACCTTCTTCTTAGGCTCGTAGATCAAATAGTCCTCTCAAGGCACTTCAATATGCCAAGAGAAGTATATCAAAAAGATGCTAAAAAAATTCAATTTGCTTGAAGCAAAAGTACTGGATACTCCCATGAGTACAAGTGTGAAACTTGATATAGATAAAAATGGTGTGGAGGTAAATCAAACCATGTACAGGGGAATCATAAGATCACTTCTATACCTCACTGTAATCAGGCCATGCATAGTGTTCATCATAGGTATGTGTGCAAGGTTTCAAGCAGCACTAAAGGAATCTCACCTGAAGGCAGCCAAACGTATCCTGAGATACTTGAAGGAAACTCAGGACCTGGTCCTCTTCTACCCTGTCGGTGACTTTTTTGATCTTGTAGGTTATGCTGATGCTGATTATGCAGGTTTTCTGGTTGATCGAAAAAACACATCAGGCATGTCACACTTCCTGGGATCAACCTTGATTTCATGGGGAACAAACAAGCAGAATTCCGTGGCATTGTCTACTGTAGAGGCAGAGTATGTGGCGGCTGCATCATGCTGTGCACAACTACTATGGATTAAGTAGCAGCTAGAAGACTTTGGTGTACTCACAAACACTATTCCTCTCATTTGTGATAATACCAGTGCCATGAATATGGCCAAGAATCCTGTCCAGCATAAGAGGACAAAACATATAGATATGAGGCATCATTTTTTGAGGGACAATGTTGAAAAGCAGAATGTGGTGATGAAGTTCTACAAGACTGAAGATCAACTGGCTGACATTTTTACAAAGGCTCTAAGTAAAGCATCCTTCATCACAAACAGGATGAGGCTGGGAATGCACAAAATCACATGATTCCTTATCAATATTGTACAAATTTCCTTCTTGTTGACTATGCTAAGGAGAGCAGGTATCTATACTTGTTTTAATGTTGGTCATAAAAAGATTCATCTTAGGTACCTTAATGCAGGTATACACTCATGGTATGTATAGATGAAGGGATGATTTAATCACACATATAGAGTTACAAATTGAAAGAAGGACCTAGTCCTCACGAGGTTAGTATCACATATGCTACACTGTCTAAATGTCAACATTATTGCCACGTGTCACTCGCCCATTCATCGCGTCAGTTTCAAAAGTCTTGTCGTTTTAAAACCAAGGGTCTCCACTGTTGGGACCTGATACGTCTCAACTTTAAATTCTAATTCTCTCAAAATTCCACTTCTAAAATCTAAAACCTTCTTCTCAAATATCTCTATATTTCTCTCCAAATTCGGTTTCTCTCTTCTCTTCAAAATGCCTAACCCTGAGTCTTCTTCAAAGACACCTATCTCCCAAGAGGTTGAAAACCCTAGTTCATTCAACTTCTCCGTACCCTCCCTATGAGAGACTCCATCAACACCAGCCTATGGTGTCAGTGAAATGGATGGATCCATCACTCCTTCGGTTGACATTGTAGCCTCCCCTATTTTTCACTCTGAGAATCTTGTGGTTTTTTCTCCTACTCTGGTCTTATTTGGTAACAAATCCCAAATTTTAGAGGCACAATCTATGGTAAAACCTAATGTTGGACCTTTTTCAGAAGAAATTGACGTTGGTTCCATGGGATTGTCGTCTACCATTTCTGAGACATTGTTTGAAGGGGACTTGCCAGAAGGGAAATGTCATGAATCATGTATCCTAACTGCTGGGGCAGAATTGGTGGCCATTCAAAGCTTAGACTCATTGAGAGGTGATGTTCAGCCTACTTTTTTGGAGCATGAAATGGAGTCATCAGATCAGGTCCCTCACAGAAGTGTGCCTATCTTTGACTAAACACCAAAATCCTTTGATGCTGGGAATGATGAGGAAGAAGAAGAGATCTCATTAAAATGGAGTTCAAAGGGAATGCGAGGAGGAAACCCATCTCAACTAAATGTTCTTGAGTTGGAAACAATTAAAGGCACATTTGAGATTGATATTGTTGGTAAGCCTGTTGAACGAGAAAAGGAGCGACAAATAAAAAGGAAGGGAAATTTGGTATTGTCTCACTCTAAAGGGGACAAAATGAAGTATGTTATAAGGAGTGAAACACAAAAGGTTATGGGGAGTGCTATTGCGGCAAGGAAAGCCCATACTGAGAGAACTAAGAAAAGGAGAAGAGAAGGGCTTGAACCTGAACAACCTGCCTCTACTCCCCTGTTTATTGAGAACAATGAAACTGAATCTAAGGATGCTGTCAAGTATGTGGCAAAAAGGAGAAGAGAAGTTGGGGAGGAAAGGGTTAAGTCAAAGGGAAATCAAAAGGGGGGGAAAGAAATCTCCTGCAAAGAGGGTGAAGGTTAAAAAGTAGAAATCGCCTCCAAAATGAGATAAAGAGAGAAAACAGTTAGAGAAACAACCTGTAAAAGGACCTGGTCCCAAGGTCAAAATTCAACTCGAAGAAAGGGAATTGACTAGAGAGGAGCGAGTAGAGAAAATGGAGCAACAAAGAGTCTTTGACCTTGACACTCTAACAAAATTTGGTATGGACAATCTGGTTGGAGTTATCTTTTTGAACCACCAGTTCCATACTTGTAAGAACCTGAAGTGCATGAATTCTTCTATAAAATGGAACTACTGGAAGGTGGTGGAATCACAACTACTATCCGGAATGTGAAAATTCGCCTTGATGAGGAAACTCTGGGAATCATTCTTGGAGTGCCTGTGGTAGGAGTTCAAACTATTGAGGGCTGTAAGCCAACAGGTGATTTCTCAAAGCTTGCTACCAAACGAGGTGATGTCAAACATGCAGGGCTCCCTAAGAAGTTTCTCAAAGGGGAGTATTAGTTGATGTTTGAATTCATAAATAAGGTTATGGTGCCCAGGACTGAGAAGAGAACAGGGGCATTCGCTATCGTTCTTTTTGTCATGGAAAAACTTGTTGAGCTTGAAGAAATCAACCTTCCTTTAATTATGCTGGAACATATGCACAGGGTAATAACATGGAAGGATGCTAAGAACAGTATTCCTTATGGGTATTTGTTAAAATTTGTCTTCAATCATTTTGAAGTTCCATTGGGAAAATGGGTACCTGGTACCACCAAGCAGATGTTCACTATGTCTACTCTGTTAGAATGTGAGTGCATTGAGGGACAGGCTAGGGACAGATCTCAGGTGGCGGATGTTCTGGAGCAGCAGGCTACTCTTAAGAAGGATGTGACTGATCTCACCAAGATTCTGAGCGATAAGGAGGTTGAAATCACTAGGCTCAAATCTGAATTGCAGAAGGTTGTTTCCAAGGGACCTGGTACCAGTGAGGTCATGAGCAGGTGCTTAAAGAGTTAGGGGATGAAAATACAATGCTGCTAAAGATGAATGCCTCTCTCAGCGAGGAAATTAAGTCCCTAAACAAACAACTGATACAGGCCCATGAGAGTGTCAATGAGCGCCTGATGATGTTGATGCGTACCTTGAATCCCTCCCCTCCTCCATCCTAAATGTGTCTTGTCTCCCTAGTTATTTCCCCCCCCCCCCACCATATGATCCTACACTTTTGTGGCTTTATGTTGTTTTGACTAACTACATTGGTTAGTAGTTGTGATATAATGCTAATTCAGGTGTTTCTCTATTCATGTATTGTCTGATTATCGCTTTATGCTTTCATACGCATGTTCTGTGTGGCTTGATGCCCTGAATTCTTAACTGTCTTACATTTTAACTTGGATATGTTTACTGCTTCACCTTTTCAATAATGTCAAAAGGGGGAAGTTTTGTTGCAACTGGCTAAGGGATTATGAGGGAACTGGGGTAATTGATTAAGGGGAATAACTGATTAAGAGGGAATACCAGTTCCCATACACTGTTATTTGAATGAATATTATTGCGCTCATGAGATAAGATATGCAGGTTGTTTGTCATCATCAAAAAAGGGGAAATTGATAAGTGCTTATGCTCCTAGATGTTTTGATGATCTCCTCACAAGTGCAGGGACCTAGTCCTCTGCAGAGTATGAATACTCGTCCAGTTGTCAAAGTGCTGTACAACTGTAAAAGTTGTTTGTGTCAGGAAGTTGGTGAAGCTGCAGAGTACTTCACCAATCAGGAGCGACGAGGTTGTTTGTACATTGGACAATAATTCTTCTTGTCTAATAGATTCAACTTACAAACAACAATTCATTCATTTATTCTAAAGAGAGATATTTTCAAGCTTTAAAACAACAAGGGACTTGATAGAAGTGCTTCTATTTGCTTTTTGTACCAGCTATATTTGTTTGCTTGTAATAGGCTTATATTGTAGGATTCGTTTCACTTGTGAAAGAAACGTTTCAAACTTGTGTGAATCATTGTAACAACTAGGTTAAGGGTAACTTACCTTCTTACTCTAAAGTCTATATTAATCGATTAGGATTAGTATAGTGGGCAGTGTTGTATATGTTCTGGCTCAGCTAAGTGCTATGTGGTATTGCTTAGTATGGAGATTAGCAGACTAATCTCATTGTGTAAATTGGCTTTTACTTTTGCTTGGAGAAGATTAGTGGAAGCAGTTTGAAAAGTCTTATTGAGAACAGGTTGTGGTTTTACTCCCTTGAGCAACGAGGTTTCCACGTAAAGTTGATTGTCAATCTTTACTTTCAGTATTTGTTCTTTACTGTTTATTACTATAATTGTGCCGAGGACCTGGTCCCATCTACATAGGTGGACTCATACATTCCAACACTTTTCAATTGAGAAAATATACTTGTCATTCTTTTATAGATTTTCTTTCAATTGTCCCTTCTTTTCTTCCAATATGTTAGGAAGAGATACAACTGAAGTAAATGACAGGAAATCTAAACTTCACCATGTAAATAAGTCGACAAAAATTATTTATAAGAGATATCAATAGTCATTTATATAAAATTCAATTACATTTGACACAAGTTCAAGATTGAACTTTAGATTATAAGACTAAACCTTTGTTCTCCTGGGAAGAAATGAATGAACGACATTATTCAAACTCCATAAAATTTGAAGTAAAAGAATTACAATACATCAAATGAACAACTTATTGACAAAATTAACATAGTGCTCCACTCCATATAATTAAATACCAGCTACTCTGCCTCATCAAATGCAAAACATTGACTGAATAAAGAAAAAATGTGTCTTATGACAGGAACACTAGATCCATTTTCTCTCAAGTTTGAGAAGGCTTTGAAGACTTGAAGAAGAAAGGGTTTCATCTTCCCAAAATTGGAAGTGGGTCTCCTTGATTCTTCTTTCTTTGCCTAAATCAAGACTTATTTCTCTATACCCATTTGATTTCAACATCATTGAAGGTATACTTTTCTATTTCTTGATGTGTGGCTAAAAACCCCCATTATTGAGATGTGATTTAGCAAATATGTGTTGATATTGTTGTTGGGTCTTGCTAGCTGATGGTTTAGATGTATTTTAATGGTAATTTCACCTAGTGGTTGTGGTTTAATTTAATGGATTTGTAGTTGCAAATACAAAACCACCCATGTGTTTTCGGCTTGTTCGAGTGAGAGGTTGCGAAACCAAGACCGCTAGACTGATGGCCTAGGGAGTGGGTTGACATGAGGTTCAGCTCGAGAGGGTGAGCCCTAGTCCCATATCCTAACACTCAGCTCGAGAGAGTGAGTGGGGTAAGGCGTAGGCTGGCCTTCATGCGGCAAGTGGGTGTCTGAGAGGAACCCATTTGAAATGGGGTAAGTTGCTCGAGAGAGAACTTATTTCCACCTAAAGCTTAGCGTAGTCACTATTAATCTACAGATTTTCTATCGAAACTTGTACCCAATAATTTGTCTCAACTTGTATTGTGGTCACACCCTAAGAATCTCCCCTCATACTTGATTTTCCTTTGCATTTTACTGTCTTTATTTGATTTTGTGACAAAACCCCTAAATTGATATTTGACATTTTTATGTCCCTCCATTGATTTATAATGTTTTTATTCGCAAATCTCTTTAGCTACGACTGATTAGAACGAAATTCTAGTCGGTTGCATATTCTCAAAATTGCTCCCTTGGGACACGACCCTAACCCTTGGTTTGGTTACTATATTATCGACGATCGTAGACACTCATACCGTAGGATAGTGTCGTTGGTCACGATAAACATCAAAATGGCGTCGCTGCCGGGGAGTGATGTTACGTGAAGATATAGTTCTCCAAGAGTTTTTGTTTTTTTTAGTGTATTTTTACTAATTTTACTTTTAGTTTTGGTTTTCTTTGTTTATTATTTGTGTATGCAGGTCCTCTACCTAGAGCCAAAAGAGGGGTGGCCTCATGAAAATGAGGCAAACCTCACTAATGGAATTTGAGTGAGGAGTTGCGTTGTGCCACGACGTTAAATAGGGTGCTTCTTGGGGGGCAACCCAAGGTGGTAAATTTAGAATTGTACTTTTATAAATAATGGTGTGTTGATCTTGCAAATAAACCGAGGAAAGTATGGAAAATCTCAGGTTGGCGAGCAGAAAGTCCATTTCGTGAGTCGCTAAACAGGTCGGCGAGCCCAACTGGATCCGCCGTTTGGCTTAATATAAGAGTTGTACATAGCCTGTAAAACTCGGCAAACTCGAAAAGCTGCTCGGCGCATCGCCAACCTTCTTGGCGATCTCGATGCAGACTGTCGATCCACCCTCAGAAAATTGAAGGTTTTGAAGAAAGGGCGGGATAAATAACCACTCAATGGATCACTGAGTGGGTGTCGACGAGTTGACTAACATCGCCAAATAGACAAGAACTGAACGGTTATAAAGTGCCAAAAATCTCAGAATTTTTAAATTTTCCCACTCTCCCTCCTTTTAAACTTCTCAACTTCACATGAAGGTAATATTTTCTAGATTATTTCTTGCCTTTAGTATTGTAGTCGATAATTAGTGCTTGGAGTGGATTACATTGCTGCCTAGCATTTCAAAAGTATTTTAATCATTATCTAAGGTTGGTTTTCCGAACACCAAATTTATTTTTAGCAATTTTGTACTCATTTGCAATGATTTTATTGTTATTTGCATTTGTGGACAAATATTTTTATTTGTGGTGGAGTGAGGCCCATCTTGTTTTGCTTGTTTCAGATACTTGTGTTTTGGTGTACATTTGGGTTGTCTGTTTTTAATTGTGTTTTAAAAAAAAACTACTTGCGATTGTTTGAGCTTATGGCTCTCTTTTGGGTTTAATTGAAAAATGATTTTGACCCTTTTGAAATTTTTTGAATTTTTCACACATTTTTGCCACCCCTCGTGAGTTGAATGTGGCTGTTCTTTTGCAAAAGTTTGAGTCTCGATTTCGATCAATACCGATGACTTGAATAGTGCTCTAAATTGAACAAACATGAATGCGTGGCTACGACGAGGCCAAATGAAGTTGCATAAACAATATGTGAACTCTTTGCATCTCGTTGTGATTAGCCATTTATCGAATTGATTCTCTTGTAATGACCATTGCACACTAGCGAAAGTGTGTAGTCTTGTTTGATTTAAATGTTGATGCCTTGTGTGATTAGCTTGCTTCGAACCATGCATGAATAAATCTAGAATTTGCCCTGTTAGTCTAATTGATTTAGAAATGTGTGCTCTTGAGATGATCTTAGGCAACTTTAAAGTGCGTGAGCCAAATGTAACATATACCTCTTTTGTGGCCTACCTGTGAGCGTGTGAAACTCTTTTGAATACCCTTTGAGCCTTACCTTTCTTTGGAAAAACCTTGATGAACCCTAGACCTTACTTGACCCTAGGGCTAGCAAGGGGACGAGGACGGGGACAGGGACTGGGGGACGGGACGGGACAGGGGATGCCTTGGCCGGGGTTCGGGGGGACTGGGATTTGGGAGGATAAAAATTTATCCCATCTCGTCTCACTATATATACGAGATGGGATGGGGTTTGGCGGGACGGGATGGGACGAGACGTGGAATTTTTATTTTTTTATATGTTTATTTATTTGAATTGAAATTATATGTTATTGAATAACTTTTTTAGTTTATTTAGTTTTCAATAACATTTTTAGCTAATAAAAAATGCTTAAGTTTCCAAATTTTAAGTTTCAAGTTTCAAGTTTCAATTTCAAATTTCAAATTTGTATTCTAAATATTTAAAAATAATTTAACCTGAAATTTCAAATGTGAAATTTCAATTTTTAAATTAAGTATTTTAAAATTAAAATTAAAATGCAAGACAATAGTTATATAAAAAAGACTTGAATAAAGCCTTCAAATTTATTCAATAAAATCTAATTGCTATTAAGAACTTAGAAGTTACAATTTTACAAATATTAGTAGAGTAACTGATCTACGCAGCCACCTTCTAGGAAGTGTTCTGTTTCAATAAGTTCTCATATGTAAAACTAATATTTGTTACAAATATTAGAGGAGTAACTAATTTACGCAACCACCTTCTAGTAAGGGTTCTATTTCAATTAGTTCTCCTTTAAAATTCAATTTCAATTGTCACATCATATCGACAGTAACATCCTCCGGTGTTGGCAAACTTGCTAGAAACTCTTGTAACTCTAATTCATCATCGCTAGATCCAATTACCACATTAATTCAAGCTTCTTGTCTGGAACTTAACCTTGGCAAATTATAATTCCTCCTCTCGACGTTGACCCAGTCTCTAAATAAAACTGATGTTTCCAAACTTTCTTCCACCAATGAATGTCTATGATCGCCAATTTGAAACCTTGCCGCACTAAAAGCAGCCTCCGATGCAACTGATAAAGCTTGAATAGCTAGAACATCACGAACCATTTTGCTCAAAATTGGAAATGTAACGCTCCGCCTCCTCCATCATGCTAATAAATCTTCATTGCCATCTTTGTCTTCCACTGTTTCTAAAGATTGATTAAGATATTCTTCAAAATCATCATGGTTAGTATAATCAAGATCAAGAAAACCTCGCATATAACTTGAAATTCGAGCTTTACTCTGAGGATTAGAAGTTTGACCAACTTCGCCTTGAGTATTTCCTATAGTTCTATATTTTTCATACAAAATTTTTGCTTCTACTTTTATGCTTGACTTACACATTTTACAAGTTGGAATTTCTTTCGATAAATTTTCTAAAGTATCATAAAAAGTGTCAACAAGTCCCTGCACACCTCGTAATTTATAGTCAGGATGAAGTAAAGTAGCAGTTAAATAAATTTGAAGAATAGGAATTTTTTTTAAAATTTTTTCAATCATACCATCAATTGCAACTCTAAATTTTTCAATTTTTTTGTATCTAGAAAATTGAATTGAAATAACACAAATATTTATTAATACTGATGAAATAGTAGGATAATGAATCCAGAAAACATGGTTGTATCATCATAAAAAAGTCATAAAAATCCTAATAGTTCATTAGTTTCTTCCCAATCTTCTTCTCAAATTCTATCTAATGGGTCAGCATTATGAGCATTAAGCACCATTTGTACGGGTCCTTTATATTTGTAAGCAACTAAAAGCATTTCGTAAAAAGAATTCCACCTTGTTTTAATATGTCTTAGAATTTTTCTTGGTGGCAAATCACATAGTACACAACGCTCATTAAATTCCCTAATTCTAGCAGCTCTATGAGCATGAAAAATCCAGGCAACAACATATTCAATTTTCATACAACCACAATCAAATAATGAAATACCAGCTTGTACAACTAAATTTAATACATGTGCAACACATCTAACTTTTAACATCAATTGGACATAATCTAACTTTTAACATACTAGCAACGTTTGTATTATTAGATGCATTATCTAATGTGACAAACATTACTTTATCTATAAACATCTAATAATCTAGAACACTCAAAATATTTGAAGCTAAATATGCACCCATTTTTTTCTCTACACAATCTTTATAACTTATGATTCTTTTTTGCAAATTACAGTTATGATCAATCTAATATGCTGTAACAGTTAAATAATCATGTCCATTAACACTACGACTCATGCTCGAAGTTATAGACACTCTACATTCTAATATGATAAATATACAACAAAAATATTGACAATGTATACCTTGATATACAAAAATATCAAATTTAACATTATTTCTTGAAAAACCTCTATAAGTAGGATTATAAGTTTGTTGAATATATTCAATAAAACCGGGATGTGAAGGAAAACTATAAGGTAAACCACAAACATAAACCATTTTAGCTAAATTTTTGCGATCTCTTTCCTTATTATATTTATGTTGTGTTAGTGGACCACTAGGGTTAGAAGGATCCAATGTTCCTTGAACCATGTTAGAAGCTCCTACCAATTCATTAACATTAATATCAAAATCATTAACTAGAATTACTTTTTTTCTATCAGCTAATGCTTTAGCTTCTTTATATTGAATCGGCACACAAGATAACAAATGTCTATTTAATCCCCCTGTAACACCTTGACCTCCACCTTGTTTATTTTTAAAAGGTTTCTTACACTTATTACAAATAACAATAGAGTTTTCCTTATCTAAAGACATAAATTGCTACACAACAGAAGTTTTAGGGCATTGATACTTCATCTTCTCCCTTGTAGGAGGTATAAGGGGTGGGTGTCCACAATAATGCTCCGTTGAATTTGTAGTTTCATTTGGAACTTCTGTCACCGGACTAGTAGGTGTATCTTCTAATTCCTATTCTCCTGAACCAACTTCTACTTCTTCACCTGAATTTTCATCAAGATAAGGATTAATATTACCATAAATTCGTTCAAAAATTTCATGATCGAGTTGAACATTTGAATCAATATCATAAGAAGTATTATCAAAATAAGTAAAATAATTTGTATTAAATCTAACTCTAGACATTGATTTAGAAGAAGTACCACCACATTTACTCTTATTTTTTCCTTACTACTTTTTTTTATTAAAATTAAATAATTTACTAATGCCACTTGGTTCTTTCTCTTTTCCTTTACCGTTATCTTTTTTTGCTAGAACTCAAATTTAATTATATGTAAAGTGTAATATAAAAATAATAATAGCACAAAAATTAATGACGAAAACTAAAATATAAATATTTTGAAACGAGTGTACCAAATGTCTACGTTAATAGCAGACATTATAACCGATTTTTGAAACTTGTAGTTTGTTGTAACTTGTAATTTGGAACTCCAATACTTGACAACAAATATGAGAATTATATATATTATGATATAATATGAAAATTTAGAATTGAACTATATGTATTATGATTTAATATGACTTAAATGGAATGAAAAATTGAGACTTAAAGATTGAGAGGATATACAAAATAGATGAGAGAATAGATGATTTTGTAAGAAATAATAAGGGATAGAGGGGTACAACAACATACCCAGTGAAATTCCACTAGGTGAGGTCTGGGGAGAGTAGAGTGTACGCAGACCCTACCACTACTTCGTGGAGGTAGAGAGGCTGTTTCCGAAAGGCCCTCAGCTCAAGTACATCAAATCCAAGTAAAAGGAGAGGAAAACAGTGTATAAAATATAACATCCAATAAGAAAGATGGTGTATAATCCACAAAGGAGACAATAACATCAATAAAATACTGTGAGAAGTGAAACTCGGTGAACAACATAAGGCTAAAGGTGTCACAGATAAGAACTACACGTGCAAGACTAGGACTACCATAAACGCTAACAACCCAAACCCTCGCAAGGAAAAATAACACGCTAACCCTACTAACCTTCAACCTTAATACGCGACCTCCACTCCTTCCTATCTAGAGTCATGTCCTCGGTAAGGTGAAGCTGAGCCAAGTCCTGTCTAATCACTTCTCCCTGATACTTCTTAGGCCTACCTCTACCCCTCCGCGTACCCTCTACAACCAACCCCTCGCACCTCCTCACTGGGGCATCTGTGCACCGTCTCTTCACATGTCCAAACCATCTCAGTCTCGCTTCCCTCAGCTTGTCCACCACAGAGGCCACTCCCACCTTCTCCCGGATAACCTCATTCCTAATCTTATCGCTCCTAGTGTGCCCACACATCCATCTCAACATCCTCATCTCCGCAACATGCATTTTTTGAACATGTGCATTCTTGACTGGCCAACACTCCGCTCCATACAACAAGGCCGGTCTAACTATCACTCTGTAGAACTTACCTTTAAGTCTAGGTGAAATTTTCTTATCACACAAGACTCCAGCGGCAAGCCTCCATTTCATCCAAGCAACCCCAATGCGATGTGTGACATCATCGTCGATGTCTCCACTTCCTTGGATTACAGACCCAAGATACTTAAAACTTTCTCTCTTAGGAATGATCTGTGTGGCAAGTCTTACTTCCACATCTGCCTCATCCAACACATCACTGAATTTGCACCTCAAATATTTTGTTTTGGTCCTACTCAACCTGAACCCTTTGGACTCCAGCGCTTGTCTCCACACCTCCAACCTCGCATTAACTCTGTCCCGCGTTTCATCAATCAGTACTATGTCATCCGCAAATAACATACACCATGGGACCTCTTCCTGAATAGACCGCGTCAACTCATCCATCACCAAAGCAAATAGAAAAGGGCTAAGGACAGATCCCTGGTGTAGCCCCATCTCAACTGGGAAATGTTTCGAGTCTCCTTTAACCGTTCTAACCCGAGTCTTGGCTCCACCGTACATGTCTTTTATCGCCCTAATATAAATCATCGGGACACCTCTAGCCTCCAAGGACTTCCAGAGGAAATTCCTCGGTACTTTGTCATAGGCCTTTTCAAGGTCAATGAACACCATATAAAGGTCTCTCTTCCTTTCTCTATATTTTTCTACCAGTCTTCGCATAAGATGAATGGCTTTGGTAGTCAATCTTCCCGGCATGAATCCAAACTGATTCTCAAAGATGGACACCCCTCTTCTCACCCTCATCTCCACCACTCTCTCCCAAATCTTCATAGTATGGCTTAGCAATTTGATACCCCTGTAGTTGTTACAGTTCTGGATATCACCCTTGTTTTTATACAATGGAACCATTGTAATCCACCTCCATTCATCAAGCATCTTTGTTGTCTTAAAAATAACATTAAACAGCCTGGTTAACCACTATATACCTGCCTTGTCCGTGCTCTTCCAAAATTCCACCGAAATCTCATCGGGTCCGATCGCTCTTCCCCTGCTCATCCTACTAATAGCACGTATAACCTCCTCGATCCTAAAACACCTACAGTACCCAAAGTCCTGAAGTCTTTCAGAGTGCGCCAAATTATTCAACACAATGACTCCACCCCCTTCTTCATTTAAAAGTTTGTGAAAGTATCTTCACCATCTTTGCTGGATGGATATCTCATCCACCAATACTTTGCCTTTCTCATCCTTAATACATTTCACTTGGTCCAAGTTGCGAGCCTTCCTCTATTTATAATATTAAAAATGGGTTAAAGTGTATTTATGATAACTTGAGGGTTTAAATTAAAGTATTAAAAGTAGGGGGTGGTAGGGGGTGGTGGGGATTCCTGTGAAACCGATCGGTTAGCCAGGCTGGGTCGATCGAGACCAAAGGGTGAACCTGCCCCTGACCGGTCCCCTAACCCGAAGTCCCTCCAACTCGCAAGAATTGATGGGATCGGCTTCAGCGAGCCGGTTCTCGAACCAGTCGCAGGCCAATGAGGGCCGACCCGATCCCCCTGCCAGCCCTACTTGAGCCACTACATATAATCCTCTTGATTTGTGGTTTAGTAAATAGCCAACATAGGCCAAAAGCCTAAGTTGGTGGTGTGGTGAAAAGGAAAAGGAGAAGTCAAGAAATGCAAGAAAAGTCCCTTTTAACCCTTGGTGTTGCAGAACGATAGAAACCCCTTAAAAAAGTTATGGAATAAAAGCACAAAAGAAATTGGGTTTCGAAGCAATCGATGGAGGTGAATAAAGAGATGAGTTAGAAGCACCAGAAAAAGAATTGATAAAGGAAAAGAAGGGGATGTCTTGAGAAAACCACATCTCATGAGGAAAAAGTCACTGAGCCTAAATGACTATACCTTTGCATTCAACCCCATTATAAGCCTTAGAAAGACCTTTTTGATCTTGAGTGAGCCGAACCGAAGATCGATTGGAAAATTAGGGCAAACCTATGGGTGAAAACATGCATTGTGTTCCTCTTTTTGAGTGTGAGCGTTGCATCTGATTCCTGATCTTAAATTGACTAACCTCTATGTGTGAATATGGAATCATCCTTTATGTGAGGGCATTTAGATGCTTTTTGTTGAGCTTGAACTTGGACAAGTAGCAAGTACTGTGAGTTTGAGAATCTTTGGTAATGATGTGTCACAACTTGAATCTTTGAGTACACAATTGATCTTTGCATGAGTAATTTGAGTCTTGCTGTGTATGTTCATGATTGAGTCTTGTGTAGCACTGTTTGAGACATCCTATTTGAACTGCTGAACTTGAGTTTTACTTGAGGACCTGAAAAAGTTTAAGTTGGGGGTGTTGAGTAGTCCTCAAATTGGACTCATTTAGGGACTTATTTTAATAGAATTAGTGTCCTCAAATGCCTCTTTTATCCCAATGTCTGATAAAAAACTCTTAAGTTTCAGGTATTTGAAGATTTAAGGAAAGCATGGACACTATGTCGCAAAAAGGAACAAAAAAAGTGAAATAAGTGAAGAAATGGATGTCTGAATATCGCCAAGTCCACTTGGCGAATCGCCAAAGAGCCTTACTCCGCCTTTTGTTCCAGTGTGTTGAGCCCTGAAGGAAGAAGATCAAATCAGCGGGGAAAAGGAGCAGTCGGAGTGTCATTGAATAGTTCTGCAAAGCAGTACGATACCGCCCAATGATCCAGAACAGAGAGATGTTGTAGGCAAGCAAGGAAGGCGATGAACCAGACTATGGGCGAATCGCCGAGTTGATTCGCGATTCCCACTAACCTCGCTGAATGATCCACTGCAGCATTAATTCTAAACACTATAAATACTAGCTCTATATTAGTTTTAAGTATCAAGCTTCATTAGAATACTCACAATTAGATATTTTATTTTGTAACTCTTATTTTCTCTCAAGTTTGAGAGGGTTTTGAAGACTTGAAGAAGAAAGGGTTTCATCTTCCCAAAATTGGAAGTGGGTCTCCTTAATTCTTCTTTCTTTGCCTAAATCAAGACTTATATCTCTATACACATTTGATTTCAACATCATAGAAAGTATAATTTTCTATTTCTTGATGTGTGGTTAAAATCCCCCATTCTTGGGGTGTGATTTAGCAAATATGTGTTGATATTGTTGTTGGGTCTTGCTAGCTTATGGTTTAGATGTATTATAATGGTGATTTCACCTAGTGGTTGTGGTTTAATTTAATGGGTTTGTAGTTGCAAATACAAAACCACCCATGTGTTTTCATCTTGCTCGAGAGAGAGGTCGCGAAACCAAGTCCGCTAGACTGATGGCCTAAGAAGTGGGTCGACATGAGGTTCAACCCAAGAGGGCGAGCCTAATCCCATATCCTAACACTCAGCTCGAGAGAGTGAGTGGGGTAAGGCGTAGGCTGGTTTTCATGCGGCAAGTGGGTGTCTGAGAGGAACCCATTTGAAACGGGGTAAGTTGCTCGAGAGAGAACTTATTTCCACCTAAAGCTTAGCCTAATCATTATTAATCTACAGATTTTCTATCGAAAGCTTGTACCCAACAATTTGTCTCAACTTGTATTGCGGTCACACCCCAAGAATCTCCCCCCATACTTGATTTTCCTTTGCATTTTACTGTCTTTATTTGATTTTGTGACAAAACCCCTAAATCGATAGTTGACACTTTTATGTCCCCCATTGATTTATAATGTTTTTACTTGCAAATCTCTTGAGCTACGACTGATTAGAACGAAATTCTAGTTGGCTGCATATTCTCAAAACTGCTCCCTTGGGACATGACCCAAACCCTTGGTTGGGTTACTATATTATCGACGATGGTAGACACTCATATCGTAGGATAGTGTCGTTGGTCACAATAAGCATAACCTTTCAAGTTCCGGCCCCTATCTTTTAAAAATTTTCTTTTCCCCATTTCATGCTACAAGGAAACATTAAATTCATATCTACAGATGCCGAGAGATGCATCAAGAGGACCTTAGCTCAACACGATTTAACCTTTCTGAGTCACCAGCCTCAAAATAAAATGAGCAAATTCCTGCTTGTTCAAAAAATCAGTCCCCTTTATTCATGGGTTAACGTGTCCTCAAACAAATCAACTCTTATGTGTTTATATGCCCTCTACGTGATATTTTGCATTATTTGTCCTGAATCAAAACTAACAGATCTGCCTTTAAGTTTTTTTTTCTACATGTAGTTAGAACTGATCTGTGTTGATAATCTAGTTGAACATCCCTATTTTACATTTTGAAGGTCAAACGAGCCCCGGAGCAGGTAAACCCCTCATTTTGCTGATTTTCATGTGCAATAGTCAATGAACTTTTTGGTGATCTGAAATTTCGACCTCATTTTTACAAAATATTTTGTGGACGTCCGTTAAGACATTAGCTATGGAGACAGTTGGACCTCACGATAAAAAGGTCCCATTTTGAAGGTCAAATGATCCCCAGAGCAGGTAAACCCCAAATTTTGCTGATTTTCTTGTGCTATAGTCCATGGACTTTTTGGTGATCTGGAATTTCGACCTCATTTTTGCCAAATTTTTTCGTGGATGTCTTTTAAGACCTTGGCTATTGAGCCAGTTGGCCCTTATGGCCAAAACGTCCTATTTTCCAGGTCAAATGGTCCCCAGATCAGATAAACCCCCCTATTTTGCTAATTTTCGTGTGCTATAGTCTATGGACATTTTGGTGATCTGGAATTTCGAGATCATTTTTGCCAATTTTTTTTGTGGATGTCCGTTAAGACCTCAACTATGGAGACAGTTAGTCCTTATGGCCAAAACATCCCATTTTCAAGGTAAAACGATCCCCAAAGCAGGTAAAACCCCATTTTGTCGATTTTAGTGTGCTTAGTCCATGGACTTTTTTAAGATCTGGAATTCCGAGCTCATTTCTGCCAAAATTTTTCATAGACATCCGTTAATACCTTAGCTATGGATGCATTAGGCACTCATGGCCAAAAGGTCCCATTTTCAAGTTCAAATCACCCCCGGATTTTAATACCTTAGCTATGGGTGCATTAGGCACTCTGCATTTTATCAATTTTCGTGTGCTATACTGCACAAAATTTTTGGAGATCTGGAATTCCAAGCTCATTTTTGCCAAAATTTTTCTTGGACATTCGTTAAGGCCTTAGCTATGGATCCAGTTTCCCTCATGGCTAAAACGTCCTATTTTCTATGGCAAACGAGCCCCGGAGCAGGAAAACCCCCATTTTGCTGATTTTCGTTTGTTATAGTCCATGGACTTTTTGGTGATCTGGAATTCTAACCTCATTTTTGCCAAAAAATTTTATGGACTTCCGTTAAGACCATAACTATGGAGCCAGTTGGCCCTCATGACCAAAACGTCCCATTTTGAAGGTGAAACGAGCCCTACAGCAGATAAACCACCCATTTTGCCAATTTTCGTGTGCTATAGTATATGGACTTTTTGGAGATCTAAAATTTCGACCTCATTTTTGCAAAAAATTTTCTTAGACGTCCGTTAAGACCTTAGATATAAAGCTAGTTGTCCCTCACGGGAAAAATGTTCCATTTTCAAGGTCAAACGACCTCCGAATCAGGTAAACACCCCATTTTGCTAGTTTTCGTGTGCAATAGTCCATGGACTTTTTTGGTGATCTGGAATTTCAAGCTCATTTTTGCAAGAAATTTTCATACACGTTCGTTAAGACCTTAGATATGGAGCCAGTTAGCCCTCACGGCCAAAACATCCCATTTTCAAGGTCAAATGATCCTCGGGGCAGGTAAACCCCCAATTTTGCTGATTTTTGTGTGCTATAGTCCATGGACTTTTTGTTGATCTGGAATTCGACCTCATTTTTGCCAAAAATTTACGTGGATGTCCGTTAAGGCCTTAGCTATGGAGCCAGTTGGCTCTCACGGACAAAACGTTCTATTTTAAAGGTCAAATGATACCCGGAGCAGGTAAAATCCCCATTTTGCCAATTTTTGTGTGCTATAGTCCATGGACTTTTTGGAGATCTGAAATTTCGAGCTCATTTTTGCCAAAATTTTTCATGGATGTCCGTTAAGGCCTTAGCTATAGATCCAGTTGGCCCTCACGGCCAAAACATCCCATTTTCAAGGTCAAATGACCCTTGGAGCAGGTAAACCTCCCATTTTGCTGATTTTCGTGTGCTATAGTCCATGAACTTTTTGATAATTTGGAATTTCGACCTTATTTTTGACAAATTTTTTTGTGGACATCCATTAAGACCTTAGCTATGGAGCCAGCTAGCCCTCACAGACAAAACATCCCATTTTGAATGTTAAACGAGCCCCATAGCAGGTAAACCCCTCATTTTACCGATTTTTGTGTGCTATAGTCCATGGACTTTTTGGTGATCTTAAATTCCGAGCTCATATTTGCAAAAAAATTTCATGGACATTCGTAAAGACCTTAGTTATGGAGCCAGTTGGCCCTTACGACCAAAACATTCCATTTGCAAGGTCAAATGAGCCCCGAATCAGGTAAACCCCCATTTTGCCAATTTTTGTGTGGTATAGTTCATCATCTTTTTTGGTGATCTGGATTCCAACCTCATTTTTGCCAATTGACCCTCAAGGCCAAAAGATCAAATTTTGAAGATCAAACGACCACCAGAGCAGGTAAAGCACCCATATTTCTGATTTTCGTGTGCAATAGTCCATGGACTTTTTGTTGATCTAGATTCCAACCTCATTTTTGCCAAAATTTTTGTGGACGTCCGTTTAGACCCTATCTATGGAGCCAGTTGGCTCTCACGGCCAAAACGTCCCATTTTCAAGGTCAAACGAGCTCTGGAGCAGGTAAACGCACCATTTTACCGATTTTTGTGAGTCCATGGACTTTTTGGAGGTCTGTAATTCTGAGCTCATTTTTGCCAAACTTTTTCATGGGCATATGCTAAGACCTTAGCTATGGAGACAGTTAGCCCTCACATCCAAAACATCCCGATTTCAAGGTCAAACGATCCCCGGAGCAGGTAAACCCTCTATTTTACTGATTTTCTTGTGCTATAGTCCATGTACTTTTTGGTGATCTGGAATTCCGACCTCATTTTTGCCAAAATTTTTTGTGGATGTCTGTTAAGACATGAACTATGGAGCCAGTTGTCCCTCACATCCAAAACGTCCCATTTTCAAGGACAAACGACCCCTAGAGCAGATAAGCCCCTCATTTTACCGATTTTCGTGTGTTATAGTTTATGGACTTTTTGGTGATCTGGAATTCTGACCTCATTTTTGCCAATTTTTTTGTAAAAGTCTATTAAGACTTTAGCTATGGAGCCAGATGGCCCTCGCAGCCAAAACGTCCCATTTTGAAGGTCAAATGATCCCTAGAGCAGGTAAACCCCCCATTTTGCCAATTTTCGTGTGCTATAGTCCATGGACTTTTTGTTGATCTTGAATTCAGACCTCATTTTTGCCAAAATTTTGTGTGGACGTCCATTACTACCTTAGCTATGGAAACAGTTGGCCCTCACAGCCAAAATATCCCATTTTCAAAGTTAAACGAGCTCCGGAGCAAGTAAACCCTTATTTTGTCGATATTCGTGTGCTATAGTTCATTATCTTTTTTGGTGATCTAGAATTCCAACCTCGTTTTTGCCAAAATTTTTTGTGGACATCCGTTAAGACCTTAACTATAGAAACAATTTGCCCGCATGGCTAAAACATCCAATTTTGAAGGTCAAACGACCCCCAGAGTAAGTAAACCCCTATTTTTCCAATTTTCGTGTGCTATATTCCATGGAGTTTTTGTTGATCTGGAATTTCGAATTCATTTTTGCCAAAATTTTTTGTGGTTGTCCATTAAGACCTTAGCTATGAAGCCAGTTGGCCCTCACGGCCAAAATATACCATTTTCAAGGTCAAACGAGCTTCGGAGCAGGTAAACCCCCCATTTTGCCGATTTTCGTGTGTTATAGTCAATGAACTTTTTTTTGATCAGGAAATGCAACCTCATTTTTGCCAAAATTTCTTGTGGACGTCCGTTAAGACCTTAGATATGGAGCCAAATGGCCATTACGACCAAAACATCCTATTTCCCATTCAAACAATCCCCGAATCAACTAAACCCCTAATTTGCCGATTTTTGTGTGCTATATTTTATGAACTTTTTGGTGATATAGAATTTCGAGCTCATTTTTCCCGAAATTTTTTGTGGACGTCCGTTATGACCTTAGCAATAGAGCCAGTTATCCCACACGGTAAAACAAACCCATTTACCAGGTCAAACGATCCCAGGAGCAGGTAAAACCCTTATTTTGATGATTTTCGTGTGCAATAGTCCATAGACTTTTTGGAGATCTGGAATTCCGACCTCATTTTTCTGAAATTTTTCATGGATGTCCATTTAGACCTTAGCTATGGAGACAGTTGGCCCTCATGGCCAAAATGTCCCATTTCCAAGGTCAAACGACCCCCGGAGCAGATAAACCCCCCATTTTGCCAATTTTCGTGTGTTATAATCTATGGACTTTTTGGAGATCTGGAATTTTGAGCTCATTTTTGCTGAAATTTTTCTTAGAAGTCTGTTAAGACCTTATCTATGGAGCAAGTTGGCACTCATTGTCAAACTATTCTTGGAGCAGGTAAACCCCCAATTTTGCCAATTTTCGTGTGCAATAGTCCATGGACTTTTTGGTGATATGGAATTCTGACCTCATTTTTGCCAAATTCTTTGTGGACGTCCGTTAAGACCTTAGCTATAGAGACAGATGGCTCTCACGGCAAAAAGGTCCCATTATGAAGGTCAAACGAGAGCCAGAGCAGGTAATCCCCCCATTTTGTCGATTTTCATTTTCTATAGTCTATGGACCTTTTTTTGATTTTGACTTCCGACCTCGTTTTAGCAAAAAAATTTCATGGACATCCGTTAATACCTTAGCTATAGAGTCATTTGTCCATCACGGCCAGAACGACCCATTTTCATAGTCAAACGAGCTCTGGAGCAAGTAAACCCCCTATTTTGCCAATTTTCATGTGCTAGAATTTATCATCTTTTTTGGTTATCTAGAATTACGACCTCATTTTTGCCAAAATTTTTTGTGGATGTCCATTAAAACTTTAGCTATGGAGCCAATTGGTCCTCATGGCCAAAACATCCCATTTTCAAGGTCAAACGAACCTCGAAATAGGTAAACCCCCCATTTTGCCAATTTTCTTGTGTTATAGTCCATGAACTTTTTGGTGATCTGGAATTCTGACCTCATTTTTGCCAAATTTTTTGTGGTGGCCTGTTAAGACCTTAACTATAGATCCAAATGGCCCTTACGGCCAAAATGTCCTATTTTGAAGGTCAAATGAACCCAGAGCAAGTAAACCCCTTATTTTGTGGATTTTCGTGTGCTATAGTCCCTGGACTTTTTGTTGATCTTGAATTCCGACCTCATTTTTGCCAAAAATTTCCGTGGACACCCGTTAACACCTTAGTTATGGAGCCAGTTGGTCCTCATAGCCAAAACATCCCATTTTTAAGGTCAAACAAGCTCCGGAGTAGGTAAACCCCCTATTTTACTAATTTTCGTGTACTATAGTTCATCATATTTTTTGGTGATCTGGAATTCCGACCACATTTTTGCCAAATTTATTTGTGGATGTCCGTTAAGACCTTAGCTATGGATCCAATTGACCCTCATGGCCAAAACATCCCATCTTCAAGGTCAAACGATCACCGGATCAGGTAAACCCCCCCATTTTTCTTATTTTTGTGTGCTATAGTTCATGGACTTTTTGGTGATCTGGAATTCCGAGCTCATTTTAGTTGAAATTTTTCATGGTCATCTGTTAAGACCTTAGTTATGGATCCAGTTGGCCCTCACAGCCAAAACATCCTATTTTCAAGGTCAAATGATCCCCGGAGTAAGTAAACCCCCTATTTTGCTGATTTTCATATTCTATAGTCCATGTACTTTTTGAAGATCTGGAATTCAGACCTTATTTTTGCCAAAATTTTTCCTAGATGTCCGTTAAGGCCTTAGCTATGCATCCAGTTTTCCCTCACAACCAAAACGTCCTATTTTCAAGGTTAATCGATCCCCGGAGTAGGTAAACCCCATATTTTGTCAATTTTCGTGTGTTATAGTTAATAAACTTTTTGGTGATCTGGAATTCCGACCTCATTTTTTCCAATTTTTTTTTGTACATTTCCATTAAGACCTTAGCTATGGAGCCAGTTGGCCCTCATGACCAAAACGTCTCATTTTGAAGGTCAAACGATCCCCAGTGCAGGTAAACCCTATATTTTGTCAATTTTCATGTGCTTTAGTGCATGGACTTTTTGGTGATCTGGAATTCGACCTCATTTTCGCCAATTTTTTTGTGGACATTCGTTAAGACCTTAGATATGGAGCTAGATGGCCCTCACGGCCAAAACGTCCCATTTTGAAGTTCAAACGAACCCAGAGCAGGTAAATCCTTCATTTTGCTAATTTTTGTGTGCTATAGTCCATGGACTTTTTGTTGATCTGGAATTCCGACCTCATTTTTGCCGAAATTTTCCGTGGACGTCGATTAATACTTTAGCTATGGAGCCAATTGGCCCTCACAGACAAAACATCCCATTTCCCAGGTTAAATTATCCCTGGATCAGCTAAACCCCTTATTTTTGTCGATTTTTGTGTGCTATAGTCTATTGACTTTTTGGTTATTTGGAATTTCCAGCTCATTTCTGCCAAAATTTTTCATGCATGTCCGTTAAGACCTTAGCTATGGAGCCAATTAGCCCTCATGTCAAAAATGTCCCATTTTAATGGTCAAACGAGCCCCGAAGCAGGTAAACCACACATTTTGCCAACTTTCGTGTGCTATAGTGCCTAGAGTTTTTGCTGAAATCTTTCGTGGACGTCCATTAAGACCTTAGCTATGGTACCTGTTAGCCCTCATGGCCAATAAGTCCCATTTTCCAGGTCGAATGTTCCTCGGATTAGCTAAACCCCCCATTTTGTCAATTTTCGTTTGCTATAGTCTATGGACTTTTTGGTGATCTGGAATTTCGAGCTCATTTTTGCCAAAATTTTTCATGGACGTTTGTTAAGGCCTTAGCTATGTATCATTGGCCCTCATGGCCAAAATGTCCTATTTTCAAGGTTAAACAAGCCCCGGAGCAAGTAAACCCCCCATTTTGCCAATTTTCGTATGCTACAGTCCATGGACTTTGTGGTGATCTGAAATTCTGACCTCATTTCTACCAAAAAATTTCGTGGACATACGTTAAGACCTTAGCTATGTAGCCAATTGGTTATCATGGAAAAAATTTCCCATTTTAAAGGTCAAACATTCCTCGAAGTGGGTAAACCACACATTTTGCCAATTTTTGTGTGCTATAGTCCATGGACTTTTTGGTGATCTGGATTTCTGACCTCATTTTTGCTAAAATTTTTCATGAACATCCATTAAGACCTTAGCTATGGAGCCAGTTGGCTCTCACACTCAAAACATCCCATTTTAGAGGATAAACGAGCCCCGGAGTAGGTAAATCGTCCATTTTACAAATTTTCATGTGCTACAATCGAGAGACTTCTTGGTGATCTTCAATTCCGACCTCATTTTTGCCAAAGTTTTTTGTGGACGTCCGTTAAGACCTTAATTATAGAGCTAGTTGGCTGTCACAACCTAAACGTCCTATTTTGAAGGTTAAACGAGCCCTAGAACAAGTAAACCCCCTATTTTGCCGATCTTCGTGTGCTATAGTACATGGACTTTTTGGTGATCTAGAATTTTGACCTGATTTTTGCCAAACTTATTCATGGACGCCCGTTAAGACCTTAGTTATGGATCAAGTTAGCCGTTTTGGTTATACAAAATTTATGTGCACGCTCGTTAAGACCCTAACTATAGAGCTAGTTAGCTCTCACAACCAAAACATCCCATTTTCAAGGTCAAACGAGCCCCGGAGCAGGTAAACCTCCCATTTTGCCGATTTTCGTGTGCTATAGTCCATGGACTTTTTGGTGATCTGGAATTCCAACCTTATTTTTTCCAAAAATTTTCTTGGACGTCCGTTAAGACCTTAGCTATGGAGCCTGTTAGACCTAATGGCCAAAGCATCCCATTTTGATAGTCAAACGATCCCCGAAGCAAGTTAACCCCCCATTTTGCTGATTTTCTTGTGCTATAGACCATGGACTTTTTGGTGATCTGGAATTCTGACCTCATTTTTGCCAATTTTTTTGTGGTTGTCCATTAAGACCTTAGTTATGGATCCAGATGGCCCTTACGGCCAAAATGTCCCATTTTAAAGGTTAAATGAACCCAGAGCAAGTAAACCCCTTATTTTGCGGATTTTTATGTGCTATAGGCCCTGGACTTTTTGTTGATCTTGAATTCTGATCTCATTTCTGCCAAAAATTTTCGTGGACATCCGTTAACACCTTAGCTATGGAGCCAGTTGGTCCTCACAGCCAAAACGTCCCATTTTCAAGGTCAAACAAGCTTCGAAGTAGGTAAATCCCCCATTTTGCTGATTTTTGTGTGCTTTAGTTCATCATATTTTTTGGTGATCTGTAATTCCTACCACATTTTTTCCAAAATTATTTGTGGATGTACGTTAAGACCTGAGCTATGGATTCAATTGGCCCTCATGGACAAAACATTCAATTTTCAAGGTCAAACGATCACCGGATCAGGTAACCCCCCCCCTCGCCCCCCATTTTTCTGATTTTCATGTGCTATAGTTCATGGACTTTTTGGTGATCTGGAATTCCGAGCTCATTTTTGCCAAATATTTTCATGGACGTCCGTTAAGGCCTTAGTTATGGATCTAGTTGGCCCTCACGGCCAAAACATCCCATTTTCCAGGTCAAATGATCCCCGGAGCAAGTAATCCCCCCATTTTGTCGATTTTCGTGTGCTATAGTCAATAGACTTTTTGGTGATCTAGATTCAGACCTCATTTTTGCAAAAAGATTTTGTGGACGTCGGTTAAGACCTTATCTATTGAGCTAGTTATCCCTCACGGCCAAAACATCTCATTTTGAAAGTCAAACAATCCCTAGAGCATGTAAACCCCCAATTTTACCAATTTTCGTGTGCTATAGTCCATGGCCTTTTTGGTGTTCTGGAATTCCAACATCATTTTGCAAAAAAATTTTGTTGACGTCCGTTAAGATCTTAGTTATGCAGCCAGTTGGCCCTCACATCTAAACATCCCATTTGCAAGGTCAAACATTCCCCGGAGAAGCTAAACCCCCCATTTTGCTCATTTTCATGTGCTATAGTCCATTAACTTTTAGGTGATCTGGAATTTTACATTATTTTTGCAAATAAAATTCAAGTCAAATGAGCTCCGGATCAGGTAAACCCCCTATTTTACTGATTTTCGGGTGCTATAGTTCATCATTTTTTTTGGTGATCTAGAATTCCGACCTTATTTTTGCCAAAACTTTTTGTGGATGTCCGTTAAGACTTTAGCTATGGATCCAATTGGCCCTCATGGCCAAAACATCAAATTTTGAAGGTCAAACGACCCCTTATTTTTTCTTTTTATGTGCTATTGTCCATGGACTTTTTGTTGATCTGGATTTCTGACCTCATTTTTGCCAAAATATTTCATGGACATCCGTTAAGACCTTAACTATGGAGCCAGTTGGCCCTCATGGCCAAAATGTCCCATTTTCAAGGTTAAACGAGATCCGAAGAAGGTAAACCCACCATTTTTCCAATTTTCGTGTGCTATAGTCAATGGACGTTTTTGAGATCTAGAACTCCCAGCTCATTTTTGCCAAAATTTTTCATTGACGTCCTTTAAGACCTTAGATATGGAACCAGTTAGCCCTCACGGCCAAAACATCCCATTTTATAGGTCAAACGACCCTCGGATCAGGTAAACCCCCCATTTTTCCAATTTTTGTGTGCTATAGTCCATGGACTTTTTGGTGATCTAGAATTCTGACCTCAGTTTTGCCAAACTTTTTCATGGATGTCCGTTAAGACCTTAGATATGTATCCAGTTGGCCCTCATGGACAAAACGGCCCATTCTCAAGGTCAAATTAGTGCCGGCTCAGGTAAACCCCCCATTTTACCAATTTTCGTGTGCTATAGTCCTTGGAACTTTTGGTGATCTGGAATTTCGATCTCATTTTTGCTGAAATTTTTCATATACGTCCGGTAAGACTTTAGCTATGGAGCCAGTTAGCCCTCATGGAAAAAACAACCCATCTTCAAGGTCAAACGATCCCCGGAGCAGGTAAACCCCCCCCCCCCCCCCTCCCCATTTTTCCAATTTTTGTGTTCTATAGTCGATGAACTTTTTGAAGATCTGGAATTCAGAACTTATTTTTTCCAAAATTTTTCATGGAAGTCCGTAAAGGCCTTAGCTATGAATCTAGTTTGCCCTCACAACCAAAACTTCCTATTTTGTCAATTTTCATGTGCTTTAGTCCATGGACTTTTTGCTGATCTTGAATCTGACCTCAGTTTTGCCAAATTTTTTGTGGACATTCGTTAAGACCTTAGCTGTGGAGCCACATCGCCCTCAAGACCAAACCTTCCCATTTTGAAGGTCAAACGAGTCCATAGCAGGTAAACCCCTCATTTTGCTAATTTTCGTGTGCTATAGTCGATGAACTTTTTGGTGATCTGTAATTTCGAGCTCATTTCTGCCGAAATTTTTCAGGCACATCCGTTAAGACCTTAGTTATGGAGCCAGTTTGTCCTCATGACAAAAATGTTCCATTTTAAAGGTCAAACGAGCCCTGGAACAGGTAAACCACATATTTTGCCAATTTTCGTGTGCTATAGTGCGTGGACTTTTTGGTGACGTGCAATTCTGACCTCATTTTTGCTGAATTTTTTGTGGACGTCCATTAAAACCTTTGCTATGGAGCCAATTAGTCCACATGGCCAATACATCCCATTTTCCAGGTCAAATGATCCTCGGATTATCTAAACCCCCTATTTTGTCAATTTTCGTGTGCTATAGTCTATGAACTTTTTGGTGATTTATAATTTTGAGCTCATTTTTACCAAAATTTTATGTGGAGGTCCGTTAAGACCTTAGCTATGGAGCTAGTTATCCCTCACAGCCAAAACAACCCATTTTCAAGGGCAAACGAATCCTCGGAATAGGTAAACCCCCTATTTTACCGATTTTCTGTGCTATAGTCCATGGACTTATTGAAGATCTAGAATTTTGACCTCATTTTTGCCAAAAGTTTTCATGGACATTCGTTAAGGCCTTAGCTATGGATCCAGTTGGCCCTTATGGCCAAAATGTCCCATTTTCACGGTTAAACGATCCCCGGAGCAGGTAAACCTTCCATTTTGTCGATTTTCGTGTGCTACATTCCATGGACTTTTTGGTGATCTGGAATTCTGACATCATTTTTGCCAAAAAATTTTGTGGACGTACGTTAAGACCTTAGCTATGGAGCCAATTGGCTCTCATGGCAAAAATGTCCCATTTTAAAGGTCAAACGATCCTCAGAGCAGGTAAACCACACATTTTGCCAATTTTCGTGTGCTATAGTCCGTGGACTTTTTGGTGATCTGGATTTCTGACCTACTTTTTGCTAAAGTTTTTCGTGGATGTCCATTAAGACCTTAGCTATGGAGCCAGTTGGCCCTCACAGCTAATACGTCCCATTTTCCAGGTTAAATGATCCTCGGATTAGCTCAACCCCCCATTTTGTCTATTTTCGTGTGCTAGTCTATGGACATTTTGGTGATCTAGAATTCCGAGCTCATTTTTACCAAAATTTTTTGTGGACGTTCGTTAAGACCTCAGCTATGGAGGCAGTTTGTCCTCACAGGACAAACCAACCGATTTTCCAGGTCAAACGAACCCCAGAGTAGGTAAACCCCCCATTTTGCTAATTTTCTTGTGCTACAATCCATGGACTTTTTGGTGATTTGGAATTCCGACCTTATTTTTGCCTAAGTTTTTCGTCGACGTCCGTGAAGACCTTAGCTATGGAGCCAATTGGCTCTCATGGCAAAAATGACCCATTTTAAAGGTCAAACGATCCTCAGAGCATGTAAACCACACATTTTGCCAATTTTTGTGTGCTATAGTCCGTGGACTTTTTTGTGATCTGGATTTCGGACCTAATATTTGCTAAAGTTTTTTGTGGACATCCATTAAGACCTTAGCTATGGAGCCAGTTAGCCCTCACAGCCAAAATATCTCATTTTCAAGGTCAAACAATCCCCGGAATAGGTAAACCCCTTATTTTGCCAATTTTCGTATGCTATAGTACTTGGACTTTTTGAAGATCTGGAATACCGACCTCATTTTTGCCAAAATCTTTCATAGACATCCGTTAAGGCCTTAGTTATGGATTGATTTGGCCCACACAGCCAAAACGACCCATTTTTAAGGTCAAATGAACCCAGAGCATGTAAACTCCCTATTTTTCCAATTTTCGTGTGCTATAGTCCATTGACATTTTTGGTGATCTGGATTTCGAGTTGATTTTTGCCTAAATTTTTCGTGGACATCTGTTAAGACCTTAGATATGGAGCCAGTTTGCCCTCACGGCCAAAACATCCCATTTTCATGGTCAAACGATCCCTAAAGAAGGTAAAGCCCCATTTTGTCAATTTTTGTGTGCTATAGTCCATGGACTTTTTGGTGATCTGGTATTTCAACCTCATTTTTGCCAAAAATTTTTGTGGACGTCCGTTAAGTCCTTAGCTATGGAGCCAGTTTGACCTCACAGCTAAAGCAACCCATTTTCCTGGTCAAATGATCCCCGAATCAGGTAAACCCCCCATTTTACTGATTTTCATGTGTTATAGTTCATCATTTTTTTTTGGTGATTTGGAATTCCTACCTTATTTATGCCAAACTTTTTTGTGGATGTCCGTTAAGACCTTAGCTATGGATCCAGCTGGCCCTCATGGACAAAGCATCCCATTTTGAAGGTCAAACAAGCCCCAGAGCAGGTAAACCCCCTATTTTGCCTATTTTTGTGTGCTATAGTACATGGTATTTTTGATGATCTGGATTCTGACCTCATTTTTGCCAAATTTTTGTGGACGTCCATTCAGACCTTAGCTATGGAGCCAGATGAACCTTACAGCCAAAGCGTCCCATTTCTAAGGTCAAATGAGCCCCATAGCAGGTAAACCCCCTATTTTGCCAATTTTCGTGTGCTATAGTCCATGAACTTTTTGTTGATCTTGAATTCCGACCTTATTTTTGCCAATTTTTTTTGTGGAAGTCCGTTAATACCTTAGATATGGAGTCAGTTAGCCCTCACAGCGAAAACATCCCTGGATTAGGTAAACCCCCAATTTTACCGATTTTCGTGTGCTATAGTCCATGGAATTTTTGGTGATCTTAAATTCCAAGCTCATATTTGCAGAAAATTTTCATGGACATTCGTTAATCCCTTAGCTATGGAGCCAGTTGGCCCTCACAGCCAAAACGTCTCATATTCAAGGTCAAACGAGCCCCAGATCTGGTAAACCCCCATTTTGCCAATTTTCGTGTGCTATAGTTCATCATCTGTTTTGGTGATCTGGATTTCGACCTTATTTTTGTCAAAATTTTTGTGGACGTAAGTTAAGACCTTAAATATGGAGCCAATTGAACCTTAAAGCCAAAACATCAAATTTTGAATATCAAATGACCACCAGAGAAGGTAAACCCCCCATATTCCCAATTTTCGTGTGCAATAGTCCATGTACTTTTTGTTGATCTGGATTCCCACCTCATTTTTGCCAAAACTTTTCGTGGATGTCTGTTAAGACCTTTTCTATGGAACCAGTTGGCCCTCACGGCAAAAATGTCCCATTTTCAAGGTCAAATGAGCTCCGGAGCAGGTAAACGCACCATTTTGCCAATTTTCGTGTGCTATAGTCCGTGGACTTTTTGGAGATCTAGAATTCTGAGCTCATTTTTGCCGAAATTTTTCATGGACATCCGCTAATACCTTAGCTATGGAGACAGTTATCTCTCACGGCCAAAATATTTGTTTTCAAGGTCAAACGATCCCTGTAGCATGGAAATCCCTCATTTTGCCAATTTTCGTGTGCAATAGTCGATGGACTTTTGGTCATCTGATATTCCAACCTCATTTTTGCCAAAAATTTTCTTGAACATCCGTTAAGACCATGGCTATGGAGCCAGTTGGCTCTCACGGCTAAAATGTCCTATTTTTAAGGTCAAACGAGCTCCAGAGCAGGTAAGCCCCCCATTTTACTGATTTTTAAGTGCTATATTCCATGGATTTTTTGGAGATCTGGAATTCCGATCTTATTTTTGCCAAAAATATTTGTGGACATCCGTTAAGACCGTAGCTACTGAGCCTGTTGGACCTCACGGCTAAAATGTCACATTATAAATGTCAAACGACCTCTGGAGTAGGTAAACCCCCTATTTTGCCAATTTTTGTGTGCTATAGTCCATGAACTTTTTGGAGATCTGGAATTCTGAGCTCATTTTTGCCAAATTTTTTCATGGACATTCGCTAAGGCATTAAGCTATGGAGCCGTTGGCCCTCACATCCAAAATGTCCCATTTTCAAGGCCAAACGAACCCCAGAGAAGGTAAACCCCCTATTTTGCCGATTTTCTTATGCTATAGTCCATGGACTTTTTGGTGATTTGGAATTTCGACCTCATTTTAGCCAAAAATTTTCGTGGATGTCTGTTAAGACATTAGCTATGGAGTCAGTTGGCCCTCACATCCAAAACGTCCCATTTTCAAGGACAAACGACCCCCAGAGCAGGTAAATCCCTCATTTTGCCGATTTTCGTGTGCTATAGTCCATGGACTTTTTGGTGATCTGAAATTTCGACCTCATTTTTGCCAAATTTTTTATGAATGTCTGTTAAGACCTAAGCTATGGAGCCATATGCCCTCACAGCCAAAATGTCCCATTTTGAAGGTCAAATGATCCCCAGAGCAGGTAAATCCCCTATTTTACCGATTTTCATATGCTATATACCATGGACTTTTTTGTTGATATTGAATTCTGACCTCATTTTTTCTAAATTTTCTGTGGACATCCGTTAATACCTTAGCTATGGAATCAGTTGGCCCTCACAGCAAAAACATCTCATTTTCAAAGTTAAACAAGCTCCGTAGCAAGTAAACCCCTATTTTGTTGATATTTGTGTGCTATAGTTCATAATCTTTTTTAGTGATCTGGAATTCCAACCTCATATTTGCCAAAAAAATTTGTGCACGCCCGTTAAGAGCTTATCTATAGAGAAAATTTGTCAGCATGGCCAAAACGTCCAATTTTGAAGGTCAAACGACCCCCAGAGCAAGTAAACCCCCCATTTTTCCAATTTTTATGTGCTATATCCCATGAAGTTTTTGTTGATATGGATTTTCGAATTCATTTTTGCCAAAATTTTTCCTGGATGTCTGTTAAGACCTTAGATATGGAGCTAGTTGGCCTTCACGGCCAAAATATCCCATTTTCAAGGTTAAACGAGCTCTGGAGCAGGTAAACCCCCTATTTTGCCGATTTTCATGTGTTATAGTCAATGAACTTTTTTTTTATCAGGAATTGCCACCTCATTTTAGCTGAAATTTTTCGTAGACGTCCATTAAGACCCTAGATATGGTGCCAATTAGCTAAACCTCCTATTTTACCAATTTTTGTGTGCTATATTTTTCTGAACTTTTTGGTGATCTAGAATTTCGAGCTCATTTTTCCCTAAATTTTTTGTGGACATCCGTTATGACCTTAACAATAGAGCCAGTTATCCCACACGGACAAAACATCCCATTTTCAAGGTCAAACGATCCCAGGAGTAGGTAAACCCCCAATTTTGACAATTTTCGTGTGCAATAGTCAATCGACTTTTTGGAGATCTGGATTCCGACCTCATTTTTCCAAAAATTTTCATGGATGTACATTTAGACCTTAGCTATGGAGCCAGTTGGCCCTCACGACCAAAACATCCTATTTCCAAGGTCAAACGACCCTCAGAGCAGGTAAACCCCCCAATTTGCAGATTTTCATGTGCTATAATCCATGGACTTTTTGGAGATCTGGAATTCCGAGCTCATTTTTGCCAAAACTTTTCATGGATATCCTTTAAGACCTTAACTATGGAGCCAGTTGTCCCTAACAGTCAAAACGTCCCATTTTCAAAGTCAAACGAGCTTTGGAGCAGGTAAACCCCCCATTTTGCCAATTTTTGTGTGCTATATTGCGTGGACTTTCTAGAGATCTGGAATTCCGAGCTCATTTTTGCTAAAAATTTTCTTGGACGTCCGTTATGCCTTATCTATGGAGCAAGTTGGCACTCATGGCCAAACGAGCCCTGGAGCAGGTAAACCCCCAATTTTGCCAATTTTCGTGTGCAATAGTCCACGGACTTTTTGGTGATCTGGAATTCTGACCTCATTTTTGTCAATTTTTTTGTGGACGTCTGTTAAGACCTTAGCTATTGAGCTAGATGGCTCTCATGGAAAAAACATCCCATTTTGAAGGTCAAACAAGCGCCAGAGCAGGTAAACCCCCCATTTTGCCAATTTTCATTTGCTATAGTCCACGGACTTTTTGTTGATTTTGACTTCCGTCATCGTTTTTGCTAAAATTTTACGTTAATACTTTAGCTATGGAGCCATTTGGCCTTCACGGCCAGAACGTCCCATTTTCAAGGTCAAACGAGCTTCGGAGCAAGTAAACCCCCAATTTTGCCAATTGTCATGTGCTATAATTTATCATCTTTTTTGGTTATCTAGAACTACGACCTCATTTTTGCCAAAAATTTTTGTGAACGTTTATTAAAAATGTAGCTATGGAGCCAATTGGTCCTCATGGCCAAAACATCCCATTTTCAAAGTCAAATGAGCCTCGGAGTAGGTAAACCCCCCATTTTGCCAATTTTTGTGTGCTATAGTCCATGGACTTTTTGTTGATCTGGAATTTCGACCTCACTTTTGCCAAATCTTTTCGTTGACGTCCGTTAAGACCTTAGATATGGAGACAATTGGACCTCACAGCCAAAACGTCTCATTTTCAATGTGAAACGAGCCCTAAAGCAGGTAAAGCCCCATTTTATCGATTTTCGTGTGCTATAGTCCATGGACTTTTTGGTGATCCGGTATTCCAACCTCATTTTTGCCAAACTTTTTCGTGGACGTCCGTTAAGTCCTTAGCTATGGAGCCAGTTTGACCTCACAGCTAAAACAACCCATTTTCCTGGTCAAATGAGCCATGAATCAGGTAAACTCCCCATTTTACTGATTTTCATATGTTATAGTTCATCATTTTTTTTGGTGATTTGGAATTCCTACCTTATTTTTACCAAAATTTTCGTGGACGTCTGTTAAGACCTTAGCTATGGAGCCAGTTCTCCCTCATGGCCAAAACGTCCCATTTTCTAGGTCACATGATCTCCGAATTAGCTAAACCCCCCATTTTCTAGATTTTCGTGTCCTATAGTCTATGGACCTTCAGTGATCTGGAATTTCGAGTTCATTTTAGCTAAAAAATTTCGTGGATGTCCACTAAGACCTTATCTATGGAGTCAGTTAGCTCTCACGGCCAATACATCCCATTTTCAAGGTAAAACGACCCCCGGAGCAGGTAAATCCCCTATTTTTCCGATTTTCATGTGCTATAGTCCTTGGACTTTTTGGAGATCTGGAATTTCGAGCTTATTTTTGCTGAAATTTTTCATGGAAGTCCGTTAAGATGTTATCTATGGAGCCAATTCACTCTCATGGCCAAAACGTCCAATTTTGAAGGTCAAACTACTCCCAGAGCAGGTAAACCCCCCATTTTGCCAATTTTCGTGTGCTATAGTTCATGGACTTTTTGTTGATCAGGAATTCCGAACTCATTTTTTTTGAAATTTTTTATAGACATCCGTTGAGACCTTAGTTGTAGATCCAGTTCACCCTCTTGGCCAAAACGTCCCATTTTCTAGGTGAAACGATCCCCGGATCAGCTAAACCCCCCATTTTATCGATTTTTGTATGCTATAGTCTATGGACTTTTTGGTGATCTGGAATTTCGAGCTCATTTTTGCCAATTTTTTTTGTGCATGTCCATTAAAACCTTAGCTATGGAGACAATTAGCCCTCACAGCCAAAACATCCCATTTTCAAGGTCAAACGAACCCCAGAGCAAGTAAACCTCCCATTTTGCCAATTTTCGTGTGCTATAATCCATGGACATTTTAAAAATCTGAAATTTTGAGCTCATTTTTACCAAATGTTTTCATGGACGTCCGTTAAGGCCTTTTCTATGGATCCATTTGCCCCTCATAGCCAAAATGACCTATTATCAAAGTCAAACGAACTCCGAAACAGGTAAACCCCCCATTTTGCCCATTTTCGTGTGCTATAGTCCATGGACTTTTTGGTAAAATGGAATCCAAGCTCATTTTTGATGAAATTTTTCGTGGACATCCGTTAAAGCCTTAGATATGGAACGAGTTATCCCTCATGGCCAAAACGACCCATTTTCCAGGTCAAACGATCCCTGGATTAGTTAAATCCCCCATTTTTTTGATTTTTGTGTGCTACAATGTATGGACTTTTTGGTGATATGGAATTCTGAGCTTATTTTTGCTGAAATTTTATGTGCACATCTATTAAGACCCTAGCTATAGAGCCAGTTTTCCCTCATAACCAAAACATCCCATTCTGAAGGTTAAACGAACCCCAGAGCAGGTAAACCCCCCATTTTGTCAATTTTCTTGTGCCATAGTCCATGTACTTTTTGAAGATCTGGAATTTCGACCTCAATTTTACCAAAATTTTTTATGGACGTCCGTTAAGGCCTTAGTTATGGATCTATTTGGCCCTCACAGCCAAAACATCCTATTTTAAAGGTCAAACGAACCCCGGAGCAGGTAAACCCCCCCATTTTGCTGATTTTTGTGTGCTATAGTCCATGGACTTTTTGGTGCTCTAGAATCCGAGCTCATTTTTGTCAAAATTTTTCGTGGACGTCCGTTAAGACCTTAGCTTTGGAACCAATTAGACCTCACAGCCAAAGCATCCCATTTTCAAGGTCAAATGAGCCCCGAAGTAGGTTAACCCCCCATTTTATCGATTTTCTTGTGCAACAGTCCATGGACTTTTTGGTGATTTGGAATTCTGACCTCATTTTTGCCAAATTTTTTGTGGTTGTCCCTTAAGACCTTACCTATGGAGCCAGTTGGCCCTCACAGCCAAAACGCCCCATTTTCAAGGTCAAACAAACTCCGGAGCAGGTAAACCCCCCATTTTGCTTATTTTCATGTGCTATAGTTCATCATATTTTTTGGTGATCTGGAATATCGACTTCATTTTTGCCAAATTTATTTGTGGATGTCCGTTAAGACCTTAGGTACGGATCTAACTGGCCCTAATGACCAAAACGTCCTAATTTCAAGGTGAAACGATCACCGGATCAGGTAACCCGCCCCCCCTCCCATTTTTCTGATTTTCGTGTGCTATAGTTGATGAATTTTTTGGTGATATGAAATTTCGAGGTTATTTTACTTGAAATTTTTCATGGACGTCCGTTAAGGCCTTAGTTATGGATCCAGTTAGCTCTCACGGCCAAAACATCCCATTTTCAAGGTCAAATGATCCTCGGAGCAAGTAAACCCCCCATTTTGCCGATTTTCATGTGCTATAGTCAGTGGACTTTTTGGTGATCTGGATTCAGACCTCATTTTTGCAACAAAATTTTGTGAATGTCAGTTAAGACCTTAGATATTGAGTCAGTTATCCCTCACGGCCAAACCATCCCATTTTGAAGGTCAAGCAATCCCTAGAGCATGTAAACCCCCCATTTTGCCGATTTTCGTGTACTATAGTCCATGGCCTTTTTGGTGATCAGGAATTCCAACCTCATATTGCAAAAAAATTTTGTTGACGTCTATTAAGATCTTGTTATGCAGTTAGTTGGCCCTCACGTCTAATCAACCCATTTACAAGGTCAAACGATCCCCGTAGAGGGTAAACCCCCCATTTTGCCGATTTTCATGTTCTATAGTCCATTGACTTTTTTGTGATCTAGAATTTCGACATCATTTTCGCAAAAAAAATTCAAGGTCAAACTAGCTCCAGATTAGGTAAACCCCCCATTTTACTGATTTTCGGGTGCTATAGTTCAGCTTTTTTGGTGATCTAGAATTCTGACCTTATTTTTGCCAAAAATTTTCTTGGACTTTCGTTAAGACTTTAACTATGGATCCAATTGGCCCTCATGGCAAAAACATCAAATTTTGAAGGTCAAACGACCCCAGAGTAGGTAAACCCCCCTTATTTCCAATTTTTGTGTGCTATAGTCCATGGACTTTTTGTTGATCTGGAATTCCGACCTCATTTTTGCCAAAATTTTTCATGGACATCTGTTAAGACCTTATCTATGGAGCCAATCAGCCCTCATTGCCAAAATATCCCATTTTCAAGGTCAAACGAGCTCCCGGAGAAGGTAAACCCACCATTTTGCCAATTTTCGGTTGCTATAGTCCATGGACTTTTTTGAGATCTAGAATTCCTAGCTCATTTTTACCAAAAAATTTCATGGACGGCCGTTAAGACCTTCGATATGGAGCCAGTTAGCCCTCACGGCCAAAACATCCCATTTTACAGGTCAAACGACCCCGAATCAGGTAAATCACCCATTTTGCCAATTTTCGTGTGTTATAGTCCATGGACTTTTTGTTGATCTAGAATTCCGACCTCATTTTTGCCAAACTTTTTCATGGACGTCCTTTAAGACCTTAGATATGGATCCAGTTGGCCCTCATGGCCAAAACGTCTCATTTTCAAGGTCAAATGAGTCCCGAATCAGGTAAACCCCCTATTTTGCCAATTTTCGTGTGTTATAGTCCATGGAACTTTTGGTGATTTGGAATTTTGAGCTCATTTTTGCCCAAATATTTCGTCGACGTCTGGTAAAACTTTAGCTATGGAGCCAGTTAACCCTCATGGCTAAAACAACCCATTTTTAAGGTCAAACGAGCCCCGGAGCAGTTAAACCCCTCATTTTGCCGATTTTTATGTTCTATAGTCCGTGGACTTTTTGAAGATCTGGAATTCAGACTTTATTTTTGCCAAAAATTTTCATGGACGTCCGTTAAGGCCTTAGCTGTAGATCCAGTTTACCCTCACAACCAAAACGTCCTATTTTCAAGGTTAATCGATCCCCGGAGCAGGTAAACCCCCATTTTGTTGATTTTCGTATTTTATAGTCCATGAACTATTTGGTGATCTCGAATTCTGACTTCTTTTTTGCCAAAACTTTTTGTGTACTTCCATTAAGACCTTAGCTATGGAGTCAGTTGGCCCTCATGACTAAAACGTCCCATTTTGAAGGTCAAATGAGCCCCAGCACAGGTAAACCCCACATTTTGTCAATTTTCATGTGCTTTATTCCATGGGCTTTTTGGTGAACTGAAATCCGACCTCATTTTTGCCAAATTTTTATGGACATTCGTTAAGACCTTAGCTATGGAGCCACATGGTCCTCACGGCCAAAACATCCCATTTTGAAGGTCAAACGACCCCAGAGCAGGTAAACCCCTTAATTTATCGATTTTTGTGTGCTATAGTCTATGAACTTTTTGGTGATCTGGAATTTCGAGCTCATTTCTACCGAAGTTTTTCATGCACGTCCGTTAAAATCTTAGCTATGGAGCCAGTTAGCCCTCAAGGCAAAAATGTCCCATTTTAAAGGTCAAACGAGCCCCAGAGCCAGTAAACCACACATTTTGCCAATTTTCGTGCGCTATAGTGAATGGACTTTTTGGATATCCATTAATACCTTAGCTATTGATCCAGTTAGCCCTCATGGCTAATACGTCCCATTTTCCAGGTCAAATAATCCTCAGATTAACTAAACCCCCCATTTTGTCAATTTTCGTGTGCTATAGTCTATGGACTTTTTGGTAATCTGGAATTTCGAGCTCAATTTTACCAAAATTTTATGTGGAGGTCGGTTAAGACCTTAGCTATGGAGTCAGTTAGCCCTCACGGCCAAAATAATCCATTTTCAAGGACAAACAAATCTCCGAAACTGGTAGACCCCCCATTTTATTGATTTTCGTGTGCTATAGTCCATGGACTTATTCAACATCTGGAATTTCGGCCTCATTTTTACCAAAATTTTTCATGGACTTCCGTTAAGGCCTTAGATATGGATCGAGTTGGCCCTCATGACCAAAATGTCCCATTTTCAAGGTTAAATGAGCCTCGGAGCAGGTTAACCCCCCATTTTGCTGATTTTCGTGTTCTACAGTCCATGGACTTTTTGGTGATTTGGAATTCCGACCTCATTTTTGCCAAACTTTTTCGTGGAAGTACGTTATGACCTTAGCTATAGAGCCAATTGTCTCTTATGGCAAAATGTCCCATTTTAAAGGTCAAACGATTGCCAGAGCAATTAAACCACACATTTTGCCAATATTTGTGTGCTATAGTTCGTGGACTTTTTGGTGATCTGAATTTCTGACCTTATTTTTGCAAAAAAATTTCGTGGACGTCCATTAAGACCTTAGCTATGGAGCCAGTTGGCCCTCACAGCTAAAACGTCCCATTTTCCAGGTTAAATGATCCTCGGATTAGCTCAAACCCCCATTTTGTCAATTTTCGTGTGCTATAGTCTATGGAATTTTTGGTGATTTGGAATTCCGCGCTCTTTTTGCCAAAAAATTTTGTGGACGTCCGTTAAGACTTTAACTATGGAGCTAGTTTTCCCTCACGGCCAAACCAACCCATTTTCAAGGTCAAACGAACCCCGGAGCAGGTAAACCCCCCATTTTGCCGATTTTGGTATGCTACAGTCCATGGACTTTTTGGTTATCTAGAATCTCGACATCATTTTTGCCAACGTTTTTCGTGGATGTCGGTTAAGACCTTAGCTATGGAGCCAGTTGACTCTCATGACCAAAACGTCCTATTTTGAAGGTCAAACGAGGGATAGAGCAGGTAAACCCCCCATTTTGCCAATTTTCGTGTGCTATAGTTCATGGACTTTTTGGTAATCTGGAATTCCTAGCTCATTTTTACTGAAATATTTTATGGACATCCTTTCAGACCTTAAATATGGATCCAATTAGCCCTCACGGACAAAACAACCCAATTTCAAGGTCAAACAATCCCTGGAGCATGTAAACTCCCCATTTTACTGATTTTCGTGTGCAATAGTCCATGGACTTTTTGAAGATCTAGAATTTTGACCTCATTTTGGCCAAAATTTTTCATGAACATCCGTTAAGACCTTAGCAATAGAGCCAGATGGCTCTCACGGCCAAAACATTCCATTTTGAAGGTAAAACGAGCTCCAAGCAGGTGAACCCCCTATTTTACAAATTTTCATGTGCTATAGTCCATGGACTTTTTGTTGATTTTGAATTTTGACCTCATTTTTGCCGAAATTTTCTGTGGACATCTGTTAATACCTTAGCTATGGTGCCAGTTGACACTCACGGCCAAAACGTCCCATTTTCAAGGTCAAACAAACTGTGGATCAAGTAAACCCCCCAGTTTGCGAATTTTCGTGTGTTATAATTCATCATCTTTTCTGGTTATCTGGAATTACGACCTCATTTTTGCCAAAAGTTTTCGTGGACGTCCGTTAAAACTTTAGCTATGGAGCCAATTGGACCTCATGGCCAAAACATCCCATTTTCAAGGTCAAACGAACCCCGTAGAATTTAAACCCCCCATTTTGCCGATTTTTGTGTGCTTTAGTCCATGGACTTTTTGGAGATCTAGAATTTCGAGATCATTTTTGCAGAAAGTTTTTGTGGACGTCCGTTAAGACCTTATCTATGGAGCCAATTCACCCTCATGGCCAAAACGTCCAATTTTGAAGGTCAAACGACTCCCAGATTAGGTAAACCCCCAATTTTTTTGACTTTTGTGTGCTATTGTCCATGGACTTTTTGTTGATCTGGAATTTTGAAATCTTTTTTTCTGAAATTTTTTGTGGACATCCGTTAAGACCTTAGTTATGGAGCCTGTTAGATCTCACGGCCAAAATGTCCCATTTTCCAGTTTAAACGATCTCCGGATCATCTAAACCCCCTATTTTGTCGATTTTCGTGTACTATAATCTATGAACTTTTTCGTGATCTAGAATTCCGAGTTGATTTTTTCCAAAATTTTTCGTGCATGTTCGATAAGACCTTAGATGTAGAGCCAGTTAGCCCTCACGACTAAAACATCTCATTTTCTACATCAAACGAGCCCCGGAACAGGTAAACCCCCCTTTTTTGCCTAATTTCGTATGCTATAGTCCATGGACTTTTTGAAGATCTGGAATTCCGACCTAATTTTTGCCAAAATCTTTCATGGATGTCCGTTAAGGCCTTAGCTATGGATTCATTTGTCCCACACAGCCAAAACGACCTATTTTCAAGGTCAAACGAACCCCGGAGCAAGTAAACTCCCCATTTTGTTGATTTTCGTGTGCTATAGTCCATTGACTTTTTGGTGATCTGGATTCCTAGTTCATTTTTGCCGAAATTTTTTGTGGATATCTTTTAAGACCTTAGATATGGAACCAGTTTGCCCTCACGGCCAAAACATCCTAATTTCAAGGTGAAACGTGCCCCAGAGCAAGTATACCCCTATTTTGTCGATTTTCGTGTGTTATAGTCCATGGACTTTTTGGTGATCTGGAATCCAAGCTCAATTTTGCTAAAAAATTTCGTGGACATCCGTTAAGACCTTATCTATGGAGCAAGTTGGCCCTAATGGCCAGAACATCCCATTCTCAAGGTCAAACGAACCCCGGAGCAGGTAAACCTACAATTTTGCCAATTTTCATCTGCTATAGTCCAAGGACTTTTTGGTGATCTGGAATTCCGACCTTATTTTTGTCAAAAATTTTCGTGGATATCCATTAAGACCTTTGCTACGGATCCAGCTGGCCCTCACGGACAAAACATCCCATTTTGAAGGTAAAACGAGCCCCAGAGCAGGTAAACCCCCCATTTTACCAATTTTCGTGTGCTATAGTACATGGACTTTTTGATAATCTGGATTCTGACCTCATTTTTGCCAAAATTTTTTGTGGACATCCGTTAAGACCTTAGCTATGGAGCCAGTTAGCCATCACGGCCAAAACATCCCTTTTTCAAGGTCAAACAAGCTCCGGAGCAGGTAAACGCACCATTTTGCCAATTTTCGTGTGCTATAGTCCATGGACTTTTTGGAGATCTGGAATTCTGAGCTCATTTTTGCCAACAATTTTCATGCACATCCGTTAAGATCTTAGAAATGGAGATAGTTAGCCCTCACGGCCAAAACATCCCATTTTCAAGGTCAAACGATCCCCGGAGCAGGTAAACCCCCTATTTTACTAATTTTCTCATGCTATAATCCATGGACTTTTTGGTGATCTGGAATTTCGACCTTATTTTTGCCAAAATTTTTTGGGGACGTCTGTTAAGACATTAGCTATGTAGCCAGTTGGGCCTTACAGCTAAAACATTCCATTTTCAAGGATAAACGACCCCCAGAGCAGGTAAACCCCTCATTTTGCCAATTTTTGTGTGCTATAGTCCATGGACTTTTTAGTGATCTGGAATTTCGACCTAATTTTTACCAATTTTTTTTTGGATGTCTGTTAAGACCTTAAATATGGATCCAGATGGCCCTTACGGCCAAAATTTCCCATTTTGAAGGTCAAATGATCCCAGAGAAGGTAAATCCCTATTTTGCCGATTTTCGTTTGCTATAGTCCATGGACTTTTTGTTAATCTTGAATTCTGACTTCATTTTTGCCAAACTTTTTTGTAGAGATCCGTTAATACCTTAGCTATGGAACCAGTTGGTCCTCATAGCCAAAGCATCCCATTTTCAAAGTTAAACGAGCTCCAGAGCAAGTAAACCCCCAATTTTGTCAATTTTCGTATGCTATAGTTCTCTTTTTTTTTTGGTGATCTGGAATTCCAACCTTATTTTTGCCAAAAATTTTCTTGGACGTCCATTAAGACCTTATCTATAGAGATAATTCATCCGCATGGCCAAAACGTCTAATTTTGAAGATCTAACGACCCCCAGAGCAAGTAAACCCCCCATTTTTCCAATTTTCGTGTGCTATATTCCATGGAGTTTTTGTTGATCTGGAATTTCGAATTCATTTTTGCCAATAATTTTCGTGGATATCCATTAAGACCTTAGCTATGAAGCCAGTTGGCCCTCACGGCCAAAATATCCCATTTTCAAGGTCAAACGAGCTCCGGAGCAGGTAAACCCTCCATTTTGCTGATTTTCGTGTGTTATAGTCAATAGACTTTTGGGAGATCTGGAATTCCAAGTTCATTTTTGCTGAAATTTTTCGTGGACGTCCGTTAAGACCATATCTATGGAGCCAATTGGCCCTCATGAACAAAACATCCCATTTTCATGGTTAAACGAGCCCCGGAGGATGCAAACTCCACATTTTGCTAATTTTCGTGTGCTATAGTCCATGGACTTTTTGGTGATCTAGAATTCTGAGCTCATTTTTGCCTAAATACTTCATGGACATCTGTTAATACCTTAGATATGGAACTAGTTGGCCCTCACGGCCAAAACATACCATTGTCAAGGTCAAACGAGCCTCGTAGCAGGTAAACCCCCCTTTTTACCAATTTTTGTATGCTATAGTCCATGGACTTTTTGGTGATCTTGAATTATGACCTCATTTTTGGAAAACAATTTTGTGGACTTCTGTTAAGACCTTAGCTATAGAGCCAGTTATCCCTCAAGGCTAAAATATCCCATTTTGAAGGTGAAACGATCCCCAGAGAAGGTAAACCCTGCATTTTACCGATTTTCGTGTGCTATAGTCCATAGACTTTTTGTTGATCTGAATTCCAACCTCATTTTTGCCAAATTTTTCATGAAAGTCTATTAAGACCTTAGTTGTGGAGCTAGTTGGCCCTCACGGACAAAACGTCCCATTTTCTTGGTCAAACAGTCCATGGATAAGCTAAACCCTCCATTTTGCAGATTTTCATGACCTATAGTCTATGGACTTTTTGGTGATCTGGAATTGCGAGCTTATTTTTGCTGAAATTATTTGTGGACATCCGTTAAGACCTTAGCTATGGAGCCAGTTTGCCCTCATGGCCAAAAGGCCTTATTTTCAAGGTCAAATGATCCCCGGAGCAGGTAAACCCCTCATTTTGTAGATTTTCTTGTGCTATAGTCCATGGACTTTTTGGTGATCTGGAACTCCGACCTCATTTTTGCTAAAGGTTTTTGTGGACATTCATTAATACCTTTGTTATCGATCTAGTTGGCCCTCACCACTAATACATGCCATTTTCAAGGTCAAACGAGCTCCGAATCAAGTATACTACCCATTTTGCCGATTTTGGTATGCTAAAATCCATGGTATTTTTGGTGATCTGGATTTCTGAGCTCATTTTTGCCAAAATTGTTCGTAGACATCCATTAATACCTTAGCTATGGAGCTAGTTAGACCTCACCACCAACACATCCCATTTATCAGGTCAAACAATCCACGGATCAGTTAAACCCACCATTTTGCCAATTTTCGTGCACTATAGTCTATGGACTTTTTGGTAATCTGGAATTCTGAGCCCATTTTTGCCGAAATTGTTTGTGGACATTCGTTAAGACCTTATCTATGGAGCCATTTGTATCTCACGGCCAAAACATCCTATTTTCAAGGTCAAACGACCCCCGGATCAAGTAAACCCCCCATTTTGTTTATTTTAGTGTGCTATAGTCTATGGACTTTTTGGTGATCTGGAATTACGAGCTCGTTTTTACCGTAATTATTCGTGGACTTCCGTTAACACCTTGGCTATTGATCTAGTTAGCCCTCATGGCCAAAACGTCTCATTTTCAAAGTCAAATGATCCCCAGAGCAGGTAAACCACCCATTTTGCAATTTTTCGTATGCTATAGTCCATGAACTTTTGATGATTTGGAATTCCGACCTCATTTTTACCAAATTTTTTGTGGACGTCCATTAAGACCTTAGCTATCAAGCCAGTTGGCCCTCACCACTAATACATACCATTCTCAAGGTCAAACGATCCCTGAATCAGGTATACCCCCCATTTTGCCAATTTTCGTATGCTAAAGTCCATGGTATTTTTGGTGATATGGAATTTTGAGCTCATTTTTGTCAAAATTTTTTGTGAACGTCCATTAAGACCTTAGCTATAGATCCAGTTAGCCCTCACGGCCAAAACATCCCATTTTCAAGGTCAAAAAAACCCCGGAGCAAGTAAACCCCCCATTTTGCCATTTTTTGTGTGATGTAGTCCATGGACTTTTTGTTGATCTGAAATTCCAACCTCATTTTTGCCAAAATTTTTCGTGGACGTCCGTTAAGACCTTAGCTATGGAGCCAGTTGCCCCACACGGCGAAAACATCCCATTTACAATGTCAAACGACCCTCTGAGCAGGTAAACCCACCATTTTGCTGATTTTCTTATGCTATAGTCCATGGACTTTTTGGAGATCTAGAATTCCGAGCTCATTTTTGCTGAAATGTTTCATGGATATCCGTTAAGCCCTTATCTATGGATCCAGTTGTCTCTCATAGCCAAAACATTCCATTTTCAAGGGAAAACGAGCCCCAGAGCAGGGAAGTCCCCTATTTGCCAATTTGCATGTGCTATAGTCCATGCACTTTTTGGTGATCTGGAATTTCGACCTCATTTTTACCAACATTTTTTATGGACTTCCGTTAAGACCTTAGCTATGGAGGGAGTTGTCCCTCACAGCCAAAACATCCCATTTTCCAGGTCAAACGACCCCCGGAGAAGGTAAACCCCCATTTTGCCAATTTTTGTGTGCTATATTCCAAGGACTTTTTGGAGATCTGGATTCCGAGCTCACTTTTGCTAAAAAATTTAATGGACGTCCGTTAAGACCTTATATATGGAACCAATTGGCCCTCAAGGCTAAAACATTCAATTTTCATGGTCAAACGAGCCCTGGAGCAGGTAAACCTGCCATTTTGCCAAGTTTGTGTGCTATAGTCCATGGACTTTTTGGTGATTTGGAATTTCGATCTCATTTTTGCCAAACAATTTCATGGACGTTCATTAACTCATTAGCTATGGAGCCAGCTGGCCCTCACGACCAAAACGTCCCATTTTGAAGGTCAAATGAGCCCTAAAGCAGGTAAACACCCAATTTTGCTGATTTTCGTGTGCTATATGCCATGGACTTTTTTTGTGATTTGGATTTTGACCTGATTTTTACCAAAACTTTTGTTCGACGTCCATTCAGACCATACCTATAGAGCAAGTTGGCCCTCACGGCAAAAACGTCTAATTTTCAAGGTCAAACAAGCCCTTGATCAGGTAAACTCTCCATTTTGCCGATTTTGGTGTGCTATAATCCATGGACTTTTTGGTGATCTGGAATTTCGAGCTCATTTTTGTCGAAATATTTCATGGACGTTTGTTAAGACCTTAGCTATGGAGCTAGTTAGCCCTCACGGCCAAACATCCTATTTTCAAGGTCAAATGGGCCCTGGAGCAGTTAAACCCCCCTATTTTTCTGATTTTCTTGTTGTATACTTCATGGGCTTTTTGTTGATCTGGAATTTCGACCTTAATTTCGCCAAAAAAATTTGTGGACGTCTCTTAGTATGTTAGATATGGAGCCAATTGGAAATCACGGTGAAAACGTCCCATTTTTAAGGTCAAACAACCTCAAGAGCGGGTAAACCCCCATGTTGCTGATTTTCGTATGCTATAGTCCATGGACTTTTTGGTGATCTGGAATTTCGAGCTCATTTTTGCCCAATTTTTTCATGGACGTCCATTAAGACCTTAGATATGGAGCCAGTTGGCCCTCACGGCCAAAATGTCCATTTAAAGGTCAAACGTTTCCCGGAGCAAGTAAACCCCTCATTTTGCCAATTTTCATGTGCTTAGTCTATGGACTTTTTGGTGATATGGAATTCCAACCTTATTTTTGCCAAAATTTTTTGTGGACGTCCATTAAGACCTTAGCTAGGGAGCCAGTTGGCTCTCACGGCCAAAACGTCCCATTTTCAACGTCAAACGAGCCCCGAAGCAGGGAAACCCCCCATTTTGCCAATTTTCATGTGCTACAGTCCATCAAGTTTTTGGTGATCTGGAATTCCGACCTCATTTTTGCCAAAACTTTCCTTGGATGTCTGTTAAGACCTTAGCTTTGGAGCCAGTTGTCCCTTATGGCCAAAACATCCCATTTGAAAGGTCAAACGGGCCCGAGAGCAGATAAACCTCCTATTTTTAAATTTTCGTGTGCTATAGTCAATTGAATTTTTGGCTATAGATATCCGACCTCATTTTTGCCAAAAATTTTCCATGCTTGTCCATTAAGACCTTAGCTATGGATCCAATTGGCCGTCACGGCTAAAACCTCTCATTCTCAAGGTCAAACGATCCCTAGAGCAGGTAAACCCCCCATTCTGTCGATTTTCGTGTGCTATATTCTATGGACTTTTTGAAGATCTGGAATTCCGAGCTCATTTTTGCTGAAATTTTTCATGGGCATCTAGTAAGGCCTAAGCTATGTGTCCAGTTGGCCCTCAAGCTCAAAACGTCTCATTTTCAAGGACAAACGAACCCCAGAGTAGGTAAACCTCCCATTTTGCCAATTTTTGTGTGCTATAGTCCATGGACTTTTTGTTGATCTGGAATTCCAACCTCATTTTTGCCAAAATTTTTCGTGGACGTACGTTAAGATCTTAGCTATGGATATAGTTGGTACACATGGAGAAAAGACCTCATTTTGCCAATTTTTGAGTGCTATAGTCCATGGACTTTTTGGAGATATGAAATTTGAGTTCATTTTTTCCAAATTTATCATGGATATCCATTAAGGCCTTTGCTATGGATCCTGTTGGCCCTTACAGACAAAACATCCCATTTTCATGGGCAAAGAGACCCGGAGCAGGTAAACCCCCCATTTTGCCGATCTTTGTGTGCTATAGTCCATGGACTTTTTGGTGATCTAAAATTCTGAGCTCATTTTTGCCAAAATTTTTTGGGGACGTCCGTTAAGACCTTAGCTGCGGAGCCAACTAGCCCTCATGGAAAAAACATCCCATTTTCAAGGTCAAATGAGCCCTGAAGCAGGTAAACTCTCTATTTTGCCGATTTTTGAGTGCTATAGTCCATGGAATTTTTGGAGAACTGGAATTATGAGCTCATTTTCTGAAAAATATTTTCATGGACGTCCGTTAAAACCTTAGCTATGGAGCCAGTAGGCCCACATGGCCAAAACGTGCAATTTTCAAGGTCAAACGACCCCCGGAGCATGAAAACTCCCCATTTTTCTGATTTTCGTGTGCTATGGTCCATGGACTTATTGAAGATTTGGAATTTTGAGCTCATTTTTGCCAAAAAATTTTCATGCTTGTCCATTAAGACCTTAGCTATGGATCCAGTTGGCCGTCACGGCTAAAACCTCTCATTCTCAAGGTCAAACGATCCCTAGAGCAGGTAAACCTCCTATTCTGTCGATTTTCGTGTGCTATATTCTATGGACTTTTTGAAGATCTAGAATTCTGAGCTCATTTTTGCTGAAATTTTTCATGGGCATCCGTTAAGGCCTAAGCTATGTGTCCAATTGGCCCTCAAGCTCAAAACGTCTCATTTTCAAGGACAAACGAACCCCAGAGCAGGTAAACCCCCCATTTTGCCAATTTTTGTGTGCTATAGTCCATGGACTTTTTGTTGATTGGGAATTCCAACCTCATATTTGCCCAAATTTTTCGTGGACGTACGTTAAGATCTTAGCTATGGATATAGTTGGTACACATGGCGAAAAGACCTCATTTTGCCAATTTTTGAGTGCTATAGTCCATGGACTTTTTGGAGATCTGAAATTTGAGTTCATTTTTTCCAAATTTATCATGGATATCCATTAAGGCCTTTGCTATGGCTCCTGTTGGCTCTTATGGACAAAACAACCCATTTTCATGGGCAAAGAGACCCGGAGCAGGTAAACCCCCCATTTTGCCAATTTTTGTGTGCTATAGTCCATGGACTTTTTGGTGATCTAAAATTCTGAGCTCATTTTTGCCAAAAATTTTCGGGAACGTCCGTTAAGACCTTAGCTGTGGAGCCAACTAGCCCTCACAAAAAAAACATCCCATTTTCAAGGTCAAATGAGCCCCGAAGCAGGTAAACTCTCTATTTTGCCGATTTTTGAGTGCTATAGTCCATGGAGTTTTTGGAGATCTGGAATTATGAGCTCATTTTCTGAAAAATATTTTCATGAACGTCCGTTAAAACCTTAGCTATGGAGACAGTAGGCCCACATGGCCAAAACGTGCAACTTTCAAGGTCAAACGACCCCCGGAGCATGTAAACTCCCCATTTTTCTGATTTTCGTGTGCTATGGTCCATGGACTTATTGAAGATTTGGAATTTCGAGCTCATTTTTGCAAAACAATTTCATGGACGTCCGTTAAGGCCTTAGCTATGGATCCAGTTGGCTCTCATGGCCAAAACGTCCCATTTTCAAGGTCAAATGAGCCTCGGAGTAGGTAAACCTCTCTTTTTGCAGATTTTTGTGTGCTATAGTCCATGGACTTTTTGGTGATTTAGAATTCTAATCTCATTTTTGCCAAACAATTTCGTGGACGTTCGTTAAGACATTAATTATGGAGCCAGTTGGCCCTCACAACTAAAACGTCCTATTTTGAATGTCAAACGAGTCCTAGAGCAGGTAAACCCCCAATTTTGCCAATTTTCATGTGCTATATTCCATGGACTTTTTGGTGATCTGGAATTTCGATCCTCATTTTTGCCAAATGTTTTGTGGACATCCGTTAAGACCTTAGCAATATAGCCAGTTGGCCGTCACAGCCACAGCGTTCCATTTTCAAGGTCAAACGAGTCCTAGATCAAGTAAACTCCCCATTTTGCCGATTTTGGTGTGCTATAGTCCATGGACTTTTTGGTGATCTGAAATTTCGAGCTCATTTTTTCTGAAATGTTTCGTGGACGTCCGTTAAGACCTTAGTTATAGAGCCAGTTAGCCCTCATGGCCAAAACGTCCTATTTTTTTTAAAAGTTTTTGTGGACGTTTGTTAAGACATTAGCTATGGAGCCAGTTGGCCATCACGACCAAAACATCCTTTTTTAAAGTTCAAACGAGCCCTAGAGAAGGTAAACCCCCCATTTTGCTGATTTTTGTGTGCTATAGTCCATGGACTTTTTGGTGATCTAGAATTCCGACCTCATTTTTGCAAAAATATTTCATAGACGTCCTTTAAGACCTTAGCTATAGAGCCAGTAGGCCTTCACGGCCAAAACGTCCCATTTTCAATGTCAAACCATCCCTGGAACAGGTAAAGCCCCCATTTTGCCAATTTTCGTGTGCTTTAGTCCATGGAGTGTTTGGTGATCTGGAATTTTAACCTTATTTTTGCCAAAATTTTCTGTGGACGTTTGTTAAGACCTTAGCTATGGATCCATTTGGCCCTCACAGCCAAACACATGCCATTTTAACGGTCAAACGAGCTCGAGAGCAGGTAAACCCCCCATTTTACCATTTTTCGTGTGCTATAATCCATTGACTTTTTGGTGATCTAGAAATTGGACCTCATTTTTTCCAACATTTTTCGTGCATGTTCCTTAAGACCTTAGCTATGGAGCCAATTGGACCTTACGGCTAAAACATCTAATTTTCAAGGCCAAACAAACCCCGGAGTAGGTAAACCCTCAATTTTGCCGATATTTGTGTGCTATATTCCATGGACTTTTTGTTGATTTGGAATTGCGACCTCATTTTACCCAAAAAAAATTGTGGACGTCCGTTAAGACCTTAGCTATGGATCCAGTTGGCCCTCACAGCCAAAACTTCCCATTTTGAAGGTCAAACGATCCCCAAAGCAGGTAAACCCACCATTTTACTGATTTTCGTATGCTATAGTCCGTGGACTTTTTTGTGATCTGGAATTTCGACCTCATTTTTGTTGTAATTTTTTATGGACGTCCGTTAAAACCTTAACTATGGAACCAATTGGCTCTCATGGACAAAACGTCCCATTTTCAAGGTCAAATGAGCTCTGGAGCAGGTAAACCCCCCATTTTGCCAATTTTTGTGTTCTATATTCCACGGACTTATTGGAGATCTGGAATTTCGACCTCATTTTTGCCAAAACTTTTTGTAAACATCCGTTAAGACCTTAGATATGGATCCAACAAGCCCTCACAGACATAACCTCCCATTTTGAAGGTCAAACGACCCCCAGAGCAGGTAAACCCCCAATTTTAACGATTTTTGTGTGTTATAGTCCATTGATTTTCTGTTGATCTCAAATTTCGACCTCATTTTTGCCAATATTTTTCGTGGACGTCCGTTAAAACCTTAACTATGGAGCCAATTGGCCCTAATGGTCAAAACGTCCCATTTTCAAGGTTAAACAAGTTCTAGAGTAGGTAAACCACCTATTTTACCGATTTTTGTGTGGTATATTCCATGGACTTTTTGGAGATATGGAATTTCGAGATTATTTTTGCTGAAATTTTTCATGGACATCCGTTAAGATATTATCTATAAGTCAAGTTGGCCCTTACAGCCAAAACGTCCCATTTTCAAGGACAAACGAGCCCTGGATTTTGGAAACTCCTCATTTTACCAATTTTCGTGTGCAATAGACCATGTATTTTTTGGTGATCTGGATTCCAACCTTATATTTTCCAAATATTTCGTGAACATCCATTAAGACCTTAGCTATGGAGCGAGTTGGCCCTCACAGCCAAAACGTCCCATTTTTAAGGTCAAACAATCTCCGGAGCAGGTAAACCCCCTATTTTGCCGATTTTCGTGTGCTATATTCCATGGGCTTTTTGGAGATCTGGAGTTCCAAGCTATTTTTTGCCACAATTTTTTGTGGACGTCTGTTAAGATCGTATCTATGGAGATTGTTGGCCCTCATAGCCAAAACATCACATTTTAAACGTCAAACGACCTTTAGAGCAGGTAAACCCCTCATTTTACTGATTTTCATGAGCTATAGTCCATGGACTTTTTCAAGATATGGAAATCCGAGCTCATTTTTACCAAAAATTTTCATGGACATCCGTTAAGGCCTTAGCTATGTATCCAGTTGGCCCTCAAGGCCAAAATGTCCCATTTTCAAGGACAAACGAGCCCCAGAGCAGGTAAACCCCCCATTTTGTCAATTTTTGTGTGCTATAGTCCAGGGACTTTTTGGTGATCTCGAATTTTAACCTCATTTTTGTCAAAAAAATTTGTGAACGTCCGTTAAGACCTTAGTTATGGATCCAATTGGCCCTGACAACCAAAATGTCCCTTTTTGAAGGTCAAACGATCCCCAGAGCAGGTAAACCCCCCATTTTGCCAATTTTCGTGTGCTATAATCCTTTGACTTTTTGGTGATCTAGAATTCCGACCTCATTTTTGCCAATTTTTTTTGTGGAAATCCCTTAAGACCTTAGATATGGAACAAGTTGGCCGTCACAGCCAAAACATCCCATTTTCCAGGTCAAACGATCCCCGGATCAGGTAAACCCCAAATTTTGCTGATTTTCGTGTGCTATAATCTATGGACTTTTTGTGATCTGAAATTCTGAACTCATTTTTGTTGAAATTTTTTGTAGATGTCCATTAAGACCTTAGCTATGGAGCCAATTAGCCCTCATGGCTAAAACGTCCCATTTTGATGGTTAAACAAGCCTTAGAGCAGGTATACCCCTTATTTTACCAATTTTCATGTGCTATAGTGCATGAAGTTGTTGGTGATCTATAATTTCGACCTCATTTTTCCCAAAAATTTCCGTGGATGTCCGTTAAGACCTTAGCTATGGATCCAGTTAGCACTCATGGGCAAAATATCCCATTTTCAAGGTCAAACGATCCCCAGAGCAGGTAAAACCCCATTTTACCAATATTTGTGTGCTATAGTCCGTAGACTTTTTGTTGATCTGGAATTCCAACCTCATTTTTGTTAAAAATTTACGTGGACATCCGTTAAGACCGCTATGGAGCCAGTTGGCCCACACAGCCAAAACGTCCCATTTTCAAGGTCGAACGATCCCCGGAGCAGGTAAACCCCATATTTTGTCAATTTTCGTGTGCTATAGTTCTTGGACTTTTTGAAGATCTGGAATTCCGAGCTTATTTTTGCCAAACTTTTTCATGAATGCCCGTTAAGCCCTTAGCTATGGATCCAGTTGGCCCTCGCGGCCAAAACGTCCCATTTTGAAGGTCAAACGATCCCAGAGCAGGTAAACCCCCTATTTTGCCAATTTTCGTGTGCTATAGTTCTTGGATCTTTTGGAGATCTGGAATTTCGACCTCATTTTTGTCGAATTTTTTCATGGACGTTCTTTAATACCTTAGCTATGGAGCAAGTTGGCCCTTACAGCCAAAACGTCCCATTTTCCAGGTCAAACAATCCCCGGATCAGCTAAACCCCCCATTTTGCCTATTTTCATGCGTTATAGTCTATAGATTTTTGGTGTTCCGAAATTTCGAGCTCATTTTTGCCAAATTTTTTTGTGGACATCTGTTAATACCTTATCGATGGAGCCAGTTAGCTGCCGCGGCTAAAACATCCCATTTTCAAGGTTAAACGAGTCTCGAAACAGGTAAACCCCCCATTTTGCTGATTTTCATGTGCTATAGTCCATGGGCTTTTTGAAGATATGGAATTCCAATTTATTTTTACCAAAAATTTTAATGGACGTCTGTTAAGATCTTATCTATGGAGCCAGTAGGCCCTCACGGCCAAAATATCCCATTTTTTAGGTCAAACGACCCCCGGAGCAGGTAAACTCCACATTATGTCGATTTTTGTGTGCTATAGTCCATGGAGTTTTTGGAGATCAGGAATTTCGAGCTAATTATTTCTGAAATTTTTCATGAACATTCGTTAAGGCCTTAGCTATGGATCCAGTTGGCCCTCATGTCCAAAACGTCCCAATTTTAAAGTCAAATGATCCCCGGATCAGGTAAACCCCCCATTTCGCTGATTTTCTTATGCTATATTCTATGGACTCTTTGAAGATCTGGAATTTCGAGCTCATTTTTACAAAATATTTTGATGGATATCTGTTAAGGCCTAAGCTATGTGTCCAGTTGGCCCTCACGGTCAAAACATCCCATTTTCAAGGACAAACGAGCCCCAGAGCAGGTAAACCCCCTATTTTGCCAATTTTCGTGTGCTATGGTCCGTGGACTGTTTGATGATCTGGAAGTCCAACCTCATTTTATCCAAAAAATTTTGTGGACGTCCGTTAAGATATTAGTTATGGAGACAGTTGTCACACATGGACAAAACATCCCATTTTCAAGGTCAAACGACCCCCGAAGCAGGTAAACCCCTCATTTTGCCTATTTTCGAGTGTTATAGTCCATGGACTTTTTGGAGATATGGAATTCCGAGCTCATTTTTGCCGAATTTATCATGGATATCCCTTAAGGGCTTAGATATGGATCCAGTTGGCCCTCACTAGGGGTGGCAGGGGGACCGGGTCGGCCCGCCCCGGCCCGAGACCGGTTCGAGAACCGGCTCACCTGACCCGGTCCTGTTCGTTTTTGGGGGTTTGGAGGGGTTTGAGATGGGGGACCGGTTAGGGGCCGGTTCACCAGTTGGGCTCGGTCGACCCAGCCCGAATGAACCGGCCGATTTGCGAGAACCCCTAAATTATTTTTTTAAAATTTTATCCGTTGGGCAACGGCTAGTGGCCCCCCCCCCCCCAATGGATTTATTGACTGATTTTTCCCTTCCCAACACCCCCTACCACCCCTACTTTTAATAATTTACTTTAAACCCTCAAGTTATCATAAATACACTTTAATCCACTTTTAATATTATAAATACCCCTCTATCCCTTATTATTTCATACAAATCATATATTCTCTCATCTATTTTTTAAATCTTTCAAGTCTCAATCTTTTATTCCATTTAAGTCTCATATTATATCATAATACATATATTTCAATTTTAAGTTTTCATATTATATATCATAATATATATACTTCTCATATTTGCTATCAAATATTGGAGTTCCAAATTACAAGTTACAACAAACTACAAGCTTCAAGAATCGATTATAACGTCTGCTATTAACGCAAACGTTTGGTACATTCGTTTTATAATATTTATATTTTATTTTTCGTCATTAATTTTTGTGTTATTATTATTTTTATATTATACTTTATATATAATTAAATATGAGTTCTGACAAAAAAAATACTGGTAAAGGAAAAGAGAAAGAACCAAGTGGCATTAGTAGATTTTTTAATTGTAAAAAAAAAAGTAGTAAGGAAAAAAATAAGAGTAAATGTAGTGGTACTTCTAGAGTTAGATTTAATACAAATGATTCTACTTATGTTGATGATACTTCTTATGATATTGATTCAAATGCTCAACTTGATCGTGAACTTTTACAATAAATTTATGGTGATATTAATCGTTGTCTTGATGAAAATTCAGGTGAAGAAGTAGAAGTTGGTTCGGGAGAAGATGAATTAGAAGATACACCTACTAGTCCGGTGACAAATGTTCCAAATGAAACTACAAATTCAACGGAGCAAAATTTTGGATACCCACCCCTTATACCTCCTACGAGGGAGAAGGTGAAGTATCAACGCCCTAAAACTTCTGTTGTGTGGCAATTTATGACTTTAGATAAGTAAAATTCTATTGTTATTTGTAATAAATGTAAGCAACCTTTTAAACATAAACAAGGTGGAGGTCAAGGTGGGACAAGGGGCTTAACTAGACATTTGTTATCTTGTGTACCGATTCAATATAAAGAAGCTAAATCATTAGCCGATAGAAAAAAAAGAATTCAAGTTAATGATTTTGATATTAAAGTTAATGAATCGGTAGGGGCTTTTAACATGGTTCAAGGAACATTAGATCCTTCTAACCCCGGTGGTCCACTAACACAATGTAAATATAATAAGGAAAGAGATCACGAAAATTTAGCTAAAATGATTTCTGTTTGTGGTTTACCTTATAGTTTTCCTTCACATCCCAGTTTTATTGAATATATTCAACAAACTTATAATCCTAATTATAGAGGTTTTTCAAAAAATACTGTTAAATCTGATGTTTTTGTATATCAAGGTAAACATTTTCAATATCTACGTTGTTTATTTAGCATATTAGATTGTAGAGTGTCTATAACTTCGGACATGGGTCGTAGTGTTAATGGACGTGATTATTTAACTGTTACAACACATTGGATTGATCATAACTAGAATTTGCAAAAAAGAATCTTAAGTTATAAAGAATGTATAGAGAAAAAAACGAGTGCATATTTAGCTTCAAATATTTTGAGTGTTATAGATTATTACATGCTTATAGATAAAGTAATGTCTATCGCATTAGATAATGCATCTAATAATGTAAAAATTTGCTAGTATGTTAAAAACTAGATTATGTCCAATTGATGTTAATTCTTTTCATGTTAGATGTGTTGCACATGTATTAAATTTAGTTGTACAAGATGGTATTTCATTATTTGAATGTGGTTGTATGAAAATTGAATATGTTGTTGCCTAGATTTTTTATGCTAATAGAGCTGCTAGAATTAGGGAATTTAATGAGCGTTGTGTACTATGTGATTTGCCACCAAGAAAAATTCCAAGACATATTAAAACATGATGGAATTCTTTTTATGAAATGTTTTCAGTTGCTTACGAATATAGAGGACCCATACAAATGGTGTTTAATGTTCATAAAGCTGACCCATTAGACAGAATTTGTGAAGAAGATTGGGAAGAAACTAATGAACTATTAGAATGTTTAAGACTTTTTTATGATGCTACAACCATGTTTTCTGGAATTTATTATCCTACTATTTCATCAGTATTAATAAATATTTGTGCTATTTCAATTCAATTTTCTAAATACAAAAAAATTGAAAAATTTAGAGTTGCAATTGAAGGTATGATTGAAAAATTTTAAAAATATTTTTTTCCTATTCCTCAAATTTTTTAAGCGCTACTTTACTTTATCCCGACTATAAATTACAAGGTGTGCGGGGACTTGTTGACACTTTTATGATACCTTAGAAATTTTACCGGAAATAAATCCAACTTGTGAAATGTGTAAGTCTAGCATAAAAATAGAAGCAAAAATTTTGTATGAAAAATATAGAACTACAGGAAATACTCAAGAAGTTGGTCAAACTTCTAATCCTTAGAATAAAGCTCAAATTTCAAGTTATATGCGAGATTTTCTTGGTCTTAATTCTACTAACTGTGATGATTTTGAAGAAAATGTTAATCAATCTTTAGAAACAGTGAAAGACGAAGATGTCAATGAAGAATTATTAGCATGGTGGAGGAGGCGGAGCGTTGCATTTCCAATTTTGAGCAAAATGGTTCGTGATGTTCTAGCTATTCAAGCTTCATCAGAGGCTGCTTTTAGTGCGGCAAGGTTTCAACTTGGCGATCATAGACATTCATTGGCGAAAGACAGTTTGGAAATATCAGTTTTATTTAGAGACTGGGTCAACGCCAAGAGGAGAAATTATAATTTGCCAAAGTTAAGTTCCAAACAAGAAGCTTGGATTAATACGATAATTGGATCTAGTGATCATGAATTAGAGTCACAAGAGTTTCTAGCAAGTTTGCCAACACCGGAGGATGTTACTGTCGATATGATGCGACAATTAGAATTAAATTTTAAAGGAGAATACAAATATTAGATTACATCCGAGAACTAATTGAAACAGAACCCTTCCTAGAAGGTGGCTGCGTAAATTAGTTACTCATCTAATATTTGTAACAGATATTAGTTTTACATATGAGAACTTATTGAAACAGAACCCTTCCTAGAAGGTGGCTGCGTAAATAAGTTACTCCACTAATATTTGTAAATTGTAACTTCTAAGTTCTAAGTTGCAATTAGATTTTATTGAATAAATTTGAAGGCTTTATTAAGTCTTTTTTATATAACTATTGTCTTGCATTTTAATTTTAATATATTCAATTATTCATACATATTTACATATATACTAAACTTACTTTAAAATACTTAATTTAAAAATCAAAATTTCAAGTTTAAATTACTTTAAAATATTTAAAATACAAATTTGAACTTCTCAAATTTGAAATTTGAAATTTGAAAATTGAAAATTGAATTTTGAAATTTGAAAGTTGAATTTGAAATTTGAAATTTGAAGTTTGAAGTTTGAAATTGAAATTTGAAGTTTGAAATTGAAATTTGAATTTTGAATTTTGAATTTTGAAACTTAAGCATTATTTATTAGCTAAAAATGTTATTGAAAAAAAATCTAATTTTTAACTCATTAGAAATGTTCTTTTTAGTTCCTATTCTCTTTGTCTTATATTAGTCTCCACTTTTTCCTTTATAATATTCCTTAAGATATTATAAATAAGAAGGATAGTTTTACTAATTTACCTTTTTTATTTATTTATTTTTTAACCCTTTACCAACTTACATGACTTTCAAAATGGATTAATTTTAAAGGTAAAATAGAAAAAATATAGTTTATTATATCTTGATTTATGAATTAATAAGTAATTTCGGACAATATTTATAATAATATGAACAATTAATCTGAAACGGAGAAAATATACTAAATATATATATATATATATATATATATATTTTATTTTTTTTTTTTTTTTTTCATCAAAAATAATAAAAAGATTGGTAAGTAGAATATATTTATAAGAGATATTTGAAGGGTCATATTCAATCTTTTCGTCTTGGTTGTTCTATTCAATCAATTGGAATTTATAGTTGAGAAGTCAATTACGAAGCCTCTTATATGACTTTCTAATCGAGGAAATATAATTTAAGCAGTATCACATTTTTTTAAGTATACATGAGTCTCTTCAATCAAAAGTAGTTATCTAGTGGATCACAATTAGTGGTTGATCACTTGATTGGCATATGTGAAATTTTATTCTATAATTAAGATTCTCATTTGTCCAATACCAATAAAAGTAATTAAAATATAAAATTAATTAGTATGTCATAATCTACTTGTACTTATTTAATGATCCGAATTATTTTCGTCCACCAAACCGAGTACATATCCATTTGTGAGGTCAAATGATTTTTGGCTGTCCTATACTTCGTTAAAAAATATATATTATTAAGATTGGTATGAGAAATTATAGAAGTTATTAATTGTGCGAATAGTATTAAAGTTATTAATTAATTGTGTAAAGATATCTAAGATCATATTTACTTGCACTTAATAATTAATAAATATATATATATATATATATATATTACAATAGTAATTTAAGCTTTAATCGTTAAATGTATTTATTTTTATTTCGTGATATTAATAAAATTGAATGATTAAGACTTAGCAAAATATTATAATATTATTAAGAAGTTATTCATTCAAGATAAATAAGTATATAAAAAATAAAAAATCCCCCGTCCCGTCCCCCCAAAACCCGTCCCATCCCGTATATATAGTGGGACGGGATGGGACTTATTTTTGTCCCCTCAATCCCGGTCCCGACCAAATCCCCCCAACCGCGTCCCCCGTCCCGTCCCGTCACCCAATCCCCATCCCCGTCCCCTTGCCAGCCCTAGCCCTCACGGCAAAAACATCCCATTTCAAGGCCAAACGAGCCCCGAAGCAAGTAAACCCTCTATTTTGCCAATTTTCAAGTGTTATAGTGCATGGACTTTTTGGAGATCTAGAATTATGAGCTCATTTTTTGCAAAATATTTTCATGGACGTCCGTTAAGACCTTAGCTGTGGAGCCAGTAGGCCCACATGGCCAAAACGTCCCATTTTTAAGGTCAAACGATACCTAGAGCATGTAAACTCCCCATTTTTTTGCAGATTTTTGAGTGCTATATTCCATGGACATTTTGAAGATCTGGAATTCCGAGCTCATTTTTGTCAAATTTATCATGGATATCCGTTAAGGGCTTAGCTATGGATCCAGTTGGCCCTCACGGCCAAAACATCCCATTTTCAAGGTCAAACGAGCCATGAAGCAGGTAAACCCTCTATTTTGCCAATTTTCGAGTGCTATAGTCCATGAACTTTTTGAAGATCTAGAATTACGAGCTTATTTTTTGCAAATTTTTTTTATGGACGTCTATTAAGACCTTAGCTATGGAGCCAGTAGGCCCACATGGCCAAAACGTCCCATTTTTAAGGTCAAACGACTCCCGGAGTAAGACTACCCATTTTTCTGATTTTTGTGTGCTATAGTCCATGGACTTTATGAAGATTTGGAATTTCGAGTTCATTTTTGCCAAAAAATTTCATGGTCGTCCGTTAAGGCCTTAGCTATGGATCCAGTTGGCCCTCATGTCCAAAACGTCCCATTTTCAAGGTCAAATGAGCCTCGGAACAGGTAAACCTCTCATTTTGTCGATTTTCATGTGCTATAGTCCATGAACTTTTTGGTGATTTGGAATTACGATCTCATTTTTGCCAAAAAAATTTGTGGACGTTCATTAAGACATTAATTATGGAGCCAGTTGTCTCTCACAACCAAAACGTCCTATTTTGAAGGTCAAACGAGCCCTAGAGCAGGTAAATCCCCAATTTTGCCAATTTTCGTGTGCTATAGTCCATTGACCTTTTGGTGATCTGGAATTTCGACCTCATTTTTTTCAAAATTTTTCGTGGACATTTGTTAAGACCTTAGCAATAGAACCAGTTGGCCGTCACGACCAAAACGTCCTATTTTCAAGGTCAAACGAGCCCTAGATCAGGTAAACTCCCCATTTTGCCAATTTTGGTGTGCTATATTCCATAGACTTTTTGGTGATCTGGAATTCCGAGCTCATTTTTGCTGAAATGTTTCGTGGATGTCCGTTAAGACCTTAGCTATAGAGCCATTATCCCTCACGACCAAAACGTCATAGTTTTGCTTAAAGTTTTCATTGACATTTGTTAAAACATTAGCTATGGAGCCAGTTGGCCATCACGACCAAAACATCCTTTTTTGAAGTTCTAACGAGCCCTAGAGCAGGTAAACCCCCCATTTTGTCAATTTTCGTGTGCTATTGTCCATGGACTTTTTCGTGATTTGGAATTTCGACCTCATTTTTGCCAAAATTTTTCGTGGACGTCTGTTAAGAGCTTAGCTATGGAGCCAGTTGGCCTTCATGGCCAATACATCCCATTTTAAAGGTCAAATGAGCCCGAGAGCAGGTATATCCCCCATTTTGGCCTTTTTCATGTGCTATAATATATTGACTTTTCGGTAATCTAGAAATCCGACCTTATTTTTTCCAATATTTTTCGTGCATGTCCCTTAAGACCTTAGCTATGGAGCCAAAACATCTAATTTTTAGGGTCAAACCAACCCCGGAGAAGGTAAACCCTCCATTTTATCGATATTCATGTGCTATATTCCAAGGACTTTTTATTAATCTGGAACTGTGACATCATTTTAGCCAAAAAAAAAATTTAGACGTCCGTTAAGCCCTTAGCTATGGATCCAGTTGGCCCCCACGGCTAAAACGTCCCATTTTGAAGGTCAAACGATCCCCAGAGCAGGTAAACCCACTATTTTGCTGATTTTCGCGTGCTATAGTCGATGGACTTCTTCGTGATCTGGAACTACGAACTCATTTTTGTAGTATTTTTTTATGGACGTCCGTTAAGACCTTATCTATGGAACCAGTTGGCTCTCATGGCCAAAATGTCCCATTTTCAAGGTTAAACGAGCCCCGGAGCAGGTAAACCCCCCATTTTGCCAATTTTCGAGTGCTTAATCCATTGACTTTTTGGTGATTTGGAATTCTGACCTCAATTTTGCCAAAAAATTTTGTGGACGTTCGTTAAGACATTTGCTATGGAGCCATTTGGCCTTCACGACCAAAACGTCCTATTTTGAAGGTCAAATGAGCCCTAGAGCAGGTAAACCCCCCATTTTGCCGATTTTCGTGTGCTATAGTCAATGGACTTTTAGGTGATCAGGAATTTCGACCTCATTTTTGCCATAATTTTTTGTGGATGTCTGTTAAGACCTTAGCAATGGAGGCAGTTGGCACTCACGACCAAAATGTCCCATTTTGAAGGTCAAACGATCTCCAGAGCAGGTAAATCCCCTATTTTGCCAATTTTTTTGTACTATAGTCCATGGACTTTTTGGTGATCTAAAGTTCTAACTTCATTTTTGATTTTTTTTTTCGTGGATGTCCGTTAAGACCTGAATTATGGAGCCATTTAGCCCTCACCACCAAAACATTCTATTTTCAAGGTCAGATGAGCCTCGGAGCAGGTAAACCTCCCATTTTGCCGATTTTCTTGTGCTATAGTCCATGGACTTTTTGTTGATCTGGAACTGCGATCCATTTTTGCCAAAGTTTATCGTGGACGTCCGTTAAGACCTTCGCTATGGACCTAGTTTGACTTCACGGCCAAAATGTCACATTTGAAGGTCAAACGATTCCCAGAGCAGGTAAACCCCTCATTTTGCCGATTTTCGTGTGCTATAGTCCATGGACATTTTGGTGATATGGAATTTCGATTTCTTTTTTGCCAACATTTTTCATGGACATCCGTTAAGTCCTTAGCTATAGAGCCAGTTGGACCTCACGGCCAAAATGTCCCATTTTCAAGGTCAAACGATCCCCAGAGCATGTAAATCCCTATTTTGCCAATTTTCGTGTGCTATAATTCATGGGCTTTTTGTTGATCTGGAATTTCGACCTCATTTTTACCAAAATTTTTCATGGACATCTGTTAGCATGTTAACTATAGAGCCAATTGGCCATCACGGCAAAAACGTCCCATTTTCAAGGTCAAACAACCTTTAGAGAGGGTAAACCCCCATGTTGCCGATTTTCGTGTGCTATAATCCATGGAGTTTTTGGTGATTTGGAATTTCGAGCTCATTTTTGCCCAATTTTTTCATGGACGTCCGTTAAGACCTTAGATATGGAGCCAGTTGCCCTTCACGGCCAAAATGTCCCATTTTAAAGGTCAAACGAGCCCCGGAGCAGGTAAACCCCTCATTTTGCCAATTTTCGTTTGCTAAAGTCCATGGACTTTATGGTGATATGGAATTACAACCTCATTTTTGCCAAAAACTTTTGTGGACGTCCATTAAGACCTTAGTTATGGAGCCAATTGGCTCTAACGGTCAAAACGTCCCATTTTCAACGTTAAACGATCCCCGAAGCAGGTAAACACCCTATTTTGTTGATTTTCATGTGCTACAATCCATCGAGTTTTTGGTGATCTGGAATTCCAACCTCAGTTTTACCAAAAATTTCTGTGGACGTATGTTAAGACCATATCTATGGAGTTAGTTGGCCCTCACGGCCAAACCATCCCATTTTAAAGGTCAAACGGTCCCGAGAGCAGGTAAACCTCCTATTTTGCAATTTTCGTGTGCTATAGTCCATTGAATTTTTGGCTATAAATATCCGACCTCATTTTTGCCATAAATTTGTGTACTTGTCCATTAAAACCTTAGCTATAGAGCCAGTTGGCCGTCATGGACAAAACGTCTCATTTTCAATGTCAAACGATCCCTGGAGCAGGTAAACCACCCATTCTGCCGATTTTCGTGTACTGTATTCTATGGACTTTTTGAAGATCTGGATTTCCGAGCTCATTTTTATTGAAAGTTTTCATGGGCATCCGTTAAGGCCTAAGCTATGTGTCTAGTTGGCCCTCAAGGCCAAAACTTCCCATTTTCAAAGACAAACGAGCCCCCAGAGCAAGTAAACCCCCTATTTTGCCAATTTTCGTGTGCTATAGTCCATGGACTTTTTGTTGATCTGGAATTCCAACCTTATTTTTGCCAAAAATTTTCGTGGACGTACGTTAAGATCTTAGCTATTGAGATAGTTGGGACACATAGCCAAAACATCCCATTTTCAAGGTCAAACGACACCCAGAGCAGGTAAACCCCCCATTTTACCGATTTTTGAGTGCTAAAGTCCATGGACTTTTTGGAGATATGGGATTTCGAGCTCATTTTTATCGAATTTATCATGGATATCCGTTAAGGCCTTTGCTATGGATCCTGTTGGCCCTTACAGCTAAAACATCTCATTTTCATGGGCAAAGAGCCCTGGAGCAGTAAACCCCCCATTTTACCGATTTTAATGTGCTATAGTCCATGGACTTTTTGCTGATCTAAAATTCTGAGCTCATTTTTGCCAAACATTTTTGGGGACGTCCGTTAAGACCTTAGTTGTGGAGCTAGTTAGCCCTAATGGAAAAACCATCCCATTTTCAAGGTCAAATGAACCCCGAAGCAGGTAAACCCTCTATTTTGCCAATTTTCGAGTGCTATAGTCCATGGAATTTTTGGATATCTAGAATTATGAGCTCATTTTTTGCAAAACTTTTGTATGGACATCCATTAAGACCTTAGCTATGGAGCCAGTAGGCCCACATGGCCAAAACGTCCAATTTTCAAGGTCAAACGACCCCCGGAGCATGTAAACTCACCATTTTTCTAGTTTTTATGTGCTATAGTCCATTAACTTTTTGGTGATGTGGAATATAGACCTCATTTTTGCCAAAAAAAGTTGTGGAGGTCCGTTAAGACCATAACTATGAATTCAGTTGGCTCTCACGTCCAAAACAGCCCATTTTCGTGGTCAAACGACCCCCGGAGCAGGTAAACCCCCCATTTTACCAACTTTCATTTGCTATATAATTCACCATCTTTGTTGGTAATCAGAAATTCTGACCTCATTTTTGCCAAAAAATTTCTTGGACATTCGTTAAAACCTTACTTTTGGAGCCATTTGGCCCTCACGGCAAAAACGCCTATTTTTGAGGTCAAACGACCCCCGAAGCAGGTAAACATCCCATTTTACCAATTTTCATGTGTTATAATTCAATATCTTTTTTGGTGATCTGGAATTCCCACCTCATTTTTGCCAAATTTTTTTGTGAACGTCCGTTAAGACCTTAGTTAAGGAGCCACTTGGCCCTCAAGGCCAAAACATCCCATTGTAAAGGACAAACGATCCCGAGAGCAGGTAAATCCCCCATTTTGCTAATTTTTGTGTGCTATAATCTACTGACTTTTTGGTGATCTTGAAATCCGACCTCATTTTTGCCAAAAATTTTCATGCACGTCTGTTATGTCCTTAGCTATGGAGCCTATTGTAACTCATGGCCAAAACGTCTCATTTCCAAGGTCAAACGAACCTCAAAGCAGGTAAACCCCCATTTTTGCCAATTTTTTTTGTGCTATAATCCATGGACTTTTAGGTGATCTGGAATTCTGACCTTATTTTTTCCATAAATTATCTCGGACGTCCGTTTGGACCTTAGCTATGGATACAGTTGACCCTCACGACCAAAACATCCCATTTTAAAGTTTAAATGAACCCCGAAGCATGTACACCCCCCACTTTGCCAATTTTCGTGTGCTATAGTCCATGGACTTTTTGGTGATCTGGAATTCTGAGCTCATTTTTGCCAAAACATTTTGTGGTTAAGACCTTAGCTATGGTGCCAATTAACCTCATGGCCAAAACAACCCATTTTCAAGGTCAAACGATCCCCGGAGCAGGTAAACACCCCATTTTACCAATTTTCGTGTGCTATAGTCCATGGACTTTTTGGAGATCTGGAATTTTGAGCTCATTTTTGTCGAAATTTTACATGGACGTCCGTTAAGACCTTAGTTATGGAGCCAGTTAGCCCACACAGCCAAAACATCCTATTTTCAAGGTGAAACGAGACCCGGAGCAAGTAAACACCCCCATTTTGCCAATTTTTGTGTGCTATAATCCATGGAGTTTTTGTTGATCTGGAATTCTACCCTCATTTTTGCAAAAAAATTTCATCTACATCCGTTAAGACCTTATCTATGGAGCCAGTTGGCCCATAAGGCCAAAACATCCCATTTTCAATGTCAAACGACCCTCGGAGCAGGTAGACCACTCAGTTTTCTGATTTTTGTGTGTTATAGTCCATGGACTTTTTGGAGATCTGGAATTCCAACCTCATTTTTGCCAAATTTTTTCATGGACGTCCGTTAAGACCTTATCTATGGAGCCAGTTAGCCCACAAGGCCAAAACATCCTATCTTCAATGTCAGACGACCCTCGGAACAGGTAGACCTCTCAGTTTGCCGATTTTCGTGTTCTATAGTCTATGGATTTTTTGGTTATCTGGAATTTCGACCTCATTTTTGATATAATTTTTATCGGACGTCCGTTGAAGATCATAACTATGGAGCCAGTTGGCCCTCACAGCTAAAACGTCCCATTTTCAAGGACAAACGAGCCCCAGAGCAGGTAAACCCCCCATTTTGTCAATTTTTGTATGCTATAGTCCATGGACTTTTTGGTGACCTGAAATTTTGACCTCATTTTTGACAAATTTTTTGTGGACGTCCGTTAAGACCTTATCTTTAGATCCAGTTGGCCCTGATGGCCAAAACGTCCCTTTTTGAAGGTCAAACGATCCCCAGAGCAGGTAAACCCCCCATTTTGCCGATTTTCGTGCGCTATAATCCTTTGACTTTTTGGTAATCTGGAATTTCGACCTCATTTTTGCCAAAATTTTTCATGTACATGCGTTAAGACCTTAGCTATGGAACCAGTTGGCCTTCACATCCAAAAAGTCTCATTTTCCAGGTCAAACAATCCCCGAATCAGGTAAACCCCACATTTTGCTGATTTTCATGTTCTATAGTCTATGGACTTTTGGTGATCTGAAATTCTTACCTTATTTTTGTCAAAATTTTTTGTAGATGTCCATTAAGACCTTAGCTGTGGAGCCAATTAGCCCTCATGGCTAAAACGTCCCATTTTGAAGGTTAAACGTGCCCTACAGCAGGTATACCCCTTATTTTACCAATTTTCATGTGCTATAGTGCATGAAATTTTTGGTGATCTGGAATTTCGACCTCATTTTTCCCAAAATTTGTCGTGGACGTCCGTTAAGACCTTAAATATGGATCCAGTTAGCACTCACGGGAAAAATATCCCTTTTTCAAGGTCAAACGATCCCCGGAGCTGGTAAATCCCCATTTTGCCAATTTTTGTGTGCTATAGTCCATAGATTTTTTATTGATCTGGAATTCCAATCTCATTTTTATTCAAAATTTTCGTGGACATCCGTTAGGACCGCTATGGAGCCAGTTGGCTCTCATGGCCAAAACGTCCCATTTTCAAGGTCAAACGATCCCCGGAGCAGGTAAACCCCCCATTTTGCCAATTTTCGTGTGCTTAATCCATTGACTTTTTGGTGATTTGGAATTCTGACCTCATTTTTGCCAAAATTTTTTGTGGACGTTCGTTAAGAGATTTGCTATGCAGCCATTTAGCCTTCACGACCAAAACATCCTATTTTGAAGGTCAAATGAGCCCTAGAGCAGGTAAACCCCCAATTTTGCCGATTTTCGTGTGCTACAGTCCATGGACTTTTAGGTGATCTGGAATTTTGACCTCATTTTTGCAAAAAAAATTTGTGGACGTCTGTTAAGACCTTAGCTATGGAGGCAGTTGGCACTCACGACCAAAATGTCCCATTTTGAAGGTTAAACGATCTCCAGAGCGGGTAAACCCCCTATTTTGCCAATTTTTTAGTACTATAGTCCATGGACTTTTTGGTGATCTAAAATTCTGATCTCATTTTTGACAAAAATTTTCGTGGATGTCCGTTAACACCTGAATTATGGAGCCATTTAGCCCTCACCACCAAAACATTCCATTTTCCAGGTCAGATGAGCCCCGAAGCAGGTAAACCCCCTAGTTTGCCGATTTTCGTGTGCTATAGTCCATGAACTTTTTGTTGATCTGGAACTCCGACCTCATTTTTGCCAGAGTTTATCGTGGACGTCCGTTAAGACCTTTGATATGGACCCATTTGGACCTCACGGCTAAAATGTCCCATTTTTAAGGTCAAACGATTCCCAGAGCAGGTAAACCCCTTATTTTGCCGATTTTAGTGTGCTATAGTCCATGGACTTTTTGGTGATTTAAAATTCCGATTTCATTTTTGTCAAAATTTTTCATGGACATCCGTTAATACCTAAGCTATGGAGCCAGTTGGACCTCACTGCCAAAATGTCCCATTTTCAAAATCAAACGATCCCCAGAGCAGGTAAACTCCATATTTTGTCGATTTTCGTGTGCTATAGTTCATGGGCTTTTTGTTGATCTGGAATTTCGACCTTATTTTTGCCAAAAATTTTCATGGACATTTGTTAGAACGTTAATTATGGAGCCAATTGGCCATCACAGCAAAAACGTCCCATTTTCAAGGTCAAACAACCTCTAGAGCGGGTAAACCCCCATGTTGCCGATTTTCGTGTGCTATAGTCCATGGACTTTTTGGTGATCTAGAATTTCGAGCTCATTTTTGCCCAATTTTTTTATGGACGTCCGTTAAGACCTTAGATATAGAGCCAGTTGCCCCTCAGGGCCAAAATGTCCCATTTTAAAGGTCAAACGAACCCCGGAGCAGGTAAACCCCTCATTTTGCCAATTTTCGTTTGCTAAAGTCCATGGACTTTATGGTGATATGGAATTCCAACCTCATTTTTGCCAAAAAAATTTGTGGACGTCCATTAAGGCCTTAGTTATGGAGCCAGTTGGCTCTACCGGCCAAAACGTCCCATTTTCAACGTTAAACGATCCCCGAAGCAGGTAAACACCCCATTTTGCTGATTTTCATGTGCTACAATCCATCGAGTTTTTGGTGATCTGGAATTTCGACCTCATTTTTGCCAAAATTTTCCGTGGACGTCTGTTAAGACCATATCTATGGAGCTAGTTGGACCCACAGCCAAAACATCCCATTTTAAAGGTCAAACGGTCCCGAGAGCAGGTAAACCCCCTATTTTGCAATTTTCATGTGTTATAGTCCATTGACTTTTTGGCTATAAATATCCGACCTCATTTTTGCCAAAAATTTGCGTGCTTGTCCATTAAGACCTTAGCTATAGAGCCAGTTGGCCGTCACGGCCAAAACGTCTCATTTTCAATGTCAAACGATCCCTGGATCAGGTAAACCCCCCATTTTGCCAATTTTTTTGTGTTATATTTTATGGACTTTTTGAAGATATGGATTTTCGAGCTCATTTTTACTGAAATTTTTCATGGCATCCGTTAAGGCCTAAGCTATGTGTCCAGTTGGCCCTCAAGGTCAAAATTTCCCATTTTCAAAGACAAACGAGCCCCAGAGCAAGTAAATCCCCTATTTTGCCAATTTTCGTGTGCTATAGTCCATGGACTTTTTGTTGATCTGGAATTCCAACCTTATTTTTGCCAAAAATTTTCGTGGACGTACGTTAAGATCTTTGCTATAGAGACAGTTAGGACACATAGCCAAAACGTCCCATTTTCAAGGTCAATTGACCCCCAGAGAAGGTAAACCCACCATTTTACCGATTTTGGAGTGCTATAGTCCTTGGACTTTTTGGAGATCTGGGATTTCGAGATCATTTTTGCCGAATTTATCATGGATATCCGTTAAGGCCTTTGTTATGGATCTTGTTGGCCCTTACAGACAAAACATCCCATTTTCATGGGTAAAGAGCCCCGGAGCAAGTAAACCCCCCATTTTACCGATTTTAGTGTGCTATAGTCGAAGGACTTTTTGGTGATCTAAAATTCTGAGCTCATTTTTGCCAAAAATTTTTGGGGACGTCCGTTAAGACCTTAGCTACGGAGCCATTTAGCCCTCAAAGAAAAAACATCCCTTTTTCAAGGTCAAATGAACCTCGAAACAGGTAAATCCTCTATTTTACCAATTTTCGAGTGCTATAGTCCATGGAATTTTTGGAGATCTGGAATTATAAGCTCATTTTTTGCAAAACTTTTGTATGGATGTTCGTTAAGACCTTAGCTATGGAGCCAGTAGGCCCACATGGCCAAAACGTCCAATTTTCAAGGTCAAACGACCCCCGGAGCATGTAAACTTTCTATTTTTCTAGTTTTCATGTGCTATAGTCCATGGACTTTTTGAGGATTTGGAATTTCGAGCTCATTTTTGCCAAAATTTTTCATGGACGTCCGTTAAGGCCTTAGCTATGGATCCAGTTGGCCCTCATGGCCAAAACATCCCATTTTCAAGGTCAAATGAGCTTCGGAGCAGGTAAACCTCTCATTTTGCCGATTTTCGTGTACTATAGTCCATGAACTTTTTGGTGATTTGGAATTTCGATCTCATTTTTGCCAATTTTTTTTGTGAACATTCATTAAGACATTACTTATGGAGACAGTTGTCCCTCACGGCCAAAACGTCCTATTTTGAAAGTCAAACGAGCACTAGAGCAGGTAAACCCCTAATTTTGTCAATTTTCGTGTGCTATACTCCGTGGACTTTTTGGTAATCTGGAATTCTGACCTAATTTTTTTCAAAATTTTTTGTGAACATCCGTTAAAACCTTACCAATAGAGCCAGTTAGCCGTCACGGCCAAAACCTCCCATTCTCAAGGTCAAACGAGCCCTAGATAAGGTAAACTCCCCATTTTGCCAATTTTGGTGTGCTATAGTCCATGGACTTTATGGTGATCTGGAATTCCAAGCTCATTATGCTGAAATGTTTCGTGGACATCCGTTAAGACTTTAGCTATAGAGCCATTAGCCCTCACGGCCAAATCATCCAATTTTTAAGGTCAAACGATCCCGGAGCTTGTTAACCCCCCATTTTACCAATATTTGTGTGCTATAGTCCATGGACTTTTTGGTGAACTGGAATTCCGACCTCATTTTTGCCAATTTTTTTTGTGGATGTCCGTTAAGACCTTAGCTATGGATCTAGTTGGCCCTAACATCCAAAGCTTCCCATTTTCAAGGTCAAACGAGTCCTGGATCAGGTAAAATCCCCTTTTTACCAATTTTGGTATGCTATAGTCTATAGACTTTTTGTTGATCTCAAATTCTGACCTCATCTTTGCTGAAATGTTTTGTGGACGTCTGTTAAGACCTTAGCTATGGAGACAGTTAGCCCTCATAGCCAAAACATCCAATTTTCAAGGTCAAATGATCCCCAGAGCAGGTTAAACCCCCATTTTACCAATTTTCGTGTGCTATATTCCATGGAATTTTTGTTGATCTGGAATTCCGACCTTATTTTTGCCAAATTTTTTCATGGATGTTTGTTAAGACCTTAGCTATGGAGCCAATTGGCCTTCACGGTTAAAACTTCCCATTTTCAAGGTCAAACATGCCCTGCATCAGGTAAACCCCCCATTTTGCCGATTTTTGTGTGCTATAGTCCATGGACTTTTTGGTGATCTGGAATTCCAACCTTATTTTTTCCAAAAATTTTCTTGGTCGTCTCTTAAGACCTTAGTTATAGAGCTAGTTGTCCTTCACGGCCAAAACGTCCAATTTTCAAAGTCAAACGAGACCCGAAGCAGTAATGAAATGACCCAAAAAGTTCCTAAAAATGTGCTTCGGAAGTTACCGGAAACTTGTTTTAGCTATATCTAAAATACTGTTTCTTTTTTCAAAAATCTGACTTCATATTCTTGTTTAGGGGGTCAAATTGAGTGGGAAATGGGTCTAACCCAAATTTTAGAGCAACCGTATCAAAATCTGAAATTTCCAAGTGAAGCCTTTTTCGAGGGTCTACTTTGGAGGGTCATATCTCCTAGCACACAAATAATTGGGTGACCCATAACATATCCATGGAAAGCCCTTTGCGTTTTCTACCCAACGCACTTCGTTTCACCTCATTCGGAGTTCGGATGAAGAAGTTATGCCCATTTTCGTAAAATTCATCCGTGCAGGAAATGCAATTTCCAGAGAGCAAATTTACTGTTCATCAGCCTCATTTTTTTTTCTAAGTGTTGGACCCGTTTTTTTTCCAAAGACATATTTTATTTCCTATATAGCATTAATTCAATTCCCATCTCTAAAAAAATTTCCCAAAACACCTCTCCCATACTTAGACACATTTTCTCTCAAGAACCCTAATCCAAAACCTTCCTCAAGATTGAAGAGATTCTTGCTCCAAGTTCCAAGCTTCCATTGAAGACACTCTCAAGACCTTCATAAAAACTCATGGGTGCTTCCACCCATAGTGCCTAGACTCTATTCTACTCACTAATTCATGGTTTAAGTTGAGATTCATAAATTAGTCTTGTTCCTTGTATAAATTTCCTGCACAGTGAATTCTAGCATGAAAAGTGATTGTTTTAAGCATGTTGTGACTCTAGAACTTGAATCTAAACATGGAATTGATGTGGAGATTTTTCATGTGGTCTTGTGGGTGTTAAAAGGTGTTGTTGCAGGTTGTTCACTGGTTTTGCTGCATAATTACTACCCTATTTTCCATGTTCTTTGACCTCATTACATGCCTTCAAGGTGTTTGACAAAATGTCCAATTATGGAGAATTGATGAATTGATGCTTTAAGGCTTGAGTTATGAGATGTATGGCATTCCAGAGATGTGTTGATGACAAACTAAGCTTGTGTATATGTTCATTTCATACATAAGATTGCATTAGAGCCTAATGTGAAATTCCTATATAAAGTGTTGCATGACCATGCCCGGTCCGGGGGAAAAGAACCGGACAACTATGTGAGGGGTTTATACCTCACCACCTAGGATGCTTGGGGTGTGACCAACATCAACCATGTGAGGGGTTTATACCTCACCACCTAGGATGCTTGGAGTGTGACCAACATCAACCATGTGAGGGGTTTATACCTACCTCTTGGGGTGTGACCCACCCATGTGAGGGTTTATACCTGGGGTGTGACCAACATCAACCATGTGAGGGGTTTATACCTCACCACCTAGGATGCTTGGGGTGTGACCAACATCAACCATGTGAGGGGTTTATACCTTGCCACCAGGGTGTCCGGGTGTGAACGGCATCCCCCATCCTAAGTTGGGGTTATAGATTGGTTGGATTATGCACACAAATATGATACCTACTATTAGTATAGATTTACTTAAACATGTTTTGACTTCACTTTGATCATACATCCTCATATTGTTATTCATTATGCCTATGGAACTATTTCTTGCATTTCGATTGTGTCCTTGTCTATTGTTGTATTGCACCCCGCATACTTAGTACATTCCAAAGTACTAACGCATATTTTGCCTACATGATGTCACCATGTAGGGACCGGAGCTACTCTTGATCCTTCTCTCCATCCACGTGGCTAGTACGGTGCTTATTCGAGTTTGTTGGTGAGTCCTCAATGATTCGAGGGCTATGTCATGTTTCCTACTCCTATGTTTTGAGACTTTAGCTTGCAATTGTATTTTGACTATGAGGGGAGCCGGTAGTATGTCATGGCCCCCGTCCTATCTATGTATGTAGAGGTGTGCGCTGGAAAAATATTTTGTAAAAATGAGCTTGACTCTTATTCTATGATGTTATTTTGAAATGGTTTGCCCTTAGTCCCTACTTCCCGTTATTTAATGTTGAATGTACTTTCGCGACCGATGAAGTGTGATGACAAGTTTGAGAGGCTTGTTTGGGGTTCCTTCGGGTTCCTCATTCGCCATGTCACGTCTAGGCCCTAGGCTTGGGTCGTGACAAGTAAACCTCCCATTTTGCAAATTTTCGTGTGCTATAGTCCATGAACTTTTTGGTGATGTGGAATATCGACCTCATTTTTGCCAAAAACTTTTGTGGAGGTCCGTTAAGACCTTAACTATGGATTTAGTTGGCTATCACGTCCAAAACAGCCCATTTTTGTGGTCAAACGACCCCCGGAGCAGGTAAACCCCCCATTTTACCAATTTTCATGTGCTATATAATTCACCATCTTTGTTTGTGATCAGAAATTCTGACCTTATTTTTGCCAAAAATTTTCTTGGACGTCCGTTAAAACCTTATTTTTGGAGCCATTTGGCCCTCACGGCCAAAACGCCCATTTTTGAGGTCAAACGACCCCCGGAGCAGGTAAACATCCCATTTTACCAATTTTCATGTGTTATAGTTCAATATCTTTTTTGGTGATCTGGAATTCCCACCTCATTTTTGCCAAAACTTTTCGTGAACGTCCGTTAAGACCTTAGCTAAGGAGCCAGTTGGCCCTCAAGGCCAAAACATCCCATTGTAAAGGACAAACGAGCCCGAGAGCAAGTAAATCCCCCATTTTGCTAATTTTCGTGTGCTATAATCTACTGACTTTTGGTGATCTTGAAATCCGACCTCATTTTTGCCAAAATTTTTCGTAATTTTTCGTGCATGTCTGTTGTGTCCTTAGCTATGGAGCCTATTGGACCTCATGGCCAAAACGTCTCATTTCCAAGGTCAAACGAACCTCAAAGCAGGGATCATTTAACCTTCAAAATGGGTGTTTACCTTCTCCGGGATCGTTTAACCTTCAAAATGGGTCGTTTTGGCCGTAAGTGCCAACTGGCTCCATAGATAAGGTCTTAATGGACGTCTAGGTAAAATTTTGGCAAATATGAGGTCGAAATTCTCGATCACCAAAATTTGTATGGACTATAGCACACAAAATTCGGAAAATTGGGGGTTTTGTTCCAGGGATAGTTTGACCTTGAAAATGGTCCATTTTGGCCGTGAGAGCAAACTGTCTCCATAAGTAAGGTCTTAACGGACGTCAAGGTGAAAAAATTTCAAAATTGAGGTCGAAATTCTGGATCACCAAGCAATCCATGGACTATTTATCACACGAAAATCGGCAAAATGAGGGTTTACCTGCTCCGAGGATCGTTTGACCTTGAAAATGGGTCATTTTGGCCGTGAGGGCCAACTGATTCCATAGGAAAGGTATTAACGGACGACTAGGTATTTTGGCAAAAATAAGGTTGGAATTTCGGATAATCAAAAAATCCATTGAATATAGCATATGAAAATTGGCAAAATGGGGGTTTACCTGCTCTGGGGATCGTTTCACCTAGAAAATTGGACATTTTGGCCATGAGGGCCAACTGGCTCCATAGGTAAGGTCTTAACGGACGTCCAGGTAAAATTTTGGCAAAAATAAGGTCGAAATTCTGAATTACCAAAAAGTCTATGGATTATAGCATACGAAAATTGGCAAAATGGGGGTTTACCTGCTCCGGGGATCGTTTGACCTTGAAAATGGGACGTTTTGACCATGAGGGCCAACTGGCTCCATAGGTAAGGTCTTAACGGATGTTCATGTAAAATTTTGGCAAAATGAGGCCGAAATTCCAGATCACAAAAAAATCCATGGACTATAGCATTCGAAAATTGGAAAAATGAGGGGTTTACCTATTCCGGGGATCGTTTGACCTTGAAAATGGGCCATTTTGGTGGTGAGGGCCAACTGGCTCCATAGGAAAGGTCTTAACGGACATCCAGGTAAAATTTTGGCAAAAATGAGGACGGATTTCTGGATCACCATAAAATCCATAGACTATAGCACAAAAAATCGATAAAATAGGGAGTTTACCTGCTTCGGGGATCATTTGAGTGTGAAAATGGGCCGGTTTGGCTGTGAAGGCCAACTAGCTCCATAGGTAAGATCTTAACGGACGTCCAGGTAAAATTTTGGCAAAAATGATGTCAGAATTCTGGATCACCAAAAACTCCATTGACTATAACACACGAAAATCAGCAATTGGGGTTTCCTGTTCCGGAGATCGTTTGACCTTGAAAATGGGACGTTTTGGCTGTTAGGGCAAACTTGCTCCATCGATAAGGTCTTAACAGATGTCCAGGTACAATTTTGGAAAAAATGAGGTCGGAATTCTGAATCACCAAAAAATCCATGGAATATAGAAAAAAAGAAATCAACAAAATGTGGTTTTACCTAAATCCAAAATTCGTTTGACCTTGAAAATGGTCCATTTTGGCCTTAAGGGCCAACTGGCTACATAGGTAAGGTCTTAACGGATGTCCAGGTAAAATTTTGGCACAGATGATGTCAAAACTCTGATCACCAAAAATTTCATTGACTATAGCACACGAAAATTAGTAAAATAGGGGGTTTACCTGCTCCGGGGATCGTTTAACCTCGAAAATTGGACGTTTAAACCATGAGGATGAAATTTCTCCATAGGTTAGGTCTTAACGAACGTCAGGATAAAATTTTGGCAAAAATAAGGTCAGAATTCTGGATCCCCAAAAATTCCATGGACTATAGCACATAAAAATTGGCAAAATAGAGGTTTACCTACTCCGGGGATTGTTTGACCTTGAAAATTAGCTGTTTTGGATGTGAGGGCCAATTGGCTCCATAGGTAAGGTCATAACAGACGTTCGGGTAAAATTTTGGCAAAATTGATGTCAAAATTCTGATCACCTAGAATTCCATTGACTATAGCACACAAAAATCGGGAAAATGGGGGGTTTACCTGCTCCGGTGATCGTTTGACCTTGAAAATGGGATGTTTTGGCCCTGAGAATGAAGTTGATCCATAGGTAAGGTTTTAACGGACATCAGGGTAAAATTTTGGCAAAAATAAGGTCGGAATTCTGGATCCCCAAAAAATCCATGGACTATAGCACACAAAAATTGGCAAAATGGGGGTTTACCTACTCCGAGGATCGTTTGACCTTGAAAATGGGACGTTTTGGCCATGAGGTCCAATTGGCTCCATAGGTAAGGTCTTAACAGACGTCCAGGTAAAATTTTATCAAAAATGAGGTTGGAATTCTGGATCACCAAAAATTCCATTGACTATAGCACATGAAAATTGGCAAAACCAGGGGTTTACCTGCTCCGAGGATCATTTTCTCTTTAAAATGGGACGTTTTAGCCATGAGGGCCAGGTAAGGTTTTAACGGACGTCCAGGTAAAATTTTGGCAAAAATAAGGTCAAAATTTCGGATCATCGAAAAATTCATGGACTATAGTACACGAAAATTGGCAAAATGGTGGTTTACCTTCTCCGGGAATGATTTCACCTAGAAAATGGGACTTTTTGGCAGTGTGGGCCAACAGACTCCATAGGTAAGGTCCTAACGGACGTCAAGGGAGAATCTTGGTAAAAATAAGGTCGAATTCTGGATCAGTAAAAATTCCATGGACTATAGCACACGAAAATCAGTAAAATTGAGGGTTTACCTGCTTTGGGGATTGTTTGACCTTGAAAATGGGTCGTTTTCGTTGTGAGGGCCAACTGGCTCCATAGGTAAATCTTAACGGACGTCCAGGTAAATTTTGGCAAAAATGAGGTCAGACTTTTGATCACCAAAAATTTCATTGACTATAGCACATGAAAATTGGCAAAATGTTGCATTTACCTACTCCGGAGATCGTTTGACCTTGAAAATGGGTTCTTTTGGCCGTGAAGGCCAACTAGCTCCATAGGTAAGGTCTTAACGAATGTCCAGGTAAAATTTTGGCAAAAATTAGGTCAGATTTCTAGATAACAAAAAAATCCTTGGACTATAGCTTACGAAAATCGATAAAATGAGGCGTTTACCTGCTCTGGGAATCGTTTGACTTAAAAAATGGGCCGGTTTGGCCATGATGGCCAACTAGCTCCATAGGTAAGGTCTTAACGTACGTCTAGGTAAATTTTTGGCAAAAATGAGGTCGTAATTCTAGATCACCAAAAATTATATGGACTATAGCACACTAAAATTGGTAAAATGGGGGGTTTACTTGTTCCGAAGGTCGTTTGACCATAAAAATAGGTTATTTTGGACGTGAGGGCTAACTGGCTCCATAGGTAAGGTCCTAACGGACGTCCACGTAAAATCTTGGCAAAAATGAGGTCGGAATTTTGGATTACCAAAATTTCATGGACTATACCACACTAAAATAAAAAAAATGTGGGGTTTACCTGCTCTAAAGATCATTTTACCTTAAAAATGGGCCGTTTTGGCTGTTAGGGCCATCTGGCTCCATAGGTAAGTTATTAACGGACGTCCGGGCAAAATTTTGGCAAAAATGAGGTAGGAACTTTGGATCACCAAAAATTCCATTGACTATATCACACGGAAATCAGAAAAATGGGAGGTTTACCTGCTCCGGGGATGGATTAACCTAGAAAATGCTCCGTATTACCCGTGAGGGCCAACTAGCTCCATAGGTAAGGTCTTAACAGACGTCCAGGTAAAACTTTGGCAAAAATGTGGTCGGAATTCTGGATCACCAAAAATTCCATGGACTATAGCACACTATAATCGGAAAATAGAGGGATTTACCTTCTCCGGAGATCGTTTGACCTTTAAAATGTGTCATTTTGGCCATGAGGGCCAATTGGCTCCATAGGTAAGGTATTAGCGGATGTCCAGGCATAATTTTGGCAAAATGAGGTCGAAATTCTGGATCACCAAAAATTCTATTGCCTATATTACACAAAAATTGGCAAAATTGAGGGTTTACCTGCTCCGTGTATCGTTTGACCTTGAAAATGGGCCTTTTTGGTCGCAAGTGCCAACTACCTTTATAGATAAGGTCTTAACAGACGTCCAGGTAAGATTTTGGCAAAAATGAGATCGAAATTCTAGATCACCAAAAATTCCTTTGAAGTACACGAATATAAAAAAAATGGCGAATTTACATACTCCGGGGATCATTTAACTTTTAAAATGGGCCGTTATGTCCGTGAGGACCAACAGGCTCTATAGGTAAGGTCTTAATGGACATTCAGGTAAATTTTTTGCAAAAGTGAGGTCGGAATTCTGGATCACCAAAAATTCCATTGACTATAGCACACGAAAATCGGCAAAATGGGGGTTTACCTACTTCGGGGATCGTTTGACCTTGAAAATGGGTCGTTTTGGCCGTGACGTCCAACTTCCTCCATAGGTAAGGTCTTAATGGACATCCAGGTAAAATTTTGCCAAAAATGAGGTCAAAATTTTGGATCACCAAAAATTCCATTGACTTTAGCACACGAAAATTGGCAAAATGGCGGGTTTACCTGCTCTGTGGATCGTTTGACCTTAAAAATGGACCCTTTGACCGTGAGGGCCAATTGGTTCCGTATCTAAAGTCTTAACAGACATCCAGGTAAAATTTTGGCAAAAATAAGGTCGAAATTTTGGATCTCCTAAAAACCATGGACTATAACAATGAAAATAGGCAAAATGGGGGTTTACCTGCTCGGGGATCGTTTGACTTTGTTAATGGGCTATTTTGGCAGTGGTGGCCAACTGACTCCATAGGTAAGGTCTTAACGGACGTCCAGGTAAAATTTTGGCAAAAATGAGGGTAGAATTCTGGATCACCAAAACTTCCATGGACTATAGCACACTAAAATCGGTAAAATAGGGGTTTACCTGCTCCGAGGATCGTTTGACCTTGAAAATGGGCAGTTTTGGCCGTGAGGGCCAACTGGACTCATAAGTTAGGTCTATAAAATTTTGACAAAGATAAGGCAAGAATTTTGGATCACCACATATTCCATTAAATATAGTACACGAAAATCATCAAAATTGGGGGTTTACCTGCTCGGTGCATCGTTTGACCTTGAAAATGGGCCTTTTTGGTCGTGAGGACCAACTGGCTCCATAGGTAATGTCTTAACGGATGTCCAGGTAAAATTTTATCAAAAATGAGGTTGGAATTCTGGATCACCAAAAAATCCATTGACTATAGCACACGAAAATTGGCAAAATGGGGGGTTTACCTGCTACGGGGATCGTTTGCCCTTCAAAATGGTATGTTTTAGCCGTGAGGGCCAACTGGCCCCATAGGTAAGGTCTTAACGGACGTCCAGGTAAAATTTTGGCAAAAATGAGATCAAAATTACGAATCGCCAAAAAATTAATGGAATATAGCACACGAAAATTGGTGAAATGGGGGTTTACCTGCTCCGGGGATCATTTTACCTAGAAAATGGGACTTTTTGGCCGTGAGGGCCAACAGGCTCCATAGGTAAGGTCCTAACGGACGTCAAGGTAAAATCTTGGTAAAAATGAGATCGGAATTCTGGATCAGCAAAAATTCTATGGACTATAGCACACGAAAATTGGCAAAATAGAGGGTTTACCTGTTCCGGGGATCATTTGACCTTGAAAATGGGACGTTTTCCTGTGAGGGCCAACTGGCTCCATAGGTAAAGTTTTAACAGACGTCTAGGTAAATTTTGGCATAAATGAGGTCGAACTTTTGATCACCAAAAAATTCATGGACTATAGCACACGAAAATTGGGAAAATGGGGGTTTACATGCTCTGGGAATCATTTGACTTTGAAAATGGGTCGGTTTGGCCGTGATGGCCAACTGGCTCCGTAAGTACGGTCTTAACGTATATCCAGGTAAAATTTTGGCAAAAATGAGGTTGTAATTCTAGATCACCAAAAATTCCATGGACTATAGCACACTAAAATCGGCAAAATGGAGGGTTTACTTGCTCTGAAGGTCGTTTGACCTTAAAAATAGGTTGTTTTGGCCGTGAGGGACAACTGGCTCCATAGGTAAGGTCCTAACGGACGTCGACATAAAATCTTGGCAAAAATGCGGTCGGAATTCTGGATCACCAAAAATTTCATGGACTATAGCACACTAAAATCAGAAAAATGGGGGGTTTACCTGCTCTGAAGATCGTTTGACCTTAAAAATGGGCCGTTTTGGCTGTGAGGGCCAACTGGCTCCATAGGTAAGTTATTAGCGGATGTTCGAGCAAAATTTTGGCAAAAATGAGGTAAGAATTTTAGATCACCAAAAATTTCATTGACTATATCACACGAAAATTGGCAAAATGGAGGGTTTACCTGCTCCGGGGATCGATTAACGTAGAAAATGGGCCGTTTTACCCGTGAGTGCGAACTAGCTCCATATGTAAGGTCTTAACAGACGTGTTGGTAAAATTTTGGCAAAAATGAGGTTGGAATTCTGGATCACCAAAAATTTCATGGACTATAGCACACTAAAATCGGGAAAAATGGGGGTTTACCTGCTACGGAGATCGTTTGACCTTGAAAATGTGCTGTTTTGGCCATGAGGGCCAACTGGCTCTATAGGTAAGGTATTAGCGGATGTCCAGGCATAATTTTGGCAAAAATAAGGTCGAAATTCTGGATCACCAAAAATTTCATTGCCTATATCACACAAAAATCAGCAAAATTGGGGGTTTACCAGCTCCGGGTATCGTTTGTCCTGAAAATGGGTCATTTTGGTCATAAGTGCCAACTAGCTCTATAGATAAGGTCTTAACGGACGTCTAGGTAAGAATTTGGCAAAAATGAGGTCCGAATTCTGAATCATAAAAAAATCCATTGACTATAACACACGAATATCGGAAAAATGGCGGATTTACATGCTCCAGGGATTGTTTGACCTTGAAAATGGGTCGTTTTGGTCGTGAGGGCCAACTGGCTCAATAGGAAAGGTCTTAACGGACGTCCAGGTAAAATTTTGGCAAAAATGAGGTTGGAATTTTGGATCACCAAAAATTTCGTTGACTATAGCACACTAAAATTGGGAATATAGGGGTTTACCAACTTCGGGGATCGTTTGACCTTGAAAATGGGCCGTTTTGTCCGTGAGGTCCATATGGCTCCTTAGGAAAGGTCTTAACGGACGTTCAGTTAATATTTTGGCAAAAATGAGGTCAAAATCTGGATCACCAAAAAATCCATGGACTATTGGACATGAAAATCAGAAAAATGCGGGGTTTACCTGCTTCGGGCATTGTTTGACCTTCAAAATAGGCCGTTTTGGCCGTGAGGGCCAACTAGCTCCATAGGTACGGTCTTAACGGATGTCCAGGTAATATTTTGGCAAAAATAAGGTTGGAATTCTGAATCACCAAAAATTCCATTGACTATGGCACACTAAAATCGGCAAAATTGGGGGTTTACCTATTTCGGGGATCGTTTGACCTTGAAAATGTGCCATTTTGGCCGTGAGTGCCAATTGTCTCCATAGCAAAGGTCTTAATAGACGTCCAGGTAATACTTTGGTAAAACTGAGGTCAAATTCCGAATCACCAAAAATTCTATGGATTATAGGACATGAAAATCAGAAAAATAGGGGGTTTACCTGCTTTGGGGATCATTCGACATTGAAAATTGGCCATTTTTGCCATGAGGTCCAACTGACTCCATAAGAAAGGTATTAACGGATGTCCAGGCAAAATTTTCGCAAAAATGAGGTTGAAATTCTGGATCATCAAAAAATCCATAGACTATGCACAATAAAATCGGCAAAATAGGTGATTACCTGCTTCGGGGATCGTTTCACGTTGAAAATGGGACGTTTTGGCCGTGAGGGCAAACTGTCTACATTGGTAAGGTCTTAGCGGATGTCTAATTAAGATTTTGGCAAAAATAAGGTCAGAATTTTGGATCACCAACAATTCCATTGACTATAGCACAGTAAAATCGGCGAAATGGGAGGTTTACCTGCTCCAAGGATCGTTTGACCTTGAAAATGGGATGCTTTGGTCGTGAGGGCCAACTGGTTCCATAGGTAAGGTCTTAACGGATGTCCAGGTAAAATTTTGGCAAAAATGAGGTCGGAATTCCGTATCACCAAAAATTGCATTGACTATAGCACACGAAAATCGGCAAAACAGGGGGTTTACCTGCTCCGGGTATGATTTTCCCTTTAAAATGGGACGTTTTAGCCGTGAGGGTCAACTGGCTCCGTAGGAAAAGTATTAACGGACGTCTAGGTTAAATTTTTGCAAAAATAAGGTCGTAATTTCGGATCACCAAAAAATCCATTGACTATAGCACATGAAAATTGGCAAAATAGGGATTTACCTGCTCCGGGGATCGGATGACCTTGAAAATGGGCAATTTTCACCATGAGGGCCAACTGGCTCCCTAGGTAAGCTCCTAACGGTTGTCCAGGAAAAATTTTGGCAAAAATGAGGTCGGAATTTTGGATCTCCAGAAAATCCATGAAATATAGCATAGGAAAAAATTGGCAAAATAAGGGGTTTACCTGCTCCAAGGATCGTTTGACCCTGAAAATGGGTTGTTTTGGCCGTGAGAGCGAACTAGCTCCATAGGTAAGCTCCTAACGGACGTCCCGATATAATTTTGGCAAAAATGAGGTCGGAATTTTGGATCACCAAAAATTCCATTGACTATAGCACACTAAAATTGGCAAAATAGGGGATTTACCTACTTTGGTGATCGTTTGACCTTGAAAATGTGTCGTTTTGGCCGTGAGGGCCAACTGGCGCCATAGGTAAGGTCTTAACGGACGTCTAGGTAAAAGTTTTGCCAAAATAAGGTCAGAATTCTGGATCACCGAAAAATCCTTTGACTATATAGCACAAGAAAATTGGTAAAAAGGAAGTTTACCAGCTCCGGGGATCGTTTGACCTAGAATATTGGTCGTGTTGGCCGTTAGGGCCAACTGGCTCCATAGGTAAGGTCCTATCGAAAGTCCATGTAAAATCTTAGCAAAAATGAGGTCGCAATTCTGGATGATCAAAAATTTCATGGAGTATAGCACACGAAAATTGGCAAAATGGTGGGTTTACCTGCTCCGGGGATCATTTGACCTTGATAATGGGCTGTTTTGGCCGTGAGGGCCAACTGGCTCCATTGGTAAAGTTTTAACAGATGTCCAAGCAAAATTTTGGCAAAACTGAGGTCGTAATATTGGATCACCAAAAATTTCATCGACTATAGCACACGAAAATCGGCAAAATAGGGGGTTTACCTGCTCCGGGGATCGTTTGAACTAGAAAATGGGTCGTTTTGACCCTGAGGGCCAACTGGCACCATAGGTAAGGTCTTCCTGGACGTCCAGGTAAAATTTAGGCAAAACTATGGTCGGAATTTTGGATCACCAAAAATTCCATTGACTATAGCATATGAAAATCAGCAAAATGGGGGGTTTACCTGCTTCTGGGATCGTTTGATCTTTAAGATGATTCGTATTAGCCGTGAGGGCCAACTGGCTCCATAGGTAAAGTCTTAACGGTCGTTCAGGTAAAATTTTTGAAAAAAAGAGGTCAGAGTTGCTGATCACCAAAAAATCTCTGGACTATAGCATTCAAAAATTGGCAAAATAGGGAGTTTACTCGTTCCGAGGATCGTTTGATATTGGAAATGGGTTGTTTTGGCCGTAAGGGCTAACTGGCTCCATAGGTAAGGTATTAATGGACGTCGAGGTAACATTTTGGCAAAAATGAGGTCGAACTTCTGGAACCCCAAAAATTCCATTGAATATAGCACACAAAAATTGGCAAAATAGGGGGTTTACCTACTCCGGGAATCGTTTAACCTAAAAAATGGACCGGTTTAGCCATGAGGGACAACTGACTCCATAGGTAAGGTCTTAATGGACGTCCTGGTAAAATTTTGGCAAAAATGAGTTCAGAATTTCGGATCAGCAAAAAATCCATGGACTATAGCACACGAAAATCAGTAAAATAGGGAGTTTACCTGCTTCGGGGATCGTTAGACCTTGAAAATGGGCCGTTTTGGCCGTGATTACCAACTGGCTCTATAGATATAAGGTCTTAACGGATGTCTAGGTAAGATTTTGGCAAAAATAAGGTCGAATTCTAGATCACCAAAAATTTAATGGACCATAGCACACGAATATCGGCAAAATGGAGGGTTTACCTGTTTCGGGGATCGTTTGACCTTGAAAATAGGTTGTTATGGTCGTGAGGACAACTAGATCCATAGGTAAGTTCTTAACGAAAGTCCAGGTAAAATTTTGGCAAAAATGATGTCGGAATTCTGAATCACCAAAAATTCCATTGACTATAGCACACGAAAATTGGCAAAATGGGGGGTTTACTTGCTCCGGGGATCGTTTGACCTTGAAAATAGGGCGATTTGGACGTGAGGGCGAGCTGGATCCATAGGTAAGGTCTTAATGAACGTCCAGGTAAAATTTTGGCAAATATGAGGTTGGAATTCCGGATCACCAAAATATCCATGGACTATTGCATACGTAAATTGGCAAAAATGGGGGTTTACCTACTCTGGGGATCGTTTGTCCTTGAAAATGGGCCGTATTGGACGTGAGGGCCAACTGCCTCCATAGGTAAGGTCTTAACGGACGTCTTGGTAAAATTTTGGAAAAAATGAGGTCGAAATTCCAGATCACCGAAAAATCAATGGACTATAGCACACGAAAATTGGCAAAATGGGGGTTTACATGCTTCGGGGATTGTTTGACCTACAAAATGGGCCGTTTTGGCCGTGATGGCCAACTAGCTCCATAGGTAAGGTCCTAACGGACTTCAAGGTAAAATCTTAGCAAAAATGAGGTTAGAATTCTGGATCACCAAAAATTCCATGGAATATAGCAAACGAAAATCAGTAAAATGGCGGGTTTACCTGCTCCGGGGATCGTTTGACCTTGAAAATGGGTCATTTTGGTCGTGAGGGCCAACTGGCAACATTGGTAAGGTCTTAACAGACGTCCATGTAAAATTTTGGCAAAAATAAGGTCGGTATTCTGCATCACCAAAAATTTCATTGACTATAGCACAAAAAAATCTGCAAAAAAGGGCGTTTACCTACTCCAGGGATCGTTTGACCTAGAAAATGGGTCGTTTTGGCTGTGAGGGCCAACTGGCACCATTGGTAAGGTCTTAACGGACGTCTAGGTAAAATTTTGGCAAAAATAAGGTCGGAATTCTGCATCACCAAAATATACATGGAATATAGCACACGAAAATCGACAAAATGGAGGGTTTACCTGGTTTTTGGATCGTTTAACCTTGAAAATGGGCCATTTTGGCCGTGAGGGCCAACTGGCCCCATAGGTAAGGTCTTAACGATCGTCGAGGTAATATTTTAGAAAAAATGCGGTCAAAATTCTGGATCACCAAAAATTCCATGGACTAGCACACGAAAATTAGCAAAATGGGGAGTTTACCTTCTCTGGAGATTGTTTGACCTTGAAAATGGGTCGTTTTGGCCGTGAGGGCCAACTGGCTCCATAGGTAAGGTCTTAACGAACGTCCAGGTAATATATTGGCAAAAATGAGGTCGAAATTGTGCATAACCAAAAATGCATAGACTATAGTACACGAAAATCGGTAAAATGGGGGGTTTACCTGTTCTGGGAATCGTTTGACATTGAAAATGGGCCATTTTAGCCGTGAGAGCCAATTGGCTCCATAGGAAAGGTCTTAACGGACGTCCAGGTAATATTATGGAAAAAATGAGGTCAAAATTTGGATCCCCAAAAAATCCACGAACTACATCACACGAAAATCAGCAAAATGGGGGGTTTCCCTGCTCCGGGGATCGTTTGACCTTGAAAATGGATCGTTTTAGCCGTGAGGGCAAACTGGCTCCATAGGTAAGGTCTTAACGGACGTCCAGGTAAAATTTTATGAAAAATGAGGTTGGAATTCTGGATCACCAAAAATTCCATTGACAATAGCACACGAAAATCGGTAAAACAGGGGGTTTACCTGCTCCGGGTATGATTTTCCCTTTAAAATGGGACGTTTTAGCCGTGAGGGCCAACTGGCCCCATAGGTAAGGTCTTAACGGACGTCAAGGTAAAATTTTGGCAAAAATGAGGTCGAAATTTCAGATCACCGAAAAATTCATGGACTGTAGCACACGAAAATTGATAAAATAGGGGTTTACCTGCTCCGGGGATCATTTCACCTAGAAAATGGGACTTTTTGGCCGTGAGGTCCAACATGCTCCATAGGTAAGGTCCTAACGGACGTCAAGGTAAAATCTTGGTAAAAATAAGGTCGGAATTCTAGATCAGCAAAAATTTCATGGACTATAGCACACGAAAATCGCCAAGATTGAGGGTTTACCTGCTCCAGGGATCGTTTGACCATGAAAATGGGCCGTTTTCAATGTGAGGACCAACTGGCTCCATAGGTAAAGTCTTAACGGACGTCCAGGTAAATTTTGGTAAAAATGAGGTCGAACTTTTAATCACCAAATATACCATTGACTATAGCACATGAAAATCGGCAAAATGGGGTGTTTACCTACTCTGGAGATCGTTTGACCTTGAAAATGGGTTGTTTTGGCCATGAAGGCCAACTGGCTCCATAGGTAAGGTCTTAACGAATGTCGAGGTAAAATTTTTGCCAAAATGAGGTCGGAATTCTAGATAACAAAAAAATCCTTGGAATATAGCTTACGAAAATTGATAAAATGGGGGGTTTACCTCCTCTGGGAATCGTTTGACTTAGAAAATTGGCTGGTTTGGCCGTGAGGGCCAACTGGGTCCATAGGTAAGGTCCTAACGTATGTCCAGGTAAAATTTTAGCAAAAAGGATGTCGTAATTCTAGATCACCAAAAATTTCGTGGACTATAGTACACTAAAGTCGGCAAAATGGGGGGTTTACTTGCTCCGAAGGTCGTTTGACCTTAAAAACAGGTTGTTTTGGCCGTGAGAGCCAATTGGCTCCATAGGTAAAGGTCTTAACGGACGTCCTGGTAATATTTTGGAAAAAATGAGGTCAAAATTTGGATCACCAAAAAATCCATTGACTATAGCACACTTAAATGGGCAAAATGGGGGGTTTCCCTGCTTCGGGGATCGTTTAACATTTAAAATGGATGTTTTGGCCGTGATGGCCAACTAACACCATAGGAAAGGTATTAACGGACGTCCAGGTAAAATTGGCACATAAAAATTGGCAAAATAGGGGTTTACCTACTCCGGGGATCGGTTGGCATTGAAAATGGGCCATTTTCACCGTAAGGGATAACTGGCTCCACAGGTAAGGTCCTAACGGTCGTCCAGGTAAAATTTTGGTAAAAATGAGGTTGGAATTTTAGATCACCAAAAATTCCATTGACAAAATCACACGAAAATCAGCAAAATGGTGGGTTTACCTGCTACGGGGATTGTTTGACCTTGAAAATGGGTTGTTTTGGCCATGAGGGTCAACTGGCGCCATAGGTAAGGTCTTAACGGATGTCCAGGTAAAATTTTGGCAAAAATGAGGTCGGAATTATGGATCAACAAAAATTCCATGGATTATAGGACACGAAAATTGACAAAATGGGTGTTTACCTTCTCCGGGATCTTTTATACTTCAAAATGGGTCGTTTTGGCCGTTAGGGCCAACTGGCTCCATAGATAAGGTCTTAATGGACGTCTAGGTAAAATTTTGTCAAATATGAGGTTGAAATTCTCGATCACCAAAAATTCCATGGACTATAGCACACAAAAATAAAAAAATTAGGAGTTTTGTTCCAGGGATCGTTTGACCTTGAAAATGGTCCATTTTGGCAGTGAGAGCCAACTGTCTCCATAAGTAAGGCTTAACGGACGTCAAGGTAAAAAAATTTCAATTGAGGTCGAAATTCTGGATCACCAAAAAATCTTTGGACTATTTAGCACACGAAAATCGGCAAAATGGGGGGTTTACCTGCTCTGGGCATCGTTTGACCTTAAAAATGGGTCGTTTTGGCCGTGAGGGCCAACTGATTCCATAGGAAAGGTATTAACGGACGGCTAGGTAAAATTTTGGCAAAAATAAGGTTGGAATTTTGGATAACCAAAAAATCCATTGAATATAACATATGAAAATTGGCAAAATGGAGGTTTACCTGCTCTGGGGATCGTTTCACCTAGAAAATTGGACATTTCGGCCGTGAGGGCCAACTAGCTCCATAGGTAAGGTCCTAACAGATGTCCAGGTAAAATTTTGACAAAAATAAGGTCAAAATTCCGTATCACCAAAAAATCCATGGATTATAGCATATGAAAATTGGCAAAATGGGGGTTTACCTACTCTTGGGATCGTTTGACCTTGAAAATGGGACATTTTGGCCATGAGGGCCAACTGGCTCCATAGGTAAGATCTTAACGGACGTTCATGGAAAATTTTATAAAAAATGAGGCTGGAATTCCAGATCACCAAAAAATCCATGGACTATAGCATATGAAAATTGGAAAAATGAGGGTTTTACCTGTTTCGGGGATCGTTTGACCTTGAAAATGGGCTGTTTTGGTGGTGAGGGCCAACTGGCTCCATAGGAAAGGTCTTAACGGACGTCTAGGTAAAATTTTGGCAAAAATGAGCACGGATTTCTAGATCACCATAAAATCCATGGACTATAGCACAAAAAAATTGGTAAAATGGGGAGTTTACCTGCTTCGGGGATCGTTTTACTTTGAATAGGGGCCGGTTTGGCCGTGAAGGCCAACTGGCTCCATAGGTAAGGTCTTAATGGACGTCCAGGTAAAATTTTGGCAAAAATGATGTCAGAATTCTGGATCACCAAAAACTCTATTGACTATAGCACACGAAAATCAGCAAAATGGGGGTTTTCCTGCTCCGGAGATCGTTTGACCTTGAAAATGGGATGTTTTTGCTGCGAGGGAGAACTTTCTCCATAGATAAGGTCTTAACGGATTTCCAGGTACAATTTTGAAAAAAATCAGGTCGGAATTCCGGATGACCAAAAAATCCATGGAATATAGCACACAAATATCGGCAAAATGTGGTTTTACCTAATTCGGAATTCGTTTGACCTTGAAAATGGTCCGTTTTGGCCTTAAGGGCCAACTGGCTACATAGGTAAGGTCTTAACAAACATCCAGGTGAAATTATGGCAGATATGATGTCGAAACTCTGATCACGAAAAACTTCATTGACTATAGCACACAAAAATTGGGAAAATAGGGGGTTTACCTACTTCGGGGATCATGTAACCTCGAAATTAGGACGTTTTAACCGTGAGGATGAAATTGCTCCATAGGTAAGGTCTTAACGAACGTCAGGGTAAAATTTTGGCGAAAATAAGGTCGGAATTCTGGATCCCCAAAAAATCCATGGACTATAGCACACGAAAATTGGCAAAATTGGGGTTTACCTACTCCGGGGATCGTTTGACCTTGAAAATGGGCCGTTTTGGATATGAGGGCCAATTGGCTCCATAGGTAAGGTCTTAACGGACGCCCATGTAAAATTTTGGCAAAAATAAGGTCGAAATTCCGAATCACCAAAAAATTCATGGACTATAGCACACGAAAATTGGCAAAATGGGGGTTTACCTGCTCCAGGGATCATTTCACCTAGAAAATGGGACTTTTTGGCCGTGTGGGCCAACATGCTCCATAGGTAAGGTCCTAACGGACGTCAAGGTAAAATCTTGCTAAAAATGAGGTCAGAATTCTGAATCAGCAAAAATTCCATGGACTATAGCAAACGAAAATTGGCAAAATTGAGGGTTTACCTGCTTCGGGGATCGTTTGACCTTGAAAATGGGCCGTTTTCGTCGTAAGGGCCAACTGGCTCCATAGGTAAGGTCTTAACGAACGTCAGGGTAAAATTTTAGCAAAAATAAGGTCAGAATTCTGGATCCCCAAAAAATCCATGGACTATAGCACCCGAAAATTGGCAAAATGGGGGTTTACCTACTCCGGGGATCGTTTGACCTTGAAAATGGGTTTTTTTTGCTCTGAGGGCCAACTGGCTCCATAGGTAAAGTCTTAACGGACGTCCAAGTAAATTTTGGCAAAAATGAGGTTGGACTTTTGATCACCAAAAATTCCAATGACTATAGAACATGAAAATCGGCAAAATGTGGCATTTACCTACTCCGGAGATCGTTTAACCTTGAAAATGGGTTCTTTTGGCCGTGAAGGCCAACTGGCTCCATAGGTAAGGTCTTAATGGACGTCCAGGTAAAATTTTGGCAAAAATCAGGTCGGATTTCTAGATAACCAAAATATCCTTGGACTATAGCTTACAAAAATCGGTAAAATGGGGCGTTTACCTGCTCTAGAAATCGTTTGACTTAAAAAATGGGTTGGTTTGGCCGTGAGGGCCAACTGGCTCCATAGGTAAGGTCTTAACGTACGTCCTGTTAAATTTTTGGCAGAAATGAGGTCGTAATTCTAGATAACCAAAAATTACATAGACTATAACACACTAAAATCGGTAAAATGGGGGGTTTACTTGATCCGAAGGTCATTTTACCTTAAAAATAGGTTGTTTTGGGCGTGAGGGCTAACTGGCTCCATAGGTAAGGTCCTAACGGACGTCCACATAAAATCTTAGAAAAAATAAGGTCGAAATTCTGGATCACCAAAAATTTCATGGACTATATAGCATACTAAAATCAAAAAAATGTGGGGTTTACCTGTTCTGAAGATCGTTTGACCTTAAAAATGGGCCGTTTTGGCTGTTAGGGCCAACTTGCTCCATAGGTAAGTTATTAACAGACGTTCGAGCAAAATTTTGGCAAAAAGGAGGTAGGAACTTTGGATCACCAAAAATTCCATTGATTATATCACACGAAAATCGGCAAAATGGGGGGTTTACCTGCTACGGGGATCGATTAACCTAGAAAATGGGTCGTTTTACCCGTGAGGGTCAACTAGTTCCATAGGTAAGGTCTTAACAGACGTCCAGGTAAAACTTTGGCAAAAATGAGGTCGGAATTCTGGATCACCAAAAATTCCATGGACTATAGCATACTATAATCGGGAAAAAGGGGGGTTTACCTTCTCCGGAGATCGTTTGACCTTTAAAATGTGTCATTTTGGCCATGAGGGCCAACTGGCTCCATAGGTAAGCTATTAGCGGATGTCCAGGTAAAATTTTGCCAAAAATGAGGTCAAAATTTTGGATCACCAAAAATTCCATTGACTTTAACACACGAAAATTGGCAAAATGGAGTGTTTACCTACTCTGCGGATCGTTTGACCTTAAAAATGGACCCTTTTGACTGTGAGGGCCAACTGGCTCAGTATCTAAAGTCTTAACAGACGTCCAGGGAAAATTTTGGCAAAAATAAGGTCAAAATTTTGGATCTCCTAAAAATCATGGACTATAGCACATGAAAATCGGCAAAATGGGGGTTTACCTGCTCCGGGGATCGTTTGACTTTGATTATGGGCCATTTTGGCCGTGATGGCCAACTGGCTCCATAGGTAAGGTCTTAACTGACGTCCAGGTAAAATTTGGGCCAAAATGAAGTCGGAATTCTGGATCACCAAAAATTCCATTAACTTTAGCACACGAAAATTGGCAAAATGGCGGGTTTACCTGCTCTGCAGATCGTTTGACCTTAAAAATGGACCCTTTTGACCGTGAGGGCCAACTGGCTCCGTATCTAAAGTCTTAACGGACGTCCAGGTAAAATTTTGGTAAACATAAGGTCGAAATTTCAGATCTCCAAAAAACCATGGACTATAACAATGAAAATATGCAAAATGGGGGTTTACCAGCTCCGGGGATCGTTTGACTTTGATAATGGGCTGTTTTGGTTGTGGTGCCCAACTGGCTCCAAATGTAAGGTCTTAACAGACATCCATGTAAAGTTTTGGCAAAAATGTGGGTAGAATTCTGGATCACCAAAACTTCCATGGACTATAGCACACTAAAATCGGCAAAATGGGGGGTTTACCTGCTTTGAGGATCGTTAGATCTTGAAAATGGGCAGTATTGGCCGTGAGGGCCAACTGGCCTCATAAGTTACATCTTAACGAACGTCCAGGTAAAATTTTGGAAAAAATGAGGTAAGAATTTCGGATCACCACAAATTCCATCGAATATAGTACACGAAAATAATCAAAATTAGGGGTTTACCTGCTCCGTGCATCGTTTGACCTTGAAAATGGACCGTTTTGGCCGTGATGACCAACTGGCTCCATAGGTAAGGTCTTAACGGATGTCCAGGTAACATTTTATCAAAAATGAAGTTGGAATTCTGGATCATTAAAAAATCCATTGATGATAGCACACAAAAATTGGCAAAACGGGGGGTTTACTTGCTACGGGGATCGTTTTCCCTTTAAAATGGTAAGTTTTAGCCGTGAGGGCCAACTGGCCCCATAGGTAAGGTCTTAACGGACGTCCAGGTAAAATTTTGGCAAAAATGAGGTAGGAATTGCGGATCACCAAAAAATTCATGGACTATAGCACACGAAAATTGGTGAAATGGGAGTTTACCTGCTCTGGGGATCATTTCACCTAGAAAATGGGTCTTTTTGGCCATGAGGGCCAATAGGCTCCATAGGTAAGGTCCTAACGAACGTCAAGGTAAAATCTTGGTAAAAATGAGGTTGAAATTCTGGATCAGCAAAAATTCTATGGACTATAGCACACGAAAATCGGCAAAATAGAGGGTTTACCTGTTCTGGGGATCATTTGACCTTGAAAATGGGCCGTTTTGCCGTGAGGGTAAACTGGCTCCATAGGTAAAGTCTTAACGGACGTCTAGGTAAATTATGGCATAATTGAGGTCGAACTTTTGATCACCAAAAAATCTATGGACTATAGCACACGAAAATTGGGAAAATGGGGGTTTACTTGTTCTGGGAATTATTTGACTTTGAAAATGGGTCGGTTTGGCCGTGAGGGCTAACTGGCTCCATAAGTACGGTCTTAACGTATGACCAGGTAAAATTTTGGCAACAATGAGGTTGTAATTCTAGATCACCAAAAATTCCACGGACTAAAGCACACAAAAATCGGCAAAATAGGGGGTTTACTTGCTCCGAAGATCGTTTGACCTTAAAAATAGGTTGTTTTGGCCGTGAGGTCCAACTGGCTCCATAGGTAAGGTCCTAACGGACGTCCACGTAAATTCTTGGAAAAAATGCGGTCGGAATTCTGGATCACCAAAAATTTCATGGACTATAGCACACTAAAATCAGAAAAATGGGGGGTTTACCTGCTCTGAAGATCCTTTGACCTTAAAAATGGGCCGTTTTGGCTGTGAGGGCCAACTGGCTCCATAGGTAAGTTATTAACAAACGTTCGGGCAAAATTTTGGCAAAAATGAGGTAAGAATTTTGGATCACCAAAAATTTCATTGACTATATCACACGAAAATCGACAAAATTGGGGGTTTACCTGCTCCGGGGATCGATTAACCTAGAAAATGGGTCGTTTTACCCGTGAGGGCGAGCTTGCTCCATATGTAAGGTCTTAACAGACGTCTTGGTAAAATTTTGGCAAAAATGAGGTTGGAATTCTGGATCACCAAATATTTCATGGACTATAGCACACTAAAATCGGGAAAAATGGGGGTTTACCTGCTACGGAGATCGTTTGACCTTGAAAATGTGCCGTTTTGGCCAAGAGGGCCAATTGGCTCCATAGGTAAGGTATTAGCGGATGTCCAGGCATAATTTTAGCAAAAATAAGGTCGGAATTCTTGATCACCAAAAATTTCATTGCCTATATCACACAAAAATCAGCAAAATTGGGGGTTTACCAGCTCCGGGTATCGTTTTCCCCTGAAAATGGGTCATTTTGGTCGTAAGTGCCAACTAGCTCTATCGATAAGGTGTTAACGAACTTCCAGGTAAGAATTTGGCAAAAATGAGGTCAGAATTTTGAATCACCAAAAATTCCATTGACTATAGCACACGAATATCGGAAAAATGGCGGATTTACATGCTCCGGGGATTGTTTGACCTTAAAAATGGGCCATTTTGGTCGTGAGGGCCAACTGGCTCAATAGAAAGGTCTTAACGGACGTCCAGGTAAAATTTTGGCAAAAATGAGATCGGAATTTCGAATCACCAAAAATTTTGTTGACTATATAGCACACTAAAATTGGCAAAATAGGGGTTTACCAACTTTAGGGATCGTTTGACCTTGAAAATGGGCCGTTTTGGCCGTGAGGTCCAACTGGCTCCTTAGGAAAGGTCTTAACGGACGTTCAGGTAATATTTTGGCAAAAATGAGGTCAAAATCCGGATAACCAAAAAATCCATGGACTATAGCACATGAAAATAAAAAAAATGCGGGGTTTTCCTGCTTCGGGCATTGTTTGACCTTAAAAATGGGCCGTTTTGGCTGTGAGGGCCAACTAGCTCCATAGGTTCGATCTTAACGGACGTCCAGGTAATATTTTGGCAAAAATAAGGTCGGAATTATGATTCACCAAAAATTCCATTGACTATGGCACACTAAAATCGGCAAAATTAGGGGTTTACCTGTTTCGGGGATCGTTTGACCTTGAAAATGTGCCGTTTTGGCCGTGAGTTCCAATTGGTTCCATAGCAAAGGTCTTAACGGACGTCCAGGTAATACTTTGGCAAAAATGAGGTCAAATTCCGAATCACCAAAAAATCCATGGACTATAGCACATGAAAATCGATAGAATGGTGGGTTTACCTGCTTTGGGGATCATTCGATATTGAAAATTGGCCATTTTTGCCGTGTGGTCCAACTGACTCCATAAGAAAGGTATTAACGGATGTCCAGGTAAAATTTTCGCAAAAATGAGGTTGAAATTCTGGATCATCAAAAAATCCATAGACTATGCACAACAAAATCGGCAAAATGGGCGCTTACCTGCTTTGGGAATCGTTTCACGTTGAAAATAGGACGTTTTGGCCGTGAGGACCAATTGTCTACATTGGTAAGGTCTTAACGGATGTCCAGTTATGATTTTGGCAAAAATAAGGTCAGAATTTTGGATCACCAAAAATTCCATTGACTATAGCACACTAAAATCGACAAAATGGGGGGTTTACCTGCTCCGATGATCGTTTGACCTTGAAAATGGGATGCTTTGATTGTGAGGGCCAACTGGTTCCATAAGTAAGGTCTTAACGGATGTCCAGGTAAAATTTTGGCAAAAATGTGGTCGTAATTCCGTATCACCAAAAATTGCATTGACTATAGCATACTAAAATCAGCAAAATAGGGGGTTTACCTACTCTGAGGATCGTTTGACCTTGAAAATGAGCCATTTTGGCCGTGAGTGTCAACTGGCTCCATAGGAAAAGTCGTAACGAACATCCAGGTAATATTTTGGCAAAAATAAGGCAAAATCCAGATCAACAAAAAATCCATGGACTATAACACATGAAAATCGACAAAATGGGGAGTTTACCTACTCCGGGGATCGTTTGACCTTGAAAATGGGCTATTTTAGCTGTGAAAACCAACTAGCTCCATAGGAAAGGTCTTAACGGATGTCCAGGTAATATTTTGGAAAAAATGAGGTCTAAATTTGGATCACCAAAAAATCCATAGACTATAGCACACGAAAATGGGCAAAATGGGGGGTTTCCCTGCATCAGGGATAGTTTAACATTGAAAATGGAATGTTTTGGCTGTGAGGGCCAACTAGCACCATAGGAAAGGTATTAACGGACGTCTAGGTTAAATTTTGGCAAAAATGAGGTCGTAATTCCGGATTACCAAAAAATTCATTGACTATAGCACATGAAAATTGGCAAAATAGGGATTTACCTGCTCCGGGGATCGGATGACCTTGAAAATGGGCAATTTTCACCGTAAGGGCCTACTGGCTCCCTAGGTAAGGTCCTAACGGTTGTCTAGGTAAAATTTTGGCGAAAATGAGGTCCGAATTTTGGATCACGAGAAAATCCATGGAATATAGCATAGGAAAATTGGCAAATTAGGGGGTTTACCTGCTCCAAGGATCGTTTGGCCTTGAAAATGGGCTGTTTTGGCCGTGAGAACGAACTGACTCCATAGGTACGCTCCTAACGGACGTCCCGATATAATTTTGGCAAAAATGAGGTCGAAATTTCGGATCACCAAAAATTTCATTGACTATAGCACACTAAAATTGGTAAATAGGGGGTTTACCTACTTCGGGGATCGTTTGACCTTGAAAATGTGTCGTTTTTGCCGTGAGGGCCAACTGGCGCCATAGGTAAGGTCTTAACGGACGTCCAAGTAAAAATTTTTGCCAAAATAAGTTCAGAATTCTGGATCGTCGAAAAATCCTTTGACTATAGCACAAGAAAATTGGTAAAGAGGAAGTTTACCTGCTCCGGGGATCGTTTGACCTAGAATATGGGCCGTGTTGGCCGTGAGAGCCAACTGGCTCCATAGGTAACGGACCTCCAGGTAAAATCTTAGCAAAAATGAGGTCGCAATTCTGGATCACCAAAAATTCCATGGACTATAGCACACGAAAATTGGCAAACTGACGGGTTTACCTGCTCCGGGGATCATTTGACCTTGATAATGGGTTGTTTTGGCCGTGAGGGCTGATATACCGTGAGTTTACGGTATTTCTAATACATTGAACCTACAAGTTGTGTGTGTCTAGGGCCTTATGGTATTGGTTTTTATGTGTTTCATTGTATTTTTACAGGAAAGATGTTCAGGCGCAGAAGTACGGAGACAACTGAGCTAAATGCAGAAAAAGGGCTTTCACGGAGATGATCTACGGACCGTATGTCCATTGACGGTTCGTAGGTGATGACTGTAGATCAGCAGCCAAGGGATAGATGACAAATCAGGGAAATCTGACCAAGTGTGGAACCAAGGAGGCTATTGACGGTCCGTAGATTGGTCTACGGACCGTACTGATCAAACTATAGAAGGAGACTACGAGGGTTCCAATACCTGATTTTTGAAGATTCTAAGTATGGAGCTATGGAGGGGATTGACGGACCGTAGATCGATCTACGGTCCGTACTGCAAGTTCGTCGTCTGCTTCGGAGAGGCTGATGTTTGAGAGCTGAAATATTTTCTAAGTCCTGGCTGACGGAAGGGACTTACAGACCGTAGATCCATCGACGATCCGTAAGTCAGTCTCGTGGATTGAAGACGCGTGCCTGAACAAACTTTCCTTAATTTGTTTCCTTTTTAAATTAGGATTTGTTTTTCTATAAATAGGACATGTAAACCTCGTTTTTGGGGTTAGACATTATTATTCTAGTTCTACTTTGTGACTTTGGAGATTTAGTTACAATTCTAGCAATTATTAATTTTCTAAGTTCGTTTTGAAGATTTTGGCTTTGCAACTCAAGTTGAATTTCTGGGTTTATTATTCTCTTTACGTAGGTTCATGATTTCTTTATCCAAAATTATGAATTGTGTTCTTGCTAATATGAGTAACTAAATCCACAACTAGGGTTGTGGGAACCATGAGCGATTAACAAAATATGAATAGTAAATAGGCAATTCTTGAATAGTGTTTTGCATGCATTGAAAATTCTTTCGTTTAGAAGTCTTTTTAACGAGGGCACGCGTTAGAACTCTCCTTGTTGCTACTTTCCGGATCAAGGAGGTAATCAACAAGAAAAGAATTATCAACATAAATTTAGTGTGATACTATCTAATAGGCTAGTGTCGATTGGTGCGAAGTAATAACTAAGCCAAACATCGATTATGATGTCTAATATGAGGTAAATGTAAGGGTTAGTAAATTATACACACGTAGCCGGATCAAGGTGCGGGGTGAAATTCTCTAGATGTCGGATCAAGGATTTAGAGATACCAAACTTATCACTTTGCATGTAATACACTTGGAAAGGATTGTTGTTACTAGGATTATTGCGTTATGAGCTTGTGGGGAACACGTATACCCTAGTTATTTCTCTCATCTTGATAACAACCAAAAATTAAGTTTTGTTTGATTACTGATTACTTATTGAATTCTTACTATTCGTTTCATATAAACAAACCCCCCCTTTTAATTACCTGTTTCTGGAAGTTCTTTGACTAATTGAATATAATTGTCGGTTAAAGTAAAGTCTAAACCATTTTTCCTTGTGGGATCGACCCCAACCTATAAGTTGGGTTCTCTACTTGATAACGATCGCTTATACTTCTGCAGGGAGGTGTAATTTAAGCGTATCAAATTTTGGCGCCGCTGCCGGGGAGTTTTGGCTTTTAGATTTATTTTAACTATATTATTGAACGTTAGTCAAATATTTCCGTATTTTACTTTTTCTCTTTGTTTTTGTCTCTCTCAGGTTCTAACTCTAGTGTATGCCAAGTACACGGAGTCAGGGTGAACCACTTACTCCTTACGATCCAGAGCTAAATCGCACTTTACGAAGAATGAATAACCCAAGAGGTCCAATTAATCCTATCGGAGGAAATCTGGATGATGCAGATGAATTACAACAGCAGAGGGTAGTAGGTGGGGACAACCAGGTTCCAGCTGAAAATCGATTGGGAGATCCACTGAGGGCGCAAGATCCACTAGGCCCACGACAATATGACAACTATCGGGGCAACATGAACATAGAAAACTCTGATGGACCCATTGTCCTACCTCCTTTACCTCCAGGGCACACATTTGTGGTGACTAGCAGTTTGATGCAGATGCTTACAGCAAGAGGTTTATTTTCAGGATTGCCATCGGAGGACCCACATGCTCACCTAGCCAAGCTAAGGGTAGTTTGTAAGAGTTGTGTAGGTAGACCAGACCTGGATATGGACGTCATTGGATTATCAGTGTTTCCTCTGTCACTCACAGGCGACACTGCAGTATGGTTCACTGAGCTTCCTTATAACTCAATATTTACATGGGACTAATTGGCGGAGGTGTTCAAAGCGAAGTACTATCCAGTGTCCAAGAAGTTCAATCACAAAGACAGGGTCAACAATTTTGTAGCATTACCTGGAGAGTCTGTAAGCAGCTCTTGGGACAAATTCACTGCATTCGTAAGAAGTGTTCCAAATCACCGTATTGATGATGAGTCGCTGAAGGAATACTTCTATCAAGGACAGGATGATAACAATAAAGCAGTCCTTGACACTATTGTTGGGGGTTCATATGGTGATTGTACATATGCGCAGATTTCTGAAAAATTGGAGAGGATCTCTCGCAATAATAAAGCATAGAGCATTAGGAGAGCAGATACTGGGAGAAACACATTTGCCGTTCATAATGCAACTGTCAACTCTGCAGATGATATTCGTGAGGAGATGGCTCAGATGAGGACAGAGTTGGGGTTGGTACTGAAGCATGTGAGCGGAGGAGCAGAAAAGGTAAATGCTGTAAACTACTTAACAAAAACTCCACCACCAGTTGAGGAGTGTTACTATGAAGAGGACACTTATGCGGTGAATGATCAAACGAGGGATTTCCGACCAAATGCCCAAGGATCTAACATGGAAAATTAGCGCCAAGGTCAAGGAAACCAAGGTCGGAACTATGGAAATTACAACCGAGAGGGTCACTATGTCCGGGATGGGAACTTCAATCGCGACAACAACTATAACAGGAACAATTATGGCAACAGAAACGATCGGGTTGGTGTCACGACCCAAGCCTAGGGCCTAGATGTGACATGGCGAATGAGGAACCCGAAGGAACCCCAAACAAGCCTCTCAAACTTGTCATCACACTTCATCGGTCACGAAAGTACATTCAACATTAAATAACGGGAATTAGGGACTAAGGGCAAACCATTTCAAAATAACATCATAGAATAAGAGTCCAGCTCATTTACAAAATATTTGTCCAGCACACACCTCTACATACATAGATAGGACGGGGGCCATGACATACTACCAGCTCCCCTCATAGTCAAAATACAATTGCAAGTTAAAGTCTCAAAACATAGGAGTAGAAAACATAACATAGCCCTCGAATCATTGAGGACTCACCAACAAACTCGGATAAGCACCGTACTAGCCACGTGGATGGAGAGAAGGATCAAGAGTAGCTCCGGTCCCTATATGGTGACATCATGTAGGCAAAATATGCGTTAGTACTTTGGAATGTACTAAGTATGCGGGGTGCAATACAACAATAGACAAGGACACAATCGAAATGCCAGAGCTAGTTCCATAGGCATAATAAATAACAATATGAGGATGCATGATCAAAGTGAAATCAAAACATGTTTAAGTAAATCTATACTAATAGTAGATATTATATGTGTGTGCATAATCCAACCAATCTATAACCCCAACTTAGGATGGGGGATGCCGTTCACACCCGGACACCCTGGTGGCAAGGTATAAACCCCTCACATGGTTGATGTTGGTCACACCCCAAGCATCCTAGGTGGTGAGGTATAAACCCCTCACATGGTTGATGTTGGTCACACCCCAAGCATCATAAGTGATGAGGTATAAACCCCTCACATGGTTGGTGTTGGTCACACCCCAAACATCCTAGGTGGTGAGGTATAAACCCCTCACATGATTGATGTTGGTCACACCCCAAGCATCCTAGGTGGTGAGGTATAAACCCCTCACATGGTTGATGTTGGTCACACCCCAAGCATCCTAGGTGATAAGATATAAACCCCTCACATGGTTGATGTTGGTCACACCCCAAGCATCTTAGGTGGTGAGGTATAAACCCCTCACATGGTTATCCGGTTCTTTTCCCCCGGACCGGGTATGGTCATGCAACACTTTATATAGGAAAATTTACATTAGGCTCTAATGCAATCTCATGTATGGAATGAACAAATAAACAAGCTTAGTTTGTCATTAACACATCTCTGGAATGCCATACATCTCATAACTCAAGCCTTAAAGCATCAATTCATCAATTCTCCTTAATTGGACATTTTGTCAAACACCTTGAAGGCATGTAATGGGATCAAAGAGCATGGAAAATAGGGTAGTAACTATGTAGCAAAACCAGTGAACAACTTGCAACAACGCCTTTTAACACCCACAAGACCACATGAAAAATCCCCACATCAATTCCAAGTTTAGATTCAAGTTCTAGAGCCACAACATGCTCAAAACAATCACTTTTTATGCTAGAATTCACTCTGCAGGAAATTTATACAAGGAACAAGACTAATTTATGAATCTCAACTTAAACCATGAATTAGTGAGTAGAATAGAGTCTAGGCACTATGGGTGGAAGGACCCATGAGTTCAACACCACATACCTTGAGTTTTTATGAAGGTCTTGAGGGTGTCTTCAATGGAAGCTTGGAACTTGGAGCAAGAGTCTCTTCAATCTTGAGGAAGGTTTTGGATTAGGGTTTTGAGAGAAAATGTGTCTAAGTATGGGAAAGGTATTTTGGGAAATTCTTTTTTTAGAGATGGGAATTGAATTAATGCTATATAGGAAATAAAATATGTCCTTGAAAAAAAAAACGGGTCCAACACTTAGAAAAAAAAATGAGGCTTATGAACAGTAAATTTGCTCTCTGGCAATTGCATTTTCTACACGGATGGATTTTACGAAAATGGGCATAACTTCTTCGTTCGAACTCCGAATGAGGTGAAACAAAGTGCATTGGGTAGCTAACTCAAAGGGCTTTCCATGGATATGTTATGGGCCACCAATCATTTGTGTGCTAGGAGATATGACCCTCCAAAGTAGACCCTCGAAAAAGGCTTCACTTGGAAATTTTGGATTTTGATACGGTTGCTCTAAAATTTGGGTTAGACCCATTTTCCACTAAATTTGACCCCCTAAACAAGAATATGAAGTCGGATTTTTGAAAAACGAAATGGATTTTTAAATATAGCTAAAACAAGTTTCCGATAACTTCCGAAGCACATTTTTAGGAACTTTTTGGGTCGTTTCAATATCTCCCCCTTGGGAACATTCGTCCCCGAATGTGGAAGAGACGTACAAGGCCAGACTTCGCAAGAACATATCAGCCCCAACATGAATGTAAAAATTTTATTTAAACATCACTTCAAGATTTCAAAACTTAGTTTAAAGCATCCATAACTCCTCAATTTAAACATATATGCACATGAATGATCTAGGGGCTGAAATGCACGACTCAATGGAGTACAAAGGACTTGATTTAATACCTTAGGCTTGAGTGGAGTTGAATAGATAAGGATAACGTCCTTGCATGCCCGCTTCGGCCTCCCAAGTAGCACTCTCCCCTTGTTAATTTCTCCAAAGTACCTTAACGGACGTCACTTCTTTGTTCCTCAATCTCTTAACTTGTCTATCTAAGATCTGAACCGGGACTTCTTCATACGTCAAATTATCTTATACAACACCCACAACCTCATGAGGTACAATAGCATTAGGATCACCAACACATTTCCTCAACATCGATACATGGAATACCGGATGAATTAATTCCATCTCCTTGGGCAACCACAACTCATAGGCTACTTTACCAACCCTTCTTATTACCTAATAAGGACCGACATACCTAGGACTTAACTTCCCCTTCGTACCAAAATGAACCACACATTTCATTGGAGAAACTTTCAAATAAACCCAATCACCCACTTTGAATTCAAGATCCCTTCTCCTCACATCGGCATAAGACTTTTGACGACTTTGGGCTGTTTTCAACCTCTCCCTAATCATCCTTACCTTCTCAAGAACATCCATGACCAGATCCGGACCCAACAAGGCCACCTTTCCAACTTCAAACCACCCAACCGGTGATCTACACCGTCTACCATAAAGTGCCTCAAAAGGAGCCATACCGATACTAGAATGATAACTATTGTTGTATGCATACTCAATCAAAGGAAGATGATCATCCAACTACCTTTCAACTCCAAGACACAAGCTCTAAGCATATCCTCCAACGTTTGAATTGTTCTTTCGGCTTGGCCATCCGTTTGAGGGTGGAAGGCCGTGCTAAGCTTTACCTTTGTACCAAGACCCCTTTGGAAAGATTTCCAAAAGAGAGAAGTGAATTGGGTACCACGATCCGAGATGATAGACAAGGGAATCCCATCCAACCTTACCAATTTATGAATGTACAACTTGGCATACTCTTCAGCCCCGTAAGTAGTTTTAACCGGTAGGAAATGAGCCGATTTTGTCATCCGATCAACCACCACCCAAACCGAATCAAAACCTCTTCTAGTCTTGGGCAAGCCCACTACAAAATCCATGTTGATTTTTTCCCACTTCCAAGTAGGTATCTCAATGTCTTGAGTTAGGCCACCCGGCCTTTGATGTTCGGCCTTGACTTGTTGACAACTATGGCAACCTGAAACAAATTTTGCAATGTCCTTCTTCATACCGCCCCACCAATACACATCCCTCAAGTCTCTATACATCTTTGTTGACCCCGGATGAATAGAATAAAAAGAATTATGAGCCTCATCAAGGATTCTTTCCCTCACACCATCCAAACAAGGAACACATAATCTACCTTGGTACCTAAGGGCACCATCTCCCCTTTGGGAGAAAACCTCCACCTTACCACTACTCACCGAAGCCTTTTATTCCACCAAAGAAGGATCAAGATCTTGCTTGGCTATCACCTCATCAACCAAGGAAGACCTTGAACCATCAACAACAACTACTCCTCCACTATCCACCCCTTCTAACCTAACTCCCAATTTGGCCAACCGATGAACCTCCTTAGCCATCTCTTTACTACCTTCCTCCACATGAGCCAAGCTACCCATGGACACTCTACTCAATGCATCCGCCACCACATTAGCTTTCCCCGGATGATAGTGAACACTCATATCATAATCCTTAAGGAACTCTAACCACCTCCTTTGTCTCAAGTTAAGATCTTTTTGCGTGAACACATATTGGAGACTCTTATGGTCGGTGAAGGTATCAACATGCACCCCATACAAATAGTGACACCAAATCTTTAAAGCAAAAACCACGGCGGCCAATTCAAGATCATGGGTTGGGTAATTCTTTTCATGAACCTTAAGTTGCCTAGAAGCATAGGCTATAACCTTACCACTTTGCATCAACACACAACCCAAACCAATACGGGAAGCATCACAATAAACAACAAAACCTTCTAACCCATCCGGAAGTGACAAAATAGGAGCGGACACAAGCCTTTCTTTCAAAGTTTGGAAACTTTCCTCACACTCATCCGACCACACAAATTTAGCCTTCTTTTGAGTCAACTTAGTCATAGGAGAAGCAAAAGAAGAAAACCCTTCCACAAATCTCCTATAATAACCCGCTAAACCCAAGAAACTCCTTATATCCGACGGGGTCAAAGGTCTAGGCCAATTCCTAATAACATCGGTCTTCTTAGGATCCACCTTAATACCATCCCCCGACACCACATGGCCTAAGAAAGCAACTTCCTTCAACCAAAACTCACACTTTTTATATTTAGCGTACAACTTCTCTTCCCTCAATCTTTGGAGTACAACCCTCAAGTGACCCATGTGCTCTTCCTCACCCCGAGAATAGATCAAGATGTCATCTATAAACACCACCACAAAAGAATCAAGGTAGGGTTTGAAAACCCTATTCATCAAATCCATAAAGATAGTCGGAGCATTAGTCAACCCGAAAGACATCACCACAAACTCATTGTGCCCATACCTAGTACGAAAGGCCGTCTTGGGAATATCACACTCCCTCACCTTCACTTGATGATACCCGGACCGAAGATCAATCTTAGAGAAGTGACTAGCCCCATGCAATTGGTCAAATAAATCATCAATCCTTGGAAGAGGATACCTACTCTTGATGATGACCCTATAATCAATACACATTCTAAGAGACCCATCTTTCTTCTTCACAAACAAAACCGGAGCGCCCCATGGAGAATGACTAGATCTAATAAACCCCTTCTCTAACAAATCTTTTAATTGCTCTTTCAACTACGTCGGGGCCATACGGTAAGGGGGAATAGAAATAGGTTAAGTATCGGGAAGGAGGTCTATACCAAAACCTATCTCCCTTTCGGGAGGCACACCGAGAAGGTCTTTTGGGAAGACATCTAGAAACTCATTAACAACCGAAATAGACTCAATGGGAGGGATTTTAGACTCCACATCATTGACTCTCACAATATGGTACAAGCACCATTTGGAAATTAACCTATGGCTTTAATGCAAGAAATGAATTTCCCCTTCACCACAACATCCCGACTCTCCCACTCAAGGACTGGTTCGTTAGAAAATCGGAACTTGACTTTACGAGTCCTACAATCAATAGAAGCATAATATGCATGCAACCAATCCAACCCAAGAATAACATCAAAATCCACCATGTTCAACTTAACAAGATCACGAGGCAACAACTTATTCAATATGCAAATCGGACAATTTCTATACACTTTTCTAGCAACAATAGAGACACCAATGGGAGTAGATACTTCATATGACTCATGCAACAATTCCGACTTGACATGAAATTTTCTAGCAACTACGGGGGAAACAAAGGAAAGGGTGGCACCCGGATCAATCAAAGTATAAACATCAAGATCAAAGATTTGCAACACACCGGTCACCACATCGAGAGTCTCATAAACACCTTGTCTACCATGAAAAGCATAAAATCGATTGTGCCTTGGGGCACCACTTTGAGAAGCACCTCTACCCAAAGGAGTAGTGTTAGCATTTCGAACCTTGTTGCGGATCTTGGGACACTCAAACCTCTTGTGACCTACTTCTCCACATTCAAAGCAAGCACCCGAACCCTTCATGCAAGGACCACCATGTTTCCTCCCACACTTAGGGCATACATCCATAGAACCCACTTCAACTCCCCCTTGAGGTCTAGGAACATTGATAGCAAATCCCCGGTTGACATGAGGGTTTCCTCGGCCTTGATGGAATCTAGCACCCTTAGGGAACCTATTCTCCAATCAGGCCCTCTTGGCCTCGTGCCCCTTCTCTTCCTCAATTTCTCCTCCTCCATTTACTCAGCATAAGTCATCAACCAAGACAAATTCATATCTCCAATGAGCATAGCGGACCGACACTCCTCACTAACCAAGTCGGATACACCCATAACAAATTTGTTCATCCTTGACCTAGAGTCGGCCACCAAGTGAGGTGCATACTTAGAGAGTTGGACAAATTTGAGGGCATACTCCCTCACACTCATAGCTCCTTGCTTCAAGTTCATGAACTCCACCAAATTTGTCTCCCTAAGCTCAAGGGGGAAGAACCTATTAAGGAAAGCAAGTTTAAACTCCTCCCACAACACCACATAGCCATTACCTTTCTCACCCTTCCATTGATCAAACCAAATTTGAGCAACCCCCTTGAGTTGGTAGGCCGCCAACTCCGCCTTCTCACAAGCACCAATATCCATAATGGGTAAGATTTTGCATACCTCATCGATGAACTCTTGCGGGTCCTCATCCACCTTTGAACCATGGAAGACCGGAGGGTTCATCCTCATGAAATCTCTCACCCTTTCCCCCGGGGTGGTAGCTCAAGGAGCTTGGGCTCCTTGTTGCACTTGGTTAGCTACCACTTGTGCAAGTATCGTGAGTGCATCACGGAGCTCACCATTGGTGGGTGGCTCTTTCGGTGATTGGGCCCGTCTTCCCCTCATGTTTGGCATGATGATCTAGCAATCCAAAGAACAAGCGTTAGGGAGAAATCACCTTATTACACTCTAAGCACGACATAGAACATGAAGAAGGGAAACCTTTCCTAAAACATTTTGTAGCCTCTCATTCATAGTCGTGGCGCGCTTCACAACCATGATTAGGACTTTACTCAATGCGGTGTGTTGGACTCCGAGGATTTAACAACCTAGTGCTCTGATACCAAGCTTGTCACGACCCAAGCCTAGGGCCTAGACGTGACATGGTGAATAAGGAACCCGAAGGAACCCCAAACAAGCCTCTCAAACTTGTCATCACACTTCATCGGTCGCGAAAGTACATTCAACATTAAATAACTGGAAGTAGGGACTAAGGGCAAACCATTTCAAAATAACATCATAGAATAAGAGTCAAGCTCATTTACAAAATATTTGTCCAGCGCACACCTCTACATACATAGATAGGACGGGGGCCATGACATACTACCGGCTCCCCTCATAGTCAAAATACAATTGCAAGCTAACGTCTCAAAACATAGGAGTAGGAAACATAACATAGCCCTCGAATCATTGAGGACTCACCAACAAACTCGGATAAGCACCGTACTAGCCACGTGGATGGAGAGAAGGATCAAGAGTAGCTTCGGTCCCTACATGGTGACATCATGTAGGCAAAATATGCGTTAGTATTTTGGAATGTACTAAGTATGCGGGGTGCAATACAACAATAGACAAGGACACAAACGAAATGCCAGAGCTAGTTTCATAGGCATAATAAATAACATTATGAGGATGCATGATCAAAGTGAAGTCAAAACATGTTTAAGTAAATCTATACTAATAGTAGATATCATATGTGTGTGCATAATTCAACCAATCTATAACCTCAACTTAGGATGGGGGATGCCGTTCACACCCGGACACCTTGGTGGCAAGGTATAAACCCCTCACATTGTCACCACCCAAGCCTAGGGCCTAGACGAGACATGGCGACTGAGAAACCCGAAGGAACCCCAAACAAGCCTCTCAAACTTGTCATCACACTTTATCGGTCGCGGAAGTACATTTAACATTAGATAACGGGAATTAGGGACTACGGGCAAACCATTTCAAAATAACTTCATAGAATAAG